>OX276335.1:203244924-203844924 GCA_946251815.1 Dasysyrphus albostriatus
CAATGCTTCTGGCTGATCTTCACTCCATTCCAATTATGCTTACCCATTCAACCAAAAATGAGCCTCATCGCTGAACACAATTTTTCGATAAAAAAGCGGATCCTCGGCCAGCTTTCCAAGAGCCCATTCACCAAAAATTCGGCGTTGTGGTAGGTCGGCTGGCTTTAGTTCTTGCACCAGCTGTATCTTAAAAGGCTTTACGCCCAAATCCTTCCGAAAAATTTTCCACGTAGTGCTGTAACAAAGGCCTAACTGCTGGGAACGGCGCCGAATCGACATTTCGCGGTCTTCTGTCACACTAGCTGATACGGCCGCAATATTTTCTTCACTACGCACAGTACGTAAACGTGTTGGTGGTTTAATGTCCAACAAAGTAAATTTGGTGCGAAATTTGGTCACAATCTTCCGAATAGACTGCTCAGAAGGTCGAGAATGCCGACCATAAAATGGAAGCAGCGCGCGATGAACATTTCGAACCGAGCACGAATTTTGATAGTAAAATTCAATAATTTACAAGCGTTGTTCATTTGTTAGACGATCCATGGTTAAATTGCAAACCAAACTGAAGCTGTTTGACAATGACACAAGGTACTAAACACCCATCAGCTGTCAAAACCAGTGTTGCCAAAACCAAACCAGCTAAAAAATCACCCGTTACTTGAAAAAATAAGTACCATGTACTTGGTACATGAAAATAACCAAGTACAAGTTTTTTGTCAAGTACTCTTTTCTTAGTACTTGTACTTTGTACTTTAACACTGCCGAGTACACTTTCAAGTACTTTTCAAATACAATTACATTTCAAGTTCTTTTCAAGTACAAGTCCATTTAAAGTACTTTTTAAGTTCAAGTTAATTTCAAGTACTTTTCAAGTGAAATTCGTTGAGAATTCTGTTTGAGCTTTCTAATAATGCCGACTATTGCGAGACTTCAGCAAGGTGACATGACGCCAAGACAACAAGACGCCATCAGCCGCCGTGACCGTATTCTGTGTTTTTCAGTTGAAAACGTCATTATTTGATAGCTCAACCAGACTACTCAACGGATTGTCCTTGAAAAGTATTTGAAATGGACTTGTACTTGAAAATTACTTAAAATATACCTGTGCTTGAAAAGTATTTGAAAATGTACTGGGTAGTATTAAAGTACCAAGTACATGTACTCAAACCAAAGCACTTGTACTTGGTGCTTTTCAAGTACCAAATACATGGTACATATTTTTTTCAAATACAAGTACAAGGTACTGATTACTTGACTGGTAGGTACTTGTACTGAAAGTTTACAAGTCTGCTTTTGAGCTAATAACTATAGAAAGTCGGGCCAGTGAATATTTTGTGCATTGACCTCAATATTCTTTGAGGCATGACTTGTAATAAAAATACATTGATTTAAATACATAGTGTAAAATTAAAACCGGGGAGAAGCGCTTGGAAGATATTTGCTCCAATTTTGTTACCTCTTGGAGAGTTTAAATTCACAAAGTTCGAACAAAAAAAGTATATGCGTTGTCCGCCATTTTGAAAAAAGCTTTGAAAGATTTAAATGCAATTTTATCGGCTCCTATTGAACGAAGAGCAATATTTTTTGTTTGAATTTGAAGGTAAGAGTATTTTATAGAACTTTTGTCTGGAAATAAATTTGATATCTCCATCAGATGAAAAGTTATTGTCAAAAAATCATAATTTCTCATAAGGACCTATTTGCTGGATATAAGCACCTTATTAATACTGTACTTAAGACATTTTTTGCTATACATACAATTTAAATACACAAAAATGTTGGAAATTACGTGTTCTACAAAAAATTATTTAAGTAATTTTTCGCTCAGATGAACAAGAGGTGAGATAAACTCTAAAAATCATTTCTCACTCAAAAATTTCGGCAGTTTTTCAACAGTAACCTTTCATCTGAAGGAGATGTCAAAAATATTTGTAGCCAAAAGTTTTATAAAATACTCTTACCTTCAAATTAAAACAAAAAATTTTGCTCTTCATTCAAAAGGAGCCGAGAAAATTGCATTTAGGTCTTTCAAAGGTTTTTTTTTGAAGATGGAGGACAACGCATGTACTTTTTCTGCTCAAACTTTGTGAATTTGAACTCTCCAAGAGATTCTCTTTACAAAATAAAAAAAAAGTCGACGCAGTATTTTTTTTAGATATTTATAATTAAAAAATAAATGTGGTGGCACAACAGCTCGTGGAGAACCAAGGCCTAGTGACTTACAATTCTCTACCATTCCTGTGTGCGTATTTTTGGCAGGGATGGAGGGGACCTACAATTTTTTGCCGAGTCCGAACGGCTAGATGAGAAAGCACTTATTCATGACAAGTTTACTCTTGGATGATTTGTCAGTTCCTCACAAGAGGCAGTACCTCTGAAAAAGCATTTCTGTTTTTATTAGGCAGCGGCTGGGTATCAAACCAAGACCTTTGGCATGACAGTCCTACGTACAACAGATATTTATATTTATTTTATTTAATTTAACTGGACTAGACGTGACGAGACGTGACCACTTGAAATATTTAATTATGCATTGTATCCTTATTTTAAAATCGTTTTTAAGAGAGAACAACTACAAAAAGATCTCGGCTTGTCGAATTCTCGTCGCATTGTGAATCAGACTTTAGTCCGTAAATTGTACATTCTGAAAAGCATTTTATCTGATTTTTACCTGATTCACAATGTGAATTTATAGGAACAAATTCTCTTAAACTATGATTCAGCATTATTTTCAATACATTTATGAAATTGATTTGATCATGTTAATCTTAAAATTAAATTTAAAAGTACTTTACTCTTTTTTTACAGAAATACTGAGGCTAAAAAAAAGTCAAAAGCCTGATCCTTGACGCGATGAGGAAAATCTCTTAAAAATGAATTTATAATAAGTTGATAATGCGTAGCATAAAGCATTTCGCGTGCGTCGTCTCGTCGCGTTATAACGGGTGATTTTTTAAGAGGTTCAGAACTTAAAAAAAAAAAAAAAACACAAAAAATTCGAAAAAATTAATGAAATATTTATTTGAATCGATAGTTTGAACCTTGCAATTTAATGTTTAAAGATAATTTCATGCAAATGTTGACCGCGGCTGCGTCTCAGGTAGCCCATCCGCTGAGTCCAATTTTGGCATACTCTTTCACACATATCGGCCGGTATCTCACGAATGAATGCATGGATGTTGGCTTCCAGTGCGTCAATCGAAGCGGGCTTGTCCCTATAGACATTAGCCTTGACATACCCCCACAAAAAATAATCTAATGGTGTCAAATCGCACGATCTAGGCGGCCAATTGACCGGCCCGAAACGTGAAATTAACTGTTCACCAAACTCGCCTCGCAATTGCGCCATTGTTTCGCGTGCTGTGTGGCATGTGGCACCGTCTTGTTGAAACCACATATCATGCAAGTCAAGAACTTCCATTTCGGGCAAAAAAAAGTTTGTTATCATCGCTCGGTAGCGTTCACCATTGACAGTAACGCTGCGATTCGCATCATCTTTGAAGAAATATGGCCCAATAATGCCGCCGGCCCATAAACCGCACCAAACAGTGGCTTTTTCGGGATGCATTGGTAGCTGTTGCAATGCTTCTGGCTGATCTTCACTCCAAATGCGGCAATTATGCTTATTTACGTACCCATTCAACCAAAAATGAGCCTCATCGCTGAACACAATTTTTCGATAAAAAAGCGGATCCTCGGCCAGCTTTCCAAGAGCCCATTCACCAAAAATTCGGCGTTGTGGTAGGTCGGCTGGCTTTAGTTCTTGCACCAGCTTTATTTTAAAAGGCTTTACGCCCAAATCCTTCCCCAAAATTTTCCACGTAGTGCTGTAACAAAGGCCTAACTGCTGGGAACGGCGCCGAATCGACATTTCGCGGTCTTCTGTCACACTAGCTGATACGGCCGCAATATTTTCTTCACTACGCACAGTACGTAAACGTGTTGGTGGTTTAATGTCCAACAAAGTAAATTTGTAAAACTAACATGATCAAATCAACTTAATAAAGGTATTGAAAATGAATATTACTGAATCATAGTTTAAGAGAATATTTGCTACTCAGAAAAAACCATAATGGGAGGATTTAATGCAAATACATGAACTTTTACAACAACTAGCTGCGAGTAGTCATTTTATGGACAATCCTCTTACAGCTTCTGCTGCAGTAAGCCGCACAACGGAATTGGGGTTGCGGCATCTTTTATGTAACAATCAGGACGCCAAACTAATTCATGAATAAATAAGTCATGAGTGTCTAATAAGCAATGCAACTTTGACAAATTAAAAAATGAATAGGTGAATAATTTGCCATTAATTCATAGTAAGTTAGTTGTAAAAATTTTGAATTTGTGTCTCTGTCGAAAATGTGTAAAAATTTCTTAATCCTAATAGTTTATAGCTTAATAATTTGCCATTAATTAGTTATTAGTTAGTTGTGGTAGATTCAGTTTGTTCGTGCAATGTTTTCTATGTTTTTTTTGGATGCGTTCCTAACTTGATATCAAGTTAGTTAAGTAACTCTCACGCATTGAAAAAAAGGGATAAATGCATAATGTGTCGTTAGTTAGTAGTTCATTAGTTCTGACCATATCAAATATGTCGCTCTATATTTTCTACGTTTTTTTTTTGGCAGAGTATTGAAAACTTCTAAGAATTAATATTTTAGTACTTAATACTTTACCATTAATTAACCGACACTTAGTTGTAAAAAAATCAATTTGTTGTGCGATGTTTTGCTTTTTGGCATTCAATGTTTGTCATTCTATGTTTTTTTTGGGTACTTTGCTAACTTGACAAATATGGAAGAGCGTTAAAAACTGCTGATACTTATTGTTTAATGGCTTACTAATTTGGCTTTAGTTAGTCTTTACTTAGTTGTGAAAAGATTAAATTTATCTGGTCAATATTTTCTATGTTTTTTTTTTGCCCTTTGCTAGCCTTAATCAAATTATCAAAATAAAAACTGCTTATACTAAATGATTTCAGCCTGAATAATTAATTGTTAACAAGCTAACAAGTTAACAAGTTGTGACAATTTCGAAATTTTTGTGGAATGTTTTCTACGTTTTTTGTGTTCTTTTTTTAGTTGACATGAAGTGAGCATAGCACCAAATCAAAAGGGGGTAAGAACTGCTTAAATCAAATAGTTTATGGCTAAGTAATTTTGAGTGTTTTCTGTGTTTTTTTTTTTCGAAGAGTGGGAAAATCTTTTAAAACTTAACATTTTGTTGTTAAGCAATTTACCCATAATTTGTTTTTAATTAGTTGGTACAAATTCAATTTCTTGTGCAATCGTCTATCGTTGTGGTAGACTGATGGACCCGCAGATATAAAGCAACACAAATTATCCTAAATTGAATATGAATGGCACACTTCTGGTAACACTAACAGTTGAAAAGCAGCTACGCAAATGGATGGATCGTTTTTGTGACTTTCTAAATGAGAATTTTGCTGAGCAGTGTGCTGAGGTGTCCCAACTTTTCGAGATGCCCAGGTTCTATAGGTGTATTTACAGCAAACCCCCTTGAGTATCGGTATCCAAACTGCAATAAATCTTATTAAAAACAGAAAAGCAGCCGGACCTGATGGAATACCAGCTGAATTTCTAAAAGCCAATACCATAATCATGACTGGTATTCTTCATCCGATGATGCAATTTATTTTGGGAAAGCGAAAGCTATCCCAAGGACTGAAAGGATGGAATAGTTGTTAAGCTGCCTTAAGAATTGCAACAATTAGTGCGTTTTGTTCGTTTTCTCAAATTTGATGGAAAACATCATTCAACACTCAAGATGCATCAAGCTGGGTTCCACAGTAGTCAATCGTGTATTGACCATATCAACGCCTTGCGTATCGTCTTCGAGAAGTCAGTGGATTTTGAGAAGATCTTTGATCGTATTAATCGAGAATGTATATGGATATTATTGCTTGGTAGAGGAATTCCGCCATAAATTGTTGCCATTCTTAAAGAGTCCTATAACAACGCAAAGTGTATTGTTTTAAACAATGGGCTGCTATCCGACTCCTTCGTAGTACAATAGGATGTGAGACAAGAAACACGTTCTTCACCAATTCTCTTCCTGATGATGGGTGATGCATTGACGGTCAGTCAGTGTAGGTACATTGGAGAGACAATGCATTGAATCGAGACCATTTGAAAGGCTTAATCAATGCCGTAAATATATCAGTTACATCAAATAACATCAGTAGGCTAAATAGGATGTGCTAAACACTGCATGTGAAGGGTCGTCCCATCTAAGTCCTCACAAAGCAAAGAGCAAAAATCTGTGCTGTACGAACTTGATGATATGGTGACCAGACTTTGGAGGCATATTCAAGCAGAGGTCTTACGAAAGTCATGTAAAGTGATTTGGTAACATAGGGACAAGAAAATTCTTTTGACCAGCGCTTAACGAAACCGAGAGCTGAATTAGCTTTACTAATTATATTGTCGTAATGGGCGCGAAAATTGAGTTGAGTATCACAAATAATACCAAGGTCGCTAATGTAGGTTTCAGTATTATTTATGGTTTGACATTTCTTAATGTTTAGCTCAAGGAAGTTCTTTTGGCACTACGTACAAAAACTATCTTAGTCTGCTTGCAGCATAAATGCATCGTCAGTGGCTGTTATCAGCATAGAATTTTAAATCAGTCTGATGTAAAATAAGCTCGGCATCATATATGGTCAAAACAGAGATAAGAGGTCCCAAATAGCTTCCCTGAGGTACACGGGATTTGGCATGAATAGGTTTGTAGACGCTCGCTCTGAAAAGAACTTGATACTGATGGTCAACTAGATAAGACTGGATCCAAGACCGAATGTGGAAAACCAAACATTTTTAGTTAGAACAGAATGATATCTTGGGAAATTTTGTCTAACGCTTTACTAAAATCTGTTGCAATGGCATCAACTTTTTTCCTTTTTTTAAGGCAGTTAGCGCTTTCAAAACGAATTCAGTCAGGTTAGTTGTTATGGATCGTCCTTTCTGAAAGCCGTATTGCTTATGGGAACAAATTGATTTGCAGTAAGGAAACAAGGACTCAAAAACTATACTTTCAAAAAGTTTAGGTATACAAGAGAGTGTTTTCAATGTGTCTCTAGTTGGAAAAATTAATTTTTACAGAGTTTTTTGTGGGGTTATATTTCCCCATTTTAGAAAAAAACACCATATGCGATAGAAAGGTTGAAGATTTTGGAAAAGGACTAGGCTAATTTTTCAATACATTTCTTAGAATAATTGTGGGAAGGCCATTTGGCCCAGAAGAGGAATCATCCTTTAGCTGATGAAGTTTGACCACTACTGAAGATGGGGAAGTATTGATATTCAAAAATAAGGTTTGACTGCAACTGTTCAGATAACTAAAGAAGGTCAGTATTGTTGAAAGAAAACGTTTCATTGAACAAATCTGCAAAAGAATGGATATGGTTTTGGGATCAGTAGACGAAATTTTACGGAGTCTTAAAGCTTCTTACAATTAATAATTTGGTAGAACTTTTTTGGGTTGATTATCAGATTGCCCTGCATTTAATGTAGGATGATAATAAATTGAATTCGGTGTTACGACAGCTCATGAATATAAATCGTCTAGTGACTTACAATTCATAAATATTCCTGCACGCATGCGTGCTGGAATAAAATAGGATTGTACGGTTTTTGGCTAATCCAACCGTCTAAGATGAGAAGCATTTTTTATGACAAACGATTTTTTTCCAAAATGTCAATGTGACAAATTGGTACACCAAATTATATTTACGAACTGGAATTTGTTTTTTTTTTGTTCTTAAGAAGTTTTCAAAATGCAGGTTAGTCAGAAATGGCAAAAGGTAGGTATGAAAAAAAAAGAACAGACGTCAGTTTCATTTGTTCTGTGAAACTATCTTATATGCTGTGCATTTTGTTTCATATCCTTGAAAAAAGAGTCCTAGTAAAATTCTTAATTATTTAACACTGTTTTGCTTCTTGATCATTGATATTTAAGTTTTATTTTGTTTCTTTCAATAGAAACTTTAAGTTTTTGTTCATAGTTAAAAGATAAACAAAAATCTGCATTTTCTTTGACTTCCTGTAACCTTGTTTGTGCAGTTAAGACGATTTATACACTTCAGAACTTCAATTGAATCTCAAGCTAGTTTGGCACTCTTATTGCCTAATCACAATCAAGCGACTTTGACATATTCAATAGAAACAATGGACTCTTATGAGGAAATCTCAAATGTTACCTCAGGCTTTGTGTTTTCCTCAGATCGCAAATATCGTAAGCCTAAGCGAAACGCCCGAATAGATCTATTTTTATTTCGGTGGCGCTTTGACAGCTGAAACAGACTTTTTATTTGTGTTATTCCATTTTTTTTGGTGCGCAGGGGAAGTGTTTTGAGAAATATTCAATTCAATCTTACATTTCTGATATAAAAAAGCAAATAGTAATTCCTTAAATCTGTAGAAACTAAAAATGTGTTTTGCGATTAACTTTATTACAATGACAACAGCAGAATCATTGTACGTGTTTGATGTTGTTTTTTGGTGTACTACATGCAAATTCGATTATTGGATACCTACCTATTTTTACAAATTTATTTAAGTGTTTCTATTATTCTATTACTTTCATAATTATTAATTGAATCAAACTTTATAATGATAACAAAGAACAATCAATCAAATAAATAGAGTATTCATGTGAAATTAGTTTCTTTTTATTTTATTCATTTTGTTTCCAAATACCTAAATTTTTTTTATATTTGACAGCTGTTCGGACTGTTCTCTTTCTTGGGCATGTTCAAATGAATGAATCAATTTAAGTTCAAAGAGAGTGTTTATGTACCCGGTGCCCAGGTTCTGTTACCCTTGCATCGTTAAAGTACATCGAGAAATGATGAAATCTGAATCAAAACACGGTGACGGCGAGTTTTGTCGATTATAGAACATGGAGACTGGTTTGCGTTCTTCTAAAGCAAGAGAATTTTGAATTATCAATAAAAGTACCTTTAAGCAAATTGTGAAAATTTGTGAAAGTTTGCGAGAAACATCACTCTAGCAAACACAACTATTATATTCCAAAGTAAATGAAGAGAGATAAGCTTTTTTTAATGGATGAGTTCCATTAATTTCAGTGAAATATTAAAGGATCACAAAGTTGACTAAAAATATAGTTCTCTCTGATTTCTTTTACCCCTTCTAAATTCAATGAGATCGATTGTGAAATCAGATCTTTTGTTTCCTTCAAAAATTGCAAAAAGAGTCAGGTACAAAGAGTCATTGTGTAAAGTCTCTCCCAAACCAACGCGAATGCGAACCGATTCGCAGCGAATAATTCACAATAGAACAAAATATGACAAATACACAACTCTAAACAACAACAAACATTCGTCGTCGCACCGCATTCGTGTTGGTTTGGGAGAGCCTTAATCGTGTAATATGGGACCATAATTCAGAATGGGAATTTATTTTTGATTTTTATCTTTTTCGTATCGAAAACTCCATTGTGACACTTTGACATTTCCAAATGTTAAAAAAGTTTTGTTTGGTTAGTTTTTGCAGGAACTCTCACTGTAATACTATGTTCCCACCAAGGTGAAATCAGATATTTCTGCTGAAAACTTTTGAGATTTCAAATTGGTGTTCACATTGCCAAAATCATTCACATTGCCAAACTTTGATCCGTGGTTCAGCAATTTAACTCACCGATTTCAGTGGTCCAATAAGTGGTTCAAGGTTCAAAAATATGACAGTAGCCAAGTAATATAATTTAAATGCTTGAAACATCGTTGAACTTTGCAGTTAATCCGCCGAAATCAGTGGGCTAAATATGCTTATATTTGTCAGATTCTGGCAGTTTTTTATTGACACTTCAGAATAACAAATTGAAAATAATTTCAAAATTAATAATTTCACCCACTAAAAGAAAATACACACTGAACCTTAGATGGCACTATTTTATAATAGGTGTGTTCCTTTACTTTGAATGTTTGTGAATCTTGGTCCAAACTTGTGTCAAAAAATAATTTTTATATGAATTTTGACAGAACTTTAGACTAAAATGCGCAGAAATGCACAGAAAATAAAAAAAATTCAAAGTAAAGGAACAGGCCTTATGTATATTAACTTTTGGGACACATTAGAATAGTGAAAAACTAATTTAGAGAAATGTGTAACTTTCTTAAAAACACTGTTTTGCTCTCTTGACACTTAAATTGATTTGATGAGAAATAAAATAAAGAAAAAACGTAGTGTAGATCTGAACTGGTTATTTTTAGGCAAAAAATATAATTTAAACATTTTTCTTATTCGATGTGTATTCAAATCTAATTATTGTTAGCAATCTTATATCACCATAAAAGCAAGTACATGGGAGCCACTCCTACAATTTATTTTGAAAATTCTTTCATCGAGAAAGCCTTTTAAATATTTTTTGGTTTATAACTATAACAGACCTTTCGGGCCCCCCTTTCTGTGAAGAATTTTCATAGTGCTAATTTAAGGAAACAGAACTTTTATTCTGTTATATTCGTAATTTGTCAACGCCCGAAGCTTGAAGCTGCATTCCGTTTTGCAAATTTTAGGGTCGCGCTTAATGACACAGATTATCGTAAAGTTGGTAAAAAGCCCATCAAAGCCCGACTGGCCCAACACGAGATTGTGATTTGGCCT
This sequence comes from Dasysyrphus albostriatus, assembly GCA_946251815.1. Taxonomy (NCBI): domain Eukaryota; kingdom Metazoa; phylum Arthropoda; class Insecta; order Diptera; family Syrphidae; genus Dasysyrphus; species Dasysyrphus albostriatus. Next base: position 203,255,571 of record OX276335.1, read on the forward strand.
TTATAGTTACTATTAAGAAAATGTAAAAAAAAATTGTACATAAGACCCAAATATGTTAATAAAGTAAATTTATTTTTCGATTAATACTTCTAGCATCATTTATTGTATTTTTCAATTGTAAATTAAATTCAATTTAAAAGTGCCTTTTTTGTTTGAATAAACATTTAATTCTTTGTAACGCGTAACAAAAAGAATTTCTCTTCTGAACATTTCAGTTTTAATATTACAATTCCTCAAAATCACTGTACTGATCAATTTTGAAAAAAAGAAACCTCTTATGATTTGAAAACAATATTGATTTTTTGACAATTGACATTTCAAGTCGTTTATCAGTCTACTCTTAGAGCCTTAATCAGATTAGAAAAAAAAAACACTCGTAGTTGCTTGTAACAAAGGCCAATGGCTTGTCACGTGACTTGGCTACCTGTCAGATAAACTAAAAAAAAATCATTGAGCTCTTTTTTTTCTGGTCATGACTATGACAAAAGTTGAATAAAAGACAATATCAACGGCATGTTTTTTTTATATACACAGCTCCTCCACCACCACCGCAGTCATGACGATAATAATCTCTATTTGGAAAAACTGTCACTTTTCCCTCTGCACTATTTGGACAGCTTCCGTTGACATGGTACTTATGACACACAAAACAGGTACTAATCCACCACCGATTCAAGTCGATAAATCTCTGGAGAAGTTTTCAACTTAGTTCAAATCTTATAGACATTGGTCCCTGGGGACTAAAGAGCAGACAAGGTGTATATAAAGTGTCCCTTTTCCCGTCTCGTCGTAGCGCAGTAAAACGCACAGAACACCTCATGATGCACCACCACAAATGATCTAAAGAAACTGATCAGGGAATCAAGATAAGATGAAATTAAAAAAAGATTCCACAAAGATCCACACGCAAGCTTAGTATTGCGGTATCATCAGGAGGTGAAGACCACGATGACGATGGTGATGATGATGACGACAACGATGATGCGAATGCTTCCAGTGTTGAACCTCTGATTTGCGGCTGCCGGTCGTCGTCATTACTGCCACAATGATCCTATATCACTGGTGAATAATCTCATCACTTTGTGTGCGCATTTCTGCGTCCTTTTCGTCCTGCGTGTTGCATCATTATTTTTACTTCGTCGTACAGTAGGGTGCGGATTATAAGTGGCAGATCCCAAAAACTTTAATAAAAATAATAACAATTATTAGGTAGAAATGTGGTTTTAATAAATAACCACCATGAGACAAAACTCCAAATGATGTTTGTTTTGATTAGTTTCTGATTTTTTTTCTCGCTATTAAAAAAATGTTTGTTTTTTTAAAAATAAATATTTTTCTTTAAAATCAAAAAATAAAATGTCTGTTCTGAATGGAATGACTTTGGAAAATCTGAAAACTGAAATACAGGATTATAAATCCTGACACATCAGAGAATTTTACTTACCTACTTATCGGGCTCCCGATCCATGTGAAGGTCTCTGCCTAAGTAATTGTGGTCTTCCATCAGTTACGTTCCCTCGCCCGCTCCCTCCAGTCATTGAGACAAAGCGTTCTTGCGTCTGAAACCACCTGGTCCCTGTAGGGGAGGTTTGGTCTTCCTGGTCGTCTCGAACAACCTGGGGGCTGGGATTCAAAGATTTTCTTGGCTGGAGCGTTGTTGTCCATTTGCTCGATGTGGCTGAGCCAGTCGAGTCCACGGGCTTTGGCTCTTTGGACTATATTCATATCTTGGTACAGATCGTACAATTCACAATTGAATCTTCTCCTCCATTCGCCCTCCTCGAATATCGGACCAAATATCCCCCGAAGAATTTTTCTCCCGAAAGTGCCCAGTATCAATTTAACTTTTTTTTACTTGTCGTCCAGTACTTGGTGCCGTAGAGTAGTGTGCACTTTGTCCTTCGGAAAAGGAGCTATGAACCCATTTGTTTGGCCAAACCGAAGTAGCAAGGGTTCGCTTGGGTAATTCTTCGTTGGATTTTCACTAAGGTGTCATTCGTGGGATTGATGTTTGTTCCGAGGTAGGTGAACTCCTTGGCTACCACGAAATTACTGCTACAAACAGTGACGTTTTGTCCTAAGCGATTTACAGATGAAGCATTATTTGTTGAAAACCTATAAATTGCTTTGTCCTCTTTCACTTCAAGACCAATGCGTTTCGCCTGATCATCAATAGCTGTTAATGCTGTTGGTACAGCTTGTTTGGAGCGGTCAATGATGTCGATGTGTCGTCCAGATAGCCAAGCAGTTGCGAAGACCTGTTGAAGATAGTGCCTTCCAGGTTATAACTACTCTTGCGAACTATCTTCTCTGGAACTTGGTTGAAGGAATCACATGATAGCGCATCTCCTTGTCTGAACCCTGTACATGTCTGGAATAAGTCGGATGAGCTGTTACCCATTTGCACGTTGCATCGCGTATAGTGTAACGTCATGTGGCATAGCCGGATCAGTTTTTTCGGGATCCCGAGTTCCGACATCGCCAATAGAAGCTCTTGGCAACTTACACTGTTATATGAGGTGGTGGTGCTATGGTGGGTCTCGACCTTTAAATTCGTTGGTCTTCTCCAAGATTTGCCTCAATGTGAAGATTTGGTCTATCGTCTATCTGGCTGGCCCACACTGGCACGTGCCGATCATAGTGTTGCAGAAAGGCTTAAGAGGCTCCCATAGTACGTGGGTTAGGATCTTGTTTGCATTTTTAAGCAAGAAAATCCCTCTGCAGTTTTTGCAGAACATATGATCGCTTTTTTTGTAGATTGGGCATATTGATTAGTCATTGGGCATACATGCCTTCTCCCACACTTGGTTGATTAGCTGGTACATGCACCCTACCAGGACATCTTCTCTATACTTGAAGAGCTCTGCAGATAGGCCATCCGAGCAGGCGGATTTGTTGTTTTGAAGCTTGTGGATGACTTTCTTAATCTCTTTAGTACTGGGCGCTGGGACTGGGTCTTCATCGACTGGTTTCATGCATCCTTGCTCTTCTGTCATTTTTTCTACAGAATGTCTATGCTGAAAATGCTTCTTTAACACGTCTGCAATTTCCTGTGCTTTGGTGACTTGATTCCTTTCGCTGTTTCGAAGAGCTTCCGTATCGGTTTCATATCCTGATACCATTTGCCTGACTGTTTTGTAGAACCAGCGAGTGTTGGTGGTGGTGCTAGACTTCCCGTGAAACCTGAGTTGAGAGGCTGCAGATGCTCAATACCGCACATTCCTCATCATACCGCGGGTTCTTTTTTCTAGGTGGTTGATAGCCTATGGTGGTCTCGGCTGTCTCCTTAATGATGTCGCGATACAACTTCACTGGTTGTTGGCACTTGTGGGTTGGGACGGCAGAGAGTTTCCCGGTTAATTGCTCACTGTGGTCTCTGGCTTTCTCAGATGTGCTAAGGCATGCTATGTTGAATTTCTTTCTTTGGGTGGTCTTCGCTTGCTTTTCGTTGGACAGTAGGGCTCTGAACTTTGTCACAACAAGAAAGTGGTCAGAGTCCACATTTGCACCTCGAGAAGTTCGCACGTCCAAGATGTTCGATGTGTGCATTGCGCCTATTAGCACATGGTCGATTTGGTTGGCGGTTCGACCATCTGGAGATCGCCAGGTTGCTGTGTGTACCCTTTGCCTGGGGAACCTCGTACCATTTATCATCGTATTACGAGCTGCAGCAAAGTCGATTAGTCGGAAGCCGTTGTCTGTTGTCGTTTCGCGGAGGCTTTGCTTTCCAACAAATTTACTTAAGATATTTTCCTTCCCGACTGTAGCATTGAAGTCTCTGAGCACGACTTTGACATCGAACTTCGGATCCTTCCAATATGTCGTAAAACATCTCTTTGTAAGACTCCTCAGCTTCATCGGTAGGGGCGTGTGCACATAATTAGACTAATGTTTTGGAAGGTAGCTTTGATGCGGATCACAGTCAGGCGATCTCTGATCGGCTTTAATCGATTACTTTCGATTTGAGCCAATTTTCCGCGACGAATCCGCATCTTAGCATGAGCAATCTCTGATGACAGCTGTTATAAATGTCGCAATCTTTTCTGTTCGTTATCATTGATCCTTTCTATCGTATCTCCTGGATCGCGGTAATATGTGCCTCGTACCGCGTGAGGACATGTTCATGTTTTTGAGTAACACCTGGCGTATAGAGTGTCCTTACATCTTAGGTGAATACTCGGAGCGCATACTCCATTTTCTCTCCGGGTTTTTCCAGATTTCTAGCTTCTTCGCACCACTGTCTCGCAAGTTGTGTCGTCGCATTACGTATATCCCCTTTGGTAAATGAGTTTGCGTTCTGATCTCTAGTTAAGATCTCCTCACCGATATATCCAACTTGGGCCAAGGGGTGCTGTATTAACAAGAGGTGTTCGAATGCAACCTAAGTATCTGTATCTGTATCAACATCTGCATCCGTATCTTATGGTCAAAATGCATTTGCCACTATGACGATATGACGTGGAGTATCTTTGATTTTAAAATCAGTTAAGAGGCATGGGCGACCACACTACACTACCTATATACTGTGCAGCATTGCGAGCTGCTGTTATAGTGCTGTGTCTTTAACGCGTTATCTCTTCGGTCGTCCGTGTTGTCGTCTTAATTATTGCGTTAATGAGTTTTTCTCTCTTTTAAATAGACACCGAGATAACAATCTTTGATATGAAAATGTAAAAATTTATTACTTAGTTGTTTTGCAACTTCAACAACAACAAAAACAACAACCCAAACACCCTGTGGGGGGAATGATTTAAATTGGAGTAATGAGGTGGTTTTATGTTATTTCCATAATATTTTTATATACATATAAGATTTATTGCTTTTAAGAATCATAAAACAAGATCTTAAATTAATATACATTTTTTTCATATATGTACATTCTTAGTACATTTTCATATTGTGTACCAACATTCTTATTAGTTTATAAAATTCCAATGTCAATGGAAAATGTTTTACAAAATTTCCTTTTTTTTTGATCCGGAAAAAAACTTATGTTGTATGACGGTTGTTTTGATGGTTATGCAATTCTATCTGTATGTGGCTTTGAAAAAGCAGTTTTTTAGTCTTGAAGGCTTATTTATTTAGGTGATTTTTGTATGCAATTTATTATAAAAATATAAGGTTCATGTCTTAGGCACCACCAAATGTCTTTCGATCTCGATACCAATTTTCTTTTCTCAACATGAAAGTCAGTCGGTAAAAGTCAAAAATTGAGATGCCTTATTGTGAGATCCACGCGGAAATAAGTTATTTCACCCGAATTTTTTTTATGTCGTCAGGAGTTTAAAAAGATATTGAGAGTTTGGCCCAAACTTCTTTTGCAGGGAAAGAATTAAAAAATCACCAGTTGAAAAATTTGAAGTAATAATTTACGAATCATATTTTATTCATAGATCAAAGCGTTTTGATCCTTTAATTAATACAAAAACTGGGAATGTAAAATTCAAAACAAAGCAATTTTTTTTTTTTGAGTAATTTATTCTCCAAAAGAATAATTTTACAAACAGCATTTAAAAATATTGATTTGCGATAAATATTAAATAATTTACATTTCAAAATCACTGATTTTTTATGCATAATTGATTTTCTGGCATAATAATTCTAATGTTGCAAGGAGAAGAAAATAAAATACGAAGAGAGTTTAGTGATCTCCTCAAGCCAATGTATAGATTCAAAGAAGTTCTGGACGTTGACAAGGAAAATAAGTGTTAATGAAACAAGAAGTCAAGGGGTGGATCTGGACTTAAATGTTGCTCATGAACACTTTGCTAGGCTCTTAAGTGACCATAATGACCAATTTTATTTTTGTTATGCTAGACCATATCAACGCAATCAGGTTTTGGATGCAGGTATAAGTCAAAATGAGTAAGATTTATTCTTGAACTCCCTTAAGGACGGAAAAGCAGCTGGATCAAATGGAATACCATCAGAATTTTTCAAATATAATTCAAATAACTTCAAAAGGAAATTGAAAGATGCCTTAAACATTATTTTTGAATTTGGTGTCCCACCACAGCATTTTTATGAAGCTCTCATAGGCCCAATTTTAAAGAAAGGAGATCCTACAGATCCTCAAGTACAGCACGAATCAACCATAATGTTATATGCTTTTTTGTTGAATTTAAGGTAGGTTTTGATACGATCAATAGAAACGCATTGTTTTATTAACTGCATAGCTTGGGAGTGTCATCTAAGTTCGTTTCAACTTTAGAAAAACTATATCAAGAAACGAGTGCTCAGGTTGTAAACAGTCAAGGAGCTTCCTTAAACTTTGATATTAACAGAGGAGTAAGGCAGGGATGTAACCTAAGCCCTCTGCTATTCTCTTTGTTTCTTGATGATCTCATCGATTTTTGCCTTGTCGCGTAAGGATTGGAAACATAATAATAAAAGTCATAATGTATGCCGATGAAATCGTGATTTCATCTGAGTCTCCTTCGTCTTTACAGCTGATGGATGATAAACAAACTGGTAGATTATTGTAAAATCTGGAGCTTAGAAATAAATACTCAAAAATCGAAAATAATGGTTTTTCAAAACGGAAGTGGAAGACTTTCGAGAGAAGGCAGCTGGAAATTCGATGGACCTCATTTGGAAATAGTCAAGGAATGCATGATTCAAGGATTCCAAAGGAGATCTGGCTCTATGTAACTTAGTAAAAGAAAATCTGGTATGAGGATTGGCCAAGATTGGAGGCGGACTGTGGTTTAACATTTAATGTCGAAAAAACAATGCTCAACAGTTACGAAAACTTCTATACGAAAAAATCCAAGTCACGGATGAAAATGAAAGGTTGACATTTATTGAAAAAGCAAGATCGTCAACAGAGAGAAACTCAATCTTAGTGACCTAAACTATTTCAACGCTAGCTTGCCAAGTGAAGCTATTGGAAGGATTTTTAAAGTACGAGGAGAAATGCTACAGCTAAACTTAAGGCCACATAGAAACGATTTGGTTAATATCTGCAGCCTATGTAATATTCGAATAAGGGAAGAAATTGCTCATTTTCTTGGTATATGCCCTGTTTTAAAGGAAGTAAGAAGTCTAATTTGGGGATCCAAATTTCGATGTATTTTTCAAAATTTGTGGCTTTATATCAGCAATAACGCGGTGAATGTTGTCCTCCAAGTGGTCAATCGTTTCGGTCTTATCGGCGTAGACCAGCAATTTCACATATCCCCCAGAAAATAGTTAAGCGGCGTTAAATCGCCAGATCTTGTAGACCAATTCACGAGTATGTAACGTAAAACTATGAGGTTTGCAAACGTTTCCTTCAATAGATCAACTGGCACGAGCTGTGAAACTTGTTGCACTGCACCGTCTTGTTGAAACCATAACTCTTGCACATAATGGTTGTTCAATTGATGAACAAAAAAGTCAGTGATCATGGCACCATTGGCTGTAACGTTTTGGCCAGCATCGGTTTCAAAGGAGTACGAACCAATTTTTCCATCAACCCATAAAGCACACAAAACAGTCAGTTTTTGTGGATGTAACAGTGTCTCAACATACACCTGAGGATTATAATCACTCCAAATACAGCCGGCGGTTTTGTTAATTGAAAAGTGAGCTTCATCGCTAAACAAAAATCGCGCGATACGTATTTCAAACAGAATCATGATTTTCAAAATAAATTTGCTAAATTAAGAAGCTTTGTTTAGGCGTCAGTCTATTCTTGTTGAAATGCCAAACCACATTAAAAATAACTCATCTGACAGCTGTCAAAATGGCCACCAGTTAAAATAATATTGCCAACTTTAAGTTCTATACCTATCATGGCCACCTCTGCTGATGAAACTACAATATTGGTGCCAGATAAAACTATAACGAAGGCTACACTGCAAAATGCAGTCGAAAAAGTTTAGTGATTGGATGCAAAAATGACGAATCAAACTTAAGAAAACAAAATCGATTCTTGTAAATTTTAAAAAGAAAAATGTAAACAATTTTCCAGTTCTTATAAACACAGTACCTTATTTCAATAAAATGGAAAGAGCACATAAAAAAACAGAAGTACTAATCTTGTAAAAAAAAATTAAAAAAAAAAATTTGGTGGTGCAACAGTTCGTGGAGAACTAGTGACTTACAACTCTCAACCATTCCTGTGTGCGTATTGTTGGCAGGAATCGAGGGGACCTACAATTTTTTGCCGAGTTTGAACGGCTAGATGAGAAGCACTTACTCATGACAAGTATACTCTTGGAGGATTTGACAGTTCCTCGTAAGAGGTATTAGGCAGGTACCTCGGGAAAAACATTTCTGTTTTTGGGTGGCAGCGGCTGGGAATACAATCCAGAACAAACTAAAGTTATAAAAGCAAGTATTGAAACCCGTTTCAACATATGGCATCCAACTATGGGGCTGTACAAAGAAAACAAATGCTGAACCCATCCAAAAAATACCAAAGCGTGGAATAATAAATGCCTTTTGGTATATAAGAAATAGGGATCTACATCGTGACCTTCAAATTGCAATGGTTACAGAAGTGGTTAAAAAACACGCTGTATCACACAATCAGCGACTGCAAAGTCATACCAACTCCGAAATGGAGACCGTCTTAAAGGTATGAGACAATATTCAGAGATTAAGCAAAACCATCGCTCATAAGCTGATGATCTAAAAGCTATGGGAAAGTGTTATAACCTTAAACTTCCCACAATATGATTTATAAATTAAGAAAGAAAAGTCATTTGTCGATCTTGAAGCTCGAAGCTACATTCCATTTTGCGAATTTTAGGGTCGTGGTTAATGACACAGATTATCGTAAGGTCGGCAAAATAGCCCATCAAATCCCGACCGACCCAACGCAAGATTGTGATTTGGCCTTAAAGTTCCATTGAAACTCGATTGGCTAGAAACAAACCTTGATCTATCCACTGGCTAGAATATAGCTAATGTTGCTATTGGACGCAAACACTTTGAAGTAGTAAAGAAGTTAGTCTTCCTAGAAGTAAACATTAACTCCACGAACAACAATGGAGAATGCACAAAAAAAAATGCTAGGAATAGAAAAACGCTCTTAATTAAGTTTAACGAGAGCAAAAAATGCGTTCAAAACTCTTAACGCGTACAAGATGAAGTATATACTCTACAAACACTTGTACTACCAGTCAGGACCGTGTCTAGGGGTTGGGCAATGGGTCAACTACCCCAGGTGCCTTGCTATTAATGACCGCACTGCGGTACCGCGTATGGCTCGAAGCGTTCTATGAAAGGTGTCTCCATGTCATGAAGGCTGACACGAAGCGAGCTTACGTAAAAAAATTGAGAATTATTTTTGCTATTATATTGACCAAAAACTGAAATGGATTTGGATACGATATTTCTAGTTTCTTAAAGGCCGACTGAACAAAAAAATTAGAATTTTGATTTTTGTTTAGTCAATGTTTGTTCTTGTGTTTGCATGTACTTTTTTCCTCATTTTTCCATTTTTTATTTCTGAAAATTTCAGTTTCAATTTGTTGTTGTGTTAACACGTGTTTTTATTCTCACGATCACAGCTATTTTTGTGCTTCTGACAATTCCAAATTCCAATTTTTACAACATCGGAATATTTGTTTGAGCCGTTACAATATTTCACTTGTGTAACGGGCTTGCACTAAACCTGGGGGTCAGCAAGTGCTTAAAACTCGGTGTGTAAAACACCTAATACCATCTATTCGTGTACAATAGCATTGTGTTCAATAATCAAGTTTGATTAAGTCAAATGTTTGAATTCTTCATCTACGGTGCAACTGGGTAGTACAAAAGTCGAGTTGACGGATATTGAAAAGCTATAGAGCGTGTTTGTAAACGTCAAATGCACTTGCAAGTAAATTGACTAGTGCATTGATCAAACAAGTTTTCTGCAAACAGGACGGTAACATACTACTTGTCATGACGCAATATCTGCTTCAAAAAACGTCGATCATTTAACAATCAAACCGACTTTGGGTTTCCATTTTCGAAAACGGTCGATATTGTGATCAGGGAATGATGCTTAGGGAATGATGTTCGAAAGCGCGCTCAACTTGCTTTGGGTCGTCAGTAATCAAATAAGGCAATCGGAAGAAAATGTATTTTAAACATAATCTAAAATTTTTGATAGCATCAAATAGCTGTTAAAATTATGTTATAAAGTTAGACAAGAAGTTGAATTTTGATTCCGTGCGCAAAACATTCCAAGCAGATCGTTTAATTTTAAGTTAGGTTAGAATGAACAACAAGAATGTCGAATTCTTAAAATGCCCAATTATATCGAGTATTTTGGGAAAAAATATCGACAAGTCTATAAAAATAAATGATTTTCTCCCATTTCTTTCAAGGCAGCTTACTTTGTGTCTTAGCTCGAATATTTTTATTTTTATTTTTACCGGTCATTCGTAGATACTGTAATATGTTGGTATTAGTTTGAATTTGGTATAAAGACAGTGGAAGTAATACGATTTAATATTCGATTTTTTATTAACTCTGTATTATTTGTAGCGAAAAAGGCGGCTTCTTTGAGCTTGCCCCATAGATGTTCTAAGCGCTAAAAACTGTTGTGGACACCTGTAATTGAACGATAAGGCCTGGTTATATTATGACGATGCCTACAGGATGCAAAATAATGAACGTTCGCAAGGTAAGATATCCTTTTGGGGTTCAATGTCTAGTTGCGAGAGTGAGCGTTCTAACTTTAGACTTTCAAAGGTTACAAAAATAAAAAGAAGAAAAATAAGAGCCATTGGGGTATCTTCCCGTGTAAATTAAGGGTAATAAATTATGATAGGGGTATCTGAACGGTCCTCAGATCCAGTTAAACTCTAGACGTCGCGAGAGTCAATATGGAGAAACTAGATTCATCGTAATCAAAAACCTGATTTTTCTCCTTTTTCCAACCTTTCGTGACGTAGTTGATTTTGATTGGGCGTTGGGACTAAAGGAGCAGAGAGGAATGCGGTTGTGGTTGATTAATTTCGTAGCTTGAACAGGGCAGAATGTGATAGTTAGTTGAAGTGACTGGTTAGTGGTGGCGCAGGCAAATACGATCTCCTTTATAACATTTTCTTTTGCGAAAAATATTTTTCTTACCTATGAATAAAATAAGAATAAATAGTTTTCGCAAATCCTTAAAGAAACTATAACATAGGTACGTAACACACCACATGGTGATGGATATGGCCACTCAAAAAACCACGAAAGCTCTATATTTTGTCGTCCGTCGCAATACAGAATAAAAAAAAAGAACATATGTAGCTACAATCTAGGGATATCTGCATACTATATACGTATATGGTACGGCTGACGGTCAACCACGACCACACCTACTTAAACTCTCAATCAGTAAATTGATAGCATAATCCAGGAAATATTACATACAGGGTGGCGCACCAATTGTGCTACAATAAGAAATTCAAATAACTTTTTTTTTAATCGATGTATTTCATTTATTTTTTTTATTGGTTAGAAAATTAAATTTTATTTTAAATAGTTAGTTGTTTTTAAAGATTATAGACCGCAAATGACCTCCCCGCTCTCCCACGCATATGCGGCACCTGATCAAAAAATTATTCATTGCGGCCTGAAGAGTTGAAGTTGGGATCGCCTCAATTATTGTCGTTATGGACTGCTTTAATTCAGTTAAATTCCTGGGCTTCGTTTTATACACCTCTTGCTTGACATAACCCCATAAAAAGAAGTCTGGTGCAGTCAGGTCAGGTGACCTTGGGGGCCAACGAAGAGTGGAGTTCCTAGAAATTAATTTGTTTGCGAATTTTTTGTTTAGCTCCGCCATAACTGGTCTGGCTATATGTGCAGTTGCTCCATCTTGCTGAAACCAAACGCTGTTGAATGGTATACGTCTTCGGCGCAGTTCTGGGTAAAAAACTCCTTCAACATCTTTAAATAACGGTCCCCATTGACAGTAACGGTTACACCGTTTTCTTCAAACAAGTACGGCCCGACAATACACCTTGATGAAACTGCGCACCACACAGTGACTCGTTCTGGGTGCAGTTCCGTCTCATGGAGCATTTCTGGATTAGACTCATTCCATATACGGCAATTTTGCTTGTTTACATTGCCGTTAAGATCAAAATGGGCCTCATCAGACATGAACAAACAATTGATCAATGTGTTGCCTTCTTCGGCCATTGATATCATTTTTTGGCAAAATTCCAGGTGAACAGGCAAATCCTGAGGGTTTAACTTGCTAGTAATTTGGACTTTGTACGGAAATAAGTTTAAATCGTCATGAAGTATCCTTTGTAATGACCGCCTACTAACTTCAATTTGCCCCGATAAGTTTCGGGTCGAAACGCTCGGATTGGCCTGTATTGCAGATGCTACTGCTGCGATTGTATCCTAAACCCGAACATTGGCATCTCGATGGTACGGCCTTCGTGCGATGCTTCCAGATTCGGCAAACATGTTTACAAACCTCATAATGGTCCATCTAATCGGGGATTACCGCCAAACTCCCTCCTAAATTTCCTTTGGACGGAAATGACGGACTGCAAAGCATGGTACCGTTGCACTATCCAAATTCTTTTCTCCGTATCCCAAGCATCCATTTTTATAAATCTAAATAGTAACCTACAAAATAAAAAAAAAAATAAGCCGATTACTCACACAGAAAAAAAGTTATTACGTTTTATTTTTGTAGCACGATTCGTGCGCCACCCTGTATATACTACCGAAATTTAGGTCTCATCACTACAATTTAGTGTTTCATTTATTTCGAGGGGTGGCAGAAGCAGGCAATCCACGGCACTTTTGCCGAAAGGTTGTGATCGCCCACCTCCTTTAGTAAAGATCCCGAAATTTAATAATTCAAGAAAATAGATATCAAGAATCAAGATCTTTATCTTTAAGAATCCAATCAAGAAATCATTCAAGAATCACCTCAAGAACCAGCCCGAGTTTTATGCAAGAGACATATCAAGAAACCCTTCAAGGAAAGCAGCAAACAAACAAAAAAATGCTTCGAGAAATCGAGAAACAGCAAACAAGCAAGAACGTACACTTTAAGAATTCCAGAAAAAGACAACAATCAAGCATTCAAATATCAACATCAAGAATCTGAGCCTTAAATTCAAGAACTCAAGATTCTAGACGGTGATTAGTGCCACTTTCTTATATTTAAAATTTAAGTTTCATTTGTATTGTAAATAAATTAGAATTACAAGTTTTAATCTCAATAATTAATAAGGGCGCAACCTTAAGTAAAACCACCTATTTGGAGGGTGATACGGAAGAGCGAAACACGAGTTCTGTCCAGTTCCAGTTGATCCAGAAATCAAACCTAATAAGAAAATAAAACTAATAGTTGAGCTCAATTTAGGTTTTATAAAGAATAGCATACTCAAGTTTCTTGTCAAAACATACAGGTGTTTAAAGTGCAACATGTGGAATTTTACTTGGTCAGCTTCCATTACGTCGAAAATTCCTATATTCTATATATATCCTTATTTAGGTTTAGTTGTTTTCATACATTGTTTTTGTATTTATTTTTTATAATTATCCAGTGTGATGAGTGAATATGTATACAAGAAGTTAAATATCTTGAGATATCTTAGTCCCTATACAAATTACTTTAATACTTATTATTTATTTAATCAATATTTTTCCCCTGCGGGTAAGGGGAAAGAATATACCCGAGGTAGGCATGCCTGTCGTAAGAGGCGACTAAAATCCAAACTCCGTATACTGAGGTTGATGTATACATAACCATGCAAGAGCCAATTATTGCATTTAATAAATCCCTTCTTAAAAAGTGCAAGGGTATCTCAATCACCACCATCTAAATCGAGTTCAAAACCAACAAACTTCGGGCAAAAGAGCTCACCCAATCCACGGGTTTCATGACTACCACGCCATTCATCCGTCAAACAAAGCAAGAGGTGGATCATCATTGTATATAAAAGAATGCATTGAACACTCGATAGGCCTTAAAATAGAGGTGGAATCAATGCAATTGAGTAGTGTACAAGTTAAAAATAAAAATATTCCTCTCAATGTCTCTTCCATATATTGCCCTCCGCGTTGCAAAATTGATAAGAGTGAATTTACGACATTGATAAAGTCACTAAGTCCAAATTTAATTGTTGGTGGTGACTTTAATGCAAAGCACACCTTCTGGGCCTCACGATGCATATCTCAAAAGGGTCGCATGCTATATGAAGCAGGAATGGAAAATAATTGTGACTTTCATTCGACTGGCAAGCCCACTTACTGGCCAACTGATCCGTCAAAATACCTGACCTAATCGATTTATTCATGGTGAAAGGAATACCCTCTAACCGTATAAAAATTTCAGAGGGCTATGACCTCTTCTCAGATCATTCTGCCGTCGTACTCATTATGAGCGAAGGCCTTGTTAAAATTGAAAAACCACCCAGGTTAACAAACAGTAAAACCAACTGGGATGGATTTAAAAAAGATATTGAGGACAACGTTGAGTTAAGGGTATCATTACAAACGCCTCTTGAGCTTGAAGACGCAGTAGATACCTTTGTTTATATAATACAAAAAGCAGCTTGGGATAACACACCTAATTAAAGGCTTATGCCTCGCTATAAAGATATAAAATATCCGCAAGAAATAAAAGATTTAGTAAAAGAGAAACGAAAAGCACGTAAAAAATGGCAGCAAACCCGTGCTCCTCAACACAAAGCTCATTTAAATCGCTTGAGTAATATGCTAAAAATGGCGATGTCAGATTTCAAAAACCTTGAAGTTAAAAATTACCTTGAAGGCTTCACAGCGGGGAAAGAATCCAACTACTCACTTTGGAAAGCTATAAAAACAACGAAAAAACCAAAGCTTCCAGTGCGCCCGATTAAGAAAAGCCAAAATGAATGGGCTTAAAGTGACAAAGAAAAAGCGTCGGTATTCGCCGATTACTTAGAGGAAACATTTAAGCCGTTTGAAGGGCAAGAACTCAACGAAAATATTATTATGAATTTTACCTCAAATGAAAGCTACATAACGAGAAATGCTACACTTGCTGAATTAAAAAGAGAAATAAAGAAGATTAAATCCAACAAAGCTCCAGGATATGACTTAATAACGGCAGAGATTTTAAAAATGCTCCCTCGTAAAGGGTTTATTAACCTCCTTTACATAATAAATGCCGCTCTAAGGTTAGAATATGTTCCGAGCCAATGGAAAGTTGCGGAAGTCATAATGGATTTGAAACCTGGCAAACCATCTCACGAAAAGAAGTCTTACAGGCCGATTTCGCTTCTTCCTCTTATATCAAAAGTTTTTGAAAGAATACTACTCCTGCGCCTGCAACCTATAATAGAAGAGAAACAATTAATACCTGAACATCAGTTCGGATTTAGAAGCAAGCCTTTGGCAATTGATCAACCGCATAGAATTACTGAGGTTATTGAGAGAGCTCTTGAAGAAAAGAAAATCTGTTCGACTGTCTTTTTGTGTGTGTGTGTGTGTCGCAGGCGTTTGACAAGGTGTGGCACGAAGGCATCAAATTCAAATTAAGATAAGTTCTGCCTCAAGGACTTTATAACAGTCCAAACGGATATATAGATGAAAGAGTTTTTCGTGTAAGACACCGAAATGACTATTTTGATTTCAAAGAAATAGTGGCTGGGATACCACAAGGAAGTGTATTAGGTCCAGTTCTGCACTTTTTATTTACACGTGATATACCTCAACAGAAGGCACTATTGTTGCCACGTTTGCTGATGATACTGCAATACTAGCAGTAGGCAAAACGTTTAGCGAAGCTACAATTAAATTACAAAATGCTCTTAATAATGTTAATGAGTGGACAAGAATATGGCGAACAGCGCTCAATTAACACGTATAAACAAATAAATAGATTACCCGTCTTTCTTAATACCGCTCGGGTTCCATTTGCAAATGAGGCAAAGTATCTGGGAATGACTCTAGACGCGAAATTAAAATGGAAGCCACACGTGAAAAAGAAATGCGAAGAACTAAAAAGTAAATTAAGAGATATGAACTGGTTACTCGGTAAATATTCAAAGCTTAGTATTGAAAATAAATTGATTTTATACCGACAGGTTCTTAAACCTGTTTGGACTTATGGTATACAACTTTGGGGTTGTACCTGCGATACAAACTTAAACAACTTACAAACGTTTAAAAATAAATTGCTTGGGTCATTTGTAAATGCTCCGTGGTATATAAGAAACGAAGATCTTCATAGGGACCTCGGGATTCCTACGGTGCGGGAAGAAATAAAAAGTTTTGCGCGAAAACATAGAAATCGACTATTAGAACACGCTAATTTAACGATTATTAACATTCTTGACGAGTCGAATTTAGTACGCCGTCCGCGAAGAACAAAACCTTCCGACTTGGTGCGGTGAACAGAAAACCGCTTTAGAGTCGCGGATTAAGCAGGAGCTTTCACCGGAAAGTAACCTGCAACACGTTACTTAACTTCGTTAAAAATAAATTGCTAGATAAGTTTCAACTTAGTTGCAATCGGGAAGTGGAGGTGGTTTTAGTGTAGTAAGAATCTCACACTTCTATGAGCACGCGTTTTTTGGTCCTCATAGAGCCTGAATAGCAGGTTTTGCACCTACCCACGGGAAAATAACCACAAAAAAAAAAAGGTTACAGTTGTGCACCTACCTAAACTATAGCAAAGCAATTCACCTATCGTAAAATACAGAATTCTGAATAAAATGACTCTTACAAAGATAACAGTGACTACATTGAGCTCCTCCTTGTGCTAAGTTAACCTTTCTACCTTTTTTTCACAAATCACCATAATTAGAAAGAGTTTTCAGTCAAATTTAAGCTAAGGTTAATTTTCCCCTATTTATAACACAATGCTATATGGAAATAACCTTGTTTATTATTTTTCTAATTAACAAAAAAAGAGCTGAAATGTGCATCTTTCATAGTTTAATATAGGTACGAGTACCATAAGCACCTTTCGTAAACCATTCTAGCTCATCATGTGACCGATCCAAGCATAATTAAGATAACCAGGTACAATTCTACTTCTCTCATCGCATCTTGGGTGGGCTTTTCTAATCGCCTCCCAAATTGATTCCCAAGTCCAAAACAACACCATCAAACCTATTAAGCCTTCCAAAATCCCCGATAAGAAGTTCCTTCCATAAGTATAATATTTGCATAATATGTTGTATTAAAAATATAGTTAGCTTAGTGTCACCTATATATAGCTCGCGGAAGAGATGAAAAAAAAATCCACAAATTTACAACTCATACGCCATAATATTGATAAGATTAAAAAAAGCCAATACACCCAGACCACCACCAGAGAGTGCATCTAGGCTTAACTCTGTTGCATTATTATGTGGCGCATCACCACTCACCACACCGTCAATCCGAAATAAGTCCGAAATTATTAAAGGCCCAAAGTAAATTTTTAGAGAAAATGAAAATTGAAAACATCGCATTTAGAGGATGGGAAAACATCATTATGCAGTTGAAATCTTTTTATTATTATGGCGTCTTTAATGCCCCAGTTTTCCTGCATCATCAACTTGAAGGAGAAGAGAATAACTCGCATAGAGTCCACCACCTTCAAGTCTCATCCAAGCTGTCGTAAAGTGCAACAGCAGCCAGAAAGCATCACCTGGGTGGCCAAAAACACTAGAAACCACCATCGATCTGCCAATGCACCAAAAAAACAAAACAAACTCTGATGTGCCTATATGGGCGCGAGAATGACGCGAGCTTGTAGTGCGCGACTATATGACCCCATTTAAGTCAAATTTTCTTTATTTTATGTCGATCTTCTCGGGCAGACATCGAGGAGAAGATCTTTCTTCCTCCAATTCTGAAGCACCACGATGGTAATGACTGTTATGTTGGTGCAACAACAATGACGACGACGACCTTCGGTATCGATGGATTGTATAAGTCCATCCGATCGTGTGTCGCGCGCATATGTCGAAGTCGATGTCGAGGACTGAAGATCACGCGTCGTCGATGGTGTGACAAAATCGGTTCAGAAATAATGTTATTACCCCGCTTTGGTCGTTGTTGTTGGTGTTGTTGTTCGATTGCTAAATTGGCCAATTCCGCAGTTGGTCGTCATTGCTTTATATACGACACACTGTGGTGGGTCTTTTTTATTCCATTTAATTCCAGGCTTTGTCACTTTGTTGCACGAGATTAGTGTGGCAATCAATGAGGGCTTTGCGTGATCGATGTGCTATGATATCGTCTTCGGATATGAATCTATTTATCGTTGCGAGCTTATATTTTTGTTGGACGATATATATAGAAATAGAGACCACCGGCAAAGGTGGTGGTCTAGAAATGGACACCCGCTTATCGTCAAAAAGAAAACACTTTTCGAAAGCCAATTGATTTATAGTCCTCAGATGGACCATTGTTGTGGTGGTAATCTATGAGTCGCACTCGAGTTAAGAGATGACCTCTGACAGGAACATCTCGATGGTAGTAGGGCCGCGGTGGTTTTTGTAGATAACGAGTCAATAATGCGTATCCCATATAGGTGCTGCACGGTTGGAGATTCCGATATAATAAAAGATGAAAGAGAGTCTCTTTCCATCTGGTGACTGATGTCAAGGCTTGGATTATAAGAACATGCTTTAGCTGTATCTTGAAAATGAGAATATTGATTATGTTGTTCCACAATGGCAATAATGACAACGCAACGTCTGTGGTCCAATCAAAGTAGTTTATCATTTTAAGATTGTGAAGGTAATTTGAATCAAAGTTTTGATGGTATCGGTATATAGAGGTGCTGGTGTTATTAGGCACACCTTAATGGTTTGTCAATGGGCTGGACGTTATTTTGGGGGAAATTAATTAGATGAGTTGAGATTATGAAATGATTCTATTGATATTCTGAAATAGATGAGACTGGGTAGTGATTTAAGAAGAATGGAAAACGTCTTTTTCGCTTTATGTGATATTTGTGCAAATTAGAAAGGTTATTTTAAATATGAATAGGAGGTTTGTTTATTTTTACAGTTTTAATTATTTGTAATAAAATTTAAATGACCTGAAAAGTTGGAATTTAGAGTTCATAAAATACATATTAAGATTAGTATCGAAGCTTAATTTCACCCTGTACCACCTGTACAGAATATCTAAGGTCTATCCTTTTCCCTGGTATCGTTTGTTGGTCGCTTTCAAAGTGATGAAGAAAGAATAAGGATGGCGTGAAATAAATAAATATATGGATCGACAGGGCATCCATTGTAGGTAGCAAAAATTAAAAAAAACGTCAACACTAGAGACACTCGCTTACGTAAACGATATTGAAATAATTGGACGAACAAAGCGTGATGTAAGTGGTGCTTTCGTGAGTATTGAGGAGGAAGCCAAGAAGATGGGTTCAGTGGTGAATGAAGGCATGACCAAATATATGATGTCAACAAGAAAGAACACCCAACGCCGATGACGTCTCAATCATAACATCACTATAGACAGCTTTAATTTTGAGGTGGTCAGAAAATTTGCCTACCTAAAGGCTCCGCTATAAACTGAGCGAACGATAACAGTCCTGAGATCAAACCAAGAATTACTCTTGCCAATCGCTATTTCTTTGGGCACTACTAACGGTAGATGAGAACGTTTTGGGCTGTTTTCACTGGAAAATTCTCTGGTTGATTTTTGGATCCATCTGCATAGATAGGGAATAGAGAAGAAAAATACAAACAGACTCTACGGGCTGTACTGCGACAGCAACTTAGACAGTGAGAAGCCAACGATTGAGATGAATACAAAGCGCCAGCAAATCAGTAATATAACTTTGGATGTCAATATTTTGTCAACCAGACCATGAACAAAAATGTGGCGTGGAAGTGTCGATAGGGTTTGAGTAGACCTTTCCATGAACGTATGTCACGATTTATTTTATTAACACTGAAAAAGTTTATGCCAGCTTCCCAACTAACAATTTAGCTTGTATAAGGTAAAATTTTTCGAATTTGGCAAGTAATAGCTTGTATAGAGCTTGTATAAGGCAGTCTGGAGCAAGCCAAGAATTTTCCACCTGAAATTTAAACAAATAGCTGCTATAAGACCTTAAAATATGAGCTACACAAGCTCTATACAAGACTCATAAATATAAGTTATAAATGGCTTGTATAAGGCCTTCCAAACTTGTTTACTGAAAATGTTAAAAATAATAGCTGCTATAAGGCTCTGCACGACAAATCATTGCCAACAACTTTTATAAGGCTTGTTTGTAAAGGCCTGATACAAATTAAAATAATCAGTGAAGATCAACAATTGTGTCTTGTAAAATATTGTGCTTATAAAAAAATCAGATTAAAATAAATAAGAACTATAAGTACCCATTGAACATCGTAAAACAGAAAAGAAGTGCTTAAAGTAACATTAAACTTTTTAGCAAAACTTAAAAATGAATAACTCATGGCAAAAATTTAAAAGATCTGGAACCCACCAAAGACAAGGTAGAAAAAACAGAGAAGCAATTCTTAAAACAGCCAGAGAACATTCAAGAAGTTTTAAAGAACAAAGAACAGATATTAGATTGCCACAGCTATTTTTTGACTGTTCCCTCTGCGTGAACGTGAAGTATATGGTATCCACTTATTCACTTTTGATTATATTTTCCTCAACAGCAAATTGGCATAGTGGTAGAGTGCTAGACTGGAACGAGGAAGGAATCGAATTCAAATCCCAGGTAAAAAAAAACTTTTCATATTTATAATTAAACTAACATTTGACTCATTACAGAATACAGAAAAAAAGGTTTCAGAAGCTGACTGAGGAGAAAAACTACAATAAATAAAATGTAATAAAAAATACAACATCAAAGAAATAAAATAAAAACCGATAAAAAAAATATTTTTTTTTTTTATTACAGAATCAGCTTTGCTAAAAAAAATTTTTTCTCTCGATGGATTACTTATGCAAAATAAATTTGGGTAAGGCCTTATAACTATAAACATCCAAGGCAAGCTATTGGCAATAGCTGTCATTAAATGGCTTTGGTAAGGCCTTACTTAAACATCCAAGGCAAGCTTTTGACAATAGCTGTCAAAATGGCTTTCGTAAGGCCTTTTATAAACATCCAAGGCCAGCTACAGCTTGTTCAGCCAAGCTAATAGCAATTCATGAAAAGCTATTTGCTGCTATAAGACCTGTCAACAAAAGTCTTATGGCAGTTAATTAGCTTGGGTAAATGCGCCAAAATGGCTTGCATAAGGCCTTTTACTATTTCTATAGCAGTCTGAAAATAGCTTGTATAGAACCTTATACAAGTTAAATTGTTAGTTGGGTTACCAAAGTCTACGCAACTTAACGCAACTTTCCGCAAGGTTACGCAAGTATTCGCAAGCTAACGCAACTTTACTCAATTTTTCGCAAGCTTACACAACCATACGCAAGCTTACGCAAGTATGCGCAAGTATGCGCAAGTATGCGCAAGTATACGCAAGTATACGCAAGCTTCCGCAAGTAACTTTGAATGCGTATATTTCGAGAACCAGACACCGTAGATGGTTCTAGTTTTCTGCTTTTAAAAGATCTGTTAAATTTCTATCGATTTCTGATTTTTCCTATCTCCTTAAAGGCTCGCTTTTCAATATATCATCATCCAAACACATTAAGGTAGGTATTTGGGGGCAGAGCGACTTTGGAGCGAATTTTTCCGCAACTATACGATGAAAAAAAAATTTGGCTTCCATATGTCGATTATGTTTGAATAGACCTTTCCATTAACGTACAGCACGAATTATTTCATTAACTTTGAAAAAAAAGTTTGTTTTTTTTTTGAAAAAGTTGCAAGGGAGTCCATGTTTTTTTCCGAAATCCATGAAAAAATTGTATGACTTAAGTTTTACATTCTTGGAAAGGTGTATTAATTGCCTATTCAGAACAGAAAGCCGCAATAGTTTTTAAAGCTCGGTTCTTTAGATATTCGCATTTAACTGATTGCGTAAAAATTCGGCAAAATTATATTGGATGCAAATATCTAATAAACTAGACATTGTAGAAGCTTTCGGTTTTCAGAAACGGATAGCTTTTAAATAAATAATGTAGGATTTGAAAACCGTAACAACTTGCATGGCTTGGCTGTGAAAATATATCTGTCCAAAGGCATTTTCAGGCTAAATGCAAATAATCGAATAGCACTTTAGATTAGGTTAGGTTAGGTGGGGTGATGATGCGGCAAGCCGCATCACCTCACTCGGATCTCAGTGGATCCATTGTGCTCCCCAGGGTGGGGGAAATGAAGGAATGGGAAGTTTAGGAGGGAACGTTAAGTGGAAGTTTTAGGTTTGAGGTGCCTCCCTAAACCATCTTGATCTTTGGATGAAGTTGAGGATGTTTTTAAGTAGCAAAGACGAGATATCGCCCAATTCGTCGAAAAAGTATTCTCCAAGGGCATTTTTCCTATTTATAGCTACGCTGGGGCATTCACAAAGGAAGTGAGATGAACCCTCTTCCTCCTGTTTGTCCTGACACCCTCTGCAAAAGTCAGATGTGCTGATGCCCATTCTGCTCATGTGGGTTCCCATCGAGTTGTGACCCGTAAGGATTCCAACCAGAAGGGACAGTCGAGGTCTGCTAAGCTTCAGTAAATATTCTGTTTTTTTCATTGAAGTATCTGGCCAAAGACTTCTTGAAACTCGACAGGTATCAATAGTTGACCATCTGTCATTAGCGGCTTTGAGAAAACTTTGGCGAATTCTGTTACTTTTCTTGCTCCAGTGGCATTAGTACCCAGGGTACAATTTGGCTCGGTTCAAGTGATAAACCGTTTTTGGGCAGTTCATCAGCCACTTCATTCCCATAAATGTCACGGTGTCCTGGGACCCATCGAAGGGTGATAGAATTTGTTACGCCGAGTAATTTTAATTCACTACGGCAACTATCGACTAGTTTGGACTTCGTGACAATTGACGAAATGGCTCTGATTGCCGCCTGGCTATCTATGAAGATGTCAATGTTTTTGTTCGTCAGTTCACATCTGGAAAGGTATTTTGCGGCTTCGCAAACTGCCAGCACTTCCTCTTGGAAAACACTGCAAAAATTTGGCAGCCTCAACGATATTTTAGGGGTGGATTTTCTGAAAAGATGCCTGATCCTACCCCAGCGTCCGTTTCGGAACCGTCTGTAAATACCGATACATGATTTACTTTTAGGACCCGGTTTTCCTTCCATAATTCCCTTGTTGGAATATCTGTAATGCGACTGGGTTAAAATCTATGTGCGGTGAAATAAAGTCTGTTTGAATGTCTATGTCGGTGAAGTTCACTATAGTACTGTGACCACAGTGGCCCTTTTTCTAATGTTTCCACCCTTTAAGTCGTAGAGCACTTTTGGCCGCCAATTCTTTCGTGAACAGATTGAATGGGGCAAGTGAGATACATGCCAGTCTCTGAATTTTGGTCATGGCTTTAAGATTGATTGCCTTATCCAAGGCTGGCCACCAAACCAGACAGGCGTACGTCAGGATAGGCCTTACAATGGCTGTGTACATCCAATGAATGGTCTTGGGGCTGGGACCCATTTCTTCCCAAAAATTCTACTGCATGTGTAGAAGGCTATTGCAGCTTTTTTTCCCTTTCTTTGATGTTCTCTTTCCAGTTAAGTTTACGATCAGCCAGGCTGCTCTTTTTGCATACGTAGTTCTGTTTTTATATTCATTTTTGCTAATTTTGAAAATATCCCAGTCAGAAGGTTCATTACTATGTTTAGCTCTATTGTAAAGCCTCCTAGATTTTGTCCTTAGAGTGGCCAACTCTTTAGTCCACCAAAGGGGTTGACTTTGCCTATCCCTTTGGTAATGGGGCAAGAACCTTCGTAAGCTCTGTGAATAGCTGACGTCAGTTCCTTGACATGTTTTTCAATGTCCGAAGAGTTTAACAGAGGCATATTTTCACAACGGCCCAAAGATGAGGCCAGTCTTTCATGGAAGGCTACCCAGTCTGTTTTTCTGGGGTTTCTATAGGGCTTTGGGCTGTCTATTTCATGCCCTACTTGAAATGTTAATATTCTGTGATCTGAGAATGTAACATTGCTTGAGACTTTCCAGATTTTGACTACAATGGAATCAGAATTTGTGGAAAGCGTCACAACGAGCACTTCCCTTCTATTTCTTGTAATGAAGGTTGGTTCATTACCTCTGTTTAAAATCAAAATATTTTTCTTTATAATATATTCAAAAAGTGACTCACCCCTTGCATTAATATCAGTGCTCCCCCACTGTATGTTATGAGCATTTGCGTCGCAGCATACCAGAAGGTCCCAGCCATTCTTACCTGTTGCTGTTACCAGGTCATCAAGGGCAGTTGACGGCGGAGGGCCCGGTTCATCACCTGGCATATAGATGGAGGCTAAGATAAGGGGGGGCCCCTTTTCTTTCGCACTTCACCGTCGACATGTCTGCGCTACAATGGGAAGATAAGAAGAAAAGATTTATAACTTTTTTCGCCACTATGCAACTACGATAATTACCTTCTGTAGGCCCTTTATTAAAATAAATTGTGTAATCCTTGGACTTCAGTCCACAGATTCTGCCACTGTTAACCCAGGGCTCTTGAACGAGGGTAATGTCTATGTTCTCCTTTGCCAAGAAGGAGTTTAAGGTGGCCGAGGCCAACTTACTGTGCTGAAGGTTGACTTGCAGCAATTTCATTTTTGTGTCTTAAGTTTTGTGTGTTGGCTACTGGCCGCACCTTGACTTCATTAACACCAACTCTCAGTTTGAAGCCATTAGATGGAAGCATTGCCATTGTCTTGTTATTAAGCATCAGTATAGCTTCTTGGCCTGATTTTGTCGGTGCTTCCATCTTAAGAACTTACCAGTCGCTGCTAGGGAAGTTGGAATTTTGACCCCGCAGGAGGTTCCCCAGCAATTCTTTTGTCAAGTCTGGGCCCGGAACATTTATCCGGACTTTTGGTCTGGTGGGAAGGTCCCTTTTGGAGGCAACTTTCAAAGTAACCCCTTCAAGTAGCCGCTCCATACCATTGACGGTGGCTTGAAGCCATTTCAGTGTGGGTTCGTCACTGCAGGAAAAGATTTTGAATCCTTTAATGGTCGACAACGGCCCGAAAGTCGGCACAAGACCTGTGAAGGCAAGAATCTCAGAGTTTATGCACTCCAGAAGCTTTACCTCCACCCGAGCCCACTGCTCATTTGTTAGCCGCTTTTCGGTGCTCCCCTCGTTTATAACGGCCACCTGAATGCTCTCGGCTACAACGTCAGCCAGAGTAGCGGCCATCTTTGGCTTCTTATTTGCGTTCGATGGCTGGGGTGTCGAGTCATTATGCCTGGTCCTCTTTCTTTGACTGCTGGCTTCAGTATGCTCGACCCTGTGCATTTTGGACATTTGCCTGGTCCCACTTTAGGATTACTGCCAGCAGCCAAATTGGAGGGAGGGGCACCCTGCTTTGCAGATTTTTCCTGATTTGGTCTGGATCTGCCCTGTTTGGGATCGACCGAAGTCTCAGTCTTGGCAAGAAGCTATCGAGCCCAGCTCAAACGCTTCCAGTCCCTGAGACTAAGTTTTTTGGTTTCACCTTGGCCATACCTGCGCACGGCTCTTTTTGCATTTTCTATCCTTTTAAGGAGGTTTGGGTCATGATCTCCTCCCTCGTTCTGTGTGTTAGGACGTACCATTCTTTCCTCGATCGGTTTTGGCCCATACGAGCATCGATTCACAGAAGATCCTGGGCCGTCCCCACAGACTTTGGTTGGATCACAATCGCCAGATCCTTTATGAGGAGTTGAAGTTGCATTGGCACCTGGTGGAACCAGGATTTTGGCCATAGGAGCTTTTTCCAACTGGCCTTTAGCAGGGTTTTCCGCCACTGTGACATCTGCGTCCGAGCTGTCCGAACTGGCGAAGGATCGGTAGTCATTGTCATTGAGGATTTGATTTTCCTCATCAGACGCTAGCTCTGCTCCGCCAGTTCCCACAGCATTGTCCTCAGAGTCAGAAACATCCATGAGGTACTCGGAAAATACCTCATCAATATTTTTGGCACCAGTGCTACAGGCTGGAATGTCGTCTGTTTCTTGGCATTTGTTGTCGTTCTTTTCTGTGTTTACATATTGTGTCACTGGCGACTTAGCTTCATTCGAAGCCAAGCCCTCGCCGACAGCCGTGACCTCTGCCGACACTTGAGTGCATATCCTCACTCGATTTTCATCATCTTTGTAAACTTTATCCATAGTTCATTTGTTTAGATTGACATCTATGTTTTGGTTTTTCTTGGTTGTTTGACACTGCAGCTGGGTTGCTGGAGGGTCAGACGTAAGCCCCCCCACCACTTCAAGGTGAAAACCGTCGGGAGGAATAGCACTTTTGATGCCTATATTTCGAAAACCATATATAATAGAAAGTTTTTGTTTTCAGTTTTGGAAAGCTCTGGAAAATTTCAGTGGCACATTTTGTTATTTTAATCTTCGCCAAGGCTTTTTTGCAGAAATATTACCATCCAAAGTCAATAAGGTAAGTAGTTGGAGGCAGAAAATCGGTAAAATTAGATAAAGCGGTTTGGATGCGAATATATTACAAACCAGACCCTGAGAAAAAATTTCGGGTGTTTTTGAAAAGGTGGTTACATTTTCTACTCGACATTAAAACCCCTATCAATTTTGGAGGCTTGGCTTAGGAAATATAGCCATTCAAAGACATCAGGGTAGGTAGACCCCAATGCACATAATTTAGGCATCGGCAATATAGAATCTTGCCTACTTAATAAAATTTATCAAAACAAAGTAAAAAACAAATATTTTACATTCATGATCTTTGCCCATAGCTGTGTGTTGTATAATCAACCAGGAGATACAGTACTTCAATTTCTCTGACCAACGTTAAATCTTGATTGCTGATAAAGAATGCATTAAAATGCATCTTAAACAAGAAGAAAACAAACTTGTGCCGACTCAAGTGAAGTTATTTTAAGGTGTTTTTTTTTTTAATTATCTTCACCAAATTGCTATTTTAATGTATTTTAGTTTAACTATTAAGCTTACCCACAGCCAAAATTTCCATGAGTCAACATTTCGTACTCAAGTACCTATTTGTAGTCTACTCAAGAAAAGTTAGTTACCAGAAAAAAATACAACAAGAGGAAGACTTGTATCCCAGTGGACATCATTGCAAAAGGATTACTTCGTACATCATAAGACAAAAAGTTCATCAAATATTCATCATAGACCCACATACAGGTTCTTTTAAACTGCCATAAATATGACGATAAAGTACCAATAGCCAGCCACCTTGCGGTGAAGATAGTTTTATTTCGCCACAGGAAATTGTCCAAAAAACAAAACCATTAATGGACTGATCCATAGTGCGTGCATAGACCTAACCTACTTTTTTTATTTTTATAACTTCATTATCGGGTCCCTTAAAATGACATAAAAATCATATCTAAAATCAAATGTCGCTCTATTGAGCCGCTTACCATGATCGCCCACCTTTCTCTAAACTCCAACACCTGGTACCCTACTTGCTACTTTGGATGCTGCTGGTTGGTGGATAGATGGGCTTAACATTGGTAGAAGTTCCACCATGCAGCTTTTGTGTGCCACATCGGCCTACACTTTTCACAGTTAATTTTTTTATTAACGACACGACCGACGCGACGATGCGATGCAGCGCAGAGTCTTTCCTCAGAGAGATGGCCCATAGATGATGCATTTTTTTTATCTTTTGTCACGCTGCTGCTGGCTGACTCTGGCTTGCAGTCTTTTGTGGCGCAAGTTCTGAAATTTAAAATTCAAATAATTGATATTCCACCGGAAATCTTAAATAACACTAAATCGTTAATTTCTGGCACCAGGTCAGATCTATTCATATATCGTTGACAGCGACGTGTTATAGAGCGCCATGCCTGGCAAAGTTAAAAAAAAAATATATAAAAATAAAAAATTAAAATTGATGATCAACCGATGGATGATTGTTGCTTTTTGGTTAAAGAAACTTTTGTTTTCGAATAAAGGTACACAAACCGCAAAGAAAATAATGATCTCAACAGCCCACGACAAAAGTCTTGTTTATACCGAAGTTATTGCTTTTCTGGCTCTATTTCCGTTTATGGTTGTAAATTTTAGACAAGATTTCATAAAATCCAAGCCGGAAATTGTGTTGTTATTATTTTTGTTTTTTTTTTTCATAACTACTCGTATACTTACTATTTTGGGTACGAATATTCGAGAATTAAGAATTCTTAGGATTTGAAAAAAATAAGTGTAGGTACTTTTCGGAGATTTAAATTAGAGATGATACAATGATGCATGATGCTTGATTGATGATGAAATGTAATTCTATTTAAAATGCTTCTGATTCATAAGTTATTTAATACCACTATATAGTACTACTTGCTTGTTAACAATCTTGTTTATCTGTCCCAAGGACATGTCAAACAGGGTTAAACTACAACAAAATTCTATGTAATTTCAATGAATTTATAATTTAGAAGTAGTTTTTGCATTTACCTTTCGAACCATGACTAAGTTTATTAATGAATTTATAATAAGATGACTGAACGTTGATATAACTCCCACCTGATTCAGACACTTTGCGGTTTTGTTTTGTTTTGTTGAATTGCAAAACAGTATCGATCATTCAAACGTGCGCCCGACTGTACTTCTAAAATAGGTGATTTTGTGAGATAGTGGATATAGAAATAGATATGACAAGTCAACGAAAAATTAAAAGTTTTTAATTAAAATCTAAAGCCCGGCAAAGGTCTTCAACATAATTTCATGAAAGGTTCAGAAAGTCAGTAGTAGCTGTTGAAAGTTTTTTAGTTCCGAATATTTTATTCCAGCAGATTTCACCTACATAGAAACAAAATGGAATGAATGAAATGATGTGGGAGCGCATTCCCATAAGGATTTTTAAGGCATCCTTCTATTTCATAAAATTTTAAGGGAATGGATTCCTGCGACAAGAACATAACAACAAACACGAGAATCATTAAATGGTGGGCTTATACGGCTATATAAGAAATGAGTAGAGCAGGTTATCTAGTAGTACTCGTACCTCATGGCATGATGGTTTGTGCATTGGACTGTCATGCAGAAGGTCTTTGTTCGATGCCCAGCCGCTGCCACCTAAAAATAGAAATGCTTTTCCCCAGGTACTGCCTCTTGCGAGGAACTGACAAATCCTCCAAGAGTATACTTATTTGTCATGAATAAGTGCTTCTCATCTAGCCGTTCGAACTCGGCAAAATATTGAAGGTCCCCTCCATTCCTTTTAACAACACGCACACAGGAATGGTTGAGAGTTGTAAGTCACTAGGCTCTCTGGTTCCTTATGAGCTGTTGCGCCACCAAATTTAATTTATTTATTTTAGAACAGGTTTATCAATCCAACTTTATTAAGCACTGTGATACTGTTTTTTTTAGAGGTTATTTCGGAGGAGCTTTTCTTAGCATTGTTCCTGCGTAGCCACATCCACTGCAACTATTGGAGAAGTGACTTTAAGAAACTCATTGCATTTTTTGATTAAACATATTAGAATAATATCAAAAAAGAAGGCGATTCAAATGTTAGAACTGGTATTAAGGAAGGGTAAAAATCGAGCTTGGTGCTTGACCAATGGGATAATGGCAGCAATTTTTTGTTATATTTTGTAGGCTACTTTCTATTCCGAATTTGCAGTTCACCAAATAGTGGGTGTAAGCCACTATACTGCTAACTTTACGGTGAAGTTAGCATAAAACAGTCCCTTATCAATAACGGAGCTAGCTAAAAAGTTGCAGTTGGGCTCCAAATTAAGGTCCAAATTATGAAGTCATTATTTGAAAAAAAAAAAATCGAATAAATTCATTTTCACTGTTAACTCCACTGTGAAGGTAGCAAAACAGTCCTTTTCTCAGTAACGGAGCTAGCTAGAAAATTGCAGTTACGGCCCAAATTTGTAGTTTTTATGCACTTTAAGAAAAAACTCATTTCAAATTTTGAAGTACAAATTTAACAATTCAACTCTGATATACCGGGTGGAGTAACTGTTGAAGGTGTACCAGTAAAAGTCTAACTTTATGCTAGTGGTATTGTTAATTACGAGCAATGATAAATAGCTTCAAAAATTATCATTCGAAACGGAATCTGCTGTGAACTTAAGAACATAACAAATACAGATTTTTCGAAACGGTGGACACCCGCCGTTAGAGTTACTCCTACCTAGGAGTAACTCTGACTAACAATATGTCGTGGAAAGAGCATCTTACGCAGAGATTTGCAATGTCTTAAAACTCAATAAATGCAACCTGGTCAAACTTCATCACGCAGCTAAGTACAAAATAACGGGTGATTTTTTAGCTGGTTTGGTTTTCGCAACACTGGTTTTGACAGCTGACGTGTGTTTAGTACCTTGTGTCACTGTCAAACAGCTTCAGTTTGGTTTGCAATTTAACCATGGATCGTCTTACAAATGAACAACGCTTGCAAATTATTTAATTTTACTATCAAAATTCGTGCTCGGTTCGAAATGTTCATCGCGCGCTGCTTCCATTTTATGGTCGGCATTCTCGACCTTCTGAGCAGTCTATTTGGAAGATTGTGACCAAATTTCGCACCAAATTTACTTTGTTGGACATTAAACCACCAACACGTTTACGTACTGTGCGTAGTGAAGAAAATATTGCAGCCGTATCAGCAAGTGTGACAGAAGACCGCGAAATGTCGATTCGGCGCCGTTCCCAGGAGTTAGGCCTTTGTTACAGCACTACGTGGAAAATTTTGCGGAAGGATTTGGGCGTAAAGCCTTTTAAGATACAGCTGGTGCAAGAACTAAAGCCAGCCGACCTACCACAACGCCGAATTTTTGGTGAATGGGCTCTTGGAAAGCTGGCCGAGGATCCGCTTTTTTATCGAAAAATTGTGTTCAGCGATGAGGCTCATTTTTGGTTGAATGGGTACGTAAATAAGCATAATTGCCGCATTTGGAGTGAAGATCAGCCAGAAGCATTGCAACAGCTACCAATGCATCCCGAAAAAGCCACTGTTTGGTGCGGTTTATGGGCCGGCGGCATTATTGGGCCATATTTCTTCAAAGATGATGCGAATCGCAGCGTTACTGTCAATGGTGAACGCTACCGAGCGATGATAACAAACTTTTTTTTGCCCGAAATGGGAGTTCTTGACTTGCATGATATGTGGTTTCAACAAGACGGTGCCACATGCCACACAGCACGCGAAACAATCACCCCTATTGTGAGTTCCACCCGGAAAATATTTCACCCGAAAAATTATTGTTCCCCCGGAATTTTAAAAGCTATTGTGAGTTCCACCCGAATGAAATTTCACTTCGAATTAGTGATGACATTTCGAAAAAAAAGAAGCGTTCATTGAAAAGACAAATACAAACTGAACGAAACATCTGAACAAATCCCAGAAAAAATTACATTAGGACGGTGTTCTAGTTTTGCAAATAAATTATTATTTTCAACCCCTTTTCGAATGAAAATGACAATTTGTTGAGTTCAAAAACTTTATTAAATATTTTTTGTATGTTCGGAGTAATTTTTCAAGAAAAAAAAAAACAAACGACGGTATCCATAACCAAATAACCGAACTACACCACTCAGAACAAAAAAAAACCGAAACAATTCAGAACTACATCACTTCGAACACAGCTAAACAGATTTTTGACAGATGAGTGAAGTGCGAATTAAAATTTTTAAAAAGGTAAACTATATCCGTGCATTCCGTCTTCAATCCGTGTATTCTTCTTCAAATTCAATAAAAAAAAGTAAATAAAACAAATAAAAAATAATTGTTTTTTTGTGATTTTGCCGTGGCCTTTCCATTTGCTCTCATCAAAAGGTATGAACTTGAACAGTATGATATTTTATTACACAAATTGTTTACAATTGTTTTTATATTTTACTTTAGGAACATGTATAGCATAGCCCTGAGGGAAATGATATATGATGAGGAAGAAAAAAGAAAACAAAAATGTATCAGAAGACAACTCAGAGATTCCTCCAACACTTTGGAGTTGCGTGAGCCATTGTAAGTAATTAGTTTCATGTAAAGCATTTGTGGATATAAATGTAGATTACCAATAAAACTTTTTTTCAGATTTCATCAACACTATCGAATAAATAAAGAAGCCTTCAAGTATTTGTTGGATGTTCTTTCCAGTTCCTTGCCCCCTGTAAAACAAAAATTTGGTGTGCCCCCAATTATTAAACTTGAAGCCACCTTACGTTTCCTTGCAGAGGGCGGGTACCAAAAGGGAGTTGGGAAAGACCATGAAGTTGGGTTGGCACAACCATCTGTAAGCCTTATAATGGCTGAAGTGTTGAACGTGCTGGAAGAGAGGCTTTGTCCAGAATGGATAAAGTGGCCAACACAAAACGAGTGCAGAAGAATCAGCCAAGATTTCTTCATGAAATTTAACATGCCAAGCATAATAGGATGTGTAGATGGAACACACGTCAACATTATATCGCCATCACAAAACAAACACCTTTTTTATAATAGGAAAGGCAAATTCAGCTTAAATGTTTTACTCGTAAGTATAAGTACGTTCAAAAATATTCATAAATTAATTTTCATTTTTATAGATTTGTGATAATGAGTTGCGAATCGTTACATTGATGCAACACATGCTGGAGCATGTCACGATTCCTTTGTTTGGAACGTGAGTATGATCAAATCCAAATTGCAGGAAGATTATTTGCGAAATGGTAGCAATGGTTGGTTGTTAGGTATGTAGGTAACATTTAAGAACATCGCAAAGTTGCAATTCAAAAAAAACTATCCTTATCAACTTGAAATTTAAATTTTTAAAATTTTTTTTTTTAGGGGATGCCGGATACCCCTTACAGCCTTGGCTACTAACGCCTTACAGAACACCTCAAATAGGCTCGGTTGAGGCAAAATTTAACGATGTGCATTCAAGATGCCGAAATATAATAGAAAGAACTAATGGCGTCTTAAAAAACAGATGGAGATGTCTGCTGAGTGCTCGCGAATTGCACTATTCCCCATCTAAAGCAGTGAAAATTATAAATGTATGTGCAGCACTGCACAACATTTGCATTCACTACAAAAGTGAGATAGAGAACCACAACATAACGGAAATCTCCAGTGAAGTGAACGAGAATCAAGAAAGTATTCATACAGATGAAAACTTTCTACCTGCAAGTCAGCGTATTCGCAATGAAATTGCAAATTCTTTGTAATTCATTTAAATGACAATTAAGAAAAAATATATAAAAGAGGTTTAAACGTAAATACTTTTCTTTCTTTTAATACTGGAATATTAATTTAAGCAAAAGCTTAAAGGTTTGTTTAAAACAACAGTTTAATAATAAAAAAAAACAAAACAACTTCAATAAAAAAAAAGAGTTAAAACAAATAATTCATTAAACAAAAAAACAAACATTTTTTGATTGATTGATTATTCTCGAGGTTGTACTCCTCGTAAAATTTCCATTTCAAGTTCCTTTAGTTGCAACATTTTTTGAGTTTCAACAATTTTGTTTTCAAGTTCCTTCTTACGAAATGCTTCAATTACTTCGTGGTGACGTTTTTCTTCTTTTAGTCTCTGTTTGGAGAAATCACAAAGACGGTCCAGAGAACGGTAGATTTTTTTAAAACCATTTTGAATGTCAGTATTGTGTTCTTTTAGAACACA
The DNA here is from genome assembly GCA_946251815.1 of Dasysyrphus albostriatus. Lineage (NCBI taxonomy): Eukaryota > Metazoa > Arthropoda > Insecta > Diptera > Syrphidae > Dasysyrphus > Dasysyrphus albostriatus. The sequence continues at coordinate 203,289,129 of OX276335.1, forward strand.
AACAACTTCCAAAATATTCGAGCACATTTCTTTTTGTACTTTCAGCTCTTCATAAATGAGATCGTTTGTCGTGAGCCGAGCAGTCTTACATTTTCTCGGTTGTGTTGGTTTTGAGGTTGATGGCTCAAGATTTGTTGATGCCTCCCTGACGTCATTGGTTTCGGTTCCGCAAGGAACACCATCATGAATATTACCATTATCACAAATATCATCACCTTCATTTAAATATTCCATTAGATCCTCTAATGAATTTATATCATCTCCATTCTCTTCGGCTACGTCAGTTTTTCTTTTTTTCTCAGGAGGAGGCAAACCGAAGGGTGAGCCGAAACCTTCCACAGCTTCGTTAACACCTATAAGTTGTAATATAGCTTCTTCCACATCTGTGAACTTGACTGTTTTATTAGGGCCACCTCCGGTTGCTCTTTGGTTCGCTTTATTTTCCGTCGCCTTTTTCCTCACATATCTTTTCTGGTCATTCCAAACCTTATGAAGCATTTTTTAATAAATTTGGTTCTATAATAATAAAAGAAAAGGTTACCTTTTTCCACTCAGTTTTTGACTTTATTGGAGGCCCTGCACTGTTGAGATCATTTGCCATTGTCTTCCAGAACTCTGAAATTTTATCTTTATTCTCCTTCGAATAACCTCTGGCGGTATCGGGGTGTAATTGCATTTTATTTAAAAGCAACTCGCATTGCCTTCTATTTGTTGTTTTACTCCTTGAAAATAAAAAAGTAGAAATTATTTTCGATTATTTTGTTGTTATTTATAAAATTTGTTTACATTTTCCGCCAAAGTTGTCCTTTTCCGCCACCAAATTTTGAGTGAAAGAAACAGCTGTCAAATACTTGACTTTCCACCCGAAAAAAAAATTCGCAATAGGGGGAAATTTTTCGAAGTGGAAAATTTTCCGTCCGAAACTCACAATAAGGGAAATGTGAAAAGTCATTTTTTTCGGACGGAATCCTGAAAAGGTGAAACTCACAATAGGGGTGAATGGCGCAATTGCGAGGCGAGTTTGGTGAACAGTTAATTTCACGTTTCGGGCCGGTCAATTGGCCGCCTAGATCGTGCGATTTGACACCATTAGATTATTTTTTGTGGGGGTATGTCAAGGCTAATGTTTATAGGGACAAGCCCGCTTCGATTGACGCACTGGAAGCCAACATCCATGCATTCATTCGTGAGATACCGGCCGATATGTGTGAAAGGGTATGCCAAAATTGGACTCAGTGGATGGGCTACCTGAGACGCAGCCGCGGTCAACATTTGCATGAAATTATCTTTAAACAATAAATTGCAAGGTTCAAACTATCGATTCAAATAAATATTTCATTAATTTTTTCGAATTTTTTGTGTTTTTTTTTTTAAAGTTCTAAACCTCTTAAAAAATCACCCGTTATATCAAGCTGCTTCCTAATCAGTGATGAACTATTGTGAGCAAGTTTAGGGTTATTCCGAACATAATATAATCGAAAAATTGTAAAGGTTTCTATCAGGTCTAACCTAGTTACACACCAAATTATGTGCTTAATATAGAAACAGGACTTTCAAAACCCTTCGTTTCAACATTCGAACTCCATTTGAAATATGTACATCCAAAGAGTAAGCACCCTTTCTGAAAACAGATAGCCGCCAAATAAAACTTTCAGACGTCATCGTAAGAAAGCCGATTTACTGGGCAAATGAGTGGTCAAAACTTTTAAATGAGGTCAATATCGTTTATCTAGTGAACAAAGTCTGATTGGTACGCATTGCATATAGAAACTTGCAAAAAAACTTATAGAAAGACATTAAACGGAATATACACACATAGCTCTTCAATTAAGTTTCTACCCACATTATACAGATAGACGCAGGTTTACGTAGGTGGGTATGGAGGTCTAAGCAGGTGGAAGCAGACCTATATACAGGTATACGCAGGTAAAGGAACGCAGGCTTACACAGTTCTACGCAGGTAGACGCAGATTAACCTTGTTCAATATTGGTCTAAACAGGTAGAAGCAGTTCTAAGAACTCTAAGCAACGCAGGTCTACACAAGTCTACGCAAGTAAATTTGGTTGTGTATTTTTCGAAGTATGGATAGCTCTTATCTTTTTATAGATAATTTTTTGAGGAATACCTTTTACAAGGCATAGTTTCGGAAATAATGTCGTCCAAACACATCAAGATGGGTACTTGGGGGCAAAAAATCTTTAAAATCACATTAGATGTAAATATTTTCTCAACCAGACCAATGACCAGTGTCACGATAAACATTTAAAAAAAAAGTTTAAGCAGGAAGACGCATTTAGGCGCAGGTTTACGAAAGTTTACGCAAGTTAACGAAGGTCTACGCAGCTAGAAGCAGATCTTTTCAGATCTTCACAGGTCTCCTCAGCTCATCAATGTACTTCCAGCAGGCCTACGCAGGTCTGCGCAGGTAGACACAGACTTAAGCAGGTCTACGCAGGTCAACATAGGTAGAAGCAGGATTACGCAGGTCTTCACTGGTCTATGCATTCTACGCAGATCTACGCAGGTCTACAGGTAGGCACAGGTGAACGCAGTTTAACGTCTTCGTCTTCGCATTTCAACGCAGGTCTTCACAACTCTACGGAGGCTTACGCAGCTAGACGCAGGTCTACTCACGGAACATTATTTAGTTAAGTGTCACGATTCTGTTTCTCGAGGAAAAATGTATGAGAGCATGAGTAGATGGAAGAACTAGATTGAAGTTTTCATCTACTCATGAGTACTTTGCCACCCTCAAAGGATAACGCCTATAATAACTACGGTGACCATCTGTTCATTATTATAGTGAACAGTTCTGTTCTGTATTTAAAGACAGTGTTCAGTATGAATTATTTTGTATACAAAACCTTAAAAATGTTCTGTGTCTTAAAAGTTGTGCATTATTTGGTTTGTATTCCAAATAAATTCTTAAGAACAATAACGCAAACAATACGAAATCAAAATTTAGTTAAAAAAATTGATAATGATTGCTTCGTAAGTTTATTAACAAAATCAACCCTATTGTGAGTTTCACGTTAACAATATTTCACTTTTCGCCTATTATGAGTTTCACCCGAGAAACGAAAATTCCCCTCTTTTGTGATCACTCATTTCGTAATTATTCTTAATTAGGAGCTTAAATTATCACTTATTTTTTGACGGCAAACGAAAGCAACACAGAGGGTACTGACTGGTGCTTTTGTGCAGGTTTTTTATTTATTTTTGACCAAGGGAAGTTCAGGCGAAACTCTAATAGCTTTTCAAATTCCAGGGGAACTGACATTTTTCGGGTGAAAAGTTTTTTAAGTGAAACTCAAAATAAGGCTGAATATCTAGTATAATTTTGTTCACCAGACAAAAAACATTCAAAATTTTAAAAAATATATCGGCTGTCTGATGGTGTGTTAAAAATTTAAATTTGTATTTTAAGATGGATATTTTAATTTAATGGCATAAGTAATTGAAAATTGAGTTGAATTTTGTTTTTATTTGTTCATTATTCTGCATTCTATAATATGGTCACCGTTATTATAACCTCTCTATATTGACTCCAATAAACGATCGGTTCCCTCTGTTGCCTCCTTCTGCATGTAATACATGTAATACATGACCGCATAGACTTTAGTTCTGTTTATTCCGTAAAAACTTTTCCGTCAATCATAGTCAAAAAGAACTCGCTTACTCGTTATTCACGAGTACAGTTATACAGGGTGATTGGTTTAAAGTGCACCAAAAAGCTGGAGCAAGTAGGTTGGGTTAAGACAAAATATTCGGACAGGGTCTATTTCCCCCCGTTTAGGCAGGAGGGGCAATTTTCTAAAAAATTGAGTTAAAACAGAAAAAAAAATATTTAAAAACAATGCAATTTGCAATACCATGTAATATCTTTTTGGAGAGCCAGAAATGTCTTCTTTGATTTGCATTTTAAATTAAGTTGTGTCAGTGAACAGTTTTTGAAAAATTAGTTTTCAAACTCGAAATTTTGAAGAAAAAAATGAAAAAAACTTTCAAATTAATTAATTTTTTAATTTTATGTAATTAAGTATAATTTTTATTTTCAAAATTCAATGCTCTTATTAATTTTCAATAAAAAACAGAAAAGTGGATGCTAAAATTAGAAATTAAAAATAAAAAAGTACTTTTTTTTCCAAGAAAAACCCTTTTTTTGTTCTGTCTTTGCTTTAATACCATTAGTTTTATTAGCAAGAAATACAGAAAAAAAAACTTTATTACCTAGAAATATTTTTAATATTCTGTTACATTTTAGCCTATTCTAATTAATTCAATGCGTTGTTTAAGTTGCTCCAAAGAAGACATTTCAACTTCATATACATAGTTCTTCATGAATCCCCAAGCGTAAAACTCCAAAGGAGTTAAATCTGGTGATCTTGGTGGCCATTCAGTGGGACCTCCTCTTCCTATCCATCGGTGGCTGAAATGATTATTCAGCCAGTTTCTCACAGTCAAGCTAAAGTGTGCTGGAGCTCCATCCTGTTGGTATGTTAAATTGTCTATTAAGGGACATCTTCAATTAAATCTGGCAAAATGGTTCCTAGGAATTGCAGATAAGATTCTCCATTTAAAATCCTATTCAAAAACGTGGTCCAATTACCCTTTTTCCCCAAATCCCAAGCCACAAATTGCAACTGGAGTGATGCTTCAGTTTTTTTTTTAACATGTGGATTGTTGTGACTCAAATTATGCAAGTTATGGAAATTGGTAACTCCATCTCTGGTAAACTGCGCTTCATCTCTCCAAATTATCCTTTTAAAGTAGTTGTGTTCTGTTTCTTCCCTCAGTAATAGCGTTCTTCAGAATTCAGTCCTCAAAATTAAATCATTTGATGTCAACTCTTGCCCTGGGTAAAGTGATATGGGTGAAGGTCATCGCGGTATGAATCACTGCCCAAACCCTGCTTTGGGGCAATCCAAGGGTGGGATTACGTCGTACCAAATCCGAAATCCGTTCCTCTTTGTCTGTTGATACAACAGATGACCTTTCTATCCTTCGAGCCTCCAGTACTCAATGTTCCCGAAGACGGTTGTGAAGTCTTGAAGAAAGTGAATAGTGGGAGCATCTCCTATTGGGGAACTTTTCAGTGTACAATCTCTGTGCTTCCCGGCTGAAACCATCCGCTTAACCGTAGCAATAGTGCATATCTGTCAATTCTTCCCCAGAATAACTTGCCATCGTTTTGTATTGACGATTTGATACGCAATTGAGAAATAAGTTTCAAACAGAATGTGCTTCCATATTTATTTGTGGTTAGGTAAAACTTATTAATTTTTTGTTCATTTGGTGTAGGTAATCTTTTTTATTTGGGTAACAGGAAGACGTGTTTTAATTTAATTTTATTAAATTGAACACATGCCTCAATAAAAAAAGGTTAAATGTAATTAATCCAGTTTATTTTTTTTTATTATTTGCTCAAAACTAGATGATAGGCAATCAAAAATAAAAAAGGGATAATCCGCTTATTTAATAATTGACCTGAGCAGATCAAACTTGGGAAAACCAAAAAAAGTGTTTTCCTTGAAAAAAATACTTTTCATTTCTTTTTTATTTCTCAAAAACTAAGATACTTTTTAACATCCGGTTTTCTGCATTGAATTTTGAAAATAAAAATTATTCTTAGTTACATAAAATTTTGAAAAAAATTTGTTTTATTTTTTTTTTGTCAAAATTTCGAGTTAGAAAATAAATTTTTCAAAAACTGTTCTGGCTTTCCAAAAAGGTATAGCATGGTATTGTAAATTGTACCGTTGTTTTTAAATTGTTTTTTTCTGTTTTAAGTCAATTTTTTAGAAAATTGCTCCTCCTACTTTAACGGGGGGAAATAGACCCCCCCTCCTATACGATTTTTTTCTTGTCATAACCCAACCTACTTGCTCCAGCTTTTTGGTGCATCTTATACCAATCACCCTATATATAAGGCGTTTTTCTTTCTTAATTCAGAATAGAGCTCTGAACAGAGTCCTAGCATGTCGAGCATGTTCTGAACATCTTCTGGTCTGAACCAAGCGCTCTCTGAGCACTCTGAATTATTTTTGAAACACACCTGAACAGAACACAAGTTGTCAAATGCTTGTGTTCAGCATTAAATCTGTCTCCTCAGTCATTTTATTCTGAGCTCATAGAGCACGCTCTGAACAAACTCAGAACACACTCAGAACGAAAAAAGAAACACAAATTTTTAGCTCTGAACGCTCAGAGCTAAAAAAGAAATACAATTTTTTGTTTGACAGATCGGGCTCTACTCTAAACTAAAAAAAAAAACGCCTGTAGAAGGTTGAAAAATTGCCATTCATCTTTTAATTTCATTGACTGTAGCATTACCATTAGGTCACTATAGTATCCTAAATATATAGCATAATATTCCAATGCCTAGGAGACAAGTGACACAGAAATTAACTGATGATTTTGGCGGGGGTCAATCCAATGTCCGCCATTTTATCTACTAAGCTTGAGTGAAACTATTGAAGGTTAATCGGGTTTGCTTACGTAAACTCGAGCTTCAGTCAAAGCTGTATTTAGCTGGGCCAATAAACATGTCTAGCATTTTAAAATGATTCTTTTTTCCTTAAAAAAATTTGAAAACCTTCTTAAATTCCTTTGAAAATCAATTGTGAGTTAGATATTGTTGAATGAATTTAAATATTTAGATACGATCTTAACTGCGTTTCCGGCAGTTCATAAGATTCAGACTAAGTAAAAATAACGTTATTCTAAAAAAGTTCCACATATTTGCACAACAAAATAAATTTGTATCTATCATAAAAATAAACAAATAAGTTTCATTGCATATAAAAATGTTAAGTAATGCCCTTATGTAAATTCATTTAAGGCGAATATAGATACTAAAGCTTACTCATATATACGACAACTTTAAAGAAAGATTATAATTAATCTAAAATATTTAAGCATTCATCTTAACTAAAGAGTGTGTCTTCAAGGTGATGCCAATTTGCATATATTTGAATATAAATATCATACAAATTTGATTTGATGGCTTACCTTCTTAAAAACAGACGAATAACTTTCTATGGTGGCGCCAAACTTCTTATGGAAAATATAACAAAACAAAAATCTATGCTATGTGATATCCGCATAATTAATTTTAATAATTATTATTTTTTTTTAATAAGAGATTGACATATTAAGATTATTACATTTATACTTCACCCTTTAGGTATTTAAGTTGAATTATTAGACATTACTTCATTAAGCCATATGCCACATGATTTTTTTTAACGAGTTTATTTTATTTAATATTCAAAAAGAACCTTGTCAAAAACTATACCTACCCATTTCCAAAAGGGAAATCAATCAAAAATGTTAATTCTCACATTTTCCAAATTCCCTCTCATGGTAGATCAATTTTTAAAGCTATGTCTACAAAGATTTGTCTATCCACCTGGACCATATGACACTTTACAACCTGCGGTCATATGGCGAAAAAAAGATTAAACTCACTCCATGACGACCGACGCGACGCCGACGGACGTTCCGTTTTTACCCTGCTTTGCTTCCCAATTTACATAAAAACCTAATAAGCCAACAAACTTCAAATGACTTTTCAATTATTATTCTCTCAGTTATATTTTGAAATTGGAGAATATAAAAATAACAGAAAAAAAAAAATATTATTCATTCACAGTGCTTGGATTCATTTTACTCTTTGGGAAACTGGCGGTCGTCGTGCGTCGCCTGGTGCGGCGGTGCGGCGGTGCGGCCAGCAATGTGGTAACTGATTTATGCCCTTCATAACGATCGACCAGTAAAATCAATCAATCAAGTGATCGAACAAGTTCATTGACAGCTCTGCTGGGCTAAACAAATACTTAAAATGTTCCCCTGTCAGTATCTTCGCAGGAAACATAGGTCGTAATAATGTACAAACAAACTGTACCTACATACGAGTATATTTTTGTCTGTTATATTCTCCCAGGTGTATAACGTACATACATATGAAGCTGCAAATGAAAATATGATCATAAGGCAAATCGATCGAACATCATACAACATCCGAAGCTCGGGAAATGAAATCCCGCATTGCACTTGGCAAGGACTGCGCATATGTGGAAGGATGATTATCAGTTTCTTGTGTTGATGCACGGTAAGAAAATAAACTTTTAAGAAAAATGATTATTTTATTTACTTAATTATTTCTTATTTTTATTCGTCATTCATTACTCATTTTTAGAATAATTTCTTCATTATTCGTTTATCAGTATTGGTTATTCGAATTATTAATTATTCGTTATTCGTTTCTCATTTTAAGATTTTTTTTCATTATTCAGTATTCGTTATTCGAATTATTAATTATTCGTTACTCATTTCTCATTTTAAGATTTTTTTTTCATTATTCAGTATTCGTTATTCTTATTATTGTCTCAAGGAAGATATATCGAATTTAATGCAATAATTGTACTTATTAAAAAATTCCTAGATAAATAATTACAATTCAAAAGCAATATAAAGTAATTTATTTAAATTTTTATACTTTCGTAATCCTTGGTCTAGGTTATGCAGCTGCCGCCAAATTTTCACTTTCAAAACTCTCGTCATTGGTTGTCATATTTCAATTGACAGTCGGATTGGGGTGCGTTTGTATGTAAGTCCGGTACAGGTATAGCCAGATCTTTCGCAACACTAATTATTAATTATTCGTTATTCATTACACATTTTAAGAATATTTTTTTTAATTATTCAGTATTCGTTATTCTATGTAAAGTACCTACATATGTATTTATTTTTCAGTACTCATTACTTAATATTTTCATTCATACTATTTACTGTTCATAGTTCATATGGTCATACCTATGTATGTAATTGATTTTGTATCAATCCTTATTCATCATAACGTATTTGTATTCTTTAGTCATTATTCCTCATTCAGTGCCTGCTTCAAAATGAAAGTTAAATCAATTTGTAAAGGAAAAGATAAATTCTGAATAAAGAAACCTTTATTATATTTTGAAGAAAAATAAATGCATTTCAGTAAACAAAATTTTATTTCAACAATTAGGTATTTAACAACATAAAACAAAGAAATACTGTTAAAATTAATAACACAGCTTATTTGATACACTCTCTATCTAATCTAATTTTTTATCAGCACTCGTGGATATTTTAATATTTGGTATGGCAACTTTTCGCTTTTCCAAGAGCCTGGAGCCTTTTTGGTATTAAATCCACAAGCTTTTTTGTGATAGTTAGGAGTTATTTTCTAGCATTTCTTCAAAAGCAAATTTGTATGATCATTTTTGTTGGATATTTTATGTTTTCGTTACTGTGCTGGTGGCGTCATCAATTGAGGGGAATTCCAAATGAGCCAGGTCAGCACAATTCCTGACTTATGCCTCGGGTCGTTATCGTGGTAAAAACGAATTTTATAATGTATCAAATAATTTTTTAGAATATCGATATACATATTTTTGTTGATTGTTCCTTCAATGAACTCGTAATTTCCTATGCCAGCTGCAGATGTACAGGCCCAAACCAAAACGTTTCCACCACCATGCTTCATTGTTGCCTTCAGGTTCTTCGTTTTTAGCTCAGTATCATAGCCAAAAATGTTTGATTCGTCCACAAAAATAACTGTATCTTAGAAGTCGGAGCCCTTGAGGAAATGCTCCTTGCTCCTGCTGATGTACGGCCTATTACGAGCTACTCTCTCGTTAAAATCCTGCTCACGAAGCACACGATAAATAGTCACAGCATAACATGATTGTCTTTCCCAATTTTTCTTCAAACTCGGCAGCCATTTTGGGGGCCGATAATTTGGGGTTGATCTTAAATTTTCGAACGATGTACATATCGTTCATCAGATGAGTTATAAATTTTTTTCGGTGCCACACGATTTTCATGGACAGACCGCTTCACAATACGCTGCACTCAAACTTACACATTTAGCCATTTTTGGAATGGATTGGTCACTTTTATATTGATTAATGACAAGTTGTGCGACAGCCAATTTTAAATAAAACACGTAAATTGACGTTGGGATTTTGGAAATTGGACTTGAAATAACAAAAAAATTTATTGCAAACAAAACTGAAAACTGACAGAAAAAAATAAACAACGTGTTAATGTGTGAAAAACTCTAGCGAAAACGTTCAAAGGCGTTTGTATCAAAAATGCTGTGAGTAGTTATATTTTTGTAGTTGCCGTGTGGCTAGAAGAATCTACTAATTTCTAATTTGCCCTATATGCTCTTTGAACATAGGCCTACAAACCTTCCTTATAACTTTGGAAAAATCCTACTTACCTTTGGACGAATAGGGATTTTCATTCATTCAGCCACTGTATAAACTATTCATTATTGATTATTTATTTTTCAGTGTTTACTATATATATTTAGAATTTCACTCTCAGTATTTCTTACTCATAGTTACTCATTCATAATTCATTGATCATTTTACAGTTTTTATTGTTCCTTATTGCTTTTTCCTTAGTCATTATTTCTTATTCCTCATTTCTTATTCTTTATTCCTTATTTTTTATTCCTCACTTCTTATTCGTTATTCATTATTCGGTACTCCTAATTCTTTATTCCTTATTCTTAATTCTTTATACCTTATTCTTTATGCTTATTCCTAATTGCTAAAATTCTATTATTCATTATTCATTGCTTATAACTTGTTATTCAATATTCATTATTTTTTGTTTGTTATTCATAACTCATTATTTGTTATGAATTTATTTATTCATTATTTGAAATTCCTCAGTGACTAGGAAGACTGGTCTACAAAATGATATTTTTTTTTTGACTACACTATATGTACTTTTCCAAAAATTTTTAAATAAAAATCCTGGGGCCTGTTTCACCAAACACTTTTCACTTTGCAACCTAGATAGATAGATAACCTTGAAAGTTGTATAAACCTAAGATTCCCCATGCAAGCAACTGAGCAAATTGAATATAAAATAGAACAATTTATTGCTGATTTGCAACAGTTTAAGAAATAAAATATCCTGTCGAAATAAAATAGCTGATCTTGGAGAAAAGAAGATCTTGAAGAAAATGGCAAGCTACGAGATTTCCAGGTGACAAGGCAGTCTTTAACCGTCTTAACAACGAATTAAAGAAAAGAATCCGTCAGTTTAAAAGTGATTCACTTAGTAGATTCCTGAATAGTCTGACGGTGGATGCATCTACGGAATAATCCTTATAGAAATCAACTAAGCTCCAGTAAAATTTCAAGATGGTAAATGGATCGGAAACCCGAAACAAAAGACTGATCTCGTGAATGTTTTGAAGCCATTCCCAGCAAATGCAGCCACAGATCCCTTGCAGTTTGTTGATAGAAACGACAAATATGAAATTCCTTTTGTCACGCTCAAAGAAGTAAGAAGCATGTGCCAACATAAGTTTTCTAACAAAATGTCACTAGGGTACGATCTAATGACTGCTCAGGTTTTGATAGCCTTCAATAGCCTTCAAAAAACTACACTCTTTAATTCTAAATGCATGCCTGATATGTGCCTCACCATTGGAAAGCTACAGAAGTCATTGTTATACCTAAACAAAGTAAGCCACCAACAGAAATAACATCTTACAGGCCAATATCGCTTATACCAATCAACCAATCATTGGAAAAGTTTTTGTAAAACTGCTCCTGAAAAGACTGAGCAAAATAATAGAAGATTTCGAGCCATCAGTTTGGATTTAGATATAAACATTCCAAGATATACCAAGTGCATCGGTTTACGGATGTTGTGGAAAAGGCACTTGAAGAAAAACAAGTATGCTCGGCTATATTCTTAGATGTTGCTCAAGTCTTTGACAGGGATTGGCACTTGGGACTTGCTTACAAACTGTATAGGGATCTTTCCAGGCAGTACTACGAAATACTGAAATTCTACGTTATGAACCGACTCTTTAAAGTACGGTACGACCAAAATTACTCGGTACTAAAAAAAATTGAAGCTGGCGTACAACAAGGAAGTGTCCTACGACCAACCATGTATCTGTTATACACAAAGGATATTCCAGTGGACATCAACGCTATCATGGCCACCTTTACTGATGATACTGCAATATTGGTACCAGATAAATCCGTTACGGAGGCAACACAAAAACTGTTAAATGCAGTCGATAAAGTTAGTAATTGGACGCAAAAATGGGGTATCAACGAAAGAAAATCGACGCATATGAACTTTACAAACAAAAAATTAAATAGTACAGCAGTACCTTACTTCAATACTGCCAAATACTTTGGAATGACTTTGTATGGAAAGAACACATCAAAAAGAAAAGAGAAGAACTAAACTTGAAGTACAGAAAAATGTACTGGTTACTAGGAACGAACTCTGACATATCTATCCAGAACAAACTAATGTTTTATAAGCAAGTATTGAAACCCGTTCGGACATAGGGCATCCAACTTTGGGGCTGTACAAGGAAAACAGATCCTGAACCCATCCAAAGGAAAGTCCTTCGTGGAACAATAAATCCCCCTGGGTATATAAGAAATAGCGATCTACATCGTGACCTTCAAATTGAAATGGTTACAGAAATGTATAAAAAACACGATGTATCACACAATCAGCGATTGCAAAGTCATACCAACTCCGAAATGAAGACCGTCTTAAATGTACGAGACAATGTTCTGAGATTAAGAAAAAACTAAGCCTCATGAGCTGATGGTCATGAAAACAAACTTTGCCACTTTACAAAAAAAAAATAATTTCCTACAAAGCAAAGTGCGAAGTGTAAAACAAAATTTGCAAAGTGAAAAACTTTAAAGTTTTCAATTTTTCGGACTATTTTTGAAAAGAGAAAAGTAAAAGTTTTTTACCAATTAAAAATAGAACTTGGTATTTGAATTCGTATCTTGCAAGGTTGCAAAATAGATTGGATCAATTTAAAAAAACACTGACACTTTGAAATAATTGGAAAGGATTCACCGGTTATTCAAGGACTGAATATGCCAGAAGCTGGTAGTGATGGAGCTGACATAACACCTTTTGGGTCAAACTCTCATGTCACTCAACTTCCACTTTTCTCTTCTAGAAAAATGTCATCCTTAAGGAAGAGTACCTAAATCTCAAGTTGAGATGGACGAGCTCAATGTTTTGAAAAAAAGCTGGATTTGACGACCTAGAAGATGTTTGGCTAGGGACACTATAGTATATGGTGTCTGCCGGGAATGTAAAGGTACTACTTTGTTTGTCTCGCAGTAATTCCATTGTAATCATGGCTGTATGCGATGTGGCACCGTCTTGTTAATACTAAATGTCAATCAAGTCCAAAGTATGCAGTTGTGGTGTTAAAAAGTTTTCAATCATATCACGATATCGCTCCCCATTCACAGTTACGTGAGTACGGCCTCGAATTGAGGTTGATGGATTGTTTTGAACATTTCCTTGAGCAGCAGTAATGTTTTCAGCCGACCTCTTGCAGTACGTTGTGGTCCATGCTTGGACCAATCACCTACAGTACAGACCCTCTTTCTTCGAAATCATCCACTGAACGATAAATAGTACGTTTTGCAACGTTGTTCCTCCCAAAAATTTCACGTAATTTTGTCATTGTCACAGTAATCGATGACTGATTGTGATAAAATTATCGAATATTTTTCCATAATAAATTTGTCACGAACCTACATCATGACTGCCAAATATGAACTGTCAACTGGCGACAAAAAAAAGTAGTTTACCTTCCCGGCGGACACCCGTTATAAATATATTCAGTAGCTAGCGTTCTTCCTTTATCTAAATATGGTTCGACCAGGGTCGAAACGATTTGTGTCGAGTGAGGTCGTTGGTGTTGGTCTACCTCATTGATTATCGCTTTCAGTTAATGGAGCTGGTGTAGGTGTAACCGTATGGGTTGCAAAGCCTATAAATTTTCAAACCATATTTGTGTGACTTTCCGGGATTATACTGGCGAAATTGCAGCCTTTTACCCCAAGGAGCCATACATTCGTCAACAGCCAGGACCTCGTTCGGAGTTCTCGCGTTGATGAAATTCCGTTGCAGAAGTTCTAAGAGTGCACTGACTTTTCCTAATCGGTTTACCCTACTGACCTAGTTGTCAGCAATGTGTATGAACTTAAAAAGTAGCTGAAATCTATTACGTGACATTACACTTGGGACACGAAAGAGTTCTTGAAAAAATTGTCAGTGCTCCAGTAATGAGTGATTGAGGGATATTTTAGAATTCCCATATATACATGACGAGTCCTAAAAATTTTTCATCTCGCATATATTAGTGTCATTAGTGCCATTCCTTTGATCGTGAGTTACGTGTGAATGTTTTATTTGGCAAGAATTCATTGGCATTTGCATTTGGCTTGGTAACGATGATATGAAAAACGTCTTCAGTAACCATTAGACTGAACACATCAATCGGTCTCATTGATTATGGCGGAATCACAATTGCTTTATTTGGATCAAAAATAAAAGTTTTAAGAAATTGACACGTTATTGTTGTCCATCCGTTTGCCCCACCAGAAGTTCCAGATATTTATATTGCCTCTGTTTCCTCATTTTCTTCTCCAGACAATTCAGAATCATCGGGCCGAAGCCGCAAAGACTGGTCCATCGGCATCACCACAATAACGATTTTGGTAAACAATTTTGGAATTTATGTGGAAATTTGGAGCCACCATTTTTATACTTTTGTATCAAATAAATCCTGCAAGCAATAAAAGTGAAATGTTCACAAAAGAGCACATAACGGAAAAAATAGCAGTGACAGCCGGCGGGTCACGTGGCACCGCATGGGTTTCAATTGACACGGGTGCCATGTGACCTGCTAGGAGTCACACTTATAAAACTTTAAAATTTGACAAAACACGAAAAAACAGCACTATTAAAAAATTACAAACGTACACTTTTAAACAAAAAACGCTTTTGACACACAGTTCTAAAAAACATTGTATGGACGGTTGTGAACGTGTTAAAAGGTCTATTCAAAAGGCTAATGTTTAAGTGTTAAAAAATACTGGTTTTAAAGATTATGTTACACAATTTAATCAATTTTTGTGGCTAATAGTATATAATATGTAATTATATTGAACGATTCTTTGCTATTAGTTATGTCGACATGAGTTTTTTGACAAATAAACTTTGTCAATTTACTAGTGATTGTTCTTATTTATATTTTAACTATAAATTTTCTTTTTAAATTTCTTCATATTCCATTATTTTAAATTTATTTTTACTTCATTATTCTTATTCATTATTCATTATTCTATATTCAATATTCAATATTCAATGGTATGCATTAAACACTAAATATTACTTTTTGCTACTTGTACAAACCTTACTCATTTATTTTTATTTTTCTTTCAGTGTTGAATCTCATGACTCGAAATGGGAGAGTGATGTCCATGCCTGAATACTGTACTTGTATCTGTATAATATGAATGCATAAGCTAAACGCACTAGGGAACTTTGGCGATCACTTTCACGATCCTATTTGTTTTGAGTAAAGATAACACTTACCCCGCTGTGAGGCTGCAGGCCAATATATTGTTTAACAAATCAGAAAAAAAACAATAACTAATAAATGAACATTTATATTGGAACTTTGATTTCATATCTTAATGTATTTGACATCGGTTATACGAAGGTCCAAATTCAAGTCCACGTTTACAAG
This sequence comes from Dasysyrphus albostriatus, assembly GCA_946251815.1. Taxonomy (NCBI): domain Eukaryota; kingdom Metazoa; phylum Arthropoda; class Insecta; order Diptera; family Syrphidae; genus Dasysyrphus; species Dasysyrphus albostriatus. Next base: position 203,304,737 of record OX276335.1, read on the forward strand.
CCCTGAGGTATGTATGAACGAACATACATAAATGTTATAACTTAGACTCTTGTTGATGAAATAAGGACCAATGCTTATTAAAACTGTTAGTTTAATTTTAAGAAATAATCAAAATTTCAAAAACATCTTATTTAAGGAAAATCGGTTCGCCCGTTTAGGCTCTGGCTACCATAGCGATAAATGTATAATACACTTGCGGTCATTAAAACTGCACCGCATAATAGTTTCTCAGCGAATTGCAAATTACGCAATATACTACGCATGATACTACCTTTTTTAGCAAAAATTATGAGCTGTATTTCTTACAGCGCTTTTCAGTGTTGCCCCCCTACTACAACTGTAGCGTTTTTGCTGCAATTATTTTCTTCAAAAAGTCACTACGTACGTTCGTAAAATATTGACAAAACACTACATTTTCACTAAATGGAAATATGTACTTCCTGTTCAAAAAAATGTGAAAGGTTATAATTTATTTTTAATTCAAAATGGTGATATTTAAAATAATCAAAGACTATTTTTTTCTCTAACTAAAATCTGAAATGCTTTCCAAGATTTGAAAAGTAAAAAAATGTAGCTTCAATTTTTATTTTAAATTTCTTTTTCTTATCCGGGAATCAAACTAATTTATTGTTGGAATGAAATTATTCACAGCAAATAAAGTAAGCATGTTAGTAACTTAATGAAGCAAAACTTCCAAAATAGGTAAAAATCACCACATACAGGGTGGCGCACCAATTGTGCTACAATAAGAAATTCAAATAACTTTTTTTTTTATCGATGTATTTCATTTTTTTTTTTTTATTGGTTAGAAAATTAAATTTTATTTTAAATAGTTAGTTGTTTTTAAAGATTATAGACCGCAAATGACCTCCACGCTCTCCCACGCATATGCGGCACCTGATCAAAAAACTATTCATTGCGGCCTGAAGAGTTGAAGTTGGGATCGCCTCAATTATTGTCGTTATGGACTGCTTTAATTCAGTTAAATTCCTGGGCTTCGTTTTATACACCTCTTGCTTGACATAACCCCATAAAAAGAAGTCTGGTGCAGTCAGGTCAGGTGACCTTGGGGGGCAACGAAGAGTGGAGTTCCTAAAAATTAATTTGTTTGCGAATTTTTTGTTTAGCTCCGCCATAACTGGTGTGGCTATATGTGCAGTTGCTCCATCTTGCTGAAACCAAACGCTGTTGAATGGTATACGTCTTCGACGCAGTTCTGGGTAAAAAAACTCCTTCAACATCTTTAAATAACGGTCCCCATTGACAGTAACGGTTACACCGTTTTCTTCAAAGAAGTACGGCCCGACAATACACCTTGATGAAACTGCGCACCACACAGTGACTCGTTCTGGGTGCAGTTCCGTCTCATGGAGCATTTCTGGATTAGACTCATTCCATATACGGCAATTTTGCTTGTTTACATTGCCGTTAAGATCAAAATGGGCCTCATCAGACATGAACAAACAATTGATCAATGTGTTGTCTTCTTCGGCCATTGATATCATTTTTTGGCAAAATTCCAGGCGAACAGGCAAATCCTGAGGGTTTAACTTGCTAGTAATTTGGACTTTGTACGGAAACAAGTTTAAATCGTCATGAAGTATCCGTTGTAATGACCGTCTACTAACTCCAATTTGCCCCGATAAGTTTCGGGTCGAAACGATTGGCTGGATTGGCCTGTATTGCAGATGCTACTGCTGCGATTGTATCCTGAACCCGAACATTGGCATCTCGATGGTACGGCCTTCGTGCGATGCTTCCAGATTCGGCAAACATGTTTACAAACCTCATAATGGTCCATCTACTCGGGGGATTACCGCCAAACTCCCGCCTAAATTCCCTTTGGACGGAAATGACGGACTGCAAAGCATGGTACCGTTGCACTATCCAAATTCTTTTCTCCGTATCCCAAGCATCCATTTTTATAAATCTAAATAGTAACCTACAAAATAAAAAAAAAAATAAGCCGATTACTCACACAGAAAAAAAGTTATTACGTTTTATTTTTGTAGCACGATTCGTGCGCCACCCTGTATTTTATTGGAAATTATGAAAAAAAGAAACATAAGTCAACAAAGAGTACCAATAAAAAAATCCTTCTCTTTAAGAAAAACTTAACACAGATTTGGAGTGGACGAGACGGGTATTCAGTAATTTAATATCCAGTGCATATTTGAATATTTTCGAATGTTTGTTTTTGCAGTTTTGTTTGCGAAGTCATAATCTAATTCCATGTTGCTAAAGTAATAACACACAAAAGGCATTTCTTATTGGGAAATATTATAGCTAGCGCAGTCAAATGTCCACCGGAAAACAACAACAAATCCCAGAAAGTGTCGATGAATAAGAAAGTATTAAAGTGGCTTTGTTGTTGTTTACAAAAGGAAATTTTATTGCACTAGCTATGGATTCCCCAATAAAACACACCTAATATTATATTTTTTAGGTACAATTTCGAAAAAGTCACATTTCGAATTTTTTCACAAAAACATTTTTGCATATCAATGTACTCGTAATCATAATGCTTTCCTGCACCTATTATGTTCAAAAAAAGGACATCTTTACTATATTTATTGTTATTGTCATGTAACTCAAAAGTAATTTTTTTAATTTTAAACTTAGCTTTTGAAAATAATTAGTTCTTTGCATGGCCTGAACATTTTAAATTTTCAGGGATGCAAACTTTTCGAAATTGGTCATTCAAATATATTTTAAATCCAAAACACTACATTTTTGATCACTAAGGGGGGCAACACTGGCGCTATTCGACTTCGTATTCACAACAAAGAAAGTCAGTTTGATTTGGGTGTTATTGTGATAATAAGTCAATATGCACAAGTAAAATGTCCGGTAAAAATCAGCTTCCCATGGGAGGGGCATCCAAAATAAATTGATTGCTGTAACTAACAGCCCTATTATGGTTGTCAAGTATCAAATTGATAGTTGATAAACCTTAAAATCTCGGTTTTTAAACTTAATTTATTCAAAAACTGGTACATTTTTCTATTATAATTTAGAATTTTCTTGTAATTTAATATGGTCTGCATTATTCTCAATTACTGCCAACTCCATCTTAGGCAGCAGTCGTAGAAATCGGAACGACTGGTTTGATGATGAATGCAAGCTAGCGACTGAACGTAAGAATGTTGCGTACCGAGCAATGCAACAATCTCATAGAACGCGGGCACGCGAAGAGGAATATAAAGAGCTCAGAAGAACAGAAAAACGGCTTCACAGACAGAAAAAATCAGTCTGGGAGAAGAACCTAATCTGTGAAATAGAGAACAGCCGAGAGCGAGGTCCACACCAGGCACGGAAGTTCTACCAATCCGTCCGAAGCATGACGCAGTACACACCACGCTGCACATACTGCAAGGACGGAGAGGGAAATCTGATGACCGATCTACAAAGCATACTGGAGCGATGGGAAGTGTACTTTAATGAATTGCTAAATGGTCAGCTCACAGCAGAAGTGGAGGCTCCACTACTTCAAGATGAACACCCTATGCTACCGCCACCAAGCATAGAAGAGGTTGAGAAGGCTATAAAACGGCTCAAACGAAACAAAGCCCCGGGAGCCGATGGCATACCAGCCGAATTATTCCACCACGGCGGGCCAGCCTTACGTCAAGCAATTCATGATATCATAGTGCACGTATGGGAGCATGAAGAAATGCCAGAAGACTGGCGAAAAGGTATCATATGCCCCATACATAAGAAGGGAGATGTCACAACGTGCAGCAATTATAGAGGTATCACGTTGTTGAGTACCGCCTATAAGGTACTCTCCTCTATCCTACAAGACCGGATAACCCCATACGCTAAAACAATCATCGGCCAATATCAGTGTGGTTTCATTCCAGGCAAATCAACAACTGATCAGATCTTTACCCTTAGGCAGGCGATGGAAAAATGTCTTGAATTCAACATTCCAACATACCATCTGTTTATAGACTTTAAGGCCGCCTATGATAGCATAGCCAGGGTAGAACTTTACAAAGCCATGAGAGAATTCGGCATCCCAAATAAATTGACACGACTATGTAGGTTGACCATGACCAACGTAACAAGCCAAGTAAAAATAGCCGGATTGCTATCCAGACCAATCAACATCTTTAATGGACTCCGACAAGGGGATGGTTTGGCCTGCCTCCTCTTCAACCTGGCGTTGGAGAAAGCAATCCGTGACTCTGGCACGGCAACAAGAGGGACCATCGTCAACAGGTTCAGCCAGATACTGGCTTACGCAGACGACATCGACATCATCGGAAGAACCGAACAAGCTGTACACGATTCCTTCATCCAGATCGAGCAGGCGGCACAAAATCTGGGGCTGCACATTAGTGAAGGTAAAACAAAGTACATGGTGGCGTCGAATGCGAGAAGAACAGTTGGTCAAACAATCAAGGTAGCGGAGCACGAATTTGAAGTGGTGCAATCCTTTAAATACCTTGGGTCAACAGTAGCAGCCGATAACAATATAGAAGAAGAAATACGCGGGCGGCTTCTCAAATCCAACAGAGCCTACTACAGTCTGTCAATGCTATTCAAATCTAGAAATCTAACCATAACTTCAAAACTGCTGCTGTACAGGACCATGGTCCTGCAAGTACTCATGTATGGATCCGAGACTTGGGTGCTTAGCAAAAGGCACTGTGACCTCTTAGCCGCGTTCGAGAGAAAAGTCTCACGGAGAATTGTTGGCCCCATATGTGAGGAAGGACGATTCCGGAGACGGTACAACCATGAGTTGTACGCAATCTACCTTGAAGCAGACATAGCGACAAAAATTAAGCTCGGTAGACTCCGGTGGGCAGGGCACCTAGCTCGAATGAGCGAAGAGGAACCTGCTCGGAAAGTCTTTTGAGGTACATTCTATGGTAGACGGCAGCGTGGTAGACCATGCTTGCGCTGGAGAGATGGCGTAGACCAGGACGCCCGAAGCCTTGGGGTGCGCAACTGGATGGCGTCGGCTCGAGACCGGGATAGGTGGAGAGACTTGTTGAAAGAGGCCAGGACCGGACCCCGGTTGTCGAGCCGATGATGATGATGATGATTATTCTCAATTATCAAAATTTTTCTCATTTGGGGTTTTAAACATCGAATTTTAAATTTATCAATTATCAATTTTATAATTGACAACCATAATCGTTGGGCTTAAGATCAATTCGGCAAAAACAAAAACGATCAGCATTGGAACTTTCTCATCTTTTCAAGTAGATATTTCTAGACAACCACTAGAGATGGTGGAGAGTTTTCAATGTCTTGGGAGTATTATCTCTACTGATGGTGGGGGCGAATTATATATTATCAGCCGAATCGAGAAAGGCTACGTTCGGAATGCTGTCCAAAATATGGAGAAACAACTCTATAAGCCTAAAGACTAAGCTACGACTGTTTTGCTAATGTGTTGAATCCGTGCTTCTTTATGGTTGCAGCACTTGGAAAGTAACACCCACTGTCACAAGGAAGCTGCAAACGTTCGTGAATAGATGCGCGCGAAACATTTTGAGGATATTATGACCTATACGTGTCTCCAATGATGAACTTCATGCGAGGACAGTTCAGGAAACCTTCGACTCTATAATACAAAAATGTATAAGAGGCACTGGATTGGACATACGCTTCGAAAAGGTCAAAAGTGCATTGCGAGCCAAGTGATGCAATGAAACCCTCTCACGCAGCGAAGTATAGGAGTTGGCCGACCTAGAAATACTTGGCGAAGAACTGTCGAAGACGAATCAGCACAACTGGGAAAGAGTTGAAAAGAGCTGGACATCTCCAGAAACTGTACACGATGGCGCGTAGGAGTAGGGGAGGCCTTATGAACTGCATGGAGAACCAAGCGGAAGTAACAGGTCCGAAAGTCTTAGTAAGTAAATAAAGAGGAAGGTGAAAAAAGTCGGTTTTGCTATTTTGCATATTTTTTCTTAGTGGCAGTTGGGGGTATTTTCCGTGCATTTTGAACCTCCTTTTCCTAGTGATTATGATTACTTCCTTTCGGAGCAACCTCATCTGCCCCCGGTCTTCTAAAGGATACACTCTCGATTTGAATGAGTTGATTCGGATATCCCATTTGGTATTTAACTCGAAGAGTTTGGGGATGTGGGCCTCGACTTCTTGGATAGCTGTCAAAGAAGATAAATATGAGTAGCATGTAAGTGAGTCACCATGAAAGAGAAGGGTCTCACAGTCGCTTGAGATTGGTTGGTCAGATGTTGTACGGAAATAGTCCTTGGACAACTCCATCTCTTATGTTTTTACTGTCTCCTTTATCGGCAACCACTTCGATTTTTGCATTTTCTATTTATGATTGAAATGCAGTTGTTGAGGATGATGACCAAGAACTCCATTAATCTTTTTGGAAGTTTCTTTAAGATTAAATTGGAAACCCTATCTGGCCCAGCTGACTTTCTTTGGTTTAGAGTTGCTAATAATGTCAGTTATTTCCTCAGTGGTGCCCAGCCCCAGGTTTGGGCTGTCAATGGGCTGACTCGCAGAAGGCATTAGATATTTGTGACCACTCAGTCTGTTGATGTTCTCGAAGGTGTCGGGTTCAGGTTTAATTGTTTGCAGTCTACCTTGTACCCCATTAGCTTGGTATATGGTAATTTTGGAAAAAGTGTGTGTTTTAAATAAAGTTTGCAATAGACATATGCAACCATTTTAAATTACACAACCGTAATTATTTTTATTATGTTTCGATCTATCTCGATGAGTTTTTGATTTTAATTTAAGTTTCAGCCTTGAACCTCTTTCAAGGAATTTCTTGTCCCAAGTGACCAAAATTTGCTAGGAAACCAATTTCCAATGTGCATTTTGTTTCACTAGGAGAACAATTTTTATCGACTGAGTTTTGAGTGGCATTAAAAAATCTTTAACCTCGTGAGCTAAAAGCGATTTGACAGTCACCACCACTGAGACTTTCTTACCTTTTTAACTCTTCGATTTTGTTTTGTCTTTCTGAAATTGAATGAAATGCTAAAAACAAACTGATTTACATGCACTCTGAATTTGAAAATTTAGCTGTCTTTTTTTTCAAAATAATTTCAAACCATTTTTTGCCACTACTAGAAATTTTTGAAAATATTAATGACATTATTTGTGTAGGCCTCACTTGATGTCCACACCTCTCAACACTCACCGAAATCAATTCAAAGAAATCCTGAAAGTTAACAACAATCACCAGTAATAATCAGTTTCGGGTTTTTTTTTTAAATCTTTGCAAACATGTTTTGTGTGTTATTATACTCTCGATCTATTGAATAGGTCCAACTTTTTTATAATCTATTGAATAGGTCCAATTTTTTTTTATAATGCTGTACCTATTGAATTATAAAAAATAAGCTTAAACTATATGGTTCAACCAATAAAAAGCTTAAACCATCAATCGTACCAATAACGAAACTTGAAAAAACGTCAGAAGTTTATCCGCAGCAGGATTCTACTTAACTGTTCAAACAGAATGGTGTTGCTGTAGTTACGGCGTATGTGGCACTGTTAAAATAGGAAGATACAAAAATAGTATACAGTGCCACAATGTGAAGTTGTAAATGTAGCAAGAAATGTACGGTGTATAGTAGAAGTTTAACAAAATTCAACTCTTGCTACAAGCCAGCTACATTCATTCTGTTCAAGGGGTTACTTTTATCGACAGCGATTCTACTGCCGATAGTTTTTTTGTAATTCATATAAAATTCTACTGTACTACGGATAGCTTTCCCAAAAAAACACGCCTATCATAGAATATTTTAGTATACATACTTATACGTACATATGTTACGTTAACATGTTATAACCTTATGCAAAAGTTGAACCTAATCAATCGAATAGGACTGTATTCATAAGAAGGAGTCTTTACACGCAGAGAAGCATCAATAGAATAATACGTTTTGCCGAAAAAATAACTTCATCGCAACTTGCATTTACAGGTCACACGCATCATTATCCACGGACGCACCGTGTCGTCGCGTCGACGTCGTCCATTCGCCTGAAAATGGTTTAGAGAACACCAGAACGTGGAACAACGAAGCGCAATATCAACAGCCACCACCGTGACTATATGGTATTAAGTTCATCAGAGGTAAAACAAACAACAATTTTATAAATTTGTGCGCGATGCTCACTCAGCTCACCTCAATCCAGAACCATAATTAAAAGTTATATTCGCGCTTATCTCCTAAGTGCCAGATCGGAACAATTTCCTTCCCCGCGCCGCGATTATGGAGTGTTCGTGATCGACCGATCATTGCCAAAGAATCGAAGGTTGGATTAAGGATATTGTATGGCACAGCACAAGCCGAACCACAAAATTATTTGCGATTAACGATTTCTTTTGTCGTCTGATGGCTTGCACATATAACAACTGCACAAACAGATAATTATCCTTATCGAAGGGAGCCAAAGTCACTCCACTCCATGACCATACTCATATTATATGAACAAACAGGGACGCAATACACGAATGGATATATAGTTATAAGAGTCCAGGGCAGTTTTGCAATCGTGGGAAACATCAAATCTCTGACGTTTCATGGAGGTCCTTTTGTTCAAAATCTTTGCTATAATCGTATGTGCATCATCATCTTATCGAACAATGAATCCGTTCAAATTAATGAATTGTTTTGGTGACCTACCGCACGCCCTCATGACCATCGTATGTAGTGTTCCGGTCAGTTTTTAGGTAATGTATTCACTATAAAAAAACCCACCCAGTGATTAATGGATTAGTATTGATGGCTTTTTTTATGAAAAAATTCAGGTAGCTGTCCAAGTTCAAAGAAACTAGCTCACAGATCCAAAAATTCTTATCGCCACCTCAAGTTTCATACAATAACTTGTATTAAGGCCATTAATGGATAAGCTACTGCTTCATGATCTGGATTGATTCAAATTGAAAATAAATTAGTTACGTACGAAATAGTTTTCTTTTCGTAAAATAACCAAAAGCTCCAAATGTATTCATTTCTAACAACAATCAAATGGATTTCGTTTGTGAAAATTCTATAAAATTTATTATTCATATATCGTTGGCGGCGGCGCTGGTAATTTGAAGTTATTAATCAATTTATTGCTAATAATTGTTTAAACAAAGAGTTTTTTCTATTAAAATTAAAATTGTATGGACTTTGAGGCCATACCGAAGTGGAAAATTTTGATTTCACCGTTCGTTACATAAAAATTAGTAAAATCATAGGCGTTAACTAAAGACGAAGAAATCGTATCATATTTGAGTGCTTTCAACGGAGTTAGATATGCATATTTAATTTGGAATTAAAATATTTTCTTGGATCAGAAATGCTAGTCCATTAATAGATTTATAAGAATAAAACGGTTGAAGTCTTAAAAAATAGACATTGAGTGAAAGCACATTAGGTTATAATATCAGTATTGCCACTTTTCGGGAACATAAAGGGGTTTTCAACAGGGACGCTATAAAAGTAGAGCGACAGGGACAGCAAACGACGCCATATTTCTTGCCGCTCTTTTGACCTTTCTCTTCAGTAAGGTTTGCCATTTCATGATGGAAAGATATACGAACCAACAACGAGTCGAAATTATTAAAATTTACTACCGAAATTCGGAGTCAGTGGCCTCAACGTTAAGAGCGCTACGTCCAATTTATGGTCATCATTATCGTCCTAGCAGATCAACAATTGAGCGTCTAGTAGAAAAATTTGAATCCACAGGCACATAACAAAATTATCCCGTGCCAGTGAGAAAAAGAAGTGCCCGTAGTGTCGAGAATATTGCTGCCGCTGAGGCTTCAGTTGCAGAAAGCCCAAATGTGTCTCTCACACGTCGTTTTCAAGCGTTGGGCATCTCTGTGACGTCGTTGTGGCGAATTTTGCGAAAAGATCTTGGCCTACATCCTTACGTAAATTGACGCAAGAACTGAAGCAGTTATGCCGCTTGACCAACGTATATATATATATACCAGAAGCGGCGTATGTTCGTGAATTGGGCTGAGCAACAACTTGAAAATGACGCGGATTTTCATCGAAAAATCATCTTCAGCGATGAGGCTCTTTTCTGGCTGAATGGCTTCGTCAATAAACAAAATGTGTGGTATTGGTCAGGCGGTAATCCACACGTACTCCATGAGTCATCATTGCATCCCGAAAAAATTACGGTTTTGTTAGGTTTATGGGCCGGCGGCGTCATTGGGCCGTACTTCTTCCGTGATGATCAAGACCGGCACGTTACTGTGAATGGGGATCGCTACCGTTCAATGATAACCGAATATTTTTGGCCCCAATTGGATGATATGGAATTGGAGGACATGTGGATTCAACAGGACGGCGCCACAAGCTACACAGCGAATGTCACAATCAATTTATTGGAAACCAAGTTTGGAGAATGTGTTATCTCACGAAATGGTCCAGTCGCTTGGCTGCCTCTGTCGTGCGATTTAACGCCGTTAGACTATTTCCTGTGGGGCTTCGTCAAGTCTATTGTCTATGCTAACAAGCCAGCGACGATTGATGAACTTCGTACGAATATCGAACGTGAAATTGCAGCAGTTTCGGCCGATTTATGCTTGAAAACCGTCGAAAACTGGGTTCAGCGTCTGGACTTCTGCAAGCGTGCCCGTAGTGGTCATGCAAAAGAAATCGAGTTCCATACCTAATGGCATCAAACGTACTTTCACAGGAATAAAGAGTTTCATTGATATCCAAAGCCGTTTTTGTTTTATTTAAAAAAAACTTTTGTAGCGCTCTTATTGAACAACCCGATAGAACTTCGGCTAATAGCATTTTGAACTTCATCAGCACCTCTTATTCACTTCTTCTAGTCGATTAGCAGTTGAGTTTTTGACACTCGAGCATCGAGTTTTGAATTTTGTAGCAAGAAATGTTGATTGCGATAAATTGCACACTTTTTCTTCAGTTTTAGAACACAACTTCATACTTCATAGTCTGTCTCCATATATATATCTTAAACGATTTCAAAACAAATTATAAAAACTCTTTCCCTATTTCCCTACCTACGAGTATGTTTGTGTGAAGTGATAATCATAAAAAACATAATTTTTCCTGACCTCGAAACCAATCTCTAAAATCATGATTGTTAGGTATAAATTGATTAATCAGTTCCGCTTACGTGAAGACCATTTTATAGGAGAGGCCCCCTAAAGCATTGTATATAGACAATCTTAATTATTGTAAACAGATAGGAAAGGGTCAATCAATCGCTTAGCACGAGTGTTTTTCACTCTCGAAATCACGATTGACAGCGATATGACTCCAAGCGGTAAATAATGAAGCCCTTCTTATACCAATATACAAAAGTGATTAATTTGAAAACAGCAGGCGCAGTTGCTCTTCTTATTTTCTTCAGGGTAAAAAAAACAAAAATTAAGTAAATCAAAATTCATCTCAAATTGAAATATTAATTGATTGAGATGTTAAATCAAGATGCATTTGGTTGATTCTTTCTTCACCAAATTGCGGTCAGAACATGGGATGCAGCACAGCAATTTGATGAAGTGATGATGGCTCTAACGATTTTTCGATCAGATAAAAAAAGGATTGAAAAACAGAAAAAAAGGTTGATCTTAAGATAATTATCCAAAGCTGCTGATGATGACGATTGATAATAGTGATTTAAGGTCTTTCCAGGGGTTGAGGTCAGTGTACATAAATTAATTAAAATTGATGTTCATTTGGTCATTCCGGCGAAACCAATTGTACGAGTATCTAACTGATAGTTCCTGGTTGTTGAAGCTTGAAGGGGAAGGCTATTTTGAAAGGAGCTCTATCTTATTAATCTGTCACAACGTTGACAAGTATTACGAACATAATCACAAGTGCGATTTTAAGCCTGATAGCTCTTTATTTACGTATACTCGTAGTGTGTGAATTGATATGAAAAAGACATAAAAAGTTTTTGTTGTCTTGGAATTAGGTGTCACATTTGGATTGGGACTATAATATGCAAATTAGGTGAGGGTGAGAACACATACTTCTTGCAATGAAAACATCTATCTAGAGGCAAGATCTTCTGATTATCTATACATTGATTGGAAGAAATTATTTGTGATTAATTTTAATGGCTCTTTCGCTAGCAATAAAATCTAATTCTTAAAGGTACTGGATAGCGTTGCCAGATCTTTCTAGCAGCTCATCGAGACAAATGGCTGAAAATGAGGAAATTCAAAATTTTGCCCGGGACAAAATAAATAAAACAATAATCAGAATAAATCAAAACAATAAAATTTGGTGGCGCAACAGCTCGCGGAGAAACAGGGCCTAGTGACTTACAACTCTCAACCATTCCTGTGTGCGTTATGTTGGCAGGAATGGAGGACCAACAATTTTTTGCCGATTCCGAACGGCTAGCTATATGAGAAGCACTTATTCATGACAAGTATACGTATACTCTTGGAGGAATTGTCAGTTCTTCGCAAGAGGCAGTACCTCAGAAAAAATATTTTTGTTTTTATGTGGCAGCGGCTGGGAATCGAACCCAGACCTTGGGCATGACAGTCCAATGCACTAATCATCATGCCACGAGGTCCTACAATAGGATCTAATAGGTAGCTACTCCAAAATGTGTTTCGTGGTTTCGTCACAATTTGACGATGCAAAATTTAATCAATGTTTACTGACGCATTCAAATATAGTATTGCAGCCCTCCCGAACGAACCAGCCCAAAATGTTTAGAACAAATGGCTGAAATTTCGATTTTGTTGTTGTTTGGCCAGTGATGTCATATCGCGGGGTGTGGTTTCTTTCATTTACGATCGTGTAAATTAATTCTGACGCAGAAAAAGTTCCGTTGTCGTCCCGATATTTCGCGTTAAGATACTGTAAATTTATTAACTGCAATTCAAACTACCTGGGACGTCTGGTAACGCATAAAGCAATGCATGGAGAACAAAATTTCAATATGGTCAAAATATGATGAAACTGAGATTCGAGTTCAAACAAGTACCAATGGTAGGTATTTGAAAAATAATGCTACTAAGCTCGCCGTTGATTTTCTGATAGAATGATCACACTGATCATTTTACAATATGTTTGAAACTAAGCCGAGTTTGCTGATCTTACACTTGAAACTTTTTGTTCAAATTTTAATTTCCTACAGAAATGGATGGTTTAAAAAATATAACAAGAAATCTTAGCAGAAAAAGTTAACAAAAAGCAACAAACAAAAAATAGACCTATTAAAAATTTCTATCGCTCCAAAAAATTAACTTAAGAAGACACTAATGGCCCTAATTTGAAATATTTAATATGAAATTACATCTTAAAATGATTGTTATGTACTCCGGTCAGGAAACCGAATCCCATGCGTTTTTTGTAGGGGACCTTATTGTATGACTGGAACTTATTCCTTAAACATTAAGGAGAAACTTTAACTCGGAATTAATTTTTGTAATCCTGCCACCTAGTCGTCATTTTCAAAATGGCGCTCCATCAGTGGCAAATGGTAAATTAAACAAATCGTTTATTTCTTGAAAAATTTCCATGATCAAAATAACGATTGATGTCTCAAAAGAAAGGTTTCGAGTAGATGCACCCTTGTATGAAATTTAATTGTTGCCATCACTTTCAAATATGTTCCCGTATTTTCTTTTTTCATGCTCAAAATATTTATTTAACGTGAAAATAGTTTTGGAAGTGCCTACTAGATGCCAAACGCGTGTTGGGAAACAAAAATATGTATTTTGCAAAATAGGTATAAAGTAAACGCTTAGTGTCGGTTAAAATTTCAGTGTTGCCACTTTTCAGGGATATACTTTTTTTGATTTCAAAATGTAGAATTCCCAGACGTTAAACGTGGGTTAGAAAAATAATTATTGATGTTTCAATACAAAGTTTTCGAGTAGACGCATGCACCTGTAAAATGTCAATGTTGCTACTTTTTGGGAAAATTCTTTTTATACCAAAGAGTGGGACTTTCCATTCTTAGTAATTGTTGATATTTTTATTTATGAAACAAAATACGGAAATGCCTCCAGATGCCAAACGCGTATAGAAAAAACTAAGGTTTAAGTTGTTAAATAGAAGCATCTTCGGTTAGTATTTCAGTTTTGCCACTTTTACGGAAAATACGGTTTCTGATATCAGGAATTTCCCCTTTTTTTTGTAATGGTGACAACACTGATATTTTACGCAAAACCTTTTTATAAGACATCAATCGTTACCTTTCCAACAAATTTGATGTCTAGAGACATTTCCAAACCTTTGAAAAACTGAAAAACTATCAAAAAAGTTGGAAGTTCCACATTTTGATATAAAAAGTATGTTCCTGAAAAAAAAAACAGAAATGTTTTTTCCCGAGGTACTGCCTCTTGCGAGGAACTGACAAATCCTCCAAGAGTAAACTTGTCATGAATAGTGCTTCTCATCTAACCGTTCGCACTCAGCAAAAAATTGTAGGTTCCCTCCATTCTTGCCAATAACACGCACACAGGAATGCTTGAGAGTTGTAAGTCACTAGGCCCTGGTCCCCACAAGCTGTTGCGCCACCAAATTTATTTATTTTTTTTCCTGAAAAGTGGCAATACCTATTGATATTTAAACTGAGGCGAGGGTGCATTCATTCAACAGTCAACACCTATTCTTTAGAATATTTATTTTTGCTTCTCAACATGCGTTTGGCATTTATAGATATTTCCGCAACTTTTATCATGTTCAAAATATGATGAAAGATCAAAAAAGCCGAGATTCCACCCGTTGACTTAAAAAAATATGTCTCCGAAAAGTGGCAACGCGGAAATTTTACCCGAAGGTGCGTCTACTCAAAACCTTTCTTATAACACGTAAATCACTATCGTTATCACATAACCATGATCAAGGCAATTTTCCAAGTAATTTACGATTTTTTTTATTTACCATTTTCCACAGGTTGGGCGCCATTTTAGATAATGGTGTCCAAGCGACAGGATTACAGAAATGACTTCCATGCTAAATTTATTCCTAAGTGTGTAAGGAATAAATTTCTGCCATAAAAAAAAGTCCTTGTCCAAAAAACCATTTCAGTTTCCTGACTTGGCTAACACTATTTACCTAGAAAAGCTTCCCAGAAGCTTATGTGTAAACATTTGTTCGAAATTGTTTGAATGAGAAAGTCGTTGTTAAAAAGCAACAACAAGTCTGGGATTTAGATGTATTTAATGTTTATGAACCTGGAAAAAAGATATATGGACACACTTTGGATCTGCTAGTGGAATATTCTCTGTCGCGTACACATAATCCGTCATCGGCCGAAGACTCAGGTCTCAGGTGTCATCGAAAGAAATCGGGCGATCGAACCAAACGTATGTAAGAGAAAGAGAGTGCGTACACCCATCCAACCAATATCGTCCGATGACACCCGGTAATTACCGATCAACCGTCAAAACCGAGCTTGTTTGGATTAAAAAGTGGATACTGAGACTACATAAATTGAAGAGGCATCGTCCGACAATGGCTTGAGTCAGTGTATGCAGACGAACGTGCGAGATAGACGCCCGAATGTCACCAACACGAAATCGGCCTATCACAGCCATCCAAGAACTGCTATGTGATCGACTGGGCAGTGAAACTTTAAGACTGTTATATCTTTTATGGTGCGGGTGACTGTTATCGACAACAAAGGCAGTATTTTTTATTGTCGACTCGTCGTAAGAGGAAAACTTAGGAAAGTAGTCTTGACTTTCAACTATGTGAACAAGCCTCTCACAAAAATGCACCAACATCAGCCCCATGTGCACAGAAGAGAAAGATGATGACAAGAGGGACGAGTTATTCGAGCTCCTGGACAAAACATAACAGCAATGCCCTAGCTATGACAGTAAAATTGTCTTAGGTGATTTTAATGTCAAACTAGGAAGAGAAGATGACTTAGGTTGCACACCTACCCTACACCACACCCGATATCGGACTCTGATTAATCGACTTTGCTGCAGGGTAAATCGTTGTGCTAACTAGTAAGCAGTTCCATCATTTTGATTTCAAAAAGGGACACAGCGATATCCTGAACAATCAACCGCCAACCAGATTAACCACATTGGGATCCATACAAGATCTTCCCCCAGTATAGAGGATATCCGAACGTTCCGAAAAGCGAACGTTGTCACAGACCACTAACTCGTTGAAGCCTAAAGCCTAGGTGATTCTATGGATATCCAGACCAAAGCCTGGAGGGGGAAATAATGTGCAGAAATTTGACGTCTATAAGCATCTATAGACACGATAGACCTGGTTTTGGTTTTGCATCCCTTCCAAACTTGTCTGTTTGATGTGCAGGATGACAATGGAGAATGCACGCTGCTCTATCAAAGTTGGCACAAACTTCACCAACACCTTTGGTGTCGAAAATGGTTTTGGGCATGGCAACGAAAAGTTTCATGAAACTTCTTTAACATCGGTGAAAGAATAGTAAAAAAAACTCTCACGTCAACACATGACTTACAATCTTTATAAAGTCTAGCCAATTACTAGCTCAGGCGGACGATATTGACATACTCGGACGAACAGAGTGTGATGTGAGTAGTGCTTTCGTGAGAATTGAGTAGGAAGCCAAGAAGATGGGCTTAGCAGTGAATAAAGGTAAGATCAAATATATGCTGTCAACCAGAAGAACGTCACCATTAAGGTGGTCAATGAATTTGTATACCAAGGCTCGGCCATCAACAAAGCGAACGATACCACAGCTGAGATCAAATGAAGTACTCTTACCAATCACTGTTTCTTTGGGCTAACAAGTCAATCAAGAATTAAAGCCCTCTCCCAAGCAACTAAAGTATCCCTGTGTATGACACTTATCATCGCGGTCCAGGATGTATGGTGCAGGGGCAATGACACTATTAACGATGGGTGAGAACACCCAAGGCTGTTGTGTTGAGAGGAAAATTCTCCGGGTGGTTTTTGGTCATATGATAGATAGGGAATGAAGAATAAGATGCAACAACGAATTGTACGGGCTGTAAAGCCACACCGACCAAGCCGAAAAACAAAAAAGCTTACAACAGAGGTGGCTGGGTCACCTAGAGTAAAAGCAATCTTCAATGCTCCGGCCCGGAAAGTCTTTCGTTTCGTTTTTATTTTCCTTTCACTCAATCAATGTACCTACCTAATATTCATCCTTGTGGTCTGCCATATCCTTCCTTCTTCAAAAAACGATTTCTCCAAATTAGATACTCCATTTATCCTCCAAACAACTGTCAGCCAGTCCACAGTAGTGGAGTGGTATCCAAAAAAATATTCATTCACTATATTTTAACCTTACTAGAAGGCAAGCTCGTTTAGCAAGCAAATTTATTTCCGCTCCAAATGAGTGACACAAAGGAGCACTCCAGTATAGCTACTGTCCCAGCCATCACCGTAACTGAAAGTGGAATAATTGAATTAAATTGCAAAAAAAAGGACAATATCATCAGGCAGGGCAGGCGGCAGAGGTTGCTTCAGTTGTGTTGTTGTTGTATGCATGCAGTAAGCACTCATAAATTCTTGAAAAAAAGACCAACTTCAACTTACACAGGTAAATGTCCCAAACAAAAATACATACTCCCGTTTATCCTGTCTCGCGTGAAGTGGAAGCATCCAACAATGGTCTAACAAACGAAAACAAACCACAACGATTTGTTTCCTCTTAGTAAATCTATCGTCGTTGGTTGGTTATGCGGTTTAATGCATGCAAAACAGGATGTCAGTCGTAAAATAGTCGAAGAATTAACGTTGGAAATTATCATAGTAAAACAGCGAAGATCGTAGCGACCCCGAAGGAAGTTGTCAGGAACATGATCCCTAACTAAAGGCCAATATCCCGCCTCAGCAACTTAAGCAAGCTATTGGAAGTCTGATACTAAGGAAACTGAAGAAGTTTTGCACCGAAAATAACTTAATTCCTGACATGCAGTTTGGCCTAAGAGAGAAGCACTCAACTCTACACCCACTCCAGAAGTTCCAGCACGACATCATTAAAGCCCTCGACAGTCATCGTGTCACCGTTGGATGTTTTCTGGATGTCGAGAAAGCATTCGATAGCGTCTGGATAGATGCTCTTATACACAAACTACATCTTCTACATTTACCACCGCCGCTAAGAAAAATTCTCTTTTCTTTCTTCCAGGAACTTCTTTGTGCAATTGGGAAACTGCTCATCAACTGTATAGAACATCAAAGCCGGAGTCACACAAGGTTCGAAACTTGGCCCCTTCCTCTACAGCCTGATGACATCAGACCAACCCGACCCAGCTGGCTGTGAAAACCTTCTGTTTGCTGATGACTTGCTTACATACGCAACCCCATTGTCACCGCTAGTCACAGTCCGGATAGTAGAGGCTCACATCAACAGACTGTTCAATTTCTACAAGAAATGGGGCATTAAAATTAACTCAGCAAAATCGGAGCTTATCTACTTCAGGAGACCCCGTGACGGCAGAAGTCGCTCAGCAGCCACTTGCAGAAACCTAGTTCTGAAGCTTCCAGATGGTTCTACTATTGCTGCCAAAAGGGACGTCAAATACCTGGGGATCAACTTTAAGGAGTTGCTAACGTTCAACCCGCACTCAAAAAGTGTACTCAGAAAAGCGAACTGGGGGACTATACCCCTTGATGAGGGGAAGATCAGGACTTATGGCCACTCATAACCTACTGTGTCCCGGTCTAGTTCACGAACACAAAAACAGCGATTAAGGAACTCCAAATCTTCGAGAGGAAGATGCTAAGAATCTGCACCGGACTCCACTTCGACCGGCAGCGAAGAAAATATTACAGGAATGAGGATCTCTATAGAAAAGCAAGGATAATACCGCTGGACAAATACCTGCTAAATTTGGCAAAGAAGCTAGTGCAGTACACCGTCAATCACCCCAATCAGCTAATGGAAGGATGGCCATCGAGCAACAACATCCCGAGCTGAGGTACATTTTGATCCAAATGTGATGCGTACATTTTGATCCAAAAAGTGCGGTATCGACTCGGTATCGTTTCAGATGCTTCGGAGCTGGTATCATATTGGTATCGTTTCGGTTTCCGATACCGAGACTTTTATGGTATCGTGGTCAGCCCTAGTTGCATTATCAAACAAATTGTATCGATTATGATTAATAATTGGGGAGAGCAAGCACCCCCAACTGCCCCCCTTGAGTACACTCTTGAATCAGAATGAGTTCTGAGGACGTTTACCCACGCATAACTGGAATGGTATTGCACACCACTCATTTTCAAAAATGTTAATATTTTTGTTTTATTAAACTTTATTATAAATAACCAAATAAAACGCTAACTTACCAGACTATATTAACAAGAATGCAGAGTTTGAATTCTTTCCATATGCGGGAGTAACTAATTGTATGAAACAGGTACAGGTAGTCTTCTGGTGGGATTTATATTTAAAATTAACGAATATGGAAAGCTTTATTATTTTGAATTGTGGATGTGCCTTTGCCCCCCTCCTAGGCTCTGTAAAATTACACTCTTCCGACATATTCGTGAAAAAGATTTCGAGAAAATAATCAAACATGTTAATAGACAACACCAAAAAAGTGGCTGTCTGTCTGTTTGTATCTGGGCCTACAGCTCCTACACGCCAAATCAATGATGCGATCTTCTTAAAATTGTGTGGCTTTTTTGTGATTCTCCAGAAAGGACATAGTTTTGTTTTAGCTCAAAAATAACACAACCTTGGCATACAACCGTGAGTGAAAATCTTATTTATCCAAAAACGGCTTAAACGATTTGTATAAAAAAAATACTATAAACCGTTCGGACTCGCAAAAAATTGTAGGTCCCCTCCATTCCTGCCAATAACACGCACACAGGAATGGTTGAGAGTTGTAAGTCACTAGGCCTTTACCAAATTTATTTATAAGGGTTTTTCATTATGATTTTAAAACGATTTCGGGCGTCCGTGGCTGGATCGAATAAATTCCAACCAAGAGGCCCAATTGTCCACCATTTTTAGCAGCAATTGGGGCCATATGTCAGCAATAACGCGCCGAATATTATCTTCCAAGGCGTCAATCGTCTCGAAATAATCTGTATAGGCAAGTGACTTCACATGACCCCACAAAAAATAGTCCAGTGGTGTTAAATCAAGTGATCTTGGAGGCCACGCCACAGGCCCACGACGCGAGATAATACGCTCACCAAAAGTTTCCTTCAATGAATTGTTTGTTTCGTAATGCGTAGCGCTAACCGAACCATTATTTCGTTATGAAATGGCAAACCAAACTGAGCATAAATCCGACCAACATCAAAAACACCCATTATAACGGGTGATTTTTTAGCTGGTTTGGTTTTGGCAACACTGGTTTTGACAGCTGACGTGTGTTTAGTACCTTGTGTCACTGTCAAACAGCTTCAGTTTGGTTTGCAATTTAACCATGGATCGTCTTACAAATGAACAACGCTTGCAAATTATTGAATTTTACTATCAAAATTCGTGCTCGGTTCGAAATGTTCATCGCGCGCTGCTTCCATTTTATGGTCGGCATTCTCGACCTTCTGAGCAGTCTATTCGGAAGATTGTGATCAAATTTCGCACCAAATTTACTTTGTTGGACATTAAACCACCAACACGTTTACGTACTGTGCGTAGTGAAGAAAATATTGCGGCCGTATCAGCAAGTGTGACAGAAGACCGCGAAATGTCGATTCGGCGCCGTTCCCAGCAGTTAGGCCTTTGTTACAGCACTACGTGGAAAATTTTGCGGAAGGATTTGGGCGTAAAGCCTTTTAAGATACAGCTGGTGCAAGAACTAAAGCCAGCCGACCTACCACAACGCCGAATTTTTGGTGAATGGGCTCTTGGAAAGCTGGCCGAGGATCCGCTTTTTTATCGAAAAATTGTGTTCAGCGATGAGGCTCACTTTTGGTTGAATGGGTACGTAAATAAGCATAATTGCCGCATTTGGAGTGAAGATCAGCCAGAAGCATTGCAACAGCTACCAATGCATCCCGAAAAAGCCACTGTTTGGTGCGGTTTATGGGCCGGCGGCATTATTGGGCCATATTTCTTCAAAGATGATGCGAATCGCAGCGTTACTGTCAATGGTGAACGCTACCGAGCGATGATAACAAACTTTTTTTTTGCCCGAAATGGAAGTTCTTGACTTGCATGATATGTGGTTTCAACAAGACGGTGCCACATGCCACACAGCACGCGAAACAATGGCGCAATTGCGAGGCGAGTTTGGTGAACAGTTAATTTCACGTTTCGGGCCGGTCAATTGGCCGCCTAGATCGTGCGATTTGACACCATAAGATTATTTTTTGTGGGGGTATGTCAAGGCTAATGTCTATAGGGACAAGCCCGCTTCGATTGACGCACTGGAAGCCAACATCCATGCATTCATTCGTGAGATACCGGCCGATATGTGTGAAAGTGTATGCCAAAATTGGACTTAGCGGATGGGCTACCTGAGACGCAGCCGCGGTCAACATTTGCATGGAATTATCTTTAAACATTAAATTGCAAGGTTCAAACTATCGATTCAAATAAATATTTTATTCATTTTTTCGAATTTTTTGCGTTTTTTTTTTTAAGTTTTAAACCTCTTAAAAAATCACCCTTTATAAATGTGTATCTACCTTTAAATTCAGAATAATCTGGTCTGATCAATATTAGTGAAAAGGGATATCAAAAAGATCGCACTTTTCTTGCTGGTCAAATTTAAAATCTTCAGTTTAAAAATCTACCAAGTCCGGAAACAAAATCCTTCAAAATATCAACCCACAAAATGTGAACAAAATCACGACCTCGTTCCCAATCTTCATACTTTCTTGATCAATAAGATTTTTATTTCTCTTGTGATTTTATTCTCTTCCCGTGAGTTTGTTCACATAGTTAAATGAATCACGACCACAGTTCTTTTCGTGATTTGCGAATTGCTCGTCTTCGTTGTGATTTTAGAACTGCGGCTGTGAATCTGTGATTTTTCACAGAATGTGAAATGAACACAGGCAAAAAATATAATCACATTTAATGCACTCACAGTTTGTTTGCACAGGTCGTGATTTTTCTGCGTATACCAAGTTTTAAGAAAATTGATCCAGCCATTTATGGTGTAGTCGAACAGACAGACTGAAATGTGAGACCCACTTTTTTCGTCTTCCTTATCACCGTAAAGACATGTCTGATCAATATCTCGAGTTAGTTTTTTTTTTGCGAATGCATAACTTGACAGCTAGGGCTGGCCACGATACCAGAAAAGTCTCGGTATCGGAAACCGAAGCGATACCGAGAGGATACCAGCCCCGAAACGATACCGAGACCAACCCGTACTTTTGGGACCGAAATTTTTCAATACTTTCGGTAGTACCGTTTGGTATCGACAGAAAATAAAAGGTTTGAAAATTATAATTAATTTATTACAAATAAAAAATTATTGTAATTGGTTTCGGTTCGAATGACATTTGCACAGTTTTTTCTCTTTACTAAGGAGAAAGTTTAGGCAATTATTCAAATCCACCCACTTCCACACACAATTTTCCATGCTTCTGCCCCATACAGCAGGATGGGATGATAACGGTATTATATTTATAAGGTCTCCTTGGTTCTTTGAGAGAGGGTCTTACTACTCAAATGCCTTCTTAGCCCGAAGAAACAGCGATTGGCCAGAGTAATTCTTCGTTTGATTTCTGCACTGATGTCATTTTTCGATGTAATAGTGGAGCCCAGGTAGACAAAGTCCTTGACAACTTCGAAGTTGTACCTATCCATCGTGACGTTTTGCCCGAGTCGACGATGTTGAGACTCTTTTCTCGATGATAGCATATACTTCGTCTTGTCCTCATTAGAAGCCAAACCCATTTTCACCGCCTCCGATTCAATACTTGCAAACGCACCGGTAACAGCTCGCTTCGTTCTCCCCATGCTGTCAACATCATCTGCATAAGCAAGTAGCTAAACGTAATTTTGAAAAATTGTACCTCTGTTGTTGACTTGCGAGTTTCGTACAGTTGCTTCAAGTAAGATGTTAAATAGATTGCATGATAATGCATCGCCTTGCTTCAAACCTTTCTCAACATCAAAGGGTTCGGTGGTGGTCTTACCGACTTTGACGGAGCGGCGAGATTTCTCCATCGTCATCCTGCACAGGCGTACGAGTTTAGCAGGGATGCTGAGATGCGACATGGCTCTGTACAGCTCGTCTCTGTTTACGCTATCATACGCGACTTTGAAATCGATAAAGAGCTCCTGGGTTTTTTCCAAAATCTGTCGGAGTGTGAATTGATCGACAGTTGATTTGCCGGGCCTAAACCACACTGATAGGGACCAATTAGATCGTTTCCAAATGGTTTTAAGTGATCACACAGTAAGGATGACAAGATTGTGTATGCGACCTTGAGGAGACTTATACATCTGTATCTCTCTCCTCTTGTGGAGGGGGCACACTATACCGAGGTTCCATTCATCGGGCATACTTTCTTCCGACCAAATTTTGAATATAAGTTGGTGCATACTTCCTACTAAGTCGTCTCCCGCTGCTTTGAATTGCTCGGCTGGCAGGCCATCTGCACCAGCAGCCTTGAACGCCTTAAGCTTAGCTATCGTTAACCGCACTTCATTTAGGTCGGGTGGACGGAAATTTTGACCATCGTCGTCCAGGTTGAATGGATTATTCTGCCTCACAGCGGAATTTGGACTATCATCGCCATTTAGCAGTCTAGAAAAGTGTTGTTTCCAGATCTTCAGCACCGACTGGTGCTACCACCATATTCCCACTCTCGTCTCGGCAGGCTTCCGTTTTAGCCTTGTAACCCTGGGTAGATTGCCTCACCCTTCGGTAGAACTTTCGAACTTCCCACCGCTACAATGCTCAATAGACTTGACCCCCCGCTTCGCATGCTCTCTCTTTTTCCTCCTGAGAAGTCGGCGTTCCTCCTTTCGTTTTTGGCCGGAGAGCTCACGGGGGGCTGCTCTCTCAGCAGCTCTGTTTCTAGTTTGCAGCATTGACTGGTAGACCTCGTTCTTGGCTGCATGCGCCAGCCGGCATTCTTCATCGAACCAGGGGTTTCGTTGTGGCACTTCTGATGGCTTGTTGACAGTGTTTCCACTGGTCCTCTGCAGTTTGTGCTGGTGTCAGAGCTGCTGAAAAAGAAAACCATTTCTATATGCTTAAATGAGTTCGTCATACTACCAATAATTATAAGAAATTACAAAAAGCAACTATTAAAAATAGCTCTCATGGAAGGTTTTTTTTTTAAATTTTGAATTTTTGTCATTATCGACTGAACAGATTTTGGCATATTTTTACATATACAAAGCTTTAATAAGATTAAAAAACATTTCATATCAAAAATATCAAAAAAAAAGTTTTAGAATTTAAAAAAGAGGGTTAATTTTTTTTTTTGAAAATTTGATATCTCAAAAATGGGTTGACAATTTTGTTTTGGAAATACTTAAGGTTTGCATACCAAAAGTTTTCTTTAAAAATATTTTAAGAATTTGATATATCTACCTATAAAAATTATTTTTTAAAAAAACCACTCTAACGTTAAAATCGTTTTTTTCCAAACTTTTTTATTTATTTTTGATTTTATTTAGGTCCAATGTTCAGTCCCATCCGATACGCCGTCCATTTTTCTTTTATTTTTGATATATAAATTAACTTAAATGCATGAATAAGTTGCCCGATTTGCTATTACAGTTCAAGTTGCTTGGGAACTAATATTAGTAAAATTTCAAAATACATACATAATTGGAGAAGGGGTTTATAACAAAGCTTGAAACTCGTTCCCATTCAAGTGTAAAAAACTTATGAAAGAATTATTGATAGTCAATTTGCCCCCCTTCATTTTTAATTAGGATGCCAAAGCTACAATAAACATTCTGTCGTCCCCTAAAGCGCCATTCAAAATTTCAAAATATTACCAATTCAATCAAACTAAATAGCGTTCACATATCACATGGACACATGTTGAGTGCAAAAAGGTTAAAATCTTTGCAATCTCCCCCTCTCCTCCCTCGAAAATCGTTCACCTGATGCGATTGCGCGCGTTATTTTCAAATCATCTCACTCAGATAAAAGCAAATAAATTCCATCGATCCGCATCGAGAGATAACTGCCGTAGGGCGAATAAATGCTGTCCAAAACCTGGAACCAGACTCAACCATATGTGCGAGGAAAATTCATACTAATGACTTTTGAGGTGCACATGCACACATGATAGTTGGAGCTGCAATCGATGCAACATCATCTTTCTTCATCTTCTCTCTTTGGGCCCGCATCAGCATTTCGATGCTGATCTCTTGAGCCAAAGGAATAAAAGATTCGAGGATAATCAAATGATGGGAGAGAACAGCTTTGCAGCCATAGGTTGCCACGCATGTGCAGAGCTATACTCGTATGTGATGTCCATGTGCCAATTTGAGGATTTGAAATTGAACTGTGGCCAATTGTGGAGTCTTGTATATGGTTGGAGTCATGAGGAAATTTTCATGCCTCCGGGTCAGATGTGATCCACCTATGTGACTCTTCCCTAGTTTCTCAGTACTCTCTGTCAATTAGTGTTACCTTTGAAACTTTTTTAAGAATCAGAAAAACATTTAATTCTTAACTAGTCCGTAGTTTGTACTTCAAAGAGAAGTGAAATAAAATTTAGAATGAAACATTCAAGTGGCAATGGGTTTTCAAAAAACTTGTTTTCGTTTAATTTGGTTAGAAAAACCCATTGGATTGCGCGACGCATTTGTTTCGAGACAAATTTGTTCCTCCTTCTCACCAAACTAATTGCATTTAGTTTTTGAAAGCTTTGCACGCATAGGCAAATTAGAATTTTTTAATTTAAAACTACAATTCGCATGAATATGAACGATCATGGAGATCATAAGCATAAATAATGATTTTTTCCAGTTCCAGTTATACTTACATTGACCATCCGTCTTGGATTTCTGGTTGTTATCAATAGTGTCACACCACAATGTTGCACATCGATTTCAATTGATTTTTGCCAACTAAAAGATTAAGTTAATCCTCTATTCGAAAACTGCTTCTGAACTAACTTAGGGCTATCTTTTTTTCAGCTAACTCTGGTTTTACTTTACTGGTCCTCACATTACATATTTATTTCTTTTCCTTTCCTTTCCTTTCCTTTCCTTTCCTTTCCTTTCCTTTCCTTTCCTTTCCTTTCCTTTCCTTTCCTTTCCTTTCCTTTCCTTTCCTTTCCTTTCCTTTCCTTTCCTTTCCTTTCCTTTCCTTTCCTTTCCTTTCCTTTCCTTTCCTTTCCTTTCCTTTCCTTTCCTTTCCTTTCCTTTCCTTTCCTTTCCTTTCCTTTCCTATAAGGGTATTTTTTTAGAAGTGTGGTTTTCAAGAAGAAATAAAACGCATATAATTTGGTGCAGTGTTGCCGTTGAGGAATTTAAAAAGGTCGCAGGGTCACGAAGAAAAAAAAGTTGCACGAGGAATTTTCGTTTTGATTAATAGCAAAATCAATTAGAATACGTTAAAATTGCAGTAGATTTTTTTTGCTTAACAAGTGAACATTGTAAAGCAAAATATTTTTTTGTATTCAAAAATTATTTAAATAAAACAATATTCAAAATAAAATAACGTTCTAGGAGAGGTATTTCTTCTCTGCAGTCATACGGAAAAAGGACACGTATTCCATCGAAAACCCGTAAGGTAAACCCCGTAAGTTTAAGAAAATTGACATGAAATATTCATTTTCCAAAAAATGCTTTGTTCAAAAATCATGAATTTGTTGGAAGCTTCTGCATGAAAATAATTTTCTAAACAGTCACGTCGATTCCAAGGAAATCAAAAATAAAAAAAGTTCCTTGAGAAATACCGTTAGTAACAATTTTTTGAAAAAAGGTTTTTCGCCTTCGCACTAAAAGTAATTTATGGATATTTTTTAGAAAAATAATCTAAAGGTTTTTAAGATTTTTTTTTTTAATTAAGAAAAAAATGTATGACAGGTACCGTTATTTTTGGTTCTATAAAGAATGATAAAAGAGTGGGGGAATGCCCACATATCATTATGTACCTATACTAAAGAAAATCGGTCGAACGGCTTAGGCTCTAGTCAAACAGACAGACAGATGGCAAGAAGGAATTGTGAAATTTTTTAATCTTCGCTTTAGTCCTAACAAAAAGTCTGATCAAAACCTCGAGTTCAATCTTGTTCACGAATGCATTACTTGAAAAATTGCACCAATTTTTATATTGCAAATAAAAATTAGTATAAAGCAAGTGTGGGAATAATTTCCAAACACACAAAAAATAGGACAGTTACTACATTTATATGTAGAATCAAAAATCGAATTGGATTTTAAAAGAAGTTAGCAAGATTTTGACTCAATTCAACTGAGTGTGTGGATCGACATAAGCCATTATTCTATTTCAACCCGATATATGTTTTTCAACCTTATATACATAAATGGAAAATTTGGAAGTTTTTTTTCTCGTAAGAAATTGTAATTTTCTAGAGATGGGGTCAGAAAAGTCGCATAACTTTAAAAAGGGTAAAAAGAGCCAGTTTCTAAAAAAGTCGTGCCATGGTCGCATGAGGCAAAAAAAGGGTCAAAATGAGACTAAAGTCGCACAGCGGCAAACGTGATTTGATGTTATGGTCAAGAATTTAGTCTTATTATATTATATTTTTTTTTGGAGGCCACGCCACGCCACAGGCCCGCGACGCGAGATAAGCGCTCACCCAAAGTATCCTTTAGTGAATTGAT
This sequence comes from Dasysyrphus albostriatus, assembly GCA_946251815.1. NCBI lineage: Eukaryota > Metazoa > Arthropoda > Insecta > Diptera > Syrphidae > Dasysyrphus > Dasysyrphus albostriatus. The sequence continues at coordinate 203,332,358 of OX276335.1, forward strand.
TGTTTCGTTGGCTGTATGGCATGTAACACCATCTTGTTGGAACTAAGCATAGATATATCAAGTGACAGTTGTCAAAAACACCAACTGCGAAAAAAGTATTGCCCGATTGAAAACCACACGTCTTAAAAAACAACCTTTATTGTAAAAATTATGGAACTCTTATTTTTCATATTAAAATTTTCTTAAAATGTAGTTCAAATAGTATTGGTGCAAAAATTAATAAATTAAAAACTGTCTCTAGATCAATTTTCAAAAGTCCGGGGCGTCCGTGGGCTTTCAGGTCTTTCAGGGATATGGGGTCTCTTGAAAAAATTTACTTGAAAACAATTTTTTTTAGATTTTAAGTTTTACCATAAATTTTTGAAAAAACTTTAACTACTAACATTTATTATTTAAATACAGGGTGGCGCACGAATCATGCTACAAAGATGATTATGTTAAACCAGACGTATCCCCGTTGAACAGCATTTGGTTCCAGCAAGATGGAGCAATTGCACATATAGCCACACCATTTATGGTGGAGCTCCAACAAAAATTACCAAACAAAAAACACAAACAGTTTTTTTAACACAAAGAGTTTTCGAGTTTAGGTTTAATTTTGAGCATTAGTCCATCATGATAAGAATGAAAAAATAATGCACATATTTTATTAGAGCCAGATAATTTCAATCTCAACTGTATGATTTGATGTGATCCAGGGTACCCCTAAATTATTGAGGCCTTGGCCTCAGCTCCTCGTGCCCATGCCTAACGACGAAACTTCTTCAAAGTAAACCATATCGAGGTAAGCCATCTTTCCTTCATAAGTGTCAGTCCCCCAATTTATTCATTATTTTTCACTTAATTTACAAGGGAAATAGACATTTGAAATAAATATACTCGTATTTAGTTTTTTTTTTTTGTAAAGGTGACCATTTAAGTGACTACTTTTGATCACCCTTTAAGGTATTTTAGAAAAGAAAATAGAAAATAGGATAGTCAAGAAAAGTAAAAGGGTTGTCATCGATATTCAAAAAAACATTTTTCAAAAACTATAATCAAACCCACTATTTTTAAAAAATTCAAGAAAACTATGAAAAAAATCAGGGGGTGGTCAAAAATAGTAATTTTTTTCCAAAAAATATTCTTGCATGTCAAAAATCATTGAGTTGAAATGAAATTGTTTGCATGGTTGGTTTACAGTTTCATGCAAAAAAAAAAACTATTGCTGTCATGAAATGTCATGCAAACTAATGAGCCGGCAATTGTTTTGCATGCGAAAAAAATTGTGGTGAATAATATATATTTTTTTTTGCATGGTTGGTTTCCACTTCCAAACAAAAACTATATTCAACTCATGGCATTATTTGCATGCAAATGGTTTTTTGCATCCAAAAATAATTATTTTCCATTTTTAGGCCTATAGTTTATTAACTAAGGGTTAATTAATGACTTAATTGATGGTTAAGGCCAAGGCAAATTTGGTTAAAAATTTTTTGTGAAATTTTTGCATAGGAACTGTAAACTAGGCTTAAGCTAAAAATACTCAAAATTAAAAATGCAGCTAAATTCACCCTTGCGTCCGAGAATGGTCAGACTGGCAGCTTTTCAATTAGTTTGGTTTATCTCAGAAACTAAGCTGAATTTGACTCATTAAACACATCTTGTAGAAAATTAAATTTCCTATTGAATTCCATGGCTTAAAAAATTGAAAAAAAAAAAATTAAACTGACAAAGTTAACGAAAACCAACACGAAAAATCAAAAAATTCTAACTTTTTACTAAGTTGCGCAAAACTATTTTTTTAAACAAAGATTGGCTCAAGATAACCTACAAACGAAATAAAGTATAGGTTTAAAGCTGAAATTTGACAGGTTCAAAATTTTTTTTTTATTCAGAAATGCCTCAAAAATGTTCAATAAATAATGTTTTTTAAAAATATATTTGCAAAATAAAAAGGACCACTTGGTCGCACGCAGGGCCGTGCCTAGAGGTGGTGCAATGGGGCAAATGCCCCAGGTGTTTTGATATGGAGGGCGTATGGCTCACCACGGCGAATTGCTCACCACGTTTCATAAAGGCACCACCATATCGTTAGGGCTGACACGAGGCAAGCACGTAGACAACATTTAGAAATTTCACCTCATTTATGGGAAATTTGCAAGAAATTAAATTGATTAAATTAAAATCTATATAGAAGGTCGACTACTGAAACTGATTAGTAAACTACTAGAGTGTGACCCTGAAAAAAAAAACTTTAAAAAGCGTAAGAATGAATCTATAACTGACCCATCACTGAAACTAGCTGACCTTTTATAAAGATCTTAGTGCCTTTCAGGTGGTAATAATTTTTTGCAAATTTCCCATAAATCAGGTACCAACAATCGAAATGACGACTTCGTCAAAAGTGGCTGGCAACGCTGCTTGTATCTGTCATGGATGTAACGGGTGATTTTTTAAGAGGTTTAGAACTTTAAAAAAAAAAAAAAACACAAAAAATTCGAAAAAATGAATGAAATATTTATTCGAATCGATAGTTTGAACTTTGCAATTTAATGTTTAAAGATAATTTCATGCAAATGTTGACCGCGGCTGCGTCTCAGGTAGCCCATCCGCTGAGTCCAATTTTGGCATACTCTTTCACACATATCGGCCGGTATCTCACGAATGAATGCATGGATGTTGGCTTCCAGTGCGTCAATCGAAGCGGGCTTATCCCTATAGACATTAGCCTTGACATACCCCCACAAAAAATAATCTAATGGTGTCAAATCGACCACCACGCCGTCAGCGGGCCGACTTTCGATTTTCGCAAAAAAAAAAATGCCACGCGATGTATTTCTAATTGCACATTTCAAATATGTAAAAAAATTTAATTGCACACCCCCCTATTTTTTTTAAAAAATATAAACAAATTGCACTTTGTATGAAACTTTCAAATGGTCATATCTTGGTAACCAAGTAAAATTTCGAAATGCACAGGGGCTAAAATAATTGCTTATTTTGAAATTGAATTTGCACACCAAAAATTTTAATTTGCACACCCTTCATTAATTAATAATTAATTAATTAAAATTTCGCTAAAGAAAAGAACTAAATAATTGAAAGAAGACTTATTACAAAATAACCCAACCAAAATATATCAATCAATGGCCCAGCATGAGAGCTGCCGACCGTGAACCTAAGTGTCATGGGTTCGAGTCCTATGGGGATCGGTCACACTTTTTTTTATTTTTTATTACTTGGTATACGGTATTTTTTTTTTCTAATAGAAAGGGAGTGTATGTGTTTGAAAAAAATTCTTACTTGCACAGCTAAATAATAAATTAAAACATAAAAAAAGCACGAACACTATATTTTCAACCGTTAAAAATTTAAAAAAATTATGCAATTATATTCAAATTTGAATACTCAAAGTTTTAGTTTGCACACCTTTAGTTAAACTGTAATTTAATGATCAGGAAATTGCTACGAACATAGAAAAATGCAATTTTCACAACTTACTAAAATGGCTATATCTCAATAACCAAAAACAATTTTGAACTGTTCAAAATTTCGAAAAATCGTGCATTTCAATGTCGAATTTGCACACCAAAAATTTGAATTTGCACACCTTTAATTAATAAATAAATCAATGATTAAGAAACTGCTAAAAACATACAAAAATGCATTTTTGTATGTTTTTAGCAGTTGTGAAAAATGCATTTTTGTATGTTTTTAGCAGTTTCTTAATCATTGATTTATTTATTAATTAAAGGTGTGCAAATTCAAATTTTTGGTGTGCAAATTCGACATTGAAATGCACGATTTTTCGAAATTTTGAACAGTTCAAAATTGTTTTTGGTTATTGAGATATAGCCATTTTAGTAAGTTGTGAAAATTGCATTTTTCTATGTTCGTAGCAATTTCCTGATCATTAAATTACAGTTTAACTAAAGGTGTGCAAACTAAAACTTTGAGTATTCAAATTTGAATATAATTGCATAATTTTTTTAAATTTTTAACGGTTGAAAATATAGTGTTCGTGCTTTTTTTATGTTTTAATTTATTATTTAGCTGTGCAAGTAAGAATTTTTTTCAAACACATACACTCCCTTTCTATTAGAAAAAAAAAATACCGTATACCAAGTAATAAAAAATAAAAAAAAGTGTGACCGATCCCCATAGGACTCGAACCCATGACACTTAGGTTCACAGTCGGCAGCTCTCATGCTGGGCCATTGATTGATATATTTTGGTTGGGTTATTTTGTAATTAGTGTTCTTTCAATTATTTAGTTCTTTTCTTTAGCGAAATTTTAATTAATTAATTATTAATTAATGAAGGGTGTGCAAATTAAAATTTTTGGTGTGCAAATTCAATTTCAAAATAAGCAATTATTTTAGCCCCTGTGCATTTCGAAATTTTACTTGGTTACCAAGATATGACCATTTGAAAGTTTCATACAAAGTGCAATTTGTTTATATTTTTTAAAAAAAATAGGGGGGTGTGCAATTAAATTTTTTTACATATTTGAAATGTGCAATTAGAAATACATCGCGTGGCATTTTTTTTTTTGCGAAAATCGAAAGTCGGCCCGCTGACGGCGTGGTGGTGTCAAATCGCACGATCTAGGCGGCCAATTGACCGGCCCGAAACGTGAAATTAACTGTTCACCAAACTCGCCTCGCAATTGCGCCATTGTTTCGCGTGCTGTGTGGCATGTGGCACCGTCTTGTTGAAACCACATATCATGCAAGTCAAGAACTTCCATTTCGGGCAAAAAAAAGTTTGTTATCATCGCTCGGTAGCGTTCACCATTGACAGTAACGCTGCAATTCGCATCATCTTTGAAGAAATATGGCCCAATAATGCCGCCGGCCCATAAACCGCACCAAACAGTGGCTTTTTCGGGATGCATTGGTAGCTGTTGCAATGCTTCTGGCTGATCTTCACTCCAAATGCGGCAATTATGCTTATTTACGTACCCATTCAACCAAAAATGAGCCTCATCGCTGAACACAATTTTTCGATAAAAAAGCGGATCCTCGGCCAGCTTTCCAAGAGCCCATTCACCAAAAATTCGGCGTTGTGGTAGGTCGGCTGGCTTTAGTTCTTGCACCAGCTGTATCTTAAAAGGCTTTACGCCCAAATCCTTCCGCAAAATTTTCCACGTAGTGCTGTAACAAAGGCCTAACTGCTGGGAACGGCGCCGAATCGACATTTCGCGGTCTTCTGTCACACTAGCTGATACGGCCGCAATATTTTCTTCACTACGCACAGTACGTAAACGTGTTGGTGGTTTAATGTCCAACCAAGTAAATTTGGTGCGAAATTTGGTCACAATCTTCCGAATAGACTGCTCAGAAGGTCGAGAATGCCGACCATAAAATGGAAGTAGCGCGCGATGAACATTTCGAACCGAGCACGAATTTTGATAGTAAAATTCAATAATTTGCAAGCGTTGTTCATTTGTAAGACGATCCATGGTTAAATTGCAAACCAAACTGAAGCTGTTTGACAGTGACACAAGGTACTAAACACACGTCAGCTGTCAAAACCAGTGTTGCCAAAACCAAACCAGCTAAAAAATCACCCGTTATTTCCTTAACTATGTACAAATTTTTGATATACAAGAAACACTTATTAACCACAACGATCAAAAAAGTGTGACCAAGTTAAATTTTTTGTTTTTATATAGTTTTCTTCAAATAAAACTAAACTCAAAATTTTAATAAAAAGTTCAATGAAAACATCCAGTTTTCTCTATTTATTTTCTATTAAATCAACTAAAAAAATTGATTTAAACGGTTCTGTCTGTTAAACATTAAAGAGTCTATCCAATCCATTAGGTTGTAACTTACAATGCTTTGCACTTATCAACAAAAAAGACAAACTTGAAACTATTGACAAACGACTTGAGATTATGGCTTATAATGTTACAGCAACGGTGTTATCCATTCTATACAAACAAACTAAAATATACTTAGTTGGAAGTCTATGAATAAACATACGATATGTTCCCTCCTCCCGAGAGTTAACTTTCTTTTTATGGAGGAAAATGAAAAAACCTTCGAAAAAATCGTTTACTTCAATAAACTATAAATGCCGCTGATGGCATAGAACACTGGAACATGATGAATTTTAAAGCCCATCAGCTCCTCCTGATACATAACCCGAACATAAATTTCCACTAATTCTTTAGATTCATCGATGAGAGTGGTCCTCAATCATTGAATGCTTTTGTAATAATTTATTGAACCTTCACCCAAAAAGAGGAGTGAAATTTAATATTTCAGCATAATCGACCTAAAGAAAGGTTTAAAAAAGTTTCAATAAAAAAATGAAAAAAAAAAAAAAAAACTAGCCACGAATGACACTAACTACTGATGACAGTTCGACGATATGCATCCCAGGGGCTAACATCATAGACCGACAAAGCCTCAGAATCGGCTCAATTTAAATTCCATGTTCTGCTATGAATGTTTTAATTAATAGCAAGTCACGCAGACGCACGGATCCACTTAAGGTCGAACAGGAGAATTCCATTGAGAGTCATAAACAAAGACACGTCCGTTGTCGTTCCCGATTTTTGTAAAAGGGATGACAATTTATGAATAGGTGGCACAAAACCATTAGGTAAACTATTCAACAAGAGCATAGATACAATTAGAAAGATATGACCATATACAAATGGACACATATCACAATGGGAACAACGAAACCATTTGATGACAAGAACAACAAGAATTGTATAGTCAGGTGCATTGTGCAGTGTGCATGATGGTCTTAAGTCAGCTCATTAGTGTGATCCTCAGGAGTATTGAATTCGATTCTTGTTTGTCGCGCCACTGGTAATAAAGTTCCGCGTGGCAACTGTTCCGCCCTCTATATAGGAATCAATAAATATCAATTTCTTAGTCTTGTCGTCAAGAGGTTTTTTTCTATGTAGCCCAGAATTTAGAAGATTCCTTGGAATTGATTCTTTTTATTAATTTATGTTTTGGTTGTTCAGGTGAATGTGTTCATTGATTGGACACAGCGTTAAGGTCTTTTGAAATAAACCGCAATAAAAAATATAAGTGAAACAACTGAAAAAGCCATTGCAAAGCTGTTATTTTAGCTTCAAATTCTTAATATATCTTAATTTGGTCCTTAAATTTTTGAGGATATTAGATGACTTAAAATATTGCCATGCAATTTAGAAAATAGGCTACAGTTTTCAGATAATAATTTAAATAGAACTAAAATAACACTTAATACCAAAAAAAAAAATAGATTAACAAAAAAAATATGGTTTTTTGTCTAATGTTTTGAGTTTGAAAGTACATTTTTCACAAACTATCAGGTAAAAAACTTTATTTAAAAAAAAATCAATAATGGATTTCTGGCTTTGAGATAGGCTAAAGGATTTTTGTCCAGATATTACTATTGTTCTGTAAAGTATTTGAAGTCAATTTTTCTTAAAATTGCCCCTCCCGCCTATGATTTTCTTCTTTTGGCCCGATCCACACGCTCTGGTGTTTTTTTGCACCATATGTCAAAGGCCTTGTATTTGTTATTATACGCTTTAATATACTTGTTGTTTTAAATTTATTATTGCTATATTTTAGAAAGCCATGCCTTGGAACTGGTGGGTCTATTGAGACGGTTTTGAACTCAAAATGAAGTAAATTTAGTAAGGTTTAAATTGTAGAACAACGTTTTACTCTGAAATTAAGGCGTATTGGTTAAAATTCCAAATTACTCAAAAACCACGAAAATTTCGCGGTTTTTTGGATTTTTACCAAGGTTGTCGACGCTCGAGGTCGAAAAATCGGATTTATCATTTGGTCAACATTATAAACAACTCAGCAAAAAATCATAACTACCGGATTTGACGCAAGGTCTCAGTCCTATGAAACTACAAGGCTACTGAACTAACGGGTGATTTTTTAAGAGGTTTAGAACTTTAAAAAAAAAAAACACAAAAAATTCGAAAAAATGAATGAAATATTTATTTGAATCGATAGTTTGAACCTTGCAATTTAATGTTTAAAGATAATTTCATGCAAATTTTGACCGCGGCTGCGTCTCAGGTAGCCCATCCGCTGAGTCCAATTTTGGCATACTCTTTCACACATATCGGCCGGTATCTCACGAATGAATGCATGGATGTTGGCTTCCAGTGCGTCAATCGAAGCGGGCTTGTCCCTATAGACATTAGCCTTAACATACCCCCACAAAAAATAATCTAATGGTGTCAAATCGCACGATCTAGGCGGCCAATTGACCGGCCCGAAACGTGAAATTAACTGTTCACCAAACTCGCCTCGCAATTGCGCCATTGTTTCGCGTGCTGTGTGGCATGTGGCACCGTCTTGTTGAAACCACATATCATGCAAGTCAAGAACTTCCATTTCGGGCAAAAAAAAGTTTGTTATCATCGCTCGGTAGCGTTCACCATTGACAGTAACGCTGCGATTCGCATCATCTTTGAAGAAATATGGCCCAATAATGCCGCCGGCCCATAAACCGCACCAAACAGTGGCTTTTTCGGGATGCATTGGTAGCTGTTGCAATGCTTCTGGCTGATCTTCACTCCAAATGCGGCAATTATGCTTATTTACGTACCCATTCAACCAAAAATGAGCCTCATCGCTGAACACAATTTTTCGATAAAAAAGCGGATCCTCGGCCAGCTTTCCAAGAGCCCATTCACCAAAAATTCGGCGTTGTGGTAGGTCGGCTGGCTTTAGTTCTTGCACCAGCTGTATCTTAAAAGGCTTTACGCCCAAATTCTTCCGCAAAATTTTCCACGTAGTGCTGTAACAAAGGCCTAACTGCTGGGAACGGCGCCGAATCGACATTTCGCGGTCTTCTGTCACACTAGCTGATACGGCCGCAATATTTTCTTCACTACGCACAGTACGTAAACGTGTTGGTGGTTTAATGTCCAACAATGTAAATTTGGTGCGAAATTTGGTCACAATCTTCCGAATAGACTGCTCAGAAGGTCGAGAATGCCGACCATAAAATGGAAGCAGCGCGCGATGAACATTTCGAACCGAGCACGAATTTTGATAGTTAAATTCAATAATTTGCAAGCTTTGTTCATTTGCAAGACGATCCATGGTTAAATTGCAAACCAAACTGAAGCTGTTTGACAGTGACACAAGGTACTAAACACACGTCAGCTGTCAAAACCAGTGTTGCCAAAACCAAACCAGCTAAAAAATCACCCGTTATAATAATAATTTTAATAAATAATTAATAATAATTTTAAGTGGCAACACTATTTACTTAAGGTGACGCTACAGTCTGGGGTGGACCAGGGACTAAACCAACAAGCTTCTTCCAGCCGGCTCAGTTTCTAGCTAGCTATCACCAGTTTCATACGCCAAGTTGGTTGAGGTCCTCTTCCATTTGCATACGCCACCTGTTGCGCTGTCTTCCCCTACTGCGCCGTCGGGGGGTAGGATTCAAAGCTTTTCGGGCCAGAGAATTATTGTCCATAGGTGACCCAGCCATCTCAGTCGTTGGCTTTTCACTTTACTGGCTAGTTCGATGTCGCTATACAGCCCGTACAATTCGTGGTTGTATCTTCTTCTCCATTCCCCATCTATGCAGACGGGACCAAAAATCACGGGAGAATTTTCCTCTCAAAACAGCCTAAAGCGACAAAGGCAAAGTCTCTGACCATCTCAAATTTATAATTGTTTTTAGTGACGTTCTGACCGAGATGTCGGTGTTGGGTGTCCTTTCTTGTTGGCAGCATATATTTGGTCTTGCTTTCATTTACCGTTAAACCCATCTTCTTGGCTTCCTCCCCAATACTCACGAAAGCGGCATTGACATTGACATCATGCTTTGATCGTCCAATTATGTCAATATCGTCAGCGTAAGCGAGTAGTAGGATGGACTTTTGAAAAGTTGTCTCTCTAGTGTTGACGTGAGAGTTTTACACAATTCTTTCAAGAACGATGTTAAAGAAGTCACCTGACAGCGCGTCGCCTTGTCTAAAACCTTTTTTGATATCAAAGGTATCGGTGAGGTCTTTGCCGATATTGATAAAGCAGCATGCATTCTTCATCGTCATCCTGCACAAACAGACGAGTATGGAATGTATGCCAAAACTAGACATTGCTCTATATAGCTCGTCTCTATATATGATGTCATATGAGGCTTTGAAATCGATGAAAAAGTAGTGGGTATCGAATAGGAATAGCTCGGCCGTGAGGCCATCAACTTCAACAGCTTTATTGGACTTAAGTTTAGATATAGCTTTCTTCACTTCGTCAAGATCGGGTGGGCGGAATTGTTGGCCTAAGTCCACCAGGTTGAATGGTGCAATCTGCAGGGCAGCGGGATTCAATTCCTCATCGCAGTTATACAATTTGCAGAAATGATTTTTCAATATCCTCATCACCGATTGTGATTCTGCCACGATGTTCCCCTGTTCGTCCTTGCAGGCTTCGGTTTGGCCATTGTAACCCTGTGAGGTTCTTTTTACCTTTTGGTAAAACTTCCGAACTTCATTCCTGCAATGGCATCCTTCTAACTCCTCGGTTGCGCGCTTCTCATCCTCCTTTTTTTCCTTCTGAGAAGACAGTGTTCCTCTCGCCTCTTCTGCCCGTAGAGCTCGCGAGCACCTCTGGTCCTTCTATCCAGCGCCGCTTTGTATGCCTGTTGTTTGGCTGAATGTACTTGCCGGCATTCTTCGTCGAACCAGGGGTTTTGCTGTGGTGGTCGTACGAGGCGGCATCTCTGGGGGCTTCCTGGCAATTCTTCCACTGGTTCTCGATGCTTGAATTTGATGACATAGGACTATTAAATGAATTTTGTATTGCTTGCTCAGGGCACCCCTTGGTTTCTGCACCCTGCGCATTTGCACTATTTGCATATATAGCATGTCCGGCCATTTCGGTTAGTAAACCCTTTCTAAAATTTTATATCATCTTAAGCTTTCCATACTGTATTAATATTGTATTTTGAAAAAAAAATTAAATATTTTTTCCTTTGCTCAAATTATTGTAATATGAGTTACCACTTTGTTGCAAAAATGTCACATGAGTTTCCAATGATTAACATCTATTCTACCTTTGTTTTCAATTTTTGTTTCTGTTTTAAGGTGAAATGCTATTCACAGCCGCTGAAAAAAATGAAGAATGGAAAAGAACGATTGAAAAATGAAGGTAAATATGAAGCCTTTATAGAAATAAACATGAAGAGATATCTCAAAAAAGTAAAGGGTCTTTCAACAGGGACGCTACAAAAGTAGAGCGACAGGGACAGCAAATGACGCCATAATTCTTGCCGGGTTTTTGGCATTTCTCTTCAATAAAGTTTGCCATTTCATGATAGAAAGATATACGAGCCAACAACGAGTCCAAATTATTGAAATTAACTACCGAAATTAGGAAAAATTTGAATCCACAGGCACAGTACAAAATGTTCCCGTGCCAGTGAGACAAAGAAGTGCCCGTAGTGTCGAGAATATTGCTGCCGCTGAGGCTTGAGTTGTAGAAAGCCCAAATGTGTCTCTCACACGTCGTTCTCAAGCGTTGGGCATCTCATGTGACCATGAGTCATCATTGCATCCCGAAAAAATTACGGTTTGGCGTGGTTTATGGACCGTACTTCTTGCGTGATGATCAAGACCGTCACGTTACTGTGAATGGGGATCAATGATAATCGAATATTTTTGGCCCCAATTGGATGATATGGACTTGGAGGACATGTGGTTCCAACAGGACGGTGCCACAAGCCACACAGCGAATGTCACAATCAATTTATTGGAATCCAAGTTTGGAGAACGCGTTATCTCACGAAATGGTCCAGTCGCTTGGCCGCCTCGGTCGTGCGATTTGACGCCGTTAGACTATTTCCTGTGAGACTACGTCAAGTCTATGGTCTATGCTCACAAGCCAGCGACGATTGATGAACTTCATACGAATATCGCACGTGAAATTGCAGTAGTATCGGCCAATTTATGCTTGAAAACCGTCGAAAATTGGGTTCAGCGTCTTGACTTCTGCAAGCGTGCCCGTGGTGGCCATGCAAAAGAAATCGAGTTCCATACATAATGGCATCGAACGTACTTTCACAGGAATAAAGAATTTCATTGATATCCAATAATATCTATCCGTTTTTGTTTTATTTAAAAAACTTTCTTAGCGCTCTGATTGAAAATCCCGATATTTGATAAAAAATTTACTTTAATGAAAAAATGACGGTATTCCTTCCATACAAATGTTAAAAAACTGTTTAGGAAAATATTTTTTTCTTAAAAATGGCTGGTATGATTTTAATTTAACTTTTTCTATATGCAATGATGATGAAACTAACATCTTATTTTTTTTTTCAAAATTAAGTCTTATATGCTACTAAATAAATACTTAAGATTTGCATACCGAAATTATTTTTAAAAGAAACCGCTCCGAGGATTTAAATTTTTTCTGTCCATACTCAATAAAGAATTAAGATGGCGTTCTTTTTTTTCATCTCAAACTCTCAACGAAGCTTTTTAGCAAATTTTAATATCGTATTTCATATCCTTTTAAACATTTTTGTCTCATAATTTTCTATAAATCTCAGTACCTTGAACATAAGAGTAAGTACGTGAGACCCAGTCGTGCATTTTATTTTATTTTCGATCGGTAATTTTTATTTCAATAATTTTTTTTATATAGGAGCTTCAAAATAATATAAATAGTTTTTTTAACCAAAATATTTAAAAAATATTTTTTGGATTTAAAAAAAATTCAAATTCTTTTTTTGCAAATCAAATATTTGAAAATTCCATTTTTGTAATTCGGTATCTTAGGTGTTTTTTACGCTTTTTAAGAAAAAGAAATACATTTGAAAAAATAACATAGACCTTTTTTTGAGTTTTGAATTTTCTCACTATCGAGTGATCAGGCAATGAATAATTTTTAATTAATACTTAAAATTTGCATACCAAAAGTTTTCTTTAAAATTTTTTAAAGAATTCTCATAACTTTCATTTTCGTAAGCCCTCAGCGTTCTGAAAAAGTGAGCAAGCACGTCCGACCCAGGCGTACAAATTTTAAAAACCAGTTTTTGAAACTACGAACATACGGACTTCTTTACACTCTTAAAAATATTAATGAAAAAATATTTTAGGTAGGTTCCTTTTTGCAGCAGAAACGATAGCTACCATGGAAATGTTAAAACCAAAAAGAGATTTTGCTCAAAACTTATACAAACAATTTTTGTACTAAACTACTAACGAGTATTAAATATAAAATAATAATTTTTCTCTGGACAGCTATTAACTGTACCTCCATTGGAACGATATTTTGGACTTTGAATTTTCTCATTATTAGCTGAATATGTTTAAATTAAATTACTTAGTAAAAAACTTATAAAAATAAAAAAAAATTGCATACCAAAATTTTCAATAAAATATTTTTCGTTTTTTTTTTTTATTTGAAAATTCAATATGTCCGGTATTTGGTTTATGCTTTGTCTAGCCTGGTATGCTCATTTTTAATTTAAAACAATTCGCTGCCCCTATTTCCAAATTTAAAAACTCTCTAATTTCAAATATTAATAAAATGCCTTGCTAGTTAAAATTCTTTAACAAAAGAAAACCAGCTAACCTAACATATAAAGTGGACTTATACGGCATCATAATTGCAAACCCTAACTAATATGCGCCATCATTGCCGGTTGCCCATTCGTAAATTATTAAAAGCCTCTCTCATTAGTGAAAATAAAACTTCCATTTCTTATTTTTATATTGTTTAAATGATTATTCATGAAATTAACTTTTCAAATTCGTTAGTTAGGAAACCATCTTTAGTTTTTTTTCGGGTGTGTAAGTTGGTTAAGAGTTAATACGCCTAATTATGTGTGAATATTAATGGTGCTTTTAACGCAAGATTAGGAAAATCGCTTAAGTGTTTTATCACCGCTAAGCTGTTTGTCAAAATAACTATTTGACAAGATTTCCAAATTAAGAAGACAAAAAAAAACAACATAATGTTTAATCAAGACCATGGTTTCTTTTCATTATAATCGATTATTAGTTTATGTTCTTAAGAACATTATCATACTGATGGTGAAACCAGAAAAGTTTGTGTAGCTTTAGATAAGTACATATACAGTTTAATGAAAAGAAGAAATCAGTCTCTAAGATACTATACTCGTTCTATAACTTATGATTTGAAATGTGTGAATTTAAACGTTTTAAGTTATAACAAAAATATTTAAGGTATTTAGGAGTTTTCTGTATGATGGGAATGAGGTTTACGTTCAACTAATTGCCTTAAAATCTCATTTTAATAAATATGGAAAAGGTCTTATCACTCAAAGCAATAATGTGACTATAATCATTAGTGGGACCATCCTGTCATTTTGACCTTACATGTTGAGCTTTAGTATACAAATAGTTCGTGGCCTAAATTTACTTTTAAGAAGTGTAACAATATTTTTTTTAAAATTATTTTCCCGTGGGTAGGTGCAAGACCTGCATAAGGCTCTTTGAGGACCGAAAAACGCGTGCTCATAGAAGTGTGAACTTCTTGCTACGCTTAAACCTCCACTTCCCGATTGCAACTAAGTTGAAACTTATCTAGCAATTAATTCTTAGCGATGTTAAGTAACGTGTTGCAGGTTACTTTCTGGTGAAAGTTCCTGCTTGCTTATTCCGGTATTTTAAAGCGGTTTTCTGTTCACCGCACCAAGTCGGAAGGTTTTGTCCGCCGCAGACGGCGTACTAAATTCGACTCGTCAAGAATGTCAATAATCGTTGAATTAGCGTGTTCTAATAGTAGATTTCTATGTTTTCGCGCGAAACTTTTTATTTCCTCCCGCACCGTAGGAATCCCGAGATCCCTATGAAGATCTTCGTTTCTTATATACCACGGAGCATTTACAAATGACCTAAGCAATTTATTTTCAAATGTTTGTAAGTTATTTAAGTTTGTATCGCAGGTACAACTCCAAAGTTGTACACAATAAGTTCAAACAGGTTTAAGAACCTGTCGGTATAAAATCAATTTATTTCCAATACTAAGCTTTGAATATAGACCGAGTAACCAGTTCATACCTCTTAATTTACTTTTTAGTATTTCGCATTTCTTTTTCACGTGCGGCTTTCATTTCAAATTCGCGTCCAGAGTTGCTCCCAAATACTTTGCCTCATTTGCAAATGGAACACGAGCGGTATTAAGAAAGACGGGTAATCTATTTATTTTTTTATACTTTTGTTCATTGAGCGCTATTCGCCATGTTTTCGTCCACTCATTAACATTATTAAGAGCATTTTGTAACTTAATTGTAGCTTCGCTAATCGTTTTGCTTACTGCTAGTATTGCAGTGTGATGGCATACCAGCCGAATTATTCCACCACGGCGGGCCAGCCTTACGTCAAGCAATTCATGATATCATAGTGCACGTATGGGAGCATGAAGAAATGCCAGAAGACTGGCGAAAAGCAATTATAGAGGTATCACGTTGTTGAGTACTGCCTGTAAGATACTCTCCTCTATCCTATAAGACCGGATAACCCCATACGCTAAAACAATCATCGGCCAATATCAGTGTGGTTTCATTCCAGGCAAATCAACAACTGATCAGATCTTTACCCTTAGGCAGGCGATGGAAAAATGTCTTGAATTCAACATTCCAACATACCATCTGTTTATAGACTTTAAGGCCGCCTATGATAGCATAGCCAGGGTAGAACTTTACAAAGCCATGAGAGAATTCGGCATCCCAAATAAATTGACACGACTATGTAGGTTGACCATGACCAACGTAACAAGCCAAGTAAATATAGCCGGATTGCTATCCAGACCAATCAACATCTTTAATGGACTCCGACAAGGGGATGGTTTGGCCTGCCTCCTCTTCAACCTGGCGTTGGAGAAAGCAATCCGTGACTCTGGCACGGCAACAAGAGGGACCATCGTCAACAGGTCCAGCCAGATACTGGCTTACGCAGACGACATCGACATCATCGGAAGAACCGAACAAGCTGTACACGATTCCTTCATCCAGATCGAGCAGGCAGCACAAAATCTGGGGCTGCACATTAGTGAAGGTAAAACAAAGTACATGGTGGCGTCGAATGCGAGAAGAACAGTTGGTCAAACAATCAAGGTAGCGGAGCACGAATTTGAAGTGGTGCAATCCTTTAAATACCTTGGGTCAACGGTAGCAGCCAATAACAATATAGAAAAAGAAATACGCGGGCGGCTTCTCAAATCCAACAGAGCCTACTACAGTCTGTCAAAGCTATTCAAATCTAGAAATCTAACCATAACTTCAAAACTGCTGCTGTACAGGACCATGGTCCTGCCAGTACTCATGTATGGATCGGAGACTTGGGTGCTTAGCAAAAGGCACTGTGACCTCTTAGCCGCGTTCGAGAGAAAAGTCTTACGGAGAATTGTTGGCCCCATATGTGAGGAACGACGATTCCGGAGACGGTACAACCATGAGTTGTACGCAATCTACCTTGAAGCAGACATAGTGACAAATATTAAGCTCGGTAGACTCCGGTGGGCAAGGCACCTAGCTCGAATGAGCGAAGAGGAACCTGCTCGGAAAGTCTTTTGTGGTACATTCTATGGTTGACGGCAGCGTGGTAGACCATGCTTGCGCTGGAGAGATGGCGTAGACCAGGACGCCCGAAGCCTTGGGGTGGGCAACTGGATGGCGTCGGCTCGAGACCGGGATAGGTGGAGAGACTTGTTGAAAGAGGCCAGGACCGGACCCCGGTTGTCGAGCCGATGATGATGATGAGTATTGCAGTGTCATCAACAAACGTGGCTTCGATAGTGTTTTCTGTTTGAGGTATATCGCGTGTAAATAAAAGGTACAAAACTGGACCTAATACACTTCCTTGTGGTACCCCAGCCACTATTTCTTTGAAATCAGAATAGTCATTTTCGTGTCTTACACGAAAAAGTCTTTCATTTAGATATCCGTTTAGAATGTTGTAAAGTCCTTCAGGCAGAATTTGTCTTAATTTGAATTTGAAGCCTTCGTGCCACATCTTGTCAAACGCCTGCGACACGTCCAAAAAGACAGTGGAACAGATTTTCTTTTCTTCAAGAGCTCTCTCAATTACGTCAGTAATTCTATGCACTTGATCAATTGTCGAATGCTTGCTTCTAAATCCGAACTGATGTTCAGGTATTAATTGTTTCTCTTCTATTATCAGTTGCAGGCGCAGGAGTAGTATTCTTTCAAAAACTTTTGATATAATAGGAAGAAGCGAAATCGGCCTGTAAGACTTCTTTTCGTGAGATGGTTTGCCAGGTTTCAAAACCATTATAACTTCCGCAACTTTCCATTGGCTCGGAACATATTCTAACCTTAGAGCGGCATTTATTATGTAAAGGAGGTTAATAAACCCTTTACGAGGGAGCATTTTGTTGGACTTAAGCTTCTTTATTTCTCTTTTTAATTTGGCAAGTGTAGCATTTCTCGTTATGTAGCTTTCATTTGAGGTTAAATTCATATTAATATTTTCGTTGAGTTCTTGCCCATTGAACGGCTTAAATGTTTCCTCTAAGTAATCGGCGAACACCGTCGCTTTTTCTTTGTCACTTTTAGCCCATTAATTTTGGATTTTCTTAATCGGGGGCCCTGGAAGCTTTGGGCTTTCCCCGCTGTCAAGCCTTCAAGGTAATTTTTAACTTCAAGGTTTTTGAAATCTGACATCGCCGTTTTTAGCATATTACTCAAGCGATTTAAATGAGCTTTGTGTTGAGGAGCACGGGTTTGCTGCCATTTTTTACGTGCTTTTCGTTTCTCTTTCACTAAATCTTTTATTTCTTGCGGATATTTTATATCTTTAAAGCGGGGCATTAGCCTTTGATAAGGTGTGTTATCCCAAGCTGCTTTTTGTATTATATCAACAAAGGTATCTACTGCGTCTTCAAGCTCAAGAGGCTTTTGTAATGATACCCTTTACTCAACGTTGTCTCTCGATATCTTTTTTAAATCCATCCCAGTTGGTTTTACTGCTTGTTTACCTGGTAGGTTTTTCAATTTTAACAAGGCTTTCGCTCATATTGAGTACGACGGCAGAATGATCTGAGAAGAGGTCATAGCCCTCTGAAACTTCTGTACGGTTAGAGGGTATTTCTTTTACCATGAATAAATCGATTAGGTTAAGTATTTTCGACGGATCAGTTGGCCAGTAAGTTGTTTTGCCGGTCGAATGAAAGTCACAATATTTTCCATTCCTGATTCATATAGCATTCGACCCTTTGGAGATATGCATCCTGAGGCCCAAAAGGTGTGCTTTGCATTAGAGTTACCACCAACAATTAAGGCCAAATCACAATCTCGCGATGGGTCGGTCGGGCTATGATGGGCTTTTTAACGACTTTACGATAATCTGTGTCATTAAGCGTGACCCTAAAATTTGCAAAGCGGAATGTAGCTTCAAGCTTCGAGCGTTGACTAATTACGAATATGACAGAATAAAAGTTCTGTTTCCTTAAATTAACACTCTGAAAGTTCTTTACAGAAAAGGGGGAAGGAAAGTCTATGAAATATGATGATATAAGATTGCTAGAAATAATTACATTCAAATACACATTGAATGAGAAAAATGTTAAAAATGCATAGAGAGAACCATTTCAGATCGATTTTCTCTTTGGTTGGAAAGAACACTATGACACTACATCCGTTCTTCATTTTATTTCTCATCAAATCAATTTACGTGTGAATAGAGCAAAACAGTGTTTTTAGGAAAGGGATAGAATTTCTCTAAAATAGTTTTTCACTATTACAATGTGTCCCAAAAGCTAATATCCATTATAAACTAGTGCCCTCTCTATGGTTCAGTGTGTATTTGCTTTTGTGGGTAAAATTATTAATTTTAAAATTGTTTTTAATTTCTAATTCTGAAGTGTAAAAAGCTGCGAGAATCTAACATATATATGCAAATTTAACCCACTGACTTCGGCGGATTAACTGCGAAGTTCAAAGATGATTCAAGCATGTAAATAAAATTACTTGGCTTGAAACATCATTAGACCTCGATTAATCCGCCGAAATCGGTGATTTAAAATTGCTGAACCACGGATCAAAATTTGAACTACGTTCGTACAACTAAAATAAATAATAAATAAATTTGGTGGCACAACAGCTCGTGGAGAGCCAAGGCCTAGTGACTTACAACTCTCAACCATTCCTCTGTGCGTATTTTAGGCAGGAATGGAGGGGACCTACAATTTTTTGCCGAGTCCGAACGGCTAGATGAGAAGCACTTATTCATGACAAATATACTCTTGGAGGATTTGTCAATTCCTCGCCAGAGGCAGTACCTCGCGAAAAAAACATTTCTGTTTTTATGTGGCAGCGGCTAGGAATCGAACCCAGACCTTTGACATGACAGTCCTACGCACTAACCATCATGCCACGAGGTACTACACATTCGTACAACTGGCCCTAAGAAAAGTTAAACGACTTCAACAGTGAGAGTTCTTGCAAAAATTTACCAAATACACCTTTTACATTTGGAAACGTCAAGTGTCACAATGGTTGCCGTTTTCGAAAACGTTATCTGCGTCAAAAATGCATTAGCAAATTATTCTTAAACGCAAACTGTAAAAATCTTCTGCTCGAAAACGCAAATACAAATTTTACTGCGTTAGAATTGTGTTCGATATTGCAGCCTGTTAAAGTCACATGTTTCAAAACATCATCCACGGTGCAGCTTTGTAGTAAAGAAATCGAGTTGACGAACAAAATATTGAAAGGCCAGAGAGGGTGTTCGTAAACGTCAAATGTCAAATGCGTTTGCAAGTAAATTGACTCACGTTGATCAACCTGAGTTTGTGCAAGCAGGACGATTGCATATTGGACGATCGCAGTATCTGCGTTATAAAATGACTATCATTTGACAATCAAATTGACTTTGATTTCACGTTTTTGGAAATGGCTGGAGTTTTCGATACGAAAAATATTAAAATCGGAAAAAAATTCCCATTCCGAATTATAATCCCATATTACGCCATAAAGGCTCTCCCAAACGAATTTTTGTTGTTGTTTAGCGTTGTGTATTTGTCATATTTTGTACTATTGTGAATTATTCGCTGCTAATCGATTCGCATTCGCGTTGGTTTGGGAGAGACTTTACACAATGACTCTTTTTCTCTGACTCTTTTTGCAATTGAATGCTAAGGAAACAAAAGATCTAATTTTACCATCGATCTCATTGAATTTAGAAGGGGTAAAAAAAAATTTTAGTCAACTTTGTGATCTTTTGATATTTCATTGAAATTAATGGAGCCCATTTATTGAAAAAAGCTTATCCTTAATCATTTACTTTGGTTTATAATAGTTATGTTTACTAGAGTGAAATTTCTCGCAAATTTTCACAAATTTTCCCAATTTGCTGTCAGAACCCTTAACAAACAGACCTAATGTGTGTAGTAACCATGTATTTCAGTTGAAAAACTTTTATTGATAATTCAAAATTCTCTTGCTTTAGAAGAACGCAAACCAGTCTCCATGTTCTATAACCCTTGCATCGACAAAATTCGCCAAACGCCGTGTTTTGTTTCAGATTTCATCATTTCTCGACGTATTTTATCGATGCAAGGGTTACAAATAAGGGCACCGGTAACATAAGCTCTCTCTCTGAACTTAAATTGATTCATTCACTTGAACATGTCCAAGAAAGAGAACAGTCCAAACAGCTGTCAAATATAAAAAAATGTAGGTATTTGGAAATGAAATAAATAAAACATAAAACAATTAATTTCACATGAATATTTTGTTTACTTGATTGATTGTTTTTTGTTACCATCATAAAGTAATCTGCATCTGCTCCACACAGAAGTTTATTCCATCATAAGTAGGAATCTATTCCACAATTTATTCTCACCTAGAGAGGAAAATTAATTGCACGTTTTAGTGAGAAATATCTCCACTTGGAGAGTTGAGATTTTGCCCACTTGGTATCAGACTCAACTTCACTTCTTTTTCTCTGATTCATTCTTATAGGAGGTATTTTTTTAATCATAGTTTCCTTAAATCTTTATTCCTAAAATGCAAAAGAAACTTCGCATACACCCAACCTCACTCACCCCAAATTCTATAATGAGCCCAAGCAGGGAGGTTGTAGGGGGGCAGCATGCTCCCCCATATATACTTACTTACTTTAGATGGCGCACACAGTCCAGGATGGACTACGGCCTCAACCAACAAGCCCCTCAAGCCAGCTCGGTCCCTAGCTAACACTGCCTCCAGTTACGCACTCCAAGTTGGTTGAGGTCGCTCTCCACTTGTGTGCGCCACCTTAGGTGGGGTCTTCCACTGCTGCGCAGACCATCAGGGGTGGATTCGAAGACTCGTCGGGCTGGTGCGTAGGTGTCCATTCGCTCCACATGCCCCAGCCATCTCAGCTGCTGTATTTTCAGCTTTTTGACCAGGTCCATACTCCATCGATACAGACTGGACCGAAGATCACCCGAAGAATTTTCCTTTCAAAGCACCCAAGCAGACTCTCATCCGTTTTTGACAGAGTCCATGCTTCTGCCCCGTTCAGCAGGACCGGGATGATAAGGGTCTTATATAAGGTCTCCTTGGTTCTTTGAGAGAGGGCTTTACTACTCAAATGCCTTCTTAGCCCGAAGAAACAGCGATTGGCCAGAGTAATTCTTCGTTTGATTTCTGCACTGATGTCATTTTGCGATGTAATAGTGGAGCCTAGGTAAACAAAGTCCTTGACAACTTCGAAGTTGTACCTATCCATCGTGACGTTTTGCCCGAGTCGCCGATGTTGAGATTCCTTTCTCGATGATAGCATATACTTCGTCTTGTCCTCATTAACAGCCAAACCCATTTTCGCCGCCTCCGCTTCAATACTTGCAAACGCGCCGGTAACAGCTCGCTTCGTTCTTTGCATGATGTCAATATCATCTGCATAAGCAAGTAGCTGAACGGACTTTTGAAAAATTGTACCTCGGTTGTTGAATTGCGAGTTGCGTACAATTGCTTCAAGTACGATGGTAAAGAGGTTGCATGATAATGCATCGCCTTGCCTCAAACCTTTCTCGACATCAAAGGGGTCGGTGGTGTTCTTACCGACTTTGACGGAGCAGCGAGATTTCTCCATCGTCATCCTGAATTGGCGTACGAGTTTAGCGAAATGCCGAGAAGCGACATGGCTCTGTACAGCTCGTCTCTGTTTACGCTATCATACGCGACTTTGAAATCGATAAAGAGATGGTGTGTATCAATTTGAAATTCCTTGGTTTTTACCAAAATCTGTCGGAGTGTGAACATTTGATCGACGGTTGATTTTCCGATCCAAAAAACACACTGATAGGGGCCAATTAGATCGTTTCCAAATGGTTTTAAGCGATCACACAGTAAGGATGACAAGATTGTGTATGCGACGTTGAGGAGACTTATACATCTGTATCTCTCTCCTCTTGTGGATGGGGCACACTATACCGAGGTTCCATTCATCGGGCATACTTTCTTCCGACCAAATTTTGAATATAAGTTGGTGCATACTTCCTACTAAGTCGTCTCCCGCTGCTTTGAATTTCTCGGCTGGCAGGCCATCTGCATCAGCAGCCTTGAACGCCTTAAGCTTAGCTATCGTTAGCCGCACTTCATTTAGGTCGGGTGGACGGAAATTTTGACCATCGTCGCGTCGTCCAGGTTGAATGGATTATTCTGCCTCACAGCGGAATTTGGAATATCATCGCCATTTAGCAGTCTAGAAAAGTGTTGTTTCGAGATCCTCAGCACCGACTGTGTGTCTACCACCATATTCCCACTCTCGTCTCGGCAGGCTTCCGTTCTAGCCTTGTAACCCTGGGTAGATTGCCTCACCCTTCGGTAGAACTTTCGAACGTCCCCCCTGCCGCTACACTCCTCAATAGACTCGACCGCCCACTTCGCATGCTCTCTCTTTTTCCTTCTGAGAAGTCGGCGTTCCTCCTTTCGTTTTTGCCCGTAGAGCTCACGGACTGCCCTCTCAGCAGCTCTGGTTCTAGTTTTGCATTGACTGGTAGGCTTCGTTCTTGGCTGCATGCGCCAGCCGGCATTCTCCATCGAACCAGGGGTTTCGTTGTGGTCGCTTAGTGAAACCCAGCACGTCAGTGGTGGCACTTCTGATGGCTTGTTGACAGTGTTTCCACTGGTCCTCTGCAGTTTGTGCTGGTGGCGGAGCTGCTGAAAGGTTACGGGAGACTCGGTCCGCAAAGGTCCTTGCGATCTCTTGTGATCTTAACTTTGCGACATCAAATCTTTTTACAGCATCCGTTCGGTGTTGTGGCGTCAAAGATATCCGCATACGCAGAGTTGGGCTACAACTCCCCCATATATACCTCACTATTTATTCGTCATAATGCTGGCGTATTTCTGTAAATAAACAATGTCGTTTTCTATATTTATGAATCAATAATATCCCAAATTCTAAATTTTAGGCGGGATAATATTCCACAAAATTTTGAGTGCAATTAGTTCCCTCTCGTGGTGAGAATAAATTGCACTTTGGAAAGTGGATTGGATTCCTACTTATGATGGAATAAAACTCCCATGAGGAGTAGATGCCCGTAGAATTATTTCCCTGCACCTAATTTAAGACTTATTATAAGATTATTAAAATCAGGTAAATTTCTAAAATGTTTGTAACTTTATATGGGATTATGCACCTTGTAAATTTAACAGGGTCCAGGTTAATTATTTACCTGACTCTCTGAGTGTTCTATGAAAATTCTATTTTAAAAAGATTTCTGTATCTTTGGAAATGGTTGTGCAAAGTGGTTTTGCAAAAACTCATCAAAATTACAAACAATTTACAACGGATGAATCTACCAATAATTGCCACCGCTACCTGGACAATCTCAGACAATCTTGTAATACTAACATGATTTCTTTTTAACTATACTAGCTTTGCCTTTTTCGTAAATTAATTGTGAGTTTGATTACCTACATGCTTGAACCTCAAAAAGTTTCTTTAACGTTTATGAAATTTATTTGAAAAAGAAAACAAAAATTCCAATTTCAGCTTTATTAACATATTTACTTATAACTAATATCCGAAGGTACATTTGTTTCCCGTTTTTCATTTAATTAAAAAATAGTCTATAGTTTTATTGTTGGAAGCACCATAAACTTTATGTATGCGCTCTTGACAGCTTTAATGCAATCTAAGCCCCAAATACCTACTGACTGGAGCCATAGGTTTTTTTTTATTTTTAATTATTACTCTAATGCCGCCTCTTAAATGCTTCACAATATAGATTAAAGAATAAGCTAGAACAATACTAAAGTCCCTATTAACTTTTACGATCTTGAATTCAAGCATTCAACCGGTAAGTTTGTCGCTGCGCAGCTGCAGGTGCGATACTTAATTAAAATTCTTCAAAAAGCTTAAATTTATTTATTTAATTTTTTTTTTCTTAGTTAATATTCAAAATTGACGTATTAAAAATCTTCAGAATACCATCAAATCCACTTATCAATTCTTCACGGAATATTATGCGATTGTGAATTTCATTACTCGTCTGGATTTCAACTTCGATTCCGGATTCTTATCTCAAATGGACTTATGTGCACTTATCTTCCGTCTGATGACAACATTTGGCCATTTTCTTAAAATTACAGAGCTCCCGCTTATACCAATTTCTTTTTATCTATTGTTTAAATGGCCTATTAGAGAAGGCACCGTCAAAGCAGAATTAAATAATTAGCTTGTGCAATAAAAAGATGATACTCCTCTGAGATGCTAAGGGGCCTATAGTCTCAGTGGCAGAGTGACTATTACAAGACGCATCGGAAGGGGATAAGTTGAACACCAGCAGTCATCGATGATGTTCGATGGAAATTCAGATCTCGCACATTAACATTTGACACGAGAAGACCCTTAGGAGCAATCGCAGCGGCATCTTCAGATGTTCTCATATGAAGCAAATAGAAAATTATTTCAAAATTAGGCAAATGACGGAACTGCCGAAGCCGATCCGTGCTGCTGGGCAGTGCCGCGTCGGACAGAAATTTGTTCCACTTTTGGAATTTGATTTTCTGAACTGAAGGCCATTAGTTCGGCCATGCTGGTGTCATATAGGGTAGGAGGATCAGCTTAAAGTAGCTGTGTTAACTAGGCCTTAACTAGATTAGATTAGGTTGGAAGATCATAGATCGTTAGTTTTAATTACGCATGCTCTTAGCATACGCACGCGCATGTAACTTAAGGGCCGATCTGCTGAAACGATGCTTTTATTATAATCGTCGAGGTTATTTACGATTCGAGACAATAGGGTTTGAGAAACAAGTCTTTGCAGCTCGGTATTCAGAAGCAAAACCTAGACTAACTAGCTCATTTATGCGATAGCAATATGGACTGTCGAACAAATAATGATTTTGGAACCTATGCGTATACCAGACTCTAAGCCTTAATTGAGTTATCAAACAACTTATATGAACTGCCACAGCTAAAGACAAAAGGAATTTGGTCTAAATCTTATCAAACGGTAGCGGGCATTTATAAGTGTGGTTCTTTGGCGGCTAAATGGTAATATGGATCTGTCTAGTTTCAATATTTTTAATAGTTTATGTGGAACGATAGCTTATCACACCTTTGGTGGAACCAATGCAGACAGTGGTGCACTGGCCGTAGGTGTACCTATACGATATTTTTGACATTCTCAAAAGTTTAAAAGGATTAAGATATGGAAAATGAGCTGTCAGAATACAATTAATGTGCATTAATTGTAATATAATGACATCTCTGTCGGTGTTGGGAAATTAAAAAATTAAATAAATATTTTATTTCATTACCAAATTATCTTTTTTCTTTCATGATTATTCTGAATTATGCAGGTATTTATACGTAAAAAATAAGAGTTGGTTAAAATTGAATGAAAAATTCAAAGCAAAATTCTGGGAAAATAAATTATATTAATGAGCTCAAAATATAAAGGTTTTATTTTTCCCATACAAATTAAAGTAAGTGTCAAATTAACATGGTGTCTTCCCATAAACCATATTCAAGTTGATTTAAGAAAATGTCCTGTTATTTTTACTTTTTATTCTTATAAATAAAAAAATTCGGACAAAAATACATTGCTAATTGTTTTTAACTACGGGAGTGGGTCAAAATTCTATTTTTTTTTCACAAAAAATCTATTCATTTTTTTTTTGGTTCTATTAAAAGTATCCACTATTAATGGTTGCTATTTAGAATTTTTTATAATTTTTACTAATTTTAGCATACAGAAAAAGTTTAATAAAATCGTAAGAACGGCTATTTAAGAAAAAATATTTTCCTAGACGGTTTTTTAACATTTGTACATATAGAAGGTACGGTTATTTATTTATAAAAGTATTTTTTTAATACTTTTACTTAATACTTGTCCAAAATCTTTCACTTCCGGGTTCAATAAACATCAACCATTAAGTTTTCATAATATTTGATTTTCAAAAAAAAAAATTGAACATTTTTAAATCAAAAAATATTTTTTGAAAATAGTTGTAAGAAAAACCGTAAGCGTGATCAAAAATCAAAATAACCGTTTAGAAAAGTAAAAATAATTGTTTCCTTGGGAGGTACCATTAAAACCATTTTTTTGAAAAATGGTTTCCCATCCAAGGGTAGCTTTCACCAAAAGAAGTTTCATGATTTGTTTTTTTTGAGAAAACTTGTGGAGCTATTTTTGAGAAAAATAAGATTTTGTCAAATTGCTTAGAAAATTATATTTCAGGTATCATTATTTTTAGTTCTAAGAAAAATGAAGAAAAAAACGCGTGGGCAGAATCATCAAAAACCACTATGTACCAAATTTTTAAAAAAATCTATCAAGCCTTTTAAGCCCAACCACCCTAGACAAAATTTGACTATATATAAAGTTAAATGAAGTATGAAATATTTTGATATAAAGGGTTTTTCAACAGGGACGCTACAAAGGTAGAGCGGCAGGGACAGCAAACGACGCCATATTTCTTGCCGCTCTTTTGACATTTCTCTTCCGTAAGGTTTGCCATTCCATGATGGAAAGATATACGAGCCGACAATGAGTCGAAATTATTAAAATTTATCATCGAAATTCGGAGTCAGTAGCCTCAACGTTAAGAGCGCCAATTTATGATCGTCATAATCGTCCTAGCAGATCAACAACTGAGCGTCTAGTGAAAAATTTGAATCCACAGGCACAGTACAAAATGTTCCCGTGCCAGTGAGACAAAGAAGTGCCCGTAGTATCGAAAATATTGCTGCCGCTGAGGCTTCAGTTGCAAAAAAATGTGTCTCTCACACGTCGTTGCGTTGGGCATCTCTGTGGCGTCGTTCTGGTCAATTTTGCGAAAAGATCTTGGCCTACATCCTTACAAGATTAAATTGACGCAAGAACTGAAGCCGCTTGACCACCAGAAGCGTCGTATGTTCGTGAATCGGGCTGAGCAACAACTTGAAAATGATTCTGATTTTCATGGAAAAATCATCTTCAGCGATGAGGCTCATTTCTGGCTGAATGGCTTCGTCAATAAACAAAATATGCGGTATTGGTCAGACAGCAATCCACGCGTACTCCATGAGTCATCATTGCATCCCGAAAAAATTACGGTTTGGTGTGGTTTATGGGCCGGCGGCGTCATTGGGCCGTACTTCTTCCGTGATGATCAAGACCGGCACGTTACTGTGAATGGGGATCACTACCGTTCAATGATAACCGAATATTTTTGGCCCCAATTGGATGATATGGACTTGGAGAACATTTGGTTCCAACAGGACGGCGCCACAAGCCACACAGCGAATGTCACAATCAATTTATTGGAAACCAAGTTTGGAGAACGTGTTATCTCACGAAATGGTCCAGTTGCTTGGCCGCCTCGGTCGTGCGATTTGACGCCCTTAGACTATTTCCTGTGGGGCTACGTCAAGTCTATGGTCTATGCCAACAAGCCAGCGACGATTGATGAACTTCGTACGAATATCGAACGTGAAATTGCAGCAGTATCGGCCGATTTATGCTTGAAAACCGTTGAAAATTAGGTTCAGCGTCTGAACTTCTGCAAGTGTGCCCGTTGTGGCTATGCTAAAGAAATCGAATTCCATACATAATGGCATCAAACGTACTTTCACAGGAATAAAGAATTTCATTGATATCCAAAATCGTTTTTGTTTTATTTAAAAAAAACTCAAATATTTCGGTTTAGTGGTACTTTGAAAAATCAAAATTTTGCTCAAAAATTCAAATTAGTACTATCTATTTGCTGTGAAAATAGACTAAAAAATACAGCTCCATTAAAAAGATAAAAATAAAAAAAGAGTCAAAAATTTGCCAAAAAAAGTATGTTTTCCGAGAAAAAATTTAAGAAAAATGGCGTCAAAATTTCCTGAGGCATGGTTAATTTAATTTCTTTTTTATTAACTTTCTAAAAATATAAATTAATTCAAAATCTGTTGAAATCCTGATTTTTGGTGGATTATCTTATAAATATATTTTTTTTTAATTTTCATTTTCTAAGCACTCATAACTCCTTAAATAATTTTCTTAGAATTTTAAAATATGACTTTCTTATATTTTTAAAATCTATATATAAAAAAATTACCTTCTAGCAACTCCCGTTTAGAATTTAGTTTTTAGACCCTTTTTTAGTTTCAGCCCATTTTTTTACAATTTGAAAAATCAAGGTCACATTTAATAATGCGATTTTTAAATATCAATAAAATGCAAATTTAGGTATGTACTTTTTTTAATTCTGCAAAAAAAAGGAATGTGCT
Source organism: Dasysyrphus albostriatus (assembly GCA_946251815.1). Taxonomy (NCBI): domain Eukaryota; kingdom Metazoa; phylum Arthropoda; class Insecta; order Diptera; family Syrphidae; genus Dasysyrphus; species Dasysyrphus albostriatus. The sequence continues at coordinate 203,361,030 of OX276335.1, forward strand.
TAACTCTTTAAATGGTTTTCGCCTCTCCGAGATTGCATTTGTCTGTTTTTGAGTACGAGACACCAACATGAACGTTCCTCATTGCAATTTGACACTGCAATCTTCCGAAACATGCGAAGAAAAAAGCTTGTGAAGAGTTTTTTGAAATCAGAATATCTGGGAATGCTTCTAAGCAATTAGTACAGGTAAAATAGTACAGAAAAGTCTCAGAATTTAAAATAGTACAGAAAAGTTACAGAATTTAAAAAAAAATTGGTACCACCATAAAACTTGGTGAAAACATTTCATATACCATGAGAATGAAGAATCAAAATTCAAAAGAGTCAATTCAAATATTTAACATGAAAGGGTGTTTTTTCGAGGGGGAAAGGGGGGGGGGGGTAAGTTGTGGTGTATAAAATGGAAAAATTATAACCTAAGCATTTGACACATTTTGTGAGGTAATTTTTAATGCTGAATCAAATGACTCTTCCCCGCAAAAAAAACACGCTTCCATGTGAATTATTTTCATTGACTGGTGACTCGTCGCAATTTTAGATATTTTGTGTATTGCATTCCTACTTTGATATCTCTACAACAAATTTAACAAAATTGAAGTAGAAAGAAATGAACTAATTACTATAGAAAGTTTTACGTTCTAGGAAAAAGGATTTAAATAAAATGTAGGTAAGTACTACGGATAGCTATTCCACACTATCCCATTGAGTATTAACACATGACAATACGCATCCGACACGATTTGAAAAATATGTTTATACATGAAAATATTTAGGAAAGGTTCTAAAACCATCACACTTTCTATCCCACTTGGAGGTTTGAGGTTATGGTGAAACTAATTTGTTTGGATACAAGTGTCAAAGCAAAATATGAAAATTATTTCTGCACACAAATGTGGCAGTCGTATGAAATTTTTTTCCACTTTATTCTGACATGTGTTAATACTTTGTGAGATAGTGTAGATGCACTTGTATCTACATAAGTATATCACATCATTTTGATGATATTGCGCCTGGCACTTCTGAGGCTTTTCTTTCCTCATACAAATTTATAAATGAATTTATTACCAATGCGAATGCCACCCCTCGAAAGGTGCCGCCCGGGCCATGGACCTTATGGCCCTAAATATAAATACGCCACTGGATACAAACAGAATACTATAGAGTCAAGATCAAGACCAGCTACAAATAGTGTGTTGCGTAAATCCAGTTCATACTGTATTATTAAATAAAAACTTATATTGTTTGAAAAATATTGTTTTTGTGTTTAGGTGCACATTATTTGAAAATTCTTGAACATGTGATATTTTATAATCATTTTAATAGGCATTGGAATAATTCTGTTCAAGATGATTCCTTACAACCCCAATCAAATTCATTCTAAAAGTAAGCTAGAAATTTGCTCTTAAGGTAAGTACACAAAGAACTCCCCCTAAAATAAAGAATAAGCCATATAATTTTCCTTAAAAGTGCTGTTAAGACATTTTGAAAACTAAAAACAGGTAGGTTTATGTATAATTTGATTACATAAAAGCATAAACATATGTAGGTTAAGCACATAATTATGTTTTGTTTTGTTTTATTTTATTTTATTTTATTTTATTTTATTTTATTTTATTTTATTTTATTTTATTTTATTTTATTTTATTTTATTTTATTTTATTTTATTTTATTTTATTTTATTTTATTTTATTTTATTTTATTTTAACACATACCCCAGGTATTTAAATTCTTTTACTTCTTCGATCTTCTTTCCCCTCCATCTCCAGTCTACTGTTGTGTTCCTCCCTCCTCCCTTCCTGAACCTCATCACTTTCGTCTTTGCCACATTTACTTCCAGTCTTTTCCTCTCAAAGTACTTCTCCAGTCTTCTTATCATGCTTTGCATCTCCTCTTCATTTTTCGCCATTACCACCAAATCGTCTGCGTATGCCAGCGAGTAAATTCTTTTTCCTCTCACTTTTACCCCTCCCCAGCTCCCTTTACCCAGTTCATCCTCTATATCCGCCGTCAACAAGTTAAACAGTATTGGGCTCATCGGGCACCCCTGTCTTACCCCCTTTCCCGTGCAAAATGTTTCCCCCATCACTCCTGCCGATTTCACTCTACTCGTTGTTTCTTCGTAGACCTCCCCTACTCTTTCCCTGAGCCCTTCTCTCACTCCTCTTTCCTCCAACGCCTCCATCATAATTTTCCTGTCTACTGAGTCAAACGCAGCTTTTAAATCTATAAACAGTCCCACTAGCTTGCCCCTCTCCTCTGCAACCTCTTTGTTCACCAAATAGTTCAGCACATATACGTTGTCTATCGTTGCTACTCCTCTTCTGAAACCCGTTTGATTTGGTGGTATCATCCCTTTCTCCTCCGCTTCTTCTTCTAATCTCTTCGCTAAAACCGTCGTATATATTTTATACAGCGATGGCATGAGCGTTACTCCTCTGTATTCTTCTACCTTTGTTCCTACACCTTTCTTTATTATCGGGGCAATTACTCCCTCTTTCCACCCCCCTGGCCATCCATCTCCTCTCCACACCTTCCTGCAGATGCCCCATGCTACCTCTATAGCTTGTTCTCCTCCATATCTCCACGCTTCATTAGGTAAACCGTCTGTTCCCATTGCTTTTCCTTCTTTGAGTTTTCTAACCACCTTTCTGATCTCCTCCTTACTAATTTCGGTCTCATCTTCCGCTCTTCTTGTTACCTGTTCTCCCATTCTCACTCTTTCTTCCACCTTTATTTTATTTGTTTTATTTTATTTTATATTATTTTATTTTATTTTATTTTATTTTATTTTATTTTATTTTATTTTATTTTATTTTATTTTGTTTTATTTTATTTTATTTTATTTTATTTTAATTTATTTTATTTTATTTTATTTTATTTTATTTTATTTTATTTTATTTTATTTTATTTTATTTTATTTAACTTTATTTTATTTTATCTTTTTTATTCAAATTAAACAAACTACTTTATTAACTTTATCTTTAACTTTAAAAAAATTAACTTGAATCCAGTTTAAATCTCATTAGACTGTACTTATTTTGTGTTGTCCCTCCTGTACCATAAAAAAGAGACATCATAAATAACACTTTCATTTTCCCCCAAACAATCTTAAACAAACACTCCTTATTGTTCACTTACTTCACATCTTCTTAAAACTCATTTAAAACATTAAATTGAGCGCCTTTAATTTTAGGCACATATACTGACACTATACGCGCAATGTAATGATTTTAAGTGAGCCTTGTTCAACTAAAAAAAACGTAAACTAAAATTTCATCATTCTTGGTCAGATCCCCAGGTGTAAAAGACATCCAGGGACGTCCATATCCTAGCTTTGGAAGCCTGAAGCATCATTACGAAAATTATTATATCCATTTTTTTTTATTTTGAAAGTTCATATACTCCACCCATAGTTAGCCCCCTTTCTTGCGGACCAGAGATTATGTTGTCGTTTAAGAAATCGTCATCATCATCGCCATCCACCGTCATTTATGGGTTAACTGAAGAAGAAAAAGAAGATGGTTGTTATTATAGTGGAATGGAGCTCAATGTTCTAAAGTTTTGAGTTGAGCCGCTCCCCAAAAAAGTGCATTTTACTTGCTGGCATGGGCATCTTCGCGCATGGATTTTATAGGTAAAGGTACTATGTATATTTATGACATCTTCGCATGAAAAGGGCTCGAAAAAGTTATGAATATAAAAGTCTGAGTCTTGCCAGGAATGAACACATCTGCTGTAGGGTGTGTCCCTTGTTATTCTTTTCTTAAAAGTTATTATTTTTTTTTTTACGAGAGGACAAAAGCCGGAAAAGTTGAATTCTAAGTAAGGTTTCAATTTGGTAGCGGGCGCTTGAGTAAAGCCTTAAAATATCATTTAAAATGAAGTAGTACGAATGATAAGTAGTACCTCGTGGCATGATGGTTAGTGCGTCGGACTGTCATGTCAAAGGGCTGGGTTCGATTCCAAGCCGCTGCCATCCCTAAAAACAGAAATGTTGAGGTACTGATGCCTCTTGCGAGGAACTAAAAAATCCTTCAAAAGTTTCTTTGTCAGGGATAAGTCCTTCTCTCTCATCTAGCCATTCGGAATTCGGACTCGGCAAAAAATTGTAGGTCCCCTCCATTCCTGCCAATAACACGCACACAGGAATGGTTGAGAGTTGTAAGTCACTAGGCCCTGGTTCTCTACGAGCTGTTGCATCACCAATTTATTTTTTAATTAAATTTATAACAGTTTCTTAGCTAGATTTATATTTTTTGTTTTTCATTTGGTGGTGAAGTTGTTCATTGCTTAGTGTGCAATAACGCACCTACACCGAAAGTTAAAAGCCCTCCCTGGTAAAAAATCTTCCTTCTCCTATAATCTTCCATCCTATTTAAGAAAGTAATTAAAGAGGAGAAGAATTCCAACATGGGGGAGCGTTATGAAAGTAACTTGGTCGTGAGTATGATGGCAAACTACGACTGGTGTTTGAAGAAGGATCGGCCTCAAGTAAAGGTGGCTGGGTAAGTGCACCCCCCTAATTATTATTAAATTTATTCAAGTCCTCAAACCCCACCTAAAATTTTCTCTGCAATTATTGGTTGCTGATATAGAGATGATCAAAGTAAATATCTCAGCGATAGAATCGTGGAATCAAACTCCCAAAAAAAAACAAATTGAAGCTGAATAATCAAGTTATCCGGTCCACATAGTGGTTGAAAAATGTTTTCCAAAGTATTAATACCAATATATTACACGATATTATGAGTGTCAAGTTATTAGCCAAACATTTTTGAGGAATCGACAAAAAAACAAGTAGATAATATGCAGTTAATTAGCCATTAATTACTTGTGATAATTGCGAATTTGACGTTAAATTTTTTTCTTAATTTTTTTGGGTGCTTTGCTAACTTGATATCAACCTGACCTGCCCAAAATCCGTACAAACTTCTTATACCTCATGATTTAGGGCTAAATAATTTGCCATTATTTAGTCGTTAATCAGTCGTGACAAATTTAAATTTGTCGTTCTATGTTTTATTTTGCAAGTGGTTAAAACTTCTTAAATTAAATATTTTTGTGCTTAATAATCTGCCATTAATTTGTTGTTCATTACTTGTGAAAAAAAAAACAATTTCCATGCGATGTTTTCTATGTGTTTTTGGGTTATTTGTTTTCTATGGATGTCAACTTAGCAATGCATCTTTGATGAATCGAAACATGGGTAGGTTGATATTCTGTGTTAATTAGTCGTTACCCAGTTGTGATCATTTCGAATTCTTCGTACAATGTTTTCTATGTTTTTGGGTGCTGTGCCTACAAGACAAATCTTGAAAGCAAAAAAACTTCTTGTATTTAATGTTTAATGGCTAATAATTTGATGTTAGTTCGTTTTTAATTATTTTTGAAAAATTGTATTAAGTGACGCGATACTTTATGTTTTCATTGGGTACCTTATTATTATGATATCAAGTTAACAAAGCATCAACTAAAAATGGGTCAAAAACTTCAAGATATTTTGTCGTTAACTAGTCTATATTATATAATTGTGACAATTTTGAATTTGTCATGCAATATTTTCTATGTTTCTTGGATACTTTGCTAGCTTGACATCAAGTTTGAATAAGTGGTAAGAACTGTTTAAGCTAATTGGCTTATGGTTAAATAATTCATGGTATACTAGTTGTCACTAATTTTTGACATTTTCGAATTTGTCTTTCTATGTTTTTCATATTTTTTTTTCGAAATGTGGTAAGAACTACTAGAACATCATATTTTACTACTAAATAATTAATCTTTAATTAGTTGTTACAAAGTCTATTTTTCGTTCTATGTTTTCTATGTATTTTTCAGCAAAACCTCACGTGACCCAGTGAAAGTATTATATATTGCTTAATAATGCCTTCACTGGGCCAGTTCAATATAGTCAATTTTAAACCTTTATCGAATGTTACTTTATATGAATTAAGAAATTAAAACCAAGAACAAAGAAACAATTTCAAGACAATATTAAAATTGTCACATATAATCCATGACTAATTAAAGACAAATTATTAATTAATTAGAATTTCAATATATTATGTTCTAAGGACTTTTTCGGAGATCTTTGCTGATTTCATATGAATTTTGGAAAATAAAACAAAAAAATCGAAAACATCGCATGGAAAAATTGATTTGGTCACAACTACGAGTAATTAAAGGCAAATTATTGAGCAGTAAAATGTTATATACTAGAAGTTTTTACATACCACATCACCACTTTTTGAAAAAAACATGGAAAACATAGAACACAAAATTAATAACTGTCAAAACTGTAAACGACTAACTAACCATGAATTATTCAGCCATACGCCAGTTAAACAGTTTGGACAAATTTTTGGGGTGGTACTATGCTAACTTGGTGTCAAGTGAGCAAATAATAAATAAAAAAAACGTAGAAAACATTGCAAGACAAATTCACAATTGTCACAACCAATTATTGAGGACTATAGTTGACTACAAATTACTAAACCCTTAACCTTTCGGTATTAGCAGTTTGACCCTATTTTAGGTGATGCTTTGCTAACTTGATACCAAGATAGCAAAAAAGTCAAAAAAACATAGAAAACATTGCGCGATTAATTTTAGTGTTTCAAAACTAATTAGACACAACTCTATAAGTAACGGGTGATTTTTTAGCTGGTTTGGTTTTGGCAATTCTGGTTTTGACAGCTGACGTGTGTCTAGTACCTTGTGTCACTGTCAAACAGCTTCAGTTTGGTTTGCAATTTAACCATGGATCGTCTAACAAATGAACAACGCTTGCAAATTATTGAATTTTACTATCAAAATTCGTGCTCGGTTCGAAATGTTCATCGCGCGCTGCTTCCATTTTATGGTCGGCATTCTCGACCTTCTGAGCAGTCTATTCGGAAGATTGTGAGCAAATTTCGCACCAAATTTACTTTGTTGGACATTAAACCACAAACACGCTTACGTACTGTGCGTAGTGAAGAAAATATTGCGGCCGTATCAGCTAGTGTGACAGAAGACCGCGAAATGTCGATTCGGCGCCGTTCCCAGCAGTTAGGCCTTTGTTACAGCACTACGTGGAAAATTTTGCGGAAGGATTTGGGCGTAAAGCCTTTTAAGATACAGCTGGTGCAAGAACTAAAGCCAGCCGACCTACCACAACGCCGAATTTTTGGTGAATGGGCTCTTGGAAAGCTGGCCGAGGATCCGCTTTTTTATCGAAAAATTGTGTTCAGCGATGAGGCTCATTTTTGGTTGAATGGGTACGTAAATAAGCATAATTGCCGCATTTGGAGTGAAGATCAGCCAGAAGCATTGCAACAGCTACCAATGCATCCCGAAAAAGCCACTGTTTGGTGCGGTTTATGGGCCGGCGGCATTATTGGGCCATATTTCTTCAAAGATGATGCGAATCGCAGCGTTACTGTCAATGGTGAACGCTACCGAGTTGCCCGAAATGGAAGTTCTTGACTTGCATGATATGTGGTTTCAACAAGACGGTGCCACATGCCACACAGCACGCGAAACAATGGCGCAATTGCGAGGCGAGTTTGGTGAACAGTTAATTTCACGTTTCGGGCCGGTCAATTGGCCGCCTAGATCGTGCGATTTGACACCATTAGATTATTTTTTGTGGGGGTATGTTAAGGCTAATGTCTATAGGGACAAGCCCGCTTCGATTGACGCACTGGAAGCCAACATCCATGCATTCATTCGTGAGATACCGGCCGATATGTGTGAAAGAGTATGCCAAAATTGGACTCAGCGGATGGGCTACCTGAGACGCAGCCGCGGTCAACATTTGCATGAAATTATCTTTAAACATTAAATTGCAAGGTTCAAACTATCGATTCAAATAAATATTTCATTCATTTTTTCGAATTTTTTGTGTTTTTTTTTTTAAAAGTTCTAAGCCTCTTAAAAAATCACCCGTTATAAGAAGTTTTCATACCTTTTTTAGATTTGTCAAGTCAGCAAAGCAAAGCACCCAAAAAAAAAAAAACATAGAACATATTGAACGACAAATTTTAAGTTATCAAAATTAATTAATAACTAATTAATGATAAGTCATCCACCTGCCCATTTTTCAATTGGTCAAAGTTACCTTGCTTGCTCGCTAACTCCATCTCTGTGTTCATTAGAATTGCACGATGCACACCCAACTAACATCTTAGCTTCGTTTCGGCCTGACTGAATAGGCTTTCTTGTTTCTGTAAAACATTTGTAAAATTTCATTAAACATTAAAAGGGGAACATCATAGAAGTTCTAAAGTAAGTCCTTGATAGTCTATAATAAGTTTAAACGAGCGCTATTCGAAATATTACAGAAGCTTAGGCCTTGACAGATAGCTTCTGAAAGGTTTCTTTAAAGAAAAAAACACAAGTATAATAGAGTTATCAATTTATATGTATAGGTTGTATAATATCTGCTAGAACTTGATAGTACAGCTTTTATAGAGGTTGGAAAAAAAATAGAATTTCTATTTTCAATTTCTTTGAAGTCATTTTTGCTGAATTTCATCCATTTGTGACCTCAAACTGTGTTTCACATACGATTATTAGCTTATTAATGTATTGGAAATAATTATAAAACACGAGTATTTTTCTAACCATTCTAGGGATCGAACCCAGAACTCCTTTGTGACAACCCAGGACTCTACCCGGCCATCATAAATATGATTTGCAAGATGCAAAAACTTAATTAACATTTTTTTCTTTTTAGAACTGCAAAATATTTCTCAAAACTTATAATTGCTTCGATACCCGTACACATAGAGAAAGAAAGCTATAGATTTGTTGACGACTTTCTTAATTCGCTTTAAGGCCCCTTTCATTTGAGGTTAGATATAATGATAAATATTTTTAATCGTTTTTAAAAAGCTTCTTTAAAATGGATTTTACAAGTTTGAGCCTCTGTAATTTTAATTGATATTTTCTTTTATGGCTTATATTAATGGTCAAAGTGATCATAAGTTTTTATAAGTTTTCGATAAAACTTACAAAAATTGTTAGAGAAACCTTTTGAAGGCTGACTGACATCAACTTCAATAATATAACTTTATAGAATCTTTAAAGAGTTAAAGCTTCATGTTCCTTCTATTAATTTGTATACAGAGGTTTTATACCAAAAAAGATATTAGTCTCGTTTAATTTTCTATATCTAGCTTTCAAACAATTTTAAAAAAGCAGTTATTGAAATCTTGACTTCTATAAGAAAGCTGTATAGAAGCCTTATACATATCCAGACTTGCAGCATATCAATATATCTAAGCTATTAGAAACTGAAATGTTAGTTGGGCACTATTTTAAGAAATTTTATGTCTTAAAATCTCGAAACTAGAGATTTTAAGCTACGAATCTAGTGTGAAGAAGCTGAGAGATGGATTTCATAAATATCAAGATGCTGCATCAAAAACAAGAAGTTTGTTCATAGAAGATCTCGTAAGATCAAATTTTTTCGACGAATTTTCCCAAGACAAGACGGAAAAATGTTAAAAAAATGCAAAAACTATTTTTTTTTGATAATTTTTCCTTATAAAAAGTTTAGTTGGAAATATTTTTGAAAACAATAACAACTCCAATAAAATTTAAAACAATTTAAATATTTCAATTTTTTTTAAATAAACACAGCATACAACACTTGCTCTTTACCAACATTTTATTAATTAAAATTGTTTTAAAAATTAACATTAGCATATTTCATAAAAATAAACGATTTTTTTTTTTTTAATATTCAACTGAATGTCGTGATTTATCCTTTTACTTTTAGTGGAAGTAATCCATTAATATCTTTACAACCAAAAATTTACTTGACAAACATTCTACAGTGAAGAAACAAGTTGCTATTCCTGACAAAACCATAAGAAGCTGACAAGCACCCATAAGCTGATGTAGAGTCATAATTTTTGGCAATTTCTTACTGCGTGCATTTTTCTTCCTTAAGCTATCTGCAGCAAGATTATCATAAATATGTTTGATTAATCCACTGGATGACATATGTCTTATTCGCTTGTTAAACTCTTCCGTTAAATAAGAAAACCTCGGCATATAAATACAAAGGACATTATTATGAACAGGCTTCCTTAAAGTGTAATACCGTTCATAGCGGGAAGCGTCATTTTTATGCATAACTAATTCATCACATGTTGTAAATGCTGCATACTTATCGTCATGTCTATCTAATTCATCGAATAACTCCATAAAAAGAACATCGACGTATAATATCTTTCCCGGTAATGCATTGAAAAATGGGTCCAAAGCAAAGTGGTAAGATTTTTTGGCAAGATATTTATAACCAGCAGCAATGCTTTCTTCGAAATTGGTAGGAATTTTGCGTTGCGGTTGATTGTGGATAAATTTAAATACTGATCCTTCGTAAGAACTTTTTATGATAAGAATTCCCAGTAGCCATGATAGAATATGTATCCTTGATGAATACTGCCCTAAGCAAAGGAAATTCTTAAAAAACTTCTTCCAAAGAACTTGTCCGATGCATCTTCCTGTTAAAATGAACAAAAGTATCAGCCAGGTATAGGAATCGAATGGAAACAAAAGGATTTCCATTGAGCTGTAGGCTTTTGGTTTCTTAACAACTAATTGCAAGGAGCTTGTGGGAAAGTAATCTACTCCAGCAAAATTTTCTATTCTTTCCTTGGAACAAAGAAAGCCTCCAATTATAAGATCTCCATCGTTTATCTTTGAAATAACGAATAAAATGATACTTTTACTATGCAAAAATTGATATTGTTAACCTTCTAAGCGATTAACAACACTTACATGGTCAACTAAAAGCCCGCCTAATCCTTCAAAAGTTGAATTGTGTTTCTCTGGAATTGTAAGGACATCGACTGTAAAATTCATAATATCTGCTAGACTCTTAAGAACATTCACATCGAAACCAAAAGCTTCTCCTTCTATCATAGTGACATATGGAGGGTCTTCAGCAATAATTGTTACAAGAGGGCATTTCCAGAAGTTTTGCAATTTTCCTGGAAATGTTGGCTTTGTCCATTTGAGTTTTCTGTCCATGAAGTAATTATGAATTATTGGAGTATTATCTCGACATATTTTTTCATTGAATGGATAATAGGTGTAGATTGCAATGAGTTCTGATTCTTCTTCGACAAGAATATTTATGTGTTTGATAAAATTCCTCAGGCAGAAATCCATGATCTCATTCAAGATAAGTTGCAAATTTTCGATTTTACCGATTGGTTGAAGTAGCACATAATAGAACTGGTGCAATCCAAGTACATCTTCGGTGAAATTTCGCTGGCGAGTTACGAGGCGACTGAAAATATATTTATAAAAAAAAACATAAAAAGATTAAAATATTTTTCTTTGCTCCAAAAAAGGTGATTTAAAGGCAATTGGGTGACACTTGGATCGAAATATACTTTTGCAGTAAAAATATAGTTTCACCCATCCACTAAGCCATCAAGCGTCAAATTCTATTGAAGATTGGATACGATTTAAATGGATCCTCAAGGACAGGCTGCATTGGTATGGGAGAAAATTTTCTGTCAACGTGTCCTAACTCCATTGACAGCAGAGTTGTAAAGTACTTAAATTAATTTTTACTTAAGTACTTTGCAAGTACCCAGTACCTTGCACATGTACTTGTACTTGGAAAAAAACAAGTACTATGTAAGAACTTGGTACTTGAAAAATACCAAGTACAAGTACTTTATTCCAGGTATATGTACTTGGTACTTTAACACTGCCCAGTACATTCTCAAGTACAAGTCCATTTCAAGTACTTTTACATTTTCAAGTAGCTACAAGTCCATTTTGGTACTTAGCGTTTTTCAAGTACCAAGTACATGGTACTTCTTTTTATTTAAGTACAAGTACAATGTACTGGGTACTTGACTGGTACTTTCGAAACTATTTTTTATAGTGCCATTACAAGAAATAAAACGCATTAAACATTTTCAAAAAATAAAAAGAATCGCAATGGAACTATTAAGAATCCGTTGAGGCCAATAACCGAGGTGTGGATATCTCCCAAGTTCAGAGGGCCTCTAAAGATCCGTGGGTGAACATCCGATGTATTGGGGCCTCCAAACATCCATTTTGATCCACAAACATTTTATATTTGCTGAGAGTCCAATTTTATTAGAAAGTAAAAAAAAAAAACAGAAGAATAAAGCAGACATTTTTTAAACTTTTTGCATGTTTGGGGGCCCATCGGGCAAAATTCCATTTGCCTGGTGTCCTAGCCCACCCTGATCACGCTTGACTCGGTTAAAGGCTTTCCCAAAATCTACGAACAAGATAAAGAGCAGTGATTAAAATTCGGCCGACTGCTCAAGAACGATATGTAGAGTGTTAATATGATCGACACATGATCGGCCAGTGCATGAGTCAGCTTGATGCCTCTTGACTCTTGAGTGTAGACTCAATTCTAATTATTCGCTGCTATTAGTTTTGAAAAATTGGACAAAATTGTAATACCATGCCAATTGTTGCAATTCTTAGGGTCATTTTTCTTTGGAAAATTAATAATAATCAGACCATCCCTGCAGTTCACTGATTGCTCACTGATGAGCAATATTATTATTCTCTCCAATTATAGCTGTCCAAGAAGTCGAGGCACACATCCGTAAACTTTTCAAATTTTACATCGAATGGGGTAGCCGGATCAACTCACTTGAATCGGAGCTTGTCTCCTTCAGAAGACCAGGGACAGACGAAGTTACTTGGCTGAAAGCTGCAAAAGCATCACCCTAGCACTCCCAGAGATAACTAGGCTACAAGCCAAACGTTAAAACATTAACTTCAATGAGCTGCTGCGATTTACCCCACATTTACAGACCGTCCTCAAAATAGCTAATTTTGCTTTCCACCGCCTCTACCCATTGATGAAGAAGATAGCTCCTGGGCTAAAGCCAACAGACAAAAGTGTTAATATATAAACAACTCCTGAGACCAGTCTTCAGTTACAGCTTCCCAGTTTGGTTTACCATTTCTGAAAAGGTAATGAATGAACTGCAAATATTCGAGAGGAAAATGCTGAGGATCTTTACTGGGCCTTACTTCGATCGTCAGCGGCGTAAGCATTTCAAGAACGAGCAACTCATTATGAGGCTAAGATAGTCCCCGTGGACAAGTACTTATTGCTATCTGCAGATCAGCTAATTAGAAACATCGCCAACCACCGTAATCAAACGATGAGAAGAAAGAACAATGACACCCGGAACCGGAACCAAGGTACCTAAGCATTATGGAAACCCTGGATTTATTGCAACAACAAACAATGTAGCAGTACCCTTCTATTTTGACTCATTATCAGCACATTATCCTGGTTTAACGCCAACTCTAACAGCACCCTAAATAATTATACTTCCACCGGGACTGAACAGCCCGAGGATGAAAAAGCCAAGCCGTTAAGTTAACACATGTATTTTAAATCTTACTCGTATTTTTTATTGAATCAAAGTATACCGTTAGGATCCCGCTATGCCAGCAAAATCTTATTATATATCAATATATCTAATAGTTAAAAATTGTGAATAGAATGTTGAATAAAACAAAATTGAATTGATTTGAACCATCCCTACAGTCCCTGGAATAAGTTTCGTTTTCCCAAACACCTTGTATCAAACTAGCCGTCATGACGACCGACGCGGTCAGCTTTCAGGATTTTGGCTGATATTTCATCAAGTCCAGCTGCTTTGTTGTTTCTGAGAAGAGTTATCAAAATTTGGATTGCCACTGAAGGTGGGTTTGATGTCAATACCTCTGCTCAACAGAATCCTCATTTAGCAAGCCAAAAAAGCTATCAACCCATTTGCGTATCCCAGGTGTCTTGGGAACTTTACTGCCTGAATCGAATGGAGACGGAGCTGCAACTGGAGCCGCAACTGGAATAGCTGTCAAAATGTTGAATACACACAAATCCAATGATACAAACAGAACACGACGCAGCTGCAGACGAAGTTGGCCAACTTTTAACTTAAGCATGCAGCTTTTTTGACGTTTCAAACCTGTGAGCGCAAACAAGTGTTAACATGGGGGTTGAAGAGAGTTTCAAGCTCTTTTTAATCTCTGATAAAGACGTAGAGTAATTTTAGCTTCCATTTTATCATTATCCATGTTTATTTTTGTTTTAATTTGTATTCTTGTGTTGAATTAAGTTCACACAGCTGATTTGAAATGCAAAAATGTCAGAAAGCTGTAGCATTTTTTGACAGCTATTCCAGTTGCAGCTGCAGCTCCAGTTGCAACAGCACTCTATTCTGGTCAGGCAGTAAGAGTTGATTTTTAGTTGCAAAATGTTTGGTGTGGTAAAGACTGGACACATCCATCAAATTCAATTGAACACTTTGTTGCTTCGGAATCATTGTGACACGATCAAGTGCTTTTAACGAAAATAGCGTGGCTATTATTTTATTTTATTTAAATCATCGTCGTTCATATTCTTTTCAGCTTATAACATGCCAATTGTGGTTCAAATAATTGCGACCCATGTTTGGGAACTTTATGCTCTTCCTTCGATGATGTGAACTGCAAAAGTTCGGCGGGAACCATATAAGGACAATTGCAGCATAAAAAAAAACAGTTTTTCGAAAAATTGATCGTTCTGCAACGTAAATCGCATGTTCGTGCTCAACTGCAGCCAGATAAAAAATGCAAAAATTTCAGGCAAACGCTGGCGATGATTGCGGGATGACTGGTAATTTTGATGAAAATCACAGGCCAGTAGTTGGTATCATTGCTCTTCCAAAGTTTTTCGCATTTCGTTTTTATTTTCCCGTGGGTGAAAACAAACCTGCATAAGGCTATATGAGGACCGAAAAACGCGTGCTAATAGGTGTGTGAGAACCTTACTACACTAAAATCACCTCCACTTCCCGATTGCAACTAAGTTGCAACTTATTTAGCAATTTATTTTTAACGAGGTTAAGTAACGTGTTGCAAGTTACTTTCCGGTAAAAGTTGCTGCTTATTCCACGATTTTAAAGCGGTTTTCTGTTCACCGCACCAAGTCAGAAGGTTTTGTTCTTCACAAATGGCGTACTTAATTCGACTTGTCAAAAATTTCAATAATCGTTGAATTAGCGTGTTCTAATAGCCGATTTCTATGTTTTCACGCGAAACTTTTTATTTCGTCCCGAACCGTAGGAATCCCGAGATCCCTGTGAAGATCTTCGTTTCTTATATACCACGGAGCATTTACAAATTACCTAAGCAATTTAATTTCAAACTTTTGTAGGTTATTTAAGTTTGAATCGGAGGTAAAACCCCAGAGTTGTGCACCATAAGTCTAAAAAGGTTAAAGTACCTGTCTGTAAAAAATCAACTTATTTTCAATACTAAGCTTTGAATATCTACCAAGTAACCAGCTCATAACTCTTAATTTACTTTTTAGTTATTCGCGTTTCTTTTTTACGTTCGGCCTCCATTTTAACTTTGCGTCTAGAGTCAGTCCACGCGGACTTACTTTTGTTCATTCAGCACTATTCGCCATGTTTTTGTCCACTCATTTACATTATTAAGAGCATTTTGTAATCTAATTGTAGCTTCCCTAATCGTTTTGCCTACTGCTAGTATTGCAGTATCATCAGCAAACGTGGCTACAATAGTGTCTTCTGTTTGAGGTATAACGCGTGTAAATAAAAGGTACAGAACTGGACCTAATACACTTCCTTGTGGTACCCCAGCCACTATTTCTTTGAAATCAGAATAGTCATTTCCGTGTCTTACACGAAAAAGTCTTTCATTTAGATATCCGTTTAGAATGTTGTAAAGTCCTTTAGGCAGAACTTGTCTTGATTTGAATTTGAGGCCTTCGTGCCACACCTTGTCAAACGCCTGCGGCAAGTCCAAAGAGACAGTCGAACAGATTTTATTTTCTTCAAGAGCTCTCTCAATTACGTCAGTTATTCTATGCACTTGATCAAATGTCGAATGCTTGCTTTTAAATCCGAACTGATGTTCAGGTATTAATTGTTTCTCTTGTGTTATCGGTTGCAGGCGCAGGAGTAGTATTCTTTCAAAAACTTTTGATATAATAAGAAGAAGCGAAATCGGCCTGTAAGACTTCTTTTCGTGAGATGGTTTGCCAGGTTTCAATACCATTATGACTTCCGCAACTTTCCATTGGCTCGGAATATATTCTAACCTTAGAGCGGCATTTATTATGTAAAGGAGGTTAATACTCGTAAGCCCTTTACGAGGGAGCATTTTTAAAATCTCTGCCGTTATTAAGTCATATCCTGGAGCTTTGTTGGACTTAAGCTTCTTTATTTCTCTTTTTAATTCGGCAAATCTAGCATTTCTTGTTATGTAGCTTTCATTTGAGGTAAAATTCATATTAATATTTTCGTTGAGTTCTTGCACATTTAATAGCTTGAATGTTTCCTCCAAGCAATCGGCGAATACCATCGCTTTTTCTTTGTCACTTTTAGCCCAATGCATCGTGAATTGAGCGATTGGATCCTGACAATCTCAATTTACTCAACTCAACAGACTACCGGACATGAGCAGGCAAATGTATTCCATCAATATCAGTGCCTCATTAATCTCTTGCGGGTTAACTGCGGGCAAAACTTCAGACATGTTGTACTTGAGGTATTTGTCCCACAAATTGAGTGCGTTCAAGGAAAAACATGTCCAGATGATGGTGGAAAATAAAATGTACGGTAAATCCCTGTTCGAGGAAACTGTAGCATTACTGAATGTTTCGCTCAAATATTATCGTTAGCATACAAATCCATCCACTAAAAGAGGCTTCTCGAGATCTGGTGCACAGCTCACCATCCCTCAAATGAGATTGGATGATGGTTAGTGCGTTGGACTGTCATGCGGAAGGTCTGGGTTCGTTTCCCAGATGCTACCACCTAAAAACAGAAATGTTTTTTTTCCAAGGTACTGCTTTTTGCAAGGAACTGACAAATCCTCCAATCCTTGTCATTAATAAGTGCTTCTCATCTAGCCGTTCGGACTCTGCAAAAAATTGTAGGTCGCCTGCATTCCTGCCAACAACACGCACACAGGAATGGTTGAGAGTTGAAAGTCACTAGGCCCTGGTTGGGCGACTAAATTTATTTATTTATTTATTTTTTTTATTTCCGGTCGGAATTTATAATTTCCCCCACGCAAAAACCACAGTAATTCATTTTTATAAATAAATTCTAAAAGTTATGACCTTTCTTACCTAAACGACTCAAAAGTATCCACCAATAATATCCGAGTGTGAATTGTGTAAGGAGACTTCTCCACACCTTTTGCTCGCAGCTCAACAACTAAATTATTATTATTTTTTACAAAATATTTTGTTAACATATCCTCGAAATTCCACTTTGCCAATTCTGATTCTGTCTCAACACTTATTCGAATATTTTTCTCGAAAGTTCGATTTTCATTTTCAATTAAGTTTTGTAAACAATCAACCAAACAATAATTGAATATTTGAATTGGCTGTAGACTACCATGAGTTGGATTAAAAAATACAACCGCAAATAGGAAAAGTTTCCAATTTTGTGTCATTGTTTCAAAGTTTAAAAGTCAACTAAGGAATGAAGAGATGTAATATTAGAACACTCTACTGGCCATATCAATTTTAAACAATCAATGTAATTTTTCATTTACATACTCGTATTTATTTTTGCACTTCAAGATAGTTTGAAGTGATTAAACTATAGAGGGTTTGATAAAAGTCCTTTTGAACCGTTTAAGATCAAAAGTAAAAATCGCAGATTAAACAATAGACTTAGTATAAAGTGCACAACTGGATCGCATAAACTTGTTCTCTTATAGTATTCAGGGCTTTGAAGTTAAATTAGTTAGTAAGGATGTAAGAAGGAAGAGTGAAAAAGTTCTTTGCTTTCTGTATTAATATTGTTTGCAAAAATGGAATAAAATATAACCTTGGGCTAAATAGACGTTAACGTTTGAATAAGATTAAGATTTTATCAAAATTGCTTGTGTCGTTTTTGATAAATGTTAGCAATTCAAGCATTTAAACAATTAATTTAGCTAAAACAAATTGTGATAGGAGCATAAAGTGGATAGTTATGAATTTGAAACGAATCCATTCACCCATTCAGTGTAAGGACGAAAAAAGCACACAGTAAAATTTGATTAAAACTCATACACCGAAAACCAATACTTGCCCTTTAGAGTAAATAGAAATGAACATGAACTTTGTAATATAGACCAACCTTCTTATAAGCAATAAATGTTCGTGTTTACGAGTCCTATTATGGTGCTTTACATTTATAATGTATTCAGTTTGAATTGAACATGGGAACTTTACACACAATATGGCAAGTTAACAAGCCTATTTGAATTAAATGCCCTCAACTCTACGTTGAGTCAATAAAGCAGAAACATTTTTTCTTGTTTTATCCAAGCCTCCTGCGACAAACACTTATTTTATTTCTATAAGTAGTTGATGAATTGGATTTTAATTAAATCCATATTTGCTTCTATTTTTATTTAACTAATCAATTCCATTATTTATTAGTGTCCTGAGTCCAGCAAAATAACGAAACATAAAGCTTAACGAAGACACAAGGCCGGTCAAGCTAAAAACGCAAGCGGTGCAAATGTGCAGGGCGCTGAACCCAATGGGCACCTGGCAAGCATTAAAAAAATTACTCAATCAATGAGTAAATTATTTTTGTTTTATATATTTCAGCCTAATTGGGAGTTTCACATTAAAAATTTTTCACCCGAAAAATGTTTATTTTCCCGGAATTTTAGAAGCTATTTCTGAGTTTTGCTTAAACTTCACTTGGTCCTAAATAAAAAAAAATCAGCAGAAAGGTCAAATAAGTGACAATTTTAATTTTTTAAGTTACCACAAAAAATGGGAATTTTTGTTTTTCGGGTTAAAATCACAATAGGCGAAAAGTTAGATGTCATTTTTTCCGCTTGGAATATTGCTCACGTGAAACTCACAATAAGCTTTGTTATGTTTTTGAATTATTTTTTAGATACTTTTTACTTTAAAACTTTTTTTTTCAGTTCATATATTTTTGTGATACTCGTATGGTTTTTTAATTTTAGTTTACAACTTTTTTTATAATCTTTTGCTACTATTATTTTTGTGAGGGCCTGTCTTTCTGTCTTTTTTTTTAATTTCTGTGCATTTCTACGCATTTTAGTCCAAAGTTCTGTAAAAAATTATATAAAAAAATGTTTTGACATAGCTTAGACTGAAAATCACAGACACAGTAAAGGAACACACATAATATACGATTTCCTAGGTTTCAGTAAAATCCTATTTATTTTGTTGTGTTTACCGTTTAAAAATACTACTTAAAGTAACGAGGAAATGACTTCTTGCATCAATAACCGTAATTGAGGACGCTAATGATGAAGCTTGTTTATATCGGGCCGGCCCTGCCAAGACAGCAAATTAAATGATCCCAACGGCACTTCATCAACACAAGAAGCACCAGAGATAATTCCTCGATAGGGAAACGAAAACGAATCCCGTGCGCATTTTGACAGAGACCTTTTTCTATGACTGAAATTCATTCAATACACGTTTGAGATGAAATTTATCCTGGAAGCCATTTTAGTAATCCTATCGCTTGGAGGCCATTTTAAAAAGTGGCGCCCCATCTATCAAAGTCGGTAAATTTAAGAAAAACTTTTATTTCAGTATTGCCACTTTTCGGAAACAAACATTAATAGGTGGAACCTCCACTTTTTTGACCATTTTTAATACGAGTATTTTTAATATCAAAAAAGTTACGGAAACTAAAGCCAAACGGGTGTTGGGAAATAAAAACTAACATTTTGAAAAAAAAGCTGTTGAGTAGAAGTCCCTTTAGTTTAAATTTCAATGCTACCACTTTTCAGGGAAACATTTTTTTTATGTCAAAATGTGAAACTTACGCCTTTTTTTTGAAAATTTTCAATGTTTCCACTTTTTTTTTTGGTTATTTTTAATAATATTCTAAACATGAACAAATTTGCGGAAATGCCTCCAGGCCAATTCTGGCCCTGTAAAAAAGTGAATCGAAAATTAGTTCATGCTTTCACATTAATTCTGATTCCCGTTCTGTGAAAATGTCAAACCAAATATCAAAAACTTTAATATGAATAATTTTCATTCACGCCATCATTTGGGAGTGAATACCCAAAATGAAAATGAGAATACGATTAAACAATGTCAAATTCAATCATATCTCTTTCTATGTAAAACCCATAAGGAAAAAAGTGTTTCTATCTCATTTGTTTCTCTGTTCTCATCAAAAACACAAGAGAGAAAATGGTGCAGTTTTTAAGAGAAATGGTAAGTTAGTTCGAGCATCGATAATATAATTTTCATTCCAAAACCAGAATCGTTTATCTGTGAATTATGAATCGAAAAGTGAAACCAAATGCTTGGCAGCGAATGTGAAAATTATTTATTCGATTCACTTTTTCAGAAAATACAGAATCGGCCTCCAAATGCCAAACGCGTTTTGGAAAAATAACAGTTGACGTCTTAAAAGATAGATATTGAATAGAAGGACCTTCGGATAAAACATACTTTTTTTGATGTAAACATTACCGGAAAAAGTCCCACGATTTGATATAAAAAAAGTTTGTTCCCGAAAAATTGGGAACACCGATATTTTACCAAAAGGTGTGTCTGCTTAACAATTATCTTTTAAAATATCAATCGTTATTTTTCCAACTCACATTTGGCATGTGAAGGTATTTCTTTTTAGGTTGAAAACTATTCAAAAAATGAGTAGATATCACATTTTGACATGCAAAGTAGTTTGTCCCTAAAAAGTGGCAGCATTAAAATTTTAACTAAAAGGGCGTCTTAAATTTTCCAAATTTGTAATTTTTTCTTAAATTTACCAATGGCGTCCAGGAAACAGGACTATAAGAATGACTTCCAAGCTAAATACCGTCCTTAGCATGTCAAAAACAAATAAAAAATATAAAAATAAGGTGCTTCCCCACAAAATGTGCACGGATTTCGGTTTATTGGCCTCCAAGCGTCAGAATTACGTTTCTTCTGACATCTTACCTTATGTTATTAGACAAGCCATAACAAATTTCTGACCAAAAAATTTCTTATAAAGTTGAAATTTGTCTTCTTAAGTAGTGAGTACACTCTTTTGCCCAAAACAACCTAATTTTTGAGTAGGACACGAATTGGTTGCAAATTGTAACATTGATCCAGACAACCGAATTTGAACAACCCGAAAGGAATTATTATCCGCATATCAGTATTAGCAGACAATGGATGGGGAAAGAAGAAGATTCGGCTTTTTAAAGGACATCATGCTGGACAAATGCTGGTTTTCATCCATTCGAAAAGAGCCCAATAGAGTAGGACAGATGGAAAAACTTACTAGATACCTACTCAAATTTTTTATCAGCGTCGAATTTGAACAACCCAAGATGAATTATCTGCATATACGTACTGGTATAAGAAAACCTCTTCAGAATAATAGAAAGAATACTATATATGGGCCGACAACTGCACGAGCTTTCAAGTACAGGTGGAGTCATAACACTCTTTGTCTTTGACAACAACTCTTTAAGAGCAAACTCTAAGGTGCAAGCAGATAAGCTCCCTCTACCTCTAGGGAGTTAGAACAGCAGGAGTATCATTGAAGATGAGCTTTGGAAACGATGACTAAGTACGTTGTTGACATATGACCCCAAACATTTTTACGCCTTTGTTACATTTAAGTTTTTTTGCCTTAATCTCAGATCATACTTACAATTTATTTTTAAAAGATAAGAACACTTATTCGACGGTCTTTTTGGATGTGTCACAAGCAATCGGCAAGGTGTGGCACGAAGGCCTCAAATTTAAATTATGACAAGTTTTGCTTTAGGGACTTCATACAATTCTAAACGAATATTTAAAAAACAGACTTTTTCTTGTAAGACACAGACAGAAATGAATATGCAAATTCTAAAGAAATGGTGGCTGAGGTACCACAAGGAAGTATATTAGGTCCCGTTCTGTACCTTATATTTACACGTGATATACCTCAAACGGAAGATATTTTCGTAGCCACGTTTGCTGATTATAAAGGGTGATTTTTTAGCTGGTTTGGTTTTGGCAACACTGGTTTTGACAGCTGACGTGTGTTTAGTACCTTGTGTCACTGTCAAACAGCTTAAGTTTGGTTTGCAATTTAACCATGGATCGTCTTACAAATGAACAACGCTTGCAAATTATTGAATTTTTCTATCAAAATTCGTGCTCGGTTCGAAATGTTCATCGCGCGCTGCTTCCATTTTATGGTCGGCATTCTCGACCTTCTGAGCAGTCTATTCGGAAGATTGTGACCAAATTTCGCACCAAATTTACTTTGTTGGACATTAAACTACCAACACGTTTACGTACTGTGCGTAGTGAAGAAAATATTGCGGCCGTATCAGCTAGTGTGACAGAAGACCGCGAAATGTCGATTCGGCGCCGTTCCCAGCAGTTAGGCCTTTGTTACAGCACTACGTGGAAAATTTTGCGGAAGGATTTGGGCGTAAAGCCTTTTAAGATACAGCTGGTGCAAGAACTAAAGCCAGCCGACCTACCACAACGCCGAATTTTTGGTGAATGGGCTCTTGGAAAGCTGGCCGAGGATCCGCTTTTTTATCGAAAAATTGTGTTCAGCGATGAGGCTCATTTTTGGTTGAATGGGTACGTAAATAAGCATAATTGCCGCATTTAGAGTGAAGATCAGCCAGAAGCATTGCAACAGCTACCAATGCATCCCGAAAAAGCCACTGTTTGGTGCGGTTTATGGGCCGGCGGCATTAATGGGCCATATTTCTTCAAAGATGATGCGAATCGCAGCGTTACTGTCAATGGTGAACGCTACCGAGCGATGATAACAAACTTTTTTTTGCCCGAAATGGAAGTTCTTGACTTGCATGATATGTGGTTTCAACAAGACGGTGCCACATGCCACACAGCACGCGAAACAATGGCGCAATTGCGAGGCGAGTTTGGTGAACAGTTAATTTCACGTTTCGGGCCGGTCAATTGGCCGCCTAGATCGTGCGATTTGACACCATTAGATTATTTTTTGTGGGGGTATGTCAAGGCTAATGTCTATAGGGACAAGCCCGCTTCGATTGACGCACTGGAAGCCAACATCCATGCATTCATTCGTGAGATACCGGCCGATATGTGTGAAAGAGTATGCCAAAATTGGACTCAGCGGATGGGCTACCTGAGACGCAGCCGCGGTCAACATTTGCATGAAATTATCTTTAAACATTAAATTGCAAGGTTCAAACTATCGATTCAAATATATATTTCATTCATTTTTTCGAATTTTTTGTGTTTTTTTTTTTAAGTTCTTAACCTCTTAAAAAATCACCCGTTACTGCAATACTAGCAGTAGGCAAAACGATTAGCGAAGCTACAATTAAGTTACAAAATGCTCTTAATAATGTTAATGAGTGGACGAAAACATGGCGAACAGCGCTCAATGAACAAAAGTTATTTCACGTTGACTTTACCTATACAAAAAATAAATAGATCACCCGTCTTTCTAAATACCGCTCGTGTCCTATTTGCACTTTGCAAATGACGCGAAATTGAAATGGAAGCCGCACGTAAAAAAGAAATGCGAAGAACTTAAAGGTAAATAAAGAGATATGAACTAGCTACTCGGTAAATATTCTAAGCTTAGTATTGAAAATAAGTTCATTTTTTTCAGGCAGATACTTAAACCTATTTTGACTTATGGAATACAACTCTGGGGTTGTACCTGCAATACAAACTTAAATAACTTACAAACGTTTGAAAATAAATTGCTAAGGTCATTTGCAAATGATCCGTGGTACATAAGAATCGAAGATCTTCACAGGGATTTCGGGACTCCTACGTTTCGGGACGAAATAAAAAATTTCGCACGAAAACGTGGAAATTCTATATTAGAACACGCTAATTCAACGATTATTGAAATTTTTTGATGAGTCGAATTAAGTCTGCCGTCTGCGGAAAAAAAACCCTCCGACTTGGAGCGGTGAACAGAAAACCGCTTTAAAATCGCGAAATGAGCAGGAACTTTCACCGAAAAGTTACCTGCACCTGTAACACGTCACTTAATTTCGTTAAAAATTAACTACTAGATTAGTTTCAACTTAATTGCCATCGGGTTTTTAGTATAGTACAAATCTCACACACCTATGGGCACACGTTTTTCGGCCTCATAGAGCCTTTTATGCAGGTTTTGCACCTACCCACGGAAAAAAATTATATTTATTTTGAAATGATTTTTCAAAAGCTCTTTATTTACCTCACCTTCACCATCAACGCTAAGAGGAGCTCGAGCAAGTTATGGTTTTCAGTGCAGTGTATCTAAATAATACAATTAATTATATTTTTCTTGACCGTAAAATGACAACAAGGTTCTACCAGACCATACTTTCGATAGCTTGAGGATATTTTTTTGAAACACTGTCGATTTATTTTTCAACAGAATAATGATCCGAGTCATGCAACAGGTGTAAGTTAAACTTGGTTGACGAATCAAAAAAGCATAGGAAACATTGCACGACAAATTTCAAATGGTTACTGGCATTTTATTTAACTATAAACCAGTCGGTATTAGCAGTTACCTCTTTTAGAGCTTGTGCATTGATTACCTTATATAAAGCTTACAAGGGAATCAAAAATAACATAGAAAGCATTGCACAATAAAATTCACATTTCACATCTAATTAATGACTAACTAATGGTGAACTATTAAGTCATTATACATTTAATATTTTTTACCGCTTTTCTAGTTATGTCAAGTTAGAAAAAAACCAAAAAAAAACATAGAAAACATTGAACGACAAAATGAACTAAATTTTCACAACTAATTACTGGAAAATGATCCACTTTCCCCTTTTTTGAATTTGTCAAATTGCTTTGCTAGTTTGACACTCATAGAAAACAGATCAGCCAAAAAACATAGAAAACATTGCATGAAAAAATTAAATTTGTCAAAACTTATTAAGTAAAAATTTTTAAGCACTAAAATATGAGATTTAAGAAGCTTTTACCACTTGAAAAAAAAAACATAGAAAACATAGAATGACGAATCCGAATCTGATATAGTAAATTAAGGACAAATTTATGCATCTACCCATGCAAGATCCAATTTAATTCATCACTACTAATTAACGGCAAATTATTAAGCCATAAATCATTGGGTAAATGAAGTTTTCACCAATTTTCCACACGGAACTTTTCCAACCAGATATCAAGTTAGAAAAGCACCCAAAAAAAACTTTGTAGACTCCATGGGTCAAATGTAACGGCCTCTTTTTAACTGCCTTTTTTTTACTAAACGGTGGGAAATGGACCCATTGCTGTACGAACATATATTTTTTATACAACATAAAACACCGTTGTTTTCAACGCGCTTACCTGATTACGCATACACACACTGTTTTGCTTTTATGTAGTCTACAATAATAAATAAGACTAAGATATTTACCTTTTTATTCACATAACTTCTCTATTATGAGCTCCAAATATTTAAAATATGTGATCTTAAAATTTAAACTCTAAAGTTATCTGAGCTCAGTCTTAGAAAATTTGATAGGACATTGTAAATTTCCATTTAATCGGTGGCATTTAAGATCTCGTTAAGTTCGTTGATTACAAATAATGTGTTTTTAATATTTTCAAGTTAATAAAAAGTTCACATACATTTTATCTATTATTAGTGGTTTTTTCTTGTAAGCCCATAACTTCCTATCAACATCATAAAAACCTATCATTGTGTGTCAATTATTATATCCCCGAATCAACAAATTCAGATCAACAGCCAATTATGAGAACTTGCCACAGACATTCATTTATCTAACTAAATAACCCAAATATTGTCGTAAAAATAGAACTTAAATATGCTATCAAACCAAATCAACATAATATGCCAACAGAAACTCAATTATAAAGGAAATAAAGCTCATTTCGAAACAATGCACTCGGTAAATATAACTTATACAATTGATCAGCTTCTAACATAAGCACGCGTATATAAAAGGGATTATTTGACTATAGGAGCATCGCTACAGCAGGTGGTGTCACTGTGTCAGTTTAAGAGACACAGACTCCTATTCAATGCAAGGAATTTGGTTCACATGATACAAACAAAAAGTCAACTAATTTGCTTAAGAATTATAAGGATTAATGAAAAAAATGCATATTAAGTCACGTTCATCAGAGGTATCGAAGTGAAGAAAGAGAATTCTGCCACTGCATTCAAAATTCTATCTAAAGAAAGCACCGTGATCTCAACTCTCCAAAAATAGACTTTATTTGCTCGTCGTTTGGTTTAACATTCCAATTGAAATCATTGTTACCACTTTTGAAAAATCTCTATATATAACCACAAAAATGAAAGAATAGGGTATAGGGAATAGGGTATAGGGTATAGGGTATAGGGTATAGGGTATAGGGTATAGGGTATAGGGTATAGGGTATAGGGTATAGGGTATAGGGTATAGGGTATAGGGTATAGGGTATAGGGTATAGGGTATAGGGTATAGGGTATAGGGTATAGGGTATAGGGTATAGGGTATAGGGTATAGGGTATAGGGTATAGGGTATAGGGTATAGGGTATAGGGTATAGGGTATAGGGTATAGGGTATAGGGTATAGGGTATAGGGTATAGGGTATAGGGTATAGGGTATAGGGTATAGGGTATAGGGTATAGGGTATAGGGTATAGGGTATAGGGTATAGGGTATAGGGTATAGGGTATAGGGTATAGGGTATAGGGTATAGGGTATAGGGTATAGGGTATAGGGTATAGGGTATAGGGTATAGGGTATAGGGTATAGGGTATAGGGTATAGGGTATAGGGTATAGGGTATAGGGTATAGGGTATAGGGTATAGGGTATAGGGTATAGGGTATAGGGTATAGGGTATAGGGTATAGGGTATAGGGTATAGGGTATAGGGTATAGGGTATAGGGTATAGGGTATAGGGTATAGGGTATAGGGTATAGGGTATAGGGTATAGGGTATAGGGTATAGGGTATAGGGTATAGGGTATAGGGTATAGGGTATAGGGTATAGGGTATAGGGTATAGGGTATAGGGTATAGGGTATAGGGTATAGGGTATAGGGTATAGGGTATAGGGTATAGGGTATAGGGTATAGGGTATAGGGTATAGGGTATAGGGTATAGGGTATAGGGTATAGGGTATAGGGTATAGGGTATAGGGTATAGGGTATAGGGTATAGGGTATAGGGTATAGGGTATAGGGTATAGGGTATAGGGTATAGGGTATAGGGTATAGGGTATAGGGTATAGGGTATATGGTATAGGGTATAGGGTATAGGGTATAGGGTATAGGGTATAGGGTATAGGGTATAGGGTGTAGGGTATAGGGTGTAGGGTATAGGGTATGTTAGAGAGGAAGAATTAAATTTGGCGGCGTAACAGCTCGTGGAGAACTAGTTCCTAGTGACTCACATTTCTCAACTATTCCTGTGTGCGTGTTATTGGCAGGAATAGAGGGAACCTACAACTTTTGGCCATGTTCGAACGACTAGGGGAGCAGCACTTATTCATGACAAATAAAAGTATACCCTTGGAGGATTTATCAGTTCCTCGCAAGAGGCAGTACCTCAAGAAAAACATTTCTATTTTTTTTTTTTTGCCGGCAGTGGCTGGGAATCAAACCCAAAGCTTCAGCATGAAAGTCCAACGCAATAACCATCATGCCACGAGGTGCTACAGAGAGGGAGGATGTTGGCTTTAATTTACTGACCCGTTATTGAAATATGTTTATGAAAATAACTAGAAAAAATTTGAGAATCTTCAAAGTCGTATCTCCTATAAGTACAATTTTTTTGAACCAAAAATAAAAAAATTTAGCCATTTTGGTAAAAATTGATGAAAACGATTTAACAAAATCGACTTTATTCTTTCTTCGTACCTAGTCGTCTGTCGTCGTTATGATAGACTTGATTTAAGCAAAATGTTTTTTCAGGGATCAATATTTCTCTTATAGAGCCAGTAAAAGAGCTAAAAAGTTAGAAATAAGAACATCGAAATAAAAGACTGAAATGATATTTATACAAATCGCAAGACAAGCTAATTTTCATCAATTCCTTAAGTTTTCTACTGGTACACCAAAACTGACCATTTTAAGTCATAGTTAACCTCTTTACGTCAGCGTGAAAATAAAAATCTAAAAAACTACAACACTATGAGACCTCTAAAATTCTACCAGTGAGACATTTACCAAAGTGGCAACCACATTTGTAATTAGTTAGAAGAAGCAAGTTGCGGTGAGAATAATAGCACGACGGGACAGCTTAAGTGTGCAGTGTCCCAGATCAATCCCCACACCAAAAGAATGCAATCCAATTTAAACGATACGAAAAAAAAAGAAGATGGAACTAATATTTTTGATAATGAGCTAAGCAGCACGCATATATGTACATAGCTCATATTCTTACCCCAACCCGAACAGGGGCAAGACTGTTGTGTTGTCATCATCGTCGCCCATCATGATCATGTTAATTAGGCCATTAATGCATCGGATCGCTAATGAACCAGCTATCACATTATTTGTTGATCACGTGGAATGGGTTCATTACTTTTGTTCGATGACAAAGACGCTATACGACAAGAATATATATTTTCGTTTGTGGACTCCTCATGGAATCTGGAGTTGTGCTTAAATTCTCCTGGATGGTGGATATCATAAGTGTATTGCACTCCAGATTTTTTTTTTTCAAACCAGACACAGGTGAATAGAGAGATGAGAGAATAAATGGATTTGGAAGCAGCAATTGTTGGAATCTAAACGATTTTAAAGGGTCAAACGCTAACAACATTACTGTCATCATAAAGAGCAAATTAACATGGCTGTGATTGTTGTATGTGCAGCGGGTTGTTGTCGCTGGTTATATACAAAAATATTAGATTAATGTTCGGAGGCTTTTCATTAATTTTTGATCTTCATTGTTAAAAAATGGGCGTTTTCTCACCTTGTTAGGATATTTAAAGGGTGTGTGTTATACTAATACATAATTTTGGATTAAATTTAGGGAATCCACTTCAAAAACAACATAAATTTAGCTCTTATAATTAAAAAAAAAAAGCTTATACTTGGAACTTAGTGTCTTATCTGAGACTTATTGAATGAGATTTAACTTGTGTGTATGAAAGTTAACTCGTATGTCGTATCTATACAAATTTAAATTTTTTCTCACGATCCTTTTTGTAAATTTAAATAATGGGGACCTTGATAGAGTAAAAGTCGTGTATTATAGGCTTTATGTGGTTAAAAAGGATCACGGGTTTTTCTCTCATCCCTGAAATTAAATCGTTACGTAAAATATTTTACCTAAGTTCAATTTAAGCCAAGCCACTGTTTGAAAGCATTTTGTGAGTTTTGTAGTGTTTCCTTAAATTAAAGGACTGGCGATAGTAATGTTTACAGCCTAAACCACTGAACTAATTTTCTTCAATATTTTTTTAGGTTTTTTGTAACTCTCCAGAAGAGAAATTATAATTTTTTCTTAGCACCACAAATAACGGTATACTTGCCCTACAACCGTAAATAAAAAGATAATTTATCTCAAAAACAGCTCTAACGATTTCGATAACAAAAACAGTATATTTTATTGTAGGTTTGGTGTACATTTGAAAAGAAATGACCGAAAACCGTTATTAACAGTACCTGCCATATCTTGGTTTTTTAATTTTCAATTTCTCATTAACGGCTCAGCTCAAACGATTTCAGTCAAAATTTGTATGCAATTTTTTTAATGTTAATAATATTACTTATTATTAAAATTAAAAAAAATAGATTTTGGATTTTTAAAAAAATATTAAATATATTTTTTTTTGAAAAATCAATATATTAAAAATGGGTTGATGAATATTTTTGAAACTAGATTTAAAAATATATTTTGATACGTACTCAATATTGGCGTGCCAAAACTTTTTTTTTTTAAATAATTTTTTTAGAAAACCGCTCCAGCCTCCAGCGATTTATTTTTTTTTTGCACATACTCATATTTTTTCAAGTAATTATATGCCATACTTATTTTTGAGCTCTAAGTTTTTTAACTAGTTGATTATACAATTAAAAGAACGATTTAAATGTTTTTTCATATATTTATATTTTTTATAATTACTTTCATATTTTAAAAGCTCTTAATTCCAAGCAGCTTGAACATAAGATCAAGTACGTACGATCCAGTTGTGCATTTTATTTCTCGTGTGAAGTGAGTTCTTATATTTTTTTTTTTTTGTTTTTGCATCGTCCGTTGTGGTGTTAAGGGTTCCAAATAATTGTGTGGGCTATGTTCTTAATAATCTTCTTCAATCATTTTTCATTTAAAAATTAAATCCAACTGTAAGATAAGAAAAATTTTCAAATATTCGTTAAGAATATTGCGTCGGACAATTAATTGTGTGTGAAAAATGAGTGGAGACTTGGGTATAGGAATCTACTACCATTTTCTTTTTAATTGACATTTCACTATCGAACTCCGTACTACATACAAAAATCACAACGAAAATTTTCTGTATAGAAAGTTTCGTTTCGCTTCAGCTGTGTATTATCCTTAAATAAAATTGTGAAAGTTGTACATTTTGTTCTAACATTAGAGCTTAGCTAACTCCAATTACCACAATTTTTGATCGATTAAGAAGAAAAGTATCTCCTCTTAATCAGTACTTTTTTTACTTTTTTGAAACATCAGATAAGAAAAACATGGTATGCACACTGTCGCTAAAAAGTATGGTAGAACATCGGAAATTGTGACAGATTCCTAGTTGTGAAAAAAAAATGAAATATGTTCAATTTTCAGAATTCTATCTCCAAAACCTAAACATTTTTTTTTACCGTTCACAAAAAAATTCATATGATATATTCTTGGTGTAAACAAGGCATTACCATGTCAAATGTAATATCTGGACTGGATCAAAATTCTGGTTTCAAAATTCAGCTTTTCATTATTCGGGTTTTTCAAAGAAAATATGACTGATTATTTCAGTTCTTTCTGTTAAAATTCAGCTTTTTCATGTCGTTTTCGATTGGACGTTCGGAGTACCCCTTTTCTACTCTATTTTTACTCAAACTACGTCAAAATCATTCGATTGGCTGTTCAGAGTACTGTTATCGGAGCCTTTTTCTGTTCCTGATTTCAAGAAGGAGTAGATTTGAAACACACGCAAAAGATTAGGTTAGGTTAGGTATACGTGGCTATCAGTAAATTAATACTGACACACTTAGACCAAAGTTGGTCCATTATGATACCACATGAATCTAGAAGACTTCTTCCTTACTCGTTAACCCACTTAGATCTCCTAACGAAGCCTACGAGACTATTTATGTGATCACTAGGATCGTTATATAAAAATAGTCTCCTAAGTGTAGCCTACGTCTGTTGGAAAGTGCTGGAGCATGTACAGAGAAGGTGAAGAATCGTTTCTTCCTCCTTCTCTTCCATACAGCTTTTGCAAAAATCGTTTGAAAGCCTATTAACAGTGTCCTGTTATGATATCTACAACAGAGTTGATATGCAGTCTGTTTAGGGCACAACTTTTCGTCGGATTCATTGTCAAAATTGATAAATGCTTGAATAAAGTAA
Source organism: Dasysyrphus albostriatus (assembly GCA_946251815.1). NCBI lineage: Eukaryota > Metazoa > Arthropoda > Insecta > Diptera > Syrphidae > Dasysyrphus > Dasysyrphus albostriatus. Next base: position 203,392,569 of record OX276335.1, read on the forward strand.
TTTTGTAGAATGGCGGCAATCGGTAGTTTGCATATTAATTTGACAGCATGATGTTTTCATATTCGATTGGAATCAAATAGGAGTGGGAAAGTCAGAAAATCCAATCGAAAATGAGTTTAGTATAATTTAAAATTATAAACAATAAAATGTTTTCTGTTTTGTTTCACAAATACCTCATATTTATATACGAAAATAAGCAAACAAAAACAAATTTTCAGCTCTGACTACTTATCGGAAATATGTAACTTGAATTTGGAAAATCACAACTTCGAAAGTAAAATTTTTGCAAAACGAATTTTGACCTAGCCAACATTTTACCCAAACTCCTGGAAATCTATAAAAATTTTATTGATATGACTACACAGTACCTATTTCATGCAATAATTTTAAATTTGACTGTCAACTTCTTACTATTAAAAATGTTTAAATTTCCTAAATCTATAAAAATAATTTTCGAACAAAAAATAAAAAAATAAAAGTAATACAATTAACTCTTATCACTTCCCAAATCAACAGAAAAATTCCAAAAACTCTAGCAGAATATTTGAAACTTACGGAACACAAGGACGGTTCTGTTATCAATTTCAACAGAGATACCTGAATAAAAATTCAAAGTTTTATTCTTAATTCGTTTGTTGATTCTACTGAAAATGAAAAATGAGATTTCTTAAAATGTATCGTGTTTTCCTCCGGACCGTCGCACGCGACAACACGGGACGATTTATTTTAATTCTTCAGAAGGTGTGTCAGCTTCTAAACATAACATGGAGCTAGTAGTCTTAACAAGCTTATATTATAAAAACACTTTGTTAAAGCAAGTTTCCTGATAATATTCAATTTTATTAAATGGGTGCAAAGACAAATAGCGCATTATGTTCCAAAGATAACACAATTTCTTTTTTAATCATAAGAAGTCCATAAAATATGTCTCATTATCAATCTTTCCATTATTGTGGTTAGTGGTTAAGCATTAATATTATAAATACATTTTTCTCTTCTATTTGGTATACCGGCGGGACAAAAAAAAAAGCAAAACGATCATAATGCATTTATAATATCATAGACTAGCCACACCTCAAGATCTTTGAAAGACTGAACGTAAAGAAATCATATTCAGCGTTTTTTTTATTTTATTACTGAGATTATTGTTTTGATTATATTTTAACACCTAAGCTATAGCCATACGCAATCAAAGAATGCATAAACCTTATATAAAATGCTTATGGCTTTTGAGTAGGGTTTACTGGAGATATCAACACCCTACCTTCTTTTTCCTTTACTTTAGAATATTTCTAGGGTATACTAAGAAAAAAGATGACTGCATTTTATTCAGAGCATCCATAGTTATTTTATTTTTTAAGGAAAAGTATTGTTCATATTAAAAGTTAAAAATGTTTACCTATAAAGAAAAACGCTTAAAAAAAATCTATTAGTTTTTCTAAAAGTCGTTAAATTCGCACAAAAGCTTTAAATCGTTAATCAAATAATTTTTTGATCAATTTGAGATTCTAATAGCAATGAAGGTGACATAAAGATAACCAATCTCATCCAGAGACTTCAGGAAAAGAACTTCTTAGTTTGCTTATCGGTCTCCCAATCAATTAAAGCTACTTGAAAACTTCTTGAAATTTTACACAGATTTTTCTTTATAATCTACTGGCTACTCTTATCACTTTAAGGGGGAGGGGGTACCAATAAAATTAAAAAAAAATCGAAAATAAGCGCCACTTTAATACAATGACAGTGGCATTCGTTAACAAAATCTAGCTCTACATTTTATTATTTCGATTAAGTTTTCTATGGAACTGGATGGTTGAAAATTTTTTTTTTAAATTTAAGCATGAAAAATTATCAAAATTGGACAGAGTTTGAGGAGCTCTGAAACTGGTTTATATGAAAATGTCAAGTCTTAATGGGAGCAGAAAGTAAAAACAACACAACACACTTTTTCTCTGATTTGCGAAATAACCTCATTTTGGCTCTAATGAAAAGTAGTAGTATAAACCATTTAACTCATCATTCATTTGCTCACTCACTCATGAGATGAAAATGCCAAAATGTTGTACTTATACGTAAACCTTCAAATCAACATTTGAAAGTCGTATTCAAACTTAACTACACTACTCTGATCAGGGCTGGCCCGCACTTAATTGGAGCCCTGTGCAAGGTTCATCATTTGCCCCCTCAATTGCAGTTATTGGCTCAAGAAGTCATTTCCTTGCATTTCATTACTTAAGGGATAGACTTTGCAAAGCGTCTCTCTAAGGACCTATGAAGACACTTGATCAAAATTCCAAGCTAAATATTTTTTTTACGGAAACTGTTTCCCTCCGACCAATAGGCATTGAAATAAATTGGTGTACAAATTGTACATCAAATTTTACACCTGTTCGATACGAATTTAGGTAAGCATAGGCAGACAAAATTTTATTGATTCAACACCTCAAATGCTATTATTGATACGACTTACAAGCCTTACGCAATTGACACTTTTTAAGTCGTCGGCTCTCGGTCTAGTAGTCCAGATTCACAGGAAAATCCACCTTCTTCAGAGGCTGGCCCTATAGATTCTGGGGAGAGTCAATTATTGCACTATCTAAATCAAATGCAAAACCATCTAAATTTGAACAAAAGATTCCACCCGTCACGCCACACAGTGGTCCGTTTATTGAATTTTGGTGACAAAAATCATTTTCCACGCCAGTTCCTATAATATAAATGAATGAAATTAGGTATACTTGATGATTTGGGGATGCTGAATTTAGTTGTACTGCCTATTTTTCAAACAGGGGCTTCACAGTTTAGGTCAGAACATGGTCCCAAATTTCAAAATTTTAAATAAAGTAATGTCAAGCTCAGGACCTGATTGAAGTTTATGTTTGAAACACCCTAATATATGCGCTTGAGTGTATACTTTCATATAAAAATGACTGCAATACTAATTTTTACCAAAAATGTGGAGAAGATGGGCCAAAATGTTCAGAATTGTTCCCAAGGGATTAGAACTAATTTAAGTGTGCTTATTTTTAAAAATGTTTATATTGTAAATTATTTTTAGACTTAATGTGATTGACTCTGAATAAAATTTAGAATTTAAAATTGACTCAGTTTAACAGTTTTTTTTTTTTCTTCAAATTTTAACAATGAGAATTCTTTGCCTGAGGTCAGATTTCAGTAATAACGTCAGTAAAAAATATTAACATTATTTGAACTTTTATTTCCCATTATTTTTGATTTTTTCAAGGTTTTGAGTAGTTGACCTAAGATTTGATTCGCTACTTCCAGTCGTCAAATTTGTCAAATTTTATTCGGATTCAATAAGATAAGGTTTAAAAATATTTTCAAATACAAACATTTTTAAAAATAAGCACAATAATTAGTTCTAGTCCCTTGGGAATATTTCTAATCATTTTGGACCATTTCTTTTAATTTGGTACACATCAGTATTGGAGCCATTTTTATATGAAAGTATACACTAAAGCGCATATATTAGGACATTTCAAACATAAACTTCACTCAGTGCCTGAATTTGACAACACTTTATTTAAATTTAGGAAATTCGGGACAACTTTCTGACCTTAATTGTGAAGCCTCTGTTTGAAGTAGACAAACCCTAGGTGGGAACTATTAAATTCAGCATCCCCAAATCATCAAGTAAACCAAATATCATTAATTTATATTAAGAATTGGCGTGGGAAATGATTTTTGTTGCCAAAATTCAACAAACGAACCACTGTGTGCCAGCATGCGAAAAAAAAGACTAGACAAAACAGAAAATCTTGAAAAAGATAAACGAACTTGGACAAAGTAATAAAGAAGTTAAGGAACTTTATCAAGAGCTAAAGAAAGCAGTTGATCTTCTTCGAACTGAAAATGAGATATTGAAAATGAAGAATCCTCCAATAAACTCCAAAGCTTGCAACAAGCCAATTATTGTAGATATGAAACGGACGAAAAAGAGCTAGCAAGTGAAGCGGAGAAATCTTCAAAGAAATTATTAAGTAAAAAGCGTGGAGCTGGCTTTTCAATCGACAATAAAAAAAACCTGTTAATGAACGGCCCCCGCCATCGATAGATGTTATCGGTATTACGGAGTATAATAAGTTGCAAACTATATTAAAGGCATTTTTACCATCGGCTTTTAAAATTATTTCGCCAAATAACAACAAATAATGGAAAGTTTGTGTGAAACACCCAGGGCAAAATGCAAATATAATCTGTACGCGCCACCCTGCCGTGGCCCCTCTAATAGATGAGGAAATTTAAAGCCTCTATCTTTAGGTATCTAATTTTGCCCAACTTAGGAAACATTAATAGGTATCTATTTTAGTTATAATATAGGTACCTGAATTTATAAAGAATTCATGAGGTGCCCTTTATGTATCGTAAGTTCAAAACACGTGCATTTTTATTTCCTATGGATGTTTGTTTTCCCCGGCTCTTGAGTATTTGCGGACTCAACTGGCAATCAGTACTTCAAGTTTCAAGATCTATAAAACAACAATGAATTTTAAATCTACAACGCTTTATATTTAATCACTTCAAATTATCCCCAATGAGAACAAGTGAAATGTTAGCCCTTTTTTAGCCAGGACTACGATACGAACATGACTGAGATTGATTGTTTAAAATTGGTATGAAAAGTATTCTATGTTCTTTTGACATTAATTTTCTTTACAGTCTTCAGTTAAACTTTTAACATTGAAGCAATGACACAGTATTGGAAATCTTTCCTTTTTACGATTATATTTTTAAATCCGGTTCGTTGTAGCCTGCAGCCAATTCAAATATCAAATTGTAATTTGGTTGAATGTTTAAAAAAATTAATTGAAAAAGAAAATGTGGCTTTCGAGAAGAATATTCGAATAAGTATTGAAACTGAATCACAATTGGCAAATTGGAATTTTGAAGATATGTTAACTAGATATTTTGTAACAAATAATAATAATTTGGTAGTTGAACTGCAAACAAAAGTAGTGAAACAATCTCCTTATACAATTCATGCACGAGTTTTTCTAGTCGATACTTTTAATTCATTTAGGTAAGAGCCCTATATTGGCAGATGAAACATAAATTTTGCTGGGAAATGTACAAGTAGTCGCCAAAAAAAATTTCGACTGGCAAAATATAAATTTTGATAGACAAAAACAAAGTTGATTGTTCAATATCCAGGCTATTTAAATGTCGATTTTTTATATGATAAACAAACCCGTCAAGTACTACTAAGTATATTTTTTTTAAAGCCTTATTTGACTTAAGTAAAGAAACAGTACACTCAATTTTGTCTGTTTTGATTGAATAACCAATATTTTGGTAAGAAACTGAAAATTGTAGGTTGCCTTTTTTTTCAGTGCATTTTTATCTTCGATTAAAAAAAGCCAACATGTTAAATACAATATGGAGATATTCCAAATTGTTGTTGAAGATAAAAATGCACTTAAAAAAAGTGGCTTGCCGGCCTTTTACAAGTCGATATTTTCAAAATCCACTATATAAGAGTCGATATTTTGATCAGTCTATATTTTTACCAATCGACTTTAATAAAGTCGACATTATTATATAATACATTTTGAAAATCGGCAAATCGCACCCAACCCAGTTTTGCTACATTAAAATATCAGCTTAAATGTTGAAAGAAATTTTAGAGAGATCAACGTCGTATACAGAGGCAAAGGGTCACGGGGTAATGATATAAATCGGTTTATTCCAAGTGTTCATATTTGTTAACTTAAAGTGGATCAAAAAAGTTCTTAAATAGAAATCTGAATTTACTAAAGGATTTTGTGCTTGCCTTAGAATAAATTTTTACTGGTCCCAAAAACTTATTTATCATGAGAAAAAATTGTGTTTTCATAGTTCAGAAAAATAAAAATTATATTGCTTTAATGAGTTTCTTCTAAAACAGATCTGAAAAAAAAATTATTTAAGAATTAAAGAACATCAATAATGGATATTGATTTTTTTAATTATAAAATGAATTTTATTTCATTTATTTTGTGACCAATTTTATAGTTTTTACGGCCTTTCAAAAACCATGGAGATTGTTATCTTTAATTTATACATATTTTACACATTTTTGAGCTTTCTAAGACCGTTGGTCTGCATTGTATTTTTACTTGCGTAAATATAAATATGTAGGGAAGGTTTAGTATTCATGCAGAAAACTTTTTTCGAGATAGCAACACTGAGAAAACTAAAGTCTGACTTATTTAAACAGAAGCATGTTTAACTATATTTATATTTAGGGCGGTATTCATCAAGCAATTTTAAACGGCTCTTAAGTTTATGAGGCTCATAACTCAAATATCTGTTTTCAGACTGGCCCAACTTTGTTGGCACTTTTATGATCTTTACAAAAATGAGTGTTGAACGCACATTTACACAAATTCTTTGTGACTAACGTGATTTTATTTTACTTTCATTTATTTGGTTTTATTTTTGTTTTGTAAATACTGCGCTGAATATCATTACATGTTTCAGTTTGTTTTATAAAGGGAAATTTTATTTTAATACTTTTTGGTTTCGCAAGGTGTGCGATTCATACGTTGTTTACTTCATTTGCGGACCCAAAACGAACTCCTTTGATTGGAGGGGAGTAAAGCTGAAGGATTTGTATTACTGACGTTTTTTTTAAGTTTTCACGGACTAAAACCAGCACTGATCTTCACCGCGTAACCTACAAAAATAAACTTATAAATAAGTGGGAACAAAATAAAATCTTTAAGGACAAAAAGATTTATAGTATGTGAACGTGCGATACTCATTTTTGTAAGGATCCAAGAAGTAACGACAAAATGGATAAGTGAATTTTCTTGAAGGGTTACTTTGAAGGTTTTTGAATAAATCTTCGGAGAGAGCGCTCATAACTTTATGAGTGGTCAGGACCACTCACTTAAAAAATTAACAGAAATGTTAAATTTAAACTCAAATCAATTTGAATTGAACTCAAAGTAATAAAGGCGTAAGCAGTCAGTCTCCCCCATCGGTCGAAAAAAATATTCAAATAGTTCGCTAACTTCGGAAAAAAATTTCAAGCAAATGAGAATGAAATTCATTTTAAATCTAAAATGATACTCTGCCCGGTTTTATAAAACATTGAAAACTATGCACGGGAACTTAATTTAATAATAGCGTATAGTAATATTTAAATGTGAATCTGATTTCCTTCAAAAGTGCAATTTGTTAGTAAGTGAATTTTAACTTTGAACCGACGATATGTACATATGTATATATGTTGCATGTGTTATATCCAACAAGATTAGAATTCCTAATCATTCTTCTAATCGTGTTAGATAGTTTACAGTGGATTTTTGTAAAAGAATTCATGTAAGTTGAACTGAACTTAATTCGAATTGCGTATGACAAGGCCCTCACTACGTCACTGATGAGTCCAAGTGAGTAAGCCGGACGAAACGCCAATCCAATTTGTAGGACTAAAGGCCGTAAAAGGCTATTTTGAATCAGAAAATATGTATTTAGTAAAAAGGAGCTAGCATCTATTTGGAAAAACTAACATTGAAATCGGGTAGGTGTGAGGTGTGAGGTGTGAGGTGTGAGGTTGGGTGTATGCAAAGTTTCTTTTGCATTTAAAGAATTTGGGTTTAAGGAAACTTTGAATTTAGCTTTTAAATTAAGTGAAAAGAATCTCGAATTTTATTTTTATTTTTCGAGATTATGTCTATCGTGATTTTTGTGCATTCTAGATTTTTGTCATTCGAGATAACGTCATGATCCTATTGAAATCATTTGATTTTAACAGAAAAAATTTTCGACCCAAACACGAAAATATTTAAAATGATTAAAATGATTCTGTTTGAAACAACATCAAATGAAGTTAATTAAAACAAACAGAAATATCTTTATGTTAAATAGAAAGCATGGCAAATTTGAACAAAATCATGGTCAAACCGTTTCAACGATGAATTAATACGATTCTATTTAGATTAAATCGAAACCGATTCCATCCCAAATCATATGTGTTTGAGTTTGATTTAAATATGAATGAGTTTTATTTTTTTCGCAGTGAATAAAACATGGCATAACGATTATAGAGCATGGAGGACACAAAAAAAGGTGACAAAAGTCTGTGTGTTCTGTCTGTTTGTATCTAGATCTACAGGCAAAACTAATGATGCGATTTTCTTAAAATTTTTAACTGAAGGCTTTTTGGTGATTCTTCATAAAACCGTTTAAGAAAATCTTATTTATTATTAATTTAATGGTCATAGTTAAGTCAACATAAGTTTGAAAACCAGAATTTTCAGAAGCAGAATTTTAAAAGTAAAATTGAAACGAGTTTTGACCTTTGCCAAAATTTTGACTACAAATCTTTAAAAAAAAAATGTATACAGAAGCTTCTATAAAAATTGTTTTTCTTTCACAAATTAAAAAAATATTTTTAACTTCACATTAAAAGTTATTGTAAATGGTTCGATTTGTCAAATCGAAAGTTTTGACATATCTTCACGTTTCGAGCTCCCTAGAATCGGAATCCATCATTTTTAGAGAGATGTCTGTGTCTGTACGTACGTTTGATCCTTCCCTCGCGTTTCTTCGTTCACCATATCTCAAGAAAAGAAGATATTAACTTCAAATAGATTTTATTTTATAGATAAAAGTTTCAGTACGTGAAGGAAGGACTTTCAAAAAAAATCAATCGGCGTTTTTTTATCGTAGCAATTTAAAAAAACCCTTATTAACTTTCTTAAGTCTCGAATATCTCAAGAACAGATCATGCTGGCAACTTCGGGTTAATTTTATTCAACGCATATTAATATGATGAATTTTTTTTAAATATAAGAACATAACAAATTTTAGTTTTTTTTTTATAAAAAAGTTTCTGAAAATTTTTGAAAAAAAGTGTTTTTTCGAATATCTTGAGAATAATCAATGATACTGGCTTCGAAGTAATTTAATTTTTTTAATTGGTAAAGTTGCTTGTAGTTTTTTAGTAAAAAGTTTATCAATAAAAATTGATAACATTTTTAAAAATATCGAATAAACAGTTTTTTTAAAGCTAAAAAAACTGCAGTCAATATTACCAATAACTGTTGTTGAGTTAAAATTTTGTTTGCCTTAAATATCTTGAGAACAGACAACGATATTGGCTCCCGTAAAATTTAATCCAACATAAAGGTTAGTAATCTATCTGGAAGGGTTTGTAAAAAAAATTCAACGTTTAGTTTTTTTTTTAACGAAAAAAACTAAAAGCAACTTTACCAATAATTGTTAAAAATTGTTTTTCGTCTCCAATATTTTAAGAACGTACAATTAAACCAACAACTGGTGAACTAATGTTGTTTACTCGCACTTTGTATTTGTACAAATGACATGCTGTCAACCTGGCGGCACTTGAACGGCCCTTGCCCTAAAACCAGAATAATGGACTTTCAAAATTTTTTTTTTTTTATCCGATGGAAATCTTCAAAAGACACTCAGTAAGAATCGGTACCAAGTAGTGTGGGACTCTTACCGCACTAAAACCACCGGTGAATCAGAACCAATCTATGAAAGATCGACAAATGATTTTTCTTTCTTAATTTATCAGTCGCATTATGGGAAGTTTAAGTTATAACACTTCCCTTAGCTTTTAGACCATCAGCTCATGAGGCTTGGTTCTTCCTAATCTCCGAATATTGTCTCGTACATTTAAGACGGTCTCCATTTTGGAGTTGGTATGACTTTGGAGTCGCTGATTGTGTGATATAGCGTGTTTTTGAATCACTTCTGTAACCATTTCAATTTGAAGGTCACGATGTAGATCGCTATTTCTTATATACCAAGGGGCATTTATTATTTCGCGAAGGACCTTGCTTTGGAATTTTTGGATGGGTTCAGCATTTGTTTTCTTTGTACAGCCCCATAGTTGGATGCCATATGTCCAAACGGGTTTCAGTACTTGCTTATATAACATTAGTTTGTTCTGGATAGATAGGTCAGAGTTCTTTCCTAGTAACCAGTACATTTGTCTGTACTTCAAGTTTAGTTCTTCAATTTTCTTTTTGATTTGCTCTTTGCATTTAAGCTTTGCATCCAAAGTCATTCCAAGGTATTTGGCAGTATTGGAGTAAGGTACTGTTGTACTGTTTATAAAAATTGGAACATTGTTTATTTTTTTGTTTGTAAGGTTTATATGCGTCGATTTTGTTTCATTTAGTTTGATTCGCCATTTTTGCGTCCAATCAGTAACTTTATCGACTGCATTTTGCAGTTTTTGTGTAGCCTTCGTAACGGATTTATCTGGCACCAATATTGCAGTATCATCAGCAAAGGTGGCCATGATAGCGTTGATGTCCACTGGAATATTCCTTGTATATAACAGATACAGGGTTGGTCTTAGGACACTTCCTTGTGGTACACTGGCCTCAATATTTTTTAGTTTCAGGTAATTTTGGGCGTACCGTACTCTACAGAGTCGGTTCGTAACGTAGGATTTCAGTAATTCGTAGAACTGCCTGGGAAGATCCCTATGCAGTTTGTTTACTCAAGTCCCAAGTGCCAAATCTTGTCAAAGGCTTGAGCAACATCTAAGAATATAGCCGAGCATACTTGTTTTTCTTCAAGTGCCTTTTCCACAACATCCGTAATCCGATGCACTTGGTGTATCGTGGAATGTTTATTTCTAAATCCAAACTGATGACTCGGAATTAGTCTTCTTTCTTCTATTATTCTGCTTAGTCTTTTCAGAAGCAGTTTTTCGAAAACTTTTGCCATGATTGCCATGCGAAATAGGTCTGTAAGATGTTACTTCTGTTGGTGGCTTACCTTGTTTAGGTATAACAATGACTTCTGCAATTTTCCAATGATGTGGCACATATCTTAGTTTAAGGCATAAATTTATTATAAATTGGAGTTTTTTGAAGGCTATTGAAGGCATTTCTTTCAAAACCTGAGCAGTTATTAAATCGTACCCTGGTGATTTTTTGTTAGACAACTTATGTTGACACATACTTCTTACTTCTTTGAGCGTGACAAAAGAAATTTCACATTCGTCGTTTCTATCAACAAACTGTAAGGGATTTGTAGTTGTGCTTGCTGGAAATGGCTTAAAAACATTCGCGAGATGTTCAGCGAAGAGATCAGCCTTTTGTTTTGGGTTTCCGATCCATTTACCATCTTGAGATTTTACTGGCGGGTTTTGTGCCTGTGGTCTTTTTAGGCGCTTGGCTGCTTTCCATAAGGAGTATTCCGTAGAAGCATCCGCCGTCAGACTATTCAGGAATCTACTAAGTGAATCACTTTTAAATTCACAGATTCTTTTCTTTAGTTCATTGTTAAGACGGTTAAAAACTGCCTTATCACCTGGAAATCTCGTAGCTTGCCATTTTCTTCGAGCTCTTCTTTTCTCCAAGATCATCTTCTTTATTTCGACAGGATATTTTATTTCTTTTTCTCTTGAGTTCGAAATTGTTGGAGTACTTTCTTCTGCAGCCTGTTGCACATCAGCAATAAATTGTTCTACTTCATGATCAATCTGTTCAATTGTTTGCATAGGGGATCTTAGGTTTATAAAACTTTCAAGTTTGTCTCTGAATTCGTTCCAGTTTGTTCTTTTGTTCACGAGCTTAGGATTACTTTTTTCTATTATTTCTGCTTCGCTCAGTGATAATATTACTGGAGTATGATCTGACGGTAAATCGTAATTATCTTCGACACTTATATGGTTTCGTTTAATACCTTTTACTACGAAAAAGTCTATAAGGTCTGGTATTTTGTTAGAATCAGATGGCCTATATGTTGGCGAGCCAGAAGAATAAAATTCGCAGTTGTATTTGCGGCCTGCTTGATATAGCCGTTTGCCTTTCAAAATGCAACAAAAAAATTTAAAATGTTTAATAACGCCCAAGTTTGATTTACATAACTTAATATTCGTACAAATTATATGCCATCTACCTGGCACCAATAGGACGGTCATAAGACCCCAATGATGAACTTTTTATTTTGTTTTGCATTTTAAAAGTGCATTTTTGTTTTACTATGGCCACCTTAGTGCTGCCAGGTTGGTGGCGTATAATTTATACGAATACCTTGTAAACGAAACTTGGGCGTTATAAAACAATTTTTTTAATTTTTTTATTACAAAACATTTTCACTATACTGGTATATCTAAGAAAAAAGGGCGTTAACTCCAAAATTCAAAAATTGAGTAAGTATCAAAATTGGAACTGTTAAATTGTGTACAATATTTATGTTAAACTTAAAACCAATATTTCCAACTACAAAAAAAAAATCGGCTAAGAATCACGAACGCAAGTTTTAGCAAGTTTGTTATGTGCCAGTAAGCTCAAAAGTCGCAAGTTCATTTTTTTAAGTCATCACCACACGGGGTTATCAACTCCAGAAAAGTCCTGACTCGGAGGTTTTCCAAAATCAGTTAAGGCGGGAGTAATATAACTACTTAGAGGCCAGTTCTCTTAGCAACAGTTTCTTAACATTCTTTTAAATGTAAAAAGATATTAGAAAAATAACAGTAGCTATGTTCCTTAAAAAAATTAAAGTAAAAAAAATATATATAATTCCTTAATAGTTTAAGTAATAATGTATATCAAAATTTTCAAAATAGAATTACATGTAATAAAAAGAAATTTGAAAAAATAGTTTTTCTTCTTTTAGTGAACAGTATTTTTTTGTTTAAAAAACCGTTGCTTCTTAATTTCTAAACTAATGGTTTTATAGAAAAAAAAAAGACTACTTACTTCAAAAAAAAAAAATTGCGGCGATCTTAATTCAGGCGGAAACTTTTGTTTTGACGTCATTAGAATTTTCTTAAAATTATCCTCAATTTAGGCCGTTCTTTAAATGTCAACGATGTTTAAGATGTTTAGATGTTTATTGCTTATTTCTCGAAAACAAAATAATTGTTTGAAAAAATTTGAAGGAAAAATTGTAGATTATCTGTTTCTACACAAAAAAGCCTAGCATACATAATTAATAATTTTAGAGAAAAATGTACTAGAATTATTCATGGTATGGCAAATTTGGCCAACAAACAAAATTTATTCAAAATTGCATTAATAATAATTGATGGGCAACATTACTTGTATAAGTATTTGGCTACATCTCTTCATATTCATGTTTCTAAAAATTCTATCTTATTTTGTATTTTGTATCTTTTCAGGCACCTTGTAACTCGTCAACGAATTTTAAGCAAAGATGTATCTGGCCTGCACCAGTACTATTATGTCCTCCTTAAACCGATTGGTAAAATTGAGGAGTTGCAACTTATCTTAAATAAGATCATGGATTTCTGTCTGAATAATTTTATCAAAAATATAAACGTTCTTGTCGAAAATGAATCTGGAACCGTTACAATTTACACCTACTATCCATTTAATGAAAAAATATGTCGAGATAATACTCCAACAATTTATAACTACTTTACGGATAGACAATTTAAATGGGTGAAGCCAACATTTCCAGGGAAATTGAACAACTTTTGGAAATGCCCTCTAGTGACAGTTATTGTTGAAGATCCTCCATTCGTGACTGTTATTGATGGAAATGCTTTTGGCTTCGATGTGAATATTCTGCAAAGTCTAGCAGACATTTTGAACTTTAAAATTGAAGCCTATATAATTCCAGAGAACAATGAAACTCATAAGTTTCTAGATCGTGTTTTATTTGACCATGTAAGTGTTTAACTCCTTAAAAGGATTACAATGTCCATTTTCAAATTATAATATTTTTTATTTTAGATCAACGATGGAGACCTAATGATCGGAGGCTTTCTTTGCTCCAAAGACAGGAAAGAACACTTCGCGGGAACAGAATACTTTTTCTCAAGTTCACTAAATTTAGTAGTGAAAAAACCCAAGACCTACGGCTCTTTGGAGATACTTCTTTTTCCATTCGATTGGTACACTTGGCTGATACTTGTGTTCATCTTAACTGGAAGAGGTATCGGACAAGTTCTTTGGAAGAAGTTCTTTAAGCCTTTACTCAATTTAGGGACATTTTCTTCGAGAATACATATTTTGTCATGGCTGATGGGAATACTGGTCATAAAAAGTTCTTACGAAGGCTCAGTATTTAAATTCATCCACAATCAACCACAACGAAAAATTCCTGCCAATTTCGAAGAAAGTCTTGCAGCTGGTTATAATTATCTTGCCAAACAATCTTACTACTACGCCTTGGATCCATATTTCAGTGCATTCCCGGGAAAGATATCTTACATCGATGTTCCTTTTTTATATCAGTTATTTGACGAATTAGACAAGCATGATGATAAGTATGCTGCATTCACAACTTGCGACGAGTTAGTTATTCACAAAAACGATCCTTCTCGATATGAGCGCTATTTCACGCTGAGAAAGCCTTTTCATAGTAATGTCCTTTGTATTTACATGTCGAAGTTTTCTTATTTCACAGAAGAATTTGACAAACGAATCAAACAAATGTCCTACAATGGCATCATCAAACATATTTATGATAAATTAGCGGAGGATAGCTTTAAGAAGAAAAATGTTGGTCATAAAAGAGTGGCAAAAATTATGACACTGCATCAGCTGATGGGTGCTTGTCAGCTGCTGATGGTTTTGTTAGGCATGGCAGCATGTTTTTTTATTGTAGAATTTTTATCAAATAAATATTTGATTTTGAAGCAGTTTATGGATTACGTTCACTAAATATAAGGAAGAACTATGCATGTGTTCATAATTACATAAATGCCGGTATGAATATTCAAATTATAATAAATGTATCTAAATAATTTTTATTTTAACATAGTTTTAAAATATATGCAGGTACATTTTTGGTTGGATTGTTGTTTTTTATACAAAGTTTTAATTTCAAACCTATGACTACGACAGTTGTCCCTAGGCTTTAGGGTAGTTTTAGATAATATTTATGTAAATCTATGATATATAAAAATAAATATCGAGTTTCATAAAAATCGATTACATCGTTTTCGAGATATTTGATTTTCAAATAAAAAATTTTGAAACATTTTTTAAAAATCCAAAAAATATTTTATTTTTTAATATAATTACACAAAATATTAATAGTTATTTTAAGCTCCTGCATAAAAAAATTATTAAAATCAGTCATACCGTTTTAAAGAAAATCGTAAATTAAAAAAATGTTCTTTGGGAGGTACCATTAAAACCTATTTTTTGGAAAATGGTTTTCCACCCAAAGGAAGCCTTTACAAAATCAAATTTATTAATTTTGTTTTCATATTTGGGAGCCGTTCTTGAGAAAAATAAGATTACCTAAAATAGCTAAAAAAAAAATATATTAGAGGTACCGTTATTTTTGGTTCTAAAAAATTGAAAAAAAACGTGGGCATAATCACCAAAAACATTATGTACCAAGTTTGAAGAAAATCGAAAATTTGTTGGACTAGGAAATTTAGACAAAAAGTGGCAAAACTACAAACAAATTCTAACAAAGCTGAATTTTGGTGGAGGGCTTTGCTTTGAAGTCTAGCATCACCTGAAAAGTTCTGTAAATTTGGACCGGGGCTTAATATTTTAAGGGGGTTAAAGGGGGTTAAATTCAGTTTTTTCTTTATTTCTCGAAAACTATAAGTATTTTTGAAAAAATGTGAAGGTACAAATTGTAGCATATGTTATTCTACACAAAAAAGATTAACATACTTTTTTTCATACAAGCAATAGATTCTGAAAAAAATTATGCATAAACTTCACGGTGGAGTAAATTTTGTCAAAAAATGTATTAAAATCTCATTCATCGAGAGGCTAAATTTTTTGTAAGATTTGAGTTTGACTCCATCTCTTCCTTATAAAACCAGTTTTTGTGGTACCCGTCACAAATACAACTGCAACTATTCTTCTGGCTCGCCAACATACTGGCCATCTGTTACTAACAAAATACCAGACCTTATAGACTTTTTCGTAGTTAAAGGTATTAAACGAAATCATATAAGTGTCGAAAGTAATAACGACTTATCGTCAGATCATACTCCACTAATATTATCACTGAGCGAAGCAGAAATAATAGAAAAAAGTAATTCTAAGCTTGTGAATAAAAGAAGAAACTGGAACGAATTGAGTGATAAACTTGAAAGTTTTATAAACCTAAGCAAACAATTGAACAAATTGATCATGAAGATAGAACAATTTATTGCTGATGTGCACCAGGGTGGTGAAGAGAGTAATCCAACAATTTCGAACTCACGAGAAATAAAATATCCTGTCGAATTAAAGGAGCTGACATTGGAGAAAAAAAGAGCTCGAACAAAATGGCAAGCTACGAGATTTCCAGGTGATAAGGCAGTTTTTAATCCTCTTAACAATGAACTAAAGAAAAGAATCTGTGAATTTAAAAGTGATTCACTTAGTAGATTCCTGAATAGTCTGACGGCGGATGCTTCTACGGAATACTCCTTATGGAAAGCAGCTAAGCACCAAAAAAGACCACAGGCACAAAACCCGCCAGTAAAATCCCAAGATGGTAAATGGATCGGAAACCCAAAACAAAAGGCTGATCTCTTCGCTGAAAATCTCGCAAATGTTTTTAAGCCATTTCCAGCAAGGGCAGGTACAGATTCCTTACAGTTTGTTGATAGAAACGACGAATGTGATAATTCTTTTGTCACGCTCAAAGAAGTAAGAAGTATGTGTAAACATAAATTGTCTAACAAAAAATCACCAGGGTAAGATCTAATAACTGCTCAGGTTTTGAAAGAAATGCCTTCAAAAGCCTTCAAAAAACTCCAATTCATAGTAAATGCATGCCTTAAACTGAGATATGTGCCACATCATTGGAAAATTGCAGAAGTCATTGTTATACCTAAACAAGGTAAACCACCAACGGAAGTAACATCTTACCAGACCTATATTGCTTATACCAATCATGGCAAAAGTTTTCGAAAACTGCTTCTGAAAAGACTTAGCAAAATAATAGAAGAAAGAAGACTAATTCCGAGCCACCAGTTTGGATTTAGAAATAAACATTCCACGATAGACCAAGTGCATCGGATTACGGATGTTGTGGAAAAGGCACTTGAAGAAAAACAAGTATGCTCGGCTATATTCTTAGATTTTGCTCAAGCCTTTGACAAAGGTTTGGCACTTGGGACTTGAGTACAAACTGCATAGGGATCTTCCCAGGCAGTACTACGAAATACTGAAATCCTACGTTACGAACCGACTCTTTAGAGTACGGGTACGACCAAAATTACTCGGAACTAAAGAAAATTGAAGCCGGTGTACCACAAGGAAGTGTCCTAGGACCAGCCCTGTATCTGTTATATACAAGGGATGTTCCAGTGGGCATCAACGCGATCATGGCCACCTTTGCTGATGATACTGCAATATTGGTGCCAGATAAATCCGTTACGACGGCTACACAAAAACTGCAAAATACAGTCGATAAAGTTAGTGATTGGACGCAAAAATGGCGAATCAAACTAAATGAAACAAAATCGACGCATATAAACTTTACAAACAAAAAAATAAACAATGTTCCAATTCTTATAAACAGTACAACAGTACCTTACTCCAATACTGCCAAATACCTTGGAATGACTTTGGATGCAAAGCTTAAATGGAAAGAGCACATCAAAAAGAAAAGAGACGAACTAAACTTGAAGTACAGAAAAATGTACTGATTACAAGGAAAGGACTCTAACCTATCTATTCAAACAAATGTTATATAAGCAAGTATTGAAACCCGTTTGGACATATCGCATCCAATTATGGGACTGTACAAAGAAAACAAACGCTGAACCCATCCAAAAATTCCAAATCAAGGCCCTTCGTGGAATAATTGAGGACCGTTTTCGCAAAACTCAACAAGTCCATTTTGCAAATTTTTCAGGAGAAGGTTTTTTGTGTATGAATCAAAAAATAAAGAAATTATTGAAAATGCAAAAACGCATTTCCCCTTAAAGGTAACTTTGTCACAGTAAACCGGAAGAATCACAGTAATGAAGTATCAAACTTACCAAATATTGAGTTATAAAAATCAACAGTTTTTTCAAAATAAAACAAGTACACACTTGTTGCGTTTTGAAAAAGCTTTTATTAATTTCTTTTTTACAAAACAAAAAAACTGAAATAATAGAAATGTTTTATTTTTAGACGCAGTTTTCTTGCTCATCGTAAAACTTTTCCTGGTCTTCAATGGAGTCACCAGCGACTCCAGAAAGAATATCGCGATAAAATTCTTGGGCATCATCCGGTATGACCAAAAACTGCATAAGTTTCTTCACGTCTATCATTTTTTTTTTTCCGACACTTTATTCGCCTTTGGGACAATATCGAGATGGCAGCATTCATCATACACAGAAGAAATGTTTCTTCTAAATGGCTCGACAATGATCGGTAGGCCAATATAAGTGTTACTCACGCCAATAACTACTTTTTTGTTGTCCTCTTTATTGTAAGTGATAACTCTAGAGGAACTTATTTTAAAAGGCAGCTTCGTCTTGAAAAGTTTCTTTGATACTTTTTTAAAATCGAACACTTTCCAGTGCACACCTATTTGACGCAAATTTCCGTGCTTTTGGTGTATTTCGAAGCACTCATTCGGGGAAACAATATTTTCCTTTTTACGGTAATATTTTTCTATGCGTCCAAATACCCGATCCGGTGGCATATAGCTATGACCTCTTATGGGAAAATAATGCTTTATGTCTGAAAAAATTGTACTTTTTTCCAAAAAATACATTAAGGCTGTCATCATTATGGTGTTCTTGTTTTGTGAAGCGCACGAATCAGAAAAAAGGCGCAGTTTCGATGGCACTTCTGCGGTACCGTTTTCGGCAGCTGATTGCTTCAGATCATTTTCCAAATTTTCCAAAAAATTAATTACAATGGATGCGACTTCGTTGGCACCACGAGGGCCATCTGTTTCGAGCCAGGTGTAAAATGTTATGTTTTCCTAAGATTGCTTTGGCTTGTGGTTTACTATACCCATATTGTATAGCCAAACCTGACGCGAATAAAAAACTTCGCCAACGGAAAGTTTCGGAAGCGGCTGATTCTGTTGTAAATCGAAAATTATATCGACTGTGCCTTCTTTTGGTTTGTTCATAATCGTATGGAACTTTTTGGCCCGAAGTATATGTAGTTTCTTTTTGGTCCGTTCTTCTTGAAGCCGAGTTGAGTCGTTTTTAAATTTCATGAACTGCACATCGAAAGTTTTGCAAGTTGAGCATGTGTCAGTATGCGGATTTCCAAATCCAAGATTGAAATTGGAGTAGAAGATTTTTTTGTATTTCGCAAGCGAACATTTTGGTCTTCCATTTTGTTCCTGGCACTCAACAAACATATCAAACATTTTCTTCATTTAGTTCCGGTGGAAGATAACTTCTTTTAGTTTTATTGCGGGAATAGTGACTTTCACGACAATAAAAAGAAGAAATATGCTTCCGAACTGCTTCGGAGACCTCTCCATCGGTGGTTGTGGATCTATCTCCACCTCGTCTCTCCATGGGTATATCCATGGCATGCAGATGGTATCTTAGGAACAGGCATTGAAAGTTATTTATGTTTTCTTACATTGAAAAATTTCTTACCTTGCTAGCAGTGAGAGTCTGTTTTGAGAAGCCCCAGTAACATTTTTGAAAAGCTGGGCACAAACATGAATCCGCTTATTAGCCCTATTCCTTATAAAATATTTTACTGCTGTAGCATGAGGTTTTATAGCTATCTCCTTATCTGTCCGCTTCCTTATAGGGTAACTTATTTGCATGTATTTTAAAAGGAACTTGTCTTGGTCAACTTCGATGATGTGAAAATACTAACAAAAATAAAACAATATATTAACACTGCATGGATTTCTAAAAAAGCAAACTTACGACTTAGGTCATCAAAAGACAAAATTGAAGATTCACATACTCTTTTTTGTATTTTGTCATTTTTTAAATGAACGCAATCAAACTTAGCAACATAAACTTGCAATGAGTTTTTACACGGTTCTTTCTTTGGCTTTCTATTTTTCCTGCCTTTTTCGATAGGAACAACCGGCGAAACATATTCACTACCTTCCTGCATTTTCAATATATAGCCTAAAACACTTCAGAACACTAAATCTAATATCAGCTTACTACTTGATAAGTCAAAATCAACAAAATCAAGTTCGCGTTTTTATCTTTTTCCCCATAAAAACGGAACTTAGAGGGCAAACCGTTAGTTTTGCAACTGGAAAGTAATCAGTCAACTAAGTAAAAAAACACCTAGCAACCAAATTAATTTTTGTAGACTTTTGCGAAAACTCTTAGTACTTTGTTGAGTTTTGCGAAACCTCTTAGATTTCAAAGTTTTTTTTGTATGGAACTAGTTGAGTTTTGTGAATTTTTTTTTTTGGTTCAGTCGATGCGCCTTGAGATACAAAAAATTTCGATACCCATATCTCATTTTTCGATTTTTGGCGCTTGTTGAGTTTTGCGAAAACGGTCCTCAATTAATATCCCTTGGAATATAAAAAATAGCGATCTACATCGTGACCTTCATAAAAAATAAAAAAAATCTTTATTGAATAAAATAAAATAAGCTACAATTTGTACCTTCACATTTTTTTCAAAAAAAAAACTTATAGTTTTCGTGAAATCAAGAAAAAACTGAATTTTACCCCCTTGTACCCCCCCCCCCCCCCTAAAAAATTAAGCCCCTGCCAAATTTACGAAACTTTTCAGGAAATGCTTAAGACGTCAAAACAAAGCTCTCTACCAAAATTCAGCTCTGTCGGAATTTAATTTTTTCGAAGTAAAAGTCTAATGTTCCTGGGCTACTACAAATAATCCCCTTTCATTAAAAAAAAAATTAAAAACATCCCCCCAGCCGTATTCGAGATATAAGGTCACATACAAAAGTAAAACTCATTTTTATATAAAAGAACATATGATAGTAAAATAAGTGACAAATTATCTTGAGAAAAGCACAAATAATTATCCAAAAGTGTAAATTTACCAGCACATACACCATGTCTCAGCTGAATAACCCGGCAAGTAATCTGACATTTCATTTCACTCGAGTAATCTGACATTTCATTTCACTCGAGTAATCTAAAATTTCATTTCACTCGCCCACTCACTAACTTTTACTAGTTAAATCGATTTTCGACGAAAAGTGACTAACTTCCTGTGGTTTCGAATAACCTAAATCTCGGCATTGGTCTCGGTTCAACGCATTTACCAATTCGGCGTTTATCTTTACTTTATGCAGATGAACTTTTTATTTTTCAAATACACAAATATCTTCGTAAATCCTTTTCAAAAATGAAATAATGGCGATACGACATTATTTCACTTTGCCAAAGCGAAATAATTTAGCAAATTACAGGAAAAGTGTTTTCATTTGTAATTTGGTAATTTCTTTGGCTCATTTCATTTTTGAATTTCAACTGGCTGTTGAACACTTTTTGTTATTTGTTTCTTTCTACTTCCATGGAGCCTTGACATTTTCATACAAAACATTTTCAGAGCTCTTCAAACTGTGGCCATAATTGGGTGCGTTCGATAGGTTTTGACTTAATTTCCAACCTAGTTTCGTGCAAATTTGGCTGAAATTATCTCATTTGGAAATGTGAATTTGTATGGGAAATGAGATGATTTCGTATCGGATTTGGAAATTTTCAACGAAATTACCTCATTTGGCCTAATGAAAACGTAGTATTAGAAAAGCAAAATAAAGCCGACTTTCGAAGTCCGGCGTTATTTCACCCTCAGCACCCTCGGAAGCTAAGTAATCGCCAAGATTTTCGAAAACTATGTTTTTTAGTTTTCGCTTTAAAAAAAACACTGTTTCTATTAAATATCAATTATATTATAAATAGTTATAGATAGCTTTTGACCGCCATTTAACTGTTTTTGACCACCCCTAGAAATATTTTATTTAATTTTTGAAAGTTTACTTCAATTTATTTATTGATAGATTTCCAAGATGGCGGCTTAACCTCCAGTGCAATTTTCCCAAAAAACTACATAATATTAAGGCTCCTAATGAAACCCTCTAACGAATTAGGAAAGAAAATTGTACATTTGCTTGCTTTAAAAAAGCCAAAACGGATATTTGAACCACGTGTACCTTTTCGTATTATTAGCACCCATTAGTTTTGTGGTGCCTGGTGGAGGTTAGTATGTAGTTACCCAAGCATATTTAGAGTATTTTTTAATACTTTATCAGCAAGTGTTCTATTGTCATTCAAAATGTCTAGTTCTTTCCATGAAAGAATAGAAAATGCGTTTTAAAATATGTCTCTTTTCTCAAAATATATGGACCTTTTGCTATAACATTCTTTGCAGTACATCACACCACACGCCACCACTGCGCCATTATCCCCTCGTTTACTCCGCAGAAAACGACTTGGACTTGGACCTGTGAACCATGCTACTGAATGCTACGTAAGCCACACCACACCATGCTTTATTCTTTCAAAAATATTTCATCTTATTTTGTTTTGTCAAATAGTCACACAAAACTTTACAAAATGACCACTCCCAGGAGCCAAAGCCATAATCTTCAAGTTATTGACTTAAAGATTGTTTAAAACATATTTTTGAATGATTTTACAACTCATCTTCCTGGAATCACGGCATCATCCTGACTCTAATTCACTTCCAAGTCCATCGGAAAGTAAATTCCATGAATGAATTTAAATAAAACATGCCTTCTTTTCCGACCCACCTACAAGAGACATCTCCGAAGCTATATACGATTCTCCATCCTGGTCCTAGCTCTGGTCCATCTCTACCCAACCGGGTGATCATCCTTCTCGACACTGATCCTCTAGCTGTGATAACACAAATTATTCCAGCGACAAATTTTCTAAACAAATTACACTGCCAAAGAACATCAGGCCAGTATGTTGAGAGGTTCCTAAATGACCGTTTCAGATGGCTGCACCATCCATGGCATACCGTGATCATCGTCATGATGGCAATCATCACCATCAACATCATCTGTTTGCTGCTGCTCCTGCTGCTGCACCAACAACAATGCTCCACGACATCAGATAGGCCATTCGTCTGTCCGTTCATTGGGGAGTCCATAAGGAGTCCCTCTCTTGGACTAGGAGATGGATAGATAGTCTTGACGGTTGTCTTGTATTTTTGGAACTACAGTGACGACAACGCAGTGGTCAACATTTTTTCCATTTTCAATTCATCTCGCTTACTCCGATGCAAAGGCAAGGATCTGTTTGGTGGTGTACTTGTTTGTGATTTCTAGATTTCTGTGGCATATTTTACTATGTCTGGTTTGGGAGTTAGTACATGCAACAGCCACAGTATGGTGTGGTATGAAGTGGAGTTGACTCTGGAATGGTTCATAAATCAGAATATATACGAGAGTGTGTGCTGAATGTCTAATATGAGGATGGAGAACCAAGAGACCAGGATGAGTTGGCTATTTTTGCATAAAACACCGTTTGCATGTTGTAATTGTGAACATGTTCCATGATGGTTTCTCATGATGGGGACAAGTCCGATGGATTTGAAGATGTAAGGAGTTTTTTTTTCTTTTGAAGTTGTTTTTGTTGGAAAACAAAGAAGATGATGATGGTCTTATGAAGGGAGACTTTGTTCTTCATGTTTTTTTTTTGTATTTATTTTTTATTATTATCATGCACTTCCTGTTGCGTCATTCATAAATGTCTTGAAACTTTGAGTTTTTTTCTCGGATCATTCGGAATAAGCATTTTGGGCTTCCTTATCCAGAGAAATTTTCTGGAAACCATTCGGTTGTAACTTTATTAATTCTGGAAATTTGGAATCTTAGTACATATGGTGAAGGGTGGAGTGAAAAGAATATTGAGTGCGACTAATACAGGCCTAGTCTCTAGTCATTTGATGTAAAATTGCCCAGTGAGTAAGAGAACTCTTGGTGCAAATATATCAGTTATTGATAAGACTTGCCATTACCATGAAAGGGAAGACAAAGAAAAGTGAGTCTGTCTGTTCGGCGCTTTTTGGCCACTATCCGCATATTTTTTTCTTTTCTTTATCTATTTCTTCTTCTTCTTTTTCTATTATACAATTTCCTTAAAGTCATTTTAGATAATCTTTAGCCAAATTGGTTGAGGTCCTCTTCCGATTACGTGCGTCACCTGCAAAGTTGTTTTCCTCTTCTGTGCCCTTGGCTGGTTTCGATTTAAAGACTTTCCGGGACGGAGCTTGATGTCCATATGCTCTGTGACCGAGTCACCTAAGTTGTTAGCTTTTCATTTTTGTGGCTTTTATGGTGTCGATGTTATGCTCTAACAGTTCGTTGTCGTATCTCCATTTCCAATATATGCCGAAGGAACCAAGAATCACCTGGAGAATTTTCTTTTCAAACCAGCTTTAGGCGTTCTCATCCACCGTTAACAGTATCCATGCATCTGCACCCTACATGAGGACCAGGATGATAAGTGTCTAATAGGGACAGCTTATTTGCATGTAGGAGTGCTTTTGCTCCTCAACTGCCTTCTTAGCCTGAAAAGCATCAATTGGCAAAAGTAATTCTTCGTTTGCTCTAAACGCTGATATTATTCACTGAGTTGATAGTGGAGCCTAGGTACACAGTCTTTGATCACCTGAAAGTTATTGCTGCCTGTGGTGATGATCTATCCGAGACGTCGTCGGACTATTTGGTCTTTCCTTCATTCACCGTTTAACCCATCTTCCTTGCTTCCTTCTCAATACTCACGTTACCACAACTGACATGACGCTTTGTTCGTTGGATTTTGTCAATATGGTCAGCATAAGCGAGTAATAATTGAACTAGACTTTTGAAAGATTGTTCCTCTGGTGTTGACGTGAGACTTTTGCATTATTCTTTCAATTACGATGTTGAAGTTGTCAAATGAAAGTGCATGTCGCCTTACCTAAAACCTTTTTGACATCAAAGGTATTGGTGAATCAATTGTTACCACTCACTTGCCAGGATGTATTATTGACATATTTCCTGTGAACAAAGCCTCCAATACAAGGTAAAACTCTGATAAAAGCAACCAAATCATAGGCAGTAAGTAAGGTTAGGTTAGGTTGGGAGGGGCGTACACAGCACGGAGGCCGTTGCATACACGGGTGTCAATTGGTTCACTGTGATCCCCTCACAAACTAAAGCAGTGATGCTCCTAGCTACTCGTTCAGATAGACTAGTTTGTTAGCAACTTGCGTTAGATCGTCTAGTTCTCCAGCAAATCTGTTTCCAAAATAACGGAGGTGATTTGTTTGGAGGTTTGGACAATCGCAGATCAAGTGTTTGGTGATTTATTATCTTTCTTCGAAATCCTGACAGCTCCTACAGAAATCGGGTTCGAATATACCCATTCTGGTGGCCAATGTGCCAATGGCGGAATGACCCGTTAGTACTACTATCAAGTTTCTAATTTTGTTTTCATTAATTCTTGGCCATAAACTTCTAGAGATAACGCAGTCGTTTCTGGTCGTCCAGGAGTTATTGATTAGATCTTTCGTTATTAGGTCTATTTACCTTTTAATCACACCGCTAGGGATGTCTGGTCCCTTATATAATTGGCTACTACTATTTCCATTTGATACTGAACCTTTTCTTGACAGTAGGAAGGTTGATTGGGTCATTTAATTCTTCTCAATTGAAAAGCAAAATTGAAGTCTAATATACGCTCTCGCAGGCTCAACATGCATACATGAAAGACAAATCTATTGAGACAGCACTTCATGAAATTATCAGCAATTGTAAAATCAATTTAATTCAAGAATTTACCCTTGCAGCATTCCTGGACACACATAGAAGGGGCCTTCAATAATGCTAAAAACGATTCAATTCGACAAGCCCTAAACTCCATCAACATTGATCAGTCTTTGGTAAACTAGATAGACTGTATGCTTCAAACAAGACTTATAAATGTAGAATAAGGTGACAGCAAGCTTTAAGCCAAAACGCGTAGAAATAACGGGTGATTTTTTAAGAGGCTTAGAACTTTAAAAAAAAAAAACACAAAAAATTCGAAAAAATGAATGAAATATTTATTTGAATCGATAGTTTGAACCTTGCAATTTAATGTTTAAAGATAATTTCATGCAAATGTTGACCGCGGCTGCGTCTCAGGTAGCCCATCCGCTGAGTCCAATTTTGGCATACTCTTTCACACATATCGGCCGGTATCTCACGAATGAATGCATGGATGTTGGCTTCCAGTGCGTCAATCGAAGCGGGCTTGTCCCTATAGACATTAGCCTTGACATACCCCCACAAAAAATAATCTAATGGTGTCAAATCGCACGATCTAGGCGGCCAATTGACCGGCCCGAAACGCTCAGTAGCGTTCACCATTGACAGTAACGCTGCGATTCGCATCATCTTTGAAGAAATATGGCCCAATAATGCCGCCGGCCCATAAACCGCACCAAACAGTGGCTTTTTCGGGATGCATTGGTAGCTGTTGCAATGCTTCTGGCTGATCTTCACTCCAAATGCGGCAATTATGCTTATTTACGTACCCATTCAACCAAAAATGAGCCTCATCGCTGAACACAATTTTTCGATAAAAAAGCGGATCCTCGGCCAGCTTTCCAAGAGCCCATTCACCAAAAATTCGGCGTTGTGGTAGGTCGGCTGACTTTAGTTCTTGCACCAGCTGTATCTTAAAAGGCTTTACGCCCAAATCCTTCCGCAAAATTTTCCACGTAGTGCTGTAACAAAGGCCTAACTGCTGGGAACGGCGCCGAATCGACATTTCGCGGTCTTCTGTCACACTAGCTGATACGGCCGCAATATTTTCTTCACTACGCACAGTACGTAAACGTGTTGGTGGTTTAATGTCCAACAAAGTAAATTTGGTGCGAAATTTGGTCACAATCTTCCGATTAGACTGCTCAGAAGGTCGAGAATGCCGACCATAAAATGGAAGCAGCGCGCGATGAACATTTCGAACCGAGCACGAATTTTGATAGTAAAATTCAATAATTTGCAAGCGTTGTTCATTTGTAAGACGATCCATGGTTGAATTGCAAACCAAACTGAAGCTGTTTGACAGTGACACAAGGTACTAAACACACGTCAGCTGTCAAAACCAGTGTTGCCAAAACCAAACCAGCTAAAAAATCACCCGTTACAAGGTGGAGTCTTATATCCTCCGCTCTGGCTTCTCGTAGTTAACCAGATCTAAGCTTAGATAAGTCCGAATGCTTATGACGTTGACACATGTTAATGGCCTCGGGAAAATGTTCCTACACAGGGCGAACTCTTGACAAGCTCCGTAAGAACTAGGCCAGTAGCTGCGGAATTAATGTCAACTTACTTAAGACAGAACTGGTGTTGTTTACAAGGAAGCGCAACGTTGCCAACATAGCCCCGCCAACCATTAACAGAATTTCACTACAGGTTTCGGGAATTGCTAGATATCTTGTGCTTGACCGTTAACTAAACTGGAATGAAAATATATAAGAAAGAGAGAAAAAAGTCTCAATTGTATTCGACATTTGCAGTAAAACCTTTGGTAAGAGATGAAGTCCAAGCCCTTGAACCATTCATTAGATGTACTCAGCTATAATAAGGCCTATTCTTACGTAAGGATGCTTGGTCTAGTGGCCAGTCTTGGATAAGGCAAACAATCTTAAAACCATGACAAAAATGCAGGGACTAGCGTGTTAGAACCACACTAATCGTAGCCCTTGAAATTTTCCTTTCACTAGCCCCACTCGATTTGTCTACAAAAGAGTTAGCGGCCTAAAGTGCCTTGAGAATTAAACAGTGTTATAACTGGAAGAGAGAACACTACGGCCATAAAACTATTACGAATTTCACAGACATAGACATTCGAACAGACTCAAATATTCTAAGCCAGTGGCCATAACAGATATCTCGACAAGGGGGTCCTGGAATCATGTTTCAGTATTTACGGATGGTTCCAAGACATGTTAGGAGGTAGGCATCTACTCAGTTAACCCACCTATTAACAGACCAATAAAGTTTCCAAATTTGTGTAGTGTATTCCAAGTGGAAATAATTGCGGTGTGCCAAGTCACAAATTATCTTGCCTTACGTGAAATAGTTGATAGAAATATCGACATCTACATAGACAGTCAGGCATTAATAAAAGCCAGTTCCACAATCACTACAAAGTTTAAACTGGTAGAGTTGCCGAATTGTGCTGAGGATTCTCAGCGCAACGAGTGCTGAGGATTCTCAGCGCAACGAACACATTTACCCTTAAATGGGACGCAGACCACCATGGTCAAAAACCAATCACTCGCTACTTACTTTATGGAGCAAGAAAAATATTAAATTCACCAAAGGTTCCTCGAGGCTGCACATGTCAGATGGTCAACCATTGACGGTTTCAAGGAATCTATATGTCCGAATATTTCAAGAAAAATAAAATATTTATTTAAGATTACCCTAATTGGAATCCTAATGGGTCACAACTCTATGGGTGCCCACTTGCGCAGAATGGGCATAAGCTCGTCGGAATTGTAGATGGTGTCAAGACGTAGAGGTCGAGGAGGGCTCCTACCATTTTCTTTTTCAACAAATTCAGTGACATCTCTAACTTGCCACTGAAAAACATCCTTTGATTCATCCAGAATTCAGGGTACTTCAGGGAGACATCCCATATCTAAACTCCACCCAATCTAACTTCTTCTTTAACTCAAACCTACCTTTCCAAGTCCTATTAGGAGTGCAATGGGTGAATTTAGATCCGAGTAAGATGGTATGGCTTTCCATATCATCACCCCTCCAAACCTAACCCTATCTAAGGTATCGGGGAGATTTTTACCGATCTTCATTGAGCAGCGTGCACTCTCCATCATTATCCTGCACAAACGGACCAGTTTGGGCAGGATATCGATACACAAACCAGAAATTGTTCTGTAAAACTCGTCAGTGTAGATTATGTCATACGCGGCTTTGAAATAGATGAAAAGGTGGTAGGAAGCTATTCAAAACTCATGGGTTTTTTTTCAATTCCAAGATCTGCCAAAGTAATAGCAGAGAAGTCGGTGTTCATCTCTCCTCTTCTTTAGACTTCGCGAACAGCTGTGGTCCTTCTATGCAATGCCGCCACTTTATATGCCAATTGTTTAGCTATTTCTGGAATACTTCGTCGAACCAGGGATTTTGCTGTAGTCGACACACGTGCAGGGCTCTGAAGGCTTCCTGAAAATACTTGCACTGGTTCTCGATACTTAAAGTTGGTGGCATAGGACTTTTTAAGAGGGTGCAAAGGACTCGATTGGAAAAAGACGTTGAACTTTCTCACAGTGTTTCCCTGTTTTGGCTTTGGTCTGGATAGTCGTAGCACTATCTTGGATACAACGAGATAGTGGTCTGAATCAACATTGGCTTCTCGGAACGTTCACACCTCTTTGATACTGGAGAAGTGCCTTGTGTCGGTCAGAACGTGGTCAATGATCAATCTGATTGGCGGTTGATTGGCCAAGATATCACCATGTCTCTTAGTGTACCTATGTATCTCAATATGTGGGAACTGCGTACGAGCTACCAAAATATTTTTCACCGCGGCAAATAAGATTAACCTGAGTCCGTTACCTAAGGTGGGTATATATTCGATTTACTCTTCTTAATTTGGCGCTAAAATAACCCTAGATTTATTCAGGAGCTCGCAGAACTCGTTCTTGTTGTCATCATCTTTCAGGCACTCATTCTCATAGTTGAAACTCAAGACTTCTTGCCATAGTCTGATGCCTCAAACGAAAAATTACCATCAAAAAAGACGCTGACCTTGTTGTAGATAACAGTAACCATAGTAGATGTCGCAGTCTTTCAGTTTTCTCTTGCCCGGTCCATTCCTCCACACTTTTTGAATGGTGGTGATATTTACTTTATAGCAGTCTAGGGCCTCCACTAAATATTCGGATGCACATGGTCTTGAAAGAGACAAATTATTCCCCGTGTAGATCATATATTCATTGCCCTTTTTTCGTTGGCTCGTCAACAGTTATTCCGTCCATATCCGTGACTTGTTACTGTTTCACCAATAAATAATTTAACGTAGACGAGATGTCACCCCGACAGCACGACCCCCAACCTGGAGAACCAAACCCTTTTGGTAAATGTCAAAAGGCGGGGAGCCATATTAAACGCTCCTATAGGCTTCAGTTTTAAATATGTCGTAGTAGCTCGTTTAAGCCGTTCACTAAGTAGTTCAGACTGACTGGAATGGAAGACGCCAGTGTTAATTTTACATGTGAAACTTTTTCGCTGCCGCCTTGATAATACAGAAGTGCCTAGGTGAGAACGTTCCTCTCGGTCTCTGCCTGTTGGTGACATCATTGGTTCTCTATGTTGAATTCATCCGCTGAACCTCATCCTTCTGACAGGCTCTTCAAAGACTTTAGCTGAATTGTACGACCAGTAATTTCTGACAGAAAATTATACTGTAGTTGCTTTTTCTGTCTTATGTTCAACACATGCTCTTATTAGTATAGCAAGTCAGGACCAGGTAATAATGTCAAGAAACATTTCCCAAAGTATTGAAGCTTATTTTGGAATCACTATGTTCACCAAACAATTAAAAACAATCTAAAATAACTAAAGAAAAGTACTGGCCCCAAAATTGACTCTTGTGGAGACATACATACGTCCTTGGGATCTAGATGCTACCAACTGCTTACATCAAGTAAAAAATCTACAAAAAGTCAACCAATCTTAACATAAATTGACTAAAAAAAATCTTCAATTCATTGTATCCTGCTCTATCGAACCCATATCCGATTAGAAACATTTCAATACAACAATTTTATTTAGCCATCGCCACTCGTGCTCTTCCCGTGAGTTGTTTCAAAGAACTTAGTTTTGTCAACAACGAAGATCATCAAATTCAAATTGTACACCACAAGAAATCAAAACAAGAAGTCGTGATTACAAAACTCATAACTCACTGAGGTTGTCACCCGATGGCAATGCTCTTCTTCTGCAAAACCACTTGTTTTACCCGTCTCTCGAAGAAGAAGAAGAACTCCTTCAGCACACAGGGCTTCTGTATTGTTTAATTAAAAGCGGATTCACGTTTTTACGCGTGCTCCTCATCTTCACTTCTGTCATCATCATCATTGTAGTCTTAGCACCAACCCGTGGCCAAGATTGAAAAAGAGTTCTTCTTCTACGTAGGAACTATAGCTGTAACACGTCCGGTTTTTTTTTCAAGGTGATAGGGTTTGGCGAAGAGAAGTGTTTTCGTTGTTATGTTGTGCTCTCGACTATATAAGGTTGGCAATGGTTCCACGACTTAAATTTTGCACATATAGGACTCTGCTGCTATGACAATGACGACCATGATTTGGGCTCTGATGATGATTCTGCTGCTTTGCAGACAATTGGGAGATGATTTCGTTTTGATAACGAGCTTCCATCGCAAAAAAGGACGCAGCCATAACATAACACACTGGAACCAAATGAAATAAAAATTAATGCTCTGCCACTGCACTGAATTGGATGCCTATAAATTTTCCAAGTGCATCTACTGGCTGCTGGATAGTTACAGCTCCAATTATAATGTTGCCGCAAATATTGCGAGTGTGCTTCTGAGTGAGAAAGAGAACAGGCCAAAAGCATATATATGTGTACCAAGTTGTCAGGGTAAATATTTAGACAAATCAGGAGGAACATATTGTTTGCACAACACTCGACCATGGACTACGTCCGATCTCAAGGATCCTTGATCCTAGACATAACCAACCGCAGTGAAGGTACCACAACATGTCACTATGATATCGAAAATGTTTGCAATTATTTCCCAATTGTGCCAAACGACTATGAGATGAATGAGGCCCTTAGCGATTTTGACTAATTTGACAGATCATGCGATCCACATGGAATTAATTACCACCAACGGTGGATCGTGTTTAAGGCAACTCATCATGTCGGTTCCATTCATCCGGCATCATATCAAACTGCGGGTGGGGTCGTAGTGGTGATTGTTGGGCATGATCGGGAATGATCAGTTGGGCTACAATCAGCAGGGTACTTCAGTTTGATCCACATCAAGCCAGCCAGCAGCGGTGCGGTGCATTTAGTGAATCCCCCTGAACTATTTGATCGATAATTAATTGTGGCACAGGTTGTGCAATCGTTTATTTTGTTTTTGTCGTTCTTGCTCATTTGCATGTGCAGCGCAGCACCCTGTTGAATGATTGATAATGTTGCTCCAGGTGCCGCATCGGCACGCAGCAACATAGAAACACACTCACCACAAACGATCGGTTTTTTTGCCAATTGAATTTAATTAATTATCGATCGACTTTCGATATATGAACGTCAAGTGAAATGCGGTGTACGCCTTAAGGTGCCAAAAACCTAGGCAAATATGGGGCCGATATGGGAGAAGAGATGAATATTTTTGTATCCTTTCAACCAACAACGATTGCATAAATCTATCCAGGAAGTGGACAAACGACGACAAATCCCTTGCGGAATGCAAGGCAGTTAAGATGGGCACACTATATCCGAGAAGTCTCTGTGGCACAGTTGGATCGCGGATTGAGTCAATTGAGCAAATTCGCATGAATGATTGTTTATTTGTAGGGTTCCTCTTATTGAATCGATCCTCAAGTTTTCCAGGTTGCCCCGAATCCCAGTGGTGGATTTAAGGATTTGGATGACTTTAGGCCCTCACCACTAAGGTAAAGTTTGTTTAATGTTGAAAAACAAGGTTTACGGTACAAGGCACAATTCGCGCACAATACAGCACACATTTGTTACAGAAACTTGGAAGTGGTTGTGATAAAGGTTACTTTTGTATTAATTTCTTGAGCACATGGCAGCAAATAAATTAAAATTTGATGGCACAACAGCTCGTGAAGAACCAAGGCCTAGTGATTTACAACTCTCAACCATTCCTGTGTGCGTATTTTTGGCAGGAATGGAGGGGACCTACAATTTTTGCCGAGTCCGAACGGCTAGATGAGAAGCACTTATTCATGACAATTATACTCTTGGAGGATTTGTCAGTTCCTCGCAAGAGGCAGTACCTCGCGAAAAAAACATTTCTTTTTTAGGTGGCAGCGGCTGGGAAGCGAACCCAGACCTTTGGCTTGACAGTCCTAAATAACATATTCTGTTTTTCGGCCGTAAAGATGCAAATATCTCGATTTTTCGAACAGCACAAATTGAGCACAAAACAGCACAATTTGTTTTTTTCTTAAGTAAATCGAAAATTTCCAAAATTCAAACAGAAAATTTTGCAAATCTATGAGTATTTCATAAAATTAATGTGACAAGGCAGCACAAATTGCGCACATTACATCACACATATTTTTTGTTTTAAAAACGAAAACGGAAATTTATTTCTGTCTTTTACAATTGGAAATATGTTAATTTTGTACTAATTTCTTAAGCAATTTTTAAGCAAAATGTAAAATTTAAAATATCGGTAGTAAAAATTGCTAATATTGCGAATTTTTTCTTTCGACGCATGTCACCACAATCAGTGCACAGCACATCTTTCTTTTTTGTGAAAATTAAAAAAAAATCATCCCCCAAATTTTTTAATATTTACGACCCAGGGCACCACAAGTTTGGCACAATATGTCACTTTTTTTTTTAATTTAGAAGTAATGCTTCACAAAATTTAATTTTAGAGTTTAAATTTGAAAATATGTGAATTTCTTTTTTAATCTCTTGGGCAGCACAAACTGAGCACAAAACTCAGTTTTTAAGAAAAATATAAACTTTTTAACAAAAAACATATTCTGTTTTTCGGCAGAAAAAATTCAAATATTGCAAATTATTTTTGGGCAGCACAAACTGGGCTACATTTTGTTTCAAGAAAATTGAAAAGCTCAAAAGGACTTCATGTGTCCTAATGAAACTTGGCATTTTTGCAATACTTACAGCAAAAGTTGAGCACAATAAATTTGTTTTAAAAATCGAAAATGGCAATGCTGACTTTTCTCTATCAAAACTTACAAATTTAGATTCATATGGTCAAAGTAACAAATAAGAGAATTTTGTATTTATCTCTTGGGAAGCACAAACTGAGCACAAAACATATTTTTGTTTTCAAGTAAAATGTCATATAAAAAAAATTCAAATTTCGGTTGTTTAAACTGTATATATTGCGACTTTTCTTTCGGTGCATATCACCGCAAAAGGAGCACCGAACATAAAGCTCATGTTGTTCTTTTACGAAAGTTAAAAATTTTTAAAAAGCTAGAATCATAAATTTTTTAAGATTTGTGATTTTTTGTGTTTACGCTCTAAAAGTTTTTTTTTAATTTTGAAAATGGCGGTAGTAGGTGTACAACTTCATATCCTGCAAATTTAGTTTTAGCAGTAAAATTTGCTTACATTTCAATTTTCTATTTGTCTTTTGGGCAACACAAACTGAGCACTGAACAGACATTTCAGTTTTTAACAAAATTGTAAAATATTAAACACAAACATATTCTATTTTCTGTTAAAAAATGGTAATATTGTGATTTTTTCTTTTTTGGCAGCACAAAATAGCACTTATACATTCTGTTTTAAGAAAATCAAAAATTTCAGAAAGAGCTCATCCGTAAAAATTGCAATCTTCTTTCTCCCTTCGCAAAATATATTTTTGTGTGTCAAAGCTGCAAATATGTGAATTTGTGTTAATCTATTGGGGAGAACAAACTGAGCTCAAAAAAAAAAATCTTAAATCCTTTATTTGGTTTTTCATAATGGCAGCACAAAGTGCGCACAAAACAGAACATACTTTTCTTTTTCAAAAAAAAAAAAAATTTAAAAAAAAAAGTCCATCAGTTAAATCCTTTTTTTCAAATATACAGCACAAGTTGAACACGATAAAATACCCTTTTTTAAAATAAAATTGATGATGCTACCTATACACAGCATTTTGCAAAGTAATTTTTTGACTGTAAAAGTAGTAATTATGTGCGATTTTTTTTTATATCTTCGTCACATGGCAGCACAAACTATGCACAAAGTAGTACATTTTTCTTTTTGTTTGTTTTAAGAAATTTTCAAATATTCGACTTTTTGTAAATATTACCGGCACAGGGCAGCACAAGTTGGGCACAATAGATTTGTTTTGAAAATCGAAAATGGTGGTACTAACTTCTCAGTTCAAAAAATTTATTTTTGATCATCAAAGTTGCTAATATGTGAATTTTGTATTATTCTCTAGAACACATGACAACAGTAAATGTGGAATAAAAAATAATTCTAAATGTTTAAAGTTGCAAAAATAGCTATTTATGCGGAAACGGCGCGCACATGATAGGACAAACTGAGCAACATTTTTTTTTTAAAGAAAATCTAAAAATAGCAGTTCTTTATTTATTTACAATTGTAATGAAAGCCTACCAATTGTCGGCCCCCTAAAATTTGAGCATTTATTTTTAATTTTAAGAAATCCGTAACTGCCTCACACAGATGGTGTATATTCTTTTCGGATCCCCTCATCCCCTATACACTTTACACCATCACCATCTTTTAAATAAAGGATGCCGCGGTGATCATACCGATATCTTTCGATCTTTCGATCTTTCGATGGCCCAATCTTACCAATCGATCGATCGATTTGAACTCCGTAGTCTTCAGAGGAGGAATTGGTCCCTTTTTCTTCTTTTTAAATATTTTTTTTCTTTAATTTTTTTGTTTGTGGTTATTTTCAGTGTTTCCCTTTTGTTGCAATTTATGAGGATCGGTTGGTATGTTAAATGGGCAGAACATTTGACACGGCAGGGCGCCATGTTCAATCCAAGATATGTGTTAATAAATTTTGATTGAAAAAAAAGAAAACAAATAATGGCCGTGTGCGTAGAAGCGGTCGTTTTTTTTCGTCCTTTTTTGATATTTTGTATATAAGCAGTTAAACCAACGGTATGTGGATGATTTCTGTTTTTATTTGGTCTTAATATTTATTTGTGTACATATCCGGAGCCCAGAGTGTTGTGTTATCATCAGTGGCCATTCAAATGAGGTATGAGGCAGTTTACTTGATTTCGGTTTTTTTATCGTAAATAAAAGGTCTGTGACTTGAATAGCTTTTCGGAAGGCCAATTTCATATGAGGAAATATATAATATGATGTCAATATTTTTTTTTATTAAAGTTTGGAGATTTTAGTAAGATAGTGGAGAGAAGCGTAAGGAGAATATTTGTTGAAGTTATGGTTATGAAAATAATGTTTTTCTGTGGATTATTGTTTACTTTTTATTGTATAATTTATTTTTTTTAATTTTACGTTTTTTCTTAAAAACAGAGTTGTGCTGTTTTATGCTCAGTGGTGGTCAGTTTGTGCTGCCAAAGATTTCAGCCAAGTCCGCTTAAACGGAACACCATAATTGGAGAATATTTGTCTCAATTGAAGTGCCATTCACATGACCTGCGAATTCGAATGGTCGCGAATTTTGACATTTTTCTTTCACATGAGTGGTCGCTAACAGACACAAATTGTCATACAAAATAAACCAGTAAAAGTTTGAGGTTAAATTCGAGCTTCATTCGCAGCTTTGCGGTATGCGTCCTGATATTGTGGATTACGAATAGGTGTTTGACAATTCACAGAAAATATCTCGTTGGTCGAGTAGAAAATATAAAAATGTAAAATTTAACAATTCAAAATAGTCCAAAGTCTTGTTTTCCTTTTAAACTGTAGAAAGAATAATTTATTTACTTTGTCGAAAAGTAAGAATAAGAATAAGTTGATATGAGCTTGGAATTGCCTAAACAAATTTATTTGCAATCGCAGTTCTTGGCTTATGTGAAAGGCACTTCCGTAGGGTTTTCAGTAAACGTATCATGGGATATTTTAGACTTGCTTCAAATTAATTGAATTTCTGTTTCAATTTTAATTTTAGTTTATTTATCACAATATTTTATCAGCCATACATTTTGTGATCACATTTTTTGAGGAAGTCTCAAAAATTTTCAAATTTTAAAGACGGTGTTCAAACCAGCCTCACGCAAGACGACTCATTTTGACGTCTCTTATTTGTATCGCAGCTCTCATATGTCTCATCCCATGACGGTGTTCACATTGGATTGAAAAACAGGATTTTTGTTGTCGTTTCAGTATTCACATCTCGCTCCCACTTCTTCAGAAAAGGAAGAATCCAGTTTTTCAGTCCAATGTCAACACCGTCCATGAAAGAAAGACAGAAGTTTTTAAAATGTATGAAAATATTTGCCTCACCTCGCCATCTCTTTCTTTTCAAGAAAAAGGAATGAGATAAAAGAGAGATACGTCAAAATGAATCGCTTCACGATTTAAGCCAGTAGGTGTGTTCCTTAAATTCTTCAAACTATTTCGAACTAAGTGTCAAATTGAGACGTTTGGGGATGAAATTCTCTCAGAGAAAAGAAAAAATGTCAAAATTTCGGCAACGGTTTGGGCACTAATTTGCTCTAATTTAATTTGCACCATGTCAAAATAAATATTTGACTAGCTTCCTTAACCCGCGGCCACACGAGCCAGTGTTGGCTAGCCAATTGGCTACATACACTGACTGTCAAATTCCTATTCGCGTATTTGCTGTGACGTAAGTGGCATGCTGTACTGGCTTCTATACTGGCCGATGTTCGGATGTTAATCCAAATGGAATAAATCAACTCCGATTTTAGGGGAAGAAATAGAAGTACTACGATATCCCGTTCTTTCAAAATTAAATGAACTAAAAACACGCAAAAGCTATGCGACTAAACTAGCAAAAGAACAGAACGTTACGAATGTTTTGCGTTGATTATAGAGAGCCTTTAACTGTTTTTGTGAAAGCTCTCCCAAACCAACGCGAAACCATCAGACAGCAAACTAAAATTTTACTAACATGGCGTTAAATGAGAGCAACTTCACCGACGCGATGTGAATTCACTAAAATATTTATTCACTTTGGCTTGGGAAAGCCTTACCGCTTAATCAATTCATTCACCAATTTTTTGTATCTCTTCTCGAATGGTAAGAGGGACCAAAAACATACCACACGAGATGGACAAAATGACCACGATATTGAGAACCTCGTTTGGACCTTTTAGACTATAGCTTATTTTAACCACTTTGATAAATTCAATAAAAAAAAACTTTGGCAAGGGCAAAGTGAGATGATGGCAAAACATGCTCAATGCAAAGAACCACGTGTAAATGTAATGGTGAGACCATAGCGAGAAAACCACGATATAGATTTCCGTGTAAATGGGCATGGCGAGAACATAACGAGATGAGCTTAATGACCATGATACTGGGAAATACGCTTCGACGACCCCGGCGAGAGACATGTGAGCCTCGAGTAAGCCAATTCGTTTTCCAAAACATCACAGGAAAATTATAGAAAAATTTTGGTAAATTTTAGGTTTAATACTCGTATCACTCCGGAATACAGTTTAAATCCAATTAATCGGATTAAACGAGTGAATAATATGGGAGTTAGTGAATTTATTAAACTTTGAGTTCCTTAAGACTGGGCATATGGACTCCCCGATTCTTATTTTATTAATATTTTGTGAAAGAAAATGTGAGTAAACTTTAGTTTTAGACGTATTTTTTTCAAAATCTGCTCCGAAAAAGTACTGCGAACCCCGTTACTAGCTTCCTAACTAGCTACGAAAAAAGCCAGCCAGTTGACGAGCCAGTTTGTGTATTGCGACTGGCTAGCCAGTACTGTCTCGTGTGGTCTCAGGGTTAGGGCAATCAGACATAAGTCAATCAATGAACAAGAAATTGAATGTTAAGAAAAAAGAAACGTACGCGTTAAGGGTGTTTTTTAGATGCTTTTTTCGGAGTTGATATTTTTGACAGCTGTCACTTGTCTTATGCTCAGTTTGGTTTGCGCGACGCATTGCGAAACAATCAATTTATTGAAGGGAACTTTTGGTGAGGCGCCGAATATTCTCTTCCAAGGCCAAGACCCTTGGGCCTAGGTTATTTGCGTAGACAAGCGACTTCACATAACCCCACGACGCGAAATAATGCGATAGTAAAGTTCAGTTCCTCTAAAGTACAGCTTTGTCGAGTTTAATAACATATTCAATCATGAAACTTCAATTTATTAAAAAAGAAAGAAACTACAAGACAAGAAGTAAATACACAAAATTAATTTTTATTAGTAAATTTTTTCCTTCGGAAAAAGATTAGCTAAGCAACACATGCATTTAAAGAAAATCATTTGATTGATAAAAAGATAAAAAATTAATAAATTGTGCAAATCAACCAAAAACAAAAAAAGTAGGTAACACTAGGGTAACCCTAGCTATTTGTTTTCTGTTTTGTTATTTAAATTCAAACTGACAATTATTTAAAATCTGACATACGAACACCTGGCACTTGATATCAAATACGAAATGCCCAAGAGAAATTTCGCGGATCAAATCTGGCAAGAAGAGTAAATTTTGTATTCTCTCATTAGCGCTCTCTTTGGTTCGAAATAATAAAATTTTTCACTTGTAGAACGGATTCGCACTAAAAACGACTAAACCCGGCGGTTTCAAACTATTTGAAACTCAGCATGGAACACACTTAGTATGAACTTCAAAACCGTTAAAGAAACGAATGACTTCAAAAGAAATGAGAAATTCGATTTTGGAATTTCAAATTTGACATATTCAAAGGGTGTGTTCGATTCAAAATTTGATGGCAGCGTTCAATACTAGTCTTACCTTGAAAAGAAAGGTGCAAAGTGTTCATTTGATACGAAAATGGTTGTTTCAATTATTAAGAAATTTCATTTAAGTGAATTTCATTTGTGTGACGTAGTTTGTGTTTAAAAAAAGTTCAAAAAGGCTCAGAAAAAGATTTGTTGTTTCAGATAACTGAGATTTTCAGGTAAGGAGAGAGCGGTAAACGGAGTTGACTGTATTTATATTTTAGGGTAGGCGAAAGATTGAAAGTTACGTTGAATAGAAATATCAATCATTTGAAAAATAATGTTATTTATTTACGCAGAAATATGGATTCATGACTTCACGAAAGCCATATAAAATATTTATCTACATTCATCTCCCTCACTCCTTCAGGAGCATAGATATGTCAAGAATTAACCACTGGCAGTTTTGTTTTTTCAGAAGGATGGAAATCTTGCATTTTTTAATTTGCATTGCAACAATTTCAATTTTTTAATAAAAATTACACACAAGATTTGAATTAGCAAGTTTTGAATTCTCTAAATTTTGGCTGATATTTGCAATATAGCAACCAGTAGCCAACTAAATTGCGATCAACTTTTATTTGCTAGCATTTTGAAGCAACCTTAAGCCTCGAGTAAACATAAACAATTTGTGGTAGCGGCCTAAATTTTGTATGGCAAATGGCAATACTACTGCATTTCACTTCGATTTCTCGAGGCTGTAATTGCTCACGCTTTTCCACTGGCTGCAGTTTTTTGGAATTAAAAGTATTTGTTTTTGTTTATGAGATGTCACTAAACAAAGTGGTAGGTAAAAAGAGTAGCTTGCGTGTTGCGAGGCAAAAGAGAAAAATAGTTCTAAGAGAGTAGATGCGATCTTATTGTGATAAAGGGTTAAGGTCTTAAAGGTAGAAACAACTGAACTTAAACTAAATTTTGATTTAAAAAATACCCTATTAAATTTGTAAAAACGTCAAAATTCTGGTTCCACCCTGGTAGCAGGTTAAATTTGTATGTTCATATTCAAGGAGTTAACATGGAGATTTGACAGATAACCACTGTGAACTATGCCATGTTTGTCAAATAAATTTCAGAATGTGAACCCCTCTATTAATATTCTAAATACTACTGATATGAATCAGCCAAGTAGAAGACTAAGCATTAAGAATTGGACTTGTTGACTTTTTGATTCAAAATAGCATTTAATGTTTTTGTAGACTATTTACGCTTAAAAATAATATTAAATACTATTGTTCTTTGCGTGCATCTGTTGTTATTTCTAATGAAGTGAAGGCGGTATTACACCATCATAATAAAGGGTGGTTAAATTTTAAGAGCCGATGATGATTTTGAATAAGACACAAATTATTTTGGAAATTATTGTCATTTCTTTTTATTATGATAATATTGGTATGGTTCAATTATGTATGGAACAAAATATCGGCCAAATGGCCACCGCGACCTCGGCGGCACACCTCCATCCGACAGTCCAAATTTTCGATGACGCTGAGGCATAATGGAGGTTCTTTGCCGTTAATGTGTCGAATTATCTCATTCTTTAGCTCTTGAGTTGTTGCTGGCTTATCGACGTACACCTTTTCTTTCAAATAACCCCAAAGAAAGAAGTCCAACGGTGTCAAATCACATGATCTAGGCGGCCAATTGACATCGCCACCACGTGATAACAAGGTCATTGTTTCGTTAGCTGTGTGGCAAGTGGTACCGTCCTGTTTAAACCATATATCGTCCAGATCCATATCTTCCAATTCGGGCCATAAAAAGTTCGTTATCATCTGACGATAGCGAACACCATTTACAGTAACTGCCTGACCGGCTTCATTTTGGAAAAAAATACGGCCCGATGATGCCGCCAGCCCGTAAACCACACCAAAGAGTCATTCTTTGTGGGTGCATTGGTTTTTCGACAATCACTCTTGGATTGTCATTCGCTCAAATGCGACAATTCTGCTTATTGACGAATCCACTGAGGTGGATTGTAAATAAACTTAAGTAAGGTCAACTGAAACCGGGTATACCCGGTTTAAGCAAACACGGTTTGAGTTAACCAGAGTTAGGTCAACCTGCAGTTGACTCAAACCATGTTGAGTCGACCCAGACTGAGTCAACCTGGGGTGACTAAACGTGGGTTGATATAACCTAGTTTAAGTGAACCCAGTGAAGTACGAAATGAAATGAAATGAAACTTAGGCAGTTCGATGTTTGTGCTTACACTTGCGATCTAAAATAGTGCGACTAAAAAATCGTCGTAACAACTGGAAAAAGTCATGCACGTACTTGTGATTTTCAATCAGGTGATTATTTAGTCGCAAGAAGTGAGACACTTGGTTTTAAATGTGAATGCACACATATGTGACTTTTAAATCGCAGCGATTAAAAAAATGGAAACAGATCCATTTTTTGAGCGTTTTTCTGTCGCAAAAATAATTGCATGTGCGTGCATTCACATTTAAAGCAGTTTGTTGTATTTTACGCGATGAAAGAATCGCACAATATAGATAATCGCAAGTGTGTGCATGGCCATAATTTCCTGCGATACCGATTTTTAAATCGCACCGACTGAAAATCGCAAGTAAGTTCCTAGCCTTCAAAAGGAAGGTATAGAAAAGTATTGTATTGATATATAGTATAACATACATTTAAGTAGCTATGCTGGTAACTCGTTCATTTGAATACGGAAAGTTGATGGAAGCGGTAATTGGACCTTAGTTTTCTCCGATTTTTTTCGAAGTAAACGTCTTTTCTTTAATATCTAAATATTTATGTTATATTTAAAAAATGTTAAGTACAGGGTGGCGCACGAATCGTGCTACAAAAATAAAACGTAATAACTTTTTTTCTGTGTGAGTAATCGGCTTATTTTTTTTTTTATTTTGTAGATTACTATTGAGATTTATAAAAATGGATGCTTGGGATACGGAGAAAAGAATTTAGATAGTGCAACGGTACCATGCTTTGCAGTCCGTCATTTCCGTCCAAAGGGAATTTAGGCGGGAGTTTTGCGGTAATCCCCCGAGTAGATGGACCATTATGAGGTTTGTAAACGTTTGCCGAATCTGGAAGCATCGCACGAAGGCCGTACCATCGGGTTCAGGATAAAATCGCAGCAGTAGCATCTGCAATACAGGCCAATCCGAGCGTTTCGACCCAAAACTTATCGGGGCAAATTGGAGTTAGTAGACAGTCATTACAACGGATACTTCATGACGATTTAAACTTGTTTCCGTACAAAGTCCAAATTACTAGCAAGTTTAACCCTCAGGATTTGCCTGTTCGCCTGGAATTTTGCCAAAAACTGATATCAATGGCCGAAGAAGACAACACTTTGATCAATTGTTTGTTCATGTCTGATGAGGCCCATTTTGATCTTAACGGCAATGTAAACAAGCAAAATTGCCGTACATGGAATGAGTCTAATCCAGAAATGCTCCATGAGACGGAACTGCACCCAGAACGAGTCACTGTTTGGTGCGCAGTTTCATCAAGGTGTATTGTCGGGCCGTACTTCTTTGAAGAAAACGGTGTAACCGTTACTGTCAATGGGGACCGTTATTTAAAGATGTTGAAGGAGTTTTTTACCCAGAACTGCGCCGAAGACGTATACCATTCAACAGCGTTTGGTTTCAGCAAGATGGAGCAACTGCACATATAGCCAGACCAGTTATGGCGGAGCTAAACAAAAAATTCGCAAACAAATTAATTTCTAGGAACTCCACTCTTCGCTGGCCCCCAAGGTCACCTGACCTGACTGCACCAGACTTCTTTTTATGGGGTTATGTCAAGCAAGAGGTGTATAAAACGAAGCTCAGGAATTTAACTGAATTAAAGCAGTCCATAA
Organism: Dasysyrphus albostriatus; assembly: GCA_946251815.1. Lineage (NCBI taxonomy): Eukaryota > Metazoa > Arthropoda > Insecta > Diptera > Syrphidae > Dasysyrphus > Dasysyrphus albostriatus. The sequence continues at coordinate 203,435,863 of OX276335.1, forward strand.
CGACAATAATTGAGGCGATCCCAACTTCAACTCTTCAGGCCGCAATGAATAATTTTTTGATCAGGTGCCGCATATGCGTGGGAGAGCGTGGAGGTCATTTGCGGTCTATAATCTTTAAAAACAACTTACTATTTAAAATAAAATTTAATTTTCTAACCAATAAAAAAAAATAAATGAAATACATCGATTAAAAAAAAAGTTATTTGAATTTCTTATTGTAGCACAATTGGTGCGCCACCCTGTATTTATTAATATACTTACATTTCAATAATTTGTATCAAAAAAATATTTATTAATCAGTTTTTCAAAAAATTAAAGTCTAAAAAATCATTTACTTGCGAAGTACGGTGATACTCGTAAGTATAAGATGCACCAAAAAGCTAGAGTGAGTAGGTTGGGTTAAGACAAGAAGAAAATCGTGTAGAAGTGTATATCTATTTTCTTCCGTTTAGGCAGGAGGGGAAATTTTCTAAAGCAAATGACTTAGAAAAAATATATGAAAACAATTATAACTTAATAATTGACCTGAGCAGATCAAACTTGGGAAAACCAAAAAAAAGTTTTTTCTTGAAAAAAATACTGTTAATTTTTTTTTTTCAATTTCTCAAAAACGGTTTTCAGTTTTTTTTTTGTTTAATTAATAAAAGCATTGAATTTTGAAAACAAAAATTTTACTAAATTACATAAAATTTTGAAAAAAAAAATATTTTTAAAACAAAAAAAAATTCAAAATTTTGAGTTTTAAAATAAATTTTTCAAAAACTATTCATTAACACAAATTTATTAAAAATACAAGCAAAGAAGACATTTCTGGCACCTCAAAAAGGTATAGCATGGCATTGAAACATTTACCGTTTTTTTAATTTTTTTTTTTTTGTTTAAAGTAATTTGTTTTCCTACAAGATATTTTTCTTGTCTTAACCTAACAAACTACCTTTCTGGTGCATCTTATACGAGTTCCCCTCTATAGGTACTACAATGGCAAATTATGCATATTTTTTTCTTTAAAAAAAATTCCATAAATTTCTTTTGGGCAGGAAACCATTTTTCAAAAAATGGTGATTAATGGTACTTCGCATAGAACCATTCTACTTTGTTTTTGATTTTCTTCAAATTGGAATTTCTGATATCAATAATTTTTTTTTGTATAGAAAGAAGCTTCTAAATAATATAAATATTTTTGTTACCAAAATTTTCAAACGAAAATATTTTTTTTATGTTCAAACATTTTTTTTTTGAAAGTCAAAAATATTTTTACCAGTACATTTTTATAAATCTCGGTATTGAAAAGTTTGTTTACACTCTCCAAAGTATTTTAAGAAAAAAAATTGTTTTCATAAAAAATAATGGCGCCTTCCATACAAAAGTTAAAAAACCGTTAAGAAAAATATATTCATTATTAAAAAATATATTCATTATTAAAAATTTTTTATTAATTTTTTTCTGCATGCCCATATTAGTGCGATATACTAATAAAAATTATAAAAATTTACATATATGTTGCAATTAAAAAATATTGCATATCAAAATTTTTAGAAAAAAGTTATCTTTTTTTTTTGAAAATTCGATACCTCAAAAACGGGTTAGCAATTTTTTTTGAAATTTTATTTTTATATGAACATAAAATACTACTATTTTCTTTGAAAATATTATAAGAATTTGTATAAAAAATTCATTTTCTTAAAAACCGCTCCAATGATTTAAAATTTTTAACTTCCCATTGGAAGTTATTGTAATTGGCAGGATTGATGGCGTTCTTTTTTGTCATCTCAAAATCTTAGAAAAGTTGTTTTAACTGTTTCAATATCGTATTTCATACTTTAAAACATTTTTCTCTCATAATTTCCATAATTTTAGAGCCTTGAAGATAAAGAGCAAGTACGTGCTCTATTTTTTGTCAGTTCAAAAATATTAATAATTAATAATAAAAAAAGCTTCAGCACACAAGTTTTGAATGAAATTGGTAAGGCCGTTAAAGAGGAATTTTAACAATAAATAAATCTTTATATGGGAGGTACCTACCTACCGTTAAAAAATGTTCTTATAAATTGCAGGAATTATTTTGTCTGTGTTTTCTATCATCGTAACGCCAAGTTTGATTAGAATCTCAATTTTTTTTGTGCACGAATCTAAAACTTGCCCTATAGATATTTATGTAGTAGGTATACATTCTAAAGTCCCACCTCCCACCTCGCTTACCAGGGATTTACACGGATAAATCTTGTTTGTACAAAGAAATGTCGATGCCCAGCCATCGTCCAAGCAATGAATTGCCATTGCCTTATATATATTCTCACTAGAGCAGCAGCCTTACACACTTACTTAACATTTAGTTAACTTTCTTACGATAAGACCTCTTATTGCTTGAGACCGGAAACGCTTTTTTCATAACTTTTCATAAGAAGAGCTAGGGAAAGGCAATGGTTCTCATCTTTAAGAGAGAACCATCCCAATTGATCTAGCCAAGATGGGGTCATGGCCCATTGTATAACTTCATATAATAAGCCTAATCCACATGTCAAGCATTAATTAATGATCGATTGCACGTTTAGCTTGTTTGGTGCGATTTTACTCTCTCAATGTGCGAAGCAATGATTAATTGCTAACGCATTGTTCATTTATAAGTTAGCGATGTTCAAAGTTGTCACCCGGTGAGGAGTTTTGTAAGCCGATTAGAGGGAAGACCGAGACTGAAAACCGTATACTGTCATCGGGACAATTTGCTTGAAAATAAATGAACCCATCACCGACACTGCACTGCGGCGGCGGCGAGGGTCGTACATATGCTTCGACCAGCTTCGAACTTTACCTTCAATGATCGCGTCAAAAATTGTTGCGGATCAAATTTCATATACTTCAAGATCCAAGAATCTTAATCTCTTTCTTTTGAAAATTCATTCTTTTCATATATGCAGCATTTCCTTGGACATCGTTTTAATTTATTTTGCGTCATTAAATCTGGCGATCCATTGTATCTAATAAAAAACAAGATATTATAATCGATGGTGGAATGCGGTGTAGAAAGAAAAAAACACTCTGCTTCAATTGAATAGGCTCAAAATTTATTGGTAGTCCTTTTCTGTTAAATTTAATTTAATTGAACTGAATTGAATTAAATTGAATTGAACTGAATTGAACTGAATTGAACTGAATTGAATTAAATTGAACCTAATTGAATTATATTGAATTGAATTGAATTGAATTTGAGATTTATTATAATGTCAAAAATGAAGTTGAAAGCCTTTGCACCACTGTTTAATTTTGTATGGATATGGCTCTTGCATATTTAGGATTCTCTACCGGACCGTTGGCGTTGATGGGAACTCTTTAAGACCCGGAAAACCAATCTATTCTTCATTTTCAAAATGTGTCCCTATTCTGTCGAAGGGCAGTGTAAAGATGATGTGAAAAACTAACACAGTAGTTTATGGATCGTTTACGTAAAGTACCGATTGAGAGACACCCTTTGATTGGGATCAATTTTTCAAGATGCTAACACATTTGGACCTCTGCGCTGGGCTGCGCTGAGTGCTGATGTGATGTAGTAACTTTGATACAATGAATTTTGTTGCAAGAAGATATCGCTCAGATGATGATGCTTCTGGCTACCTATGTTAATAGCTCTTTGATTTGTAGATCGATCGTTTGTTTCGAATTAGAGTTTTGATGAGCGGCCAGTAGTCCAATGGCCCCCACTCAAAGGTGTAAATTTAGGGATTTCTTATTTCGTTCTATTATCTTTGTTTAGGCAACTGATTACCTGCCACATAAATGTGTAGCAAGCAAGCAAGAGGCATATCAAATTGTTGCCACCGATAAAGTGATAAATTTTCATTAAAAGAAACAAGTGTGAGTTGTAAGGATGGTAAAGAATTATAAGGCAGATCTTTGGGGACAAGGTAGCGATTAGCTTTAATGGGAAATTGGAAAATTTATATTTTGGTTGGTGTTAAAATTTTTTTTTTGTTTTTTTGTGGTAAAATTTATTAGTCTGTCATATATTTTTTATTGTTTTTCGTGTAGAGTTTCGTATATTTTTTTTTTTTTTCAATCGAAATTGGTTTACACTTGCTAGAGCTAATGAACAGCCAAAGTAAACAATAAAGCTGAAAACTCGTGTCTGACCAATGACTATATCATGATGGGTAACTTAGGTACCCTAAACTTCACTGTTAGAACAGTACCTAAAAGAGAGGTTTAAGGAATTTTACTTTCTGTTTTAATTTTAGTGCATGTTTTGAAAAAGAAATAAAATTACCAATTAGGTAGTTCTCGTGTCGTTAGTCGCACCTCTCAATAATTTGTGCAGTCTCGAAAGTCATAGAGAATTTTTCGAATTTCTTTTTTTTTTAATTCGAAATAATAAAAAATAAAATGAATAACCCTCTCTAAATAAATTGACTCTGAGAAAAGAATTAATTAAAATAAAGTGAATATTAATTAACATGTTCTTTTAATTCAAAGACATAAAATGTTAAAGAAGTTGTAAGCTTGTGGATGAGAAATTTGACATTGAACTTAATAGAGATAACTTGAAAACCTCCAAGCTGGACCTGGGTCAAACTAAATAAAATGCACGACTGGGTCACAACTAGGTACTTGGTCCTTTGTTCAAGTGGCTGAAAGCTTAAACAAATTGAATTAAAAGACATTGAAATTATGAAAGACATAAGTTCAAAAGTATAAATTACGCGATATTTCAAATTAGCTAAAACAACTCCATTAATAGTTTGAGGTGAAAAAAAGATTGCCATTTGAAATCCAGATGAATTGTATGGAGAAAAATTTAAAAAAAATTAAAAATCCAAAAAAAAATAGGTGTGAAAGTTTTGGTAAAAAAAACTACATGTTTATATTTTATAGAAGCCTCTATATAAGAAAGTTGTTGAGATTAGAAATACCCTTTTAAAGAAAATCTAGTTCTATGGGAAGTATATTCAAAAACCATCTTTCGAAAAATGGTATACTCTCCAGAGCTAGCCTCTACTAATAGAAATGTATTAAATTAAAAAAAAAGCTGTGGAGCCATTTTTGGGAATAATTCTTTAATTCTCTAAAAAAATCAAATAAATGAATTAATTTGTAGAGCTCACTACTAAATACTTTTATTTAAAAGTAGCTAATTAGAGAAAAAAAAGAAAAATAGAAAAAAAGCTTTTAAATCGTTCATTTAACTGTATAAACAACTAGTTAAATAACTTTGAGCTTAAAAACAAGTATTTCAACAAAAATATGAATAAATCTATGCAGTTTTTTTTTTCAAATCGTTGGAACTGTTTTCTTAAATATAATTTTTAACCCAGGAAAATTAGACAAAAATGGCAGAACTACGAAAAAATTCCGACAAGGCTGAATTTTGGTGGAGAGCTTTGTTTTGAAGTTTTAAGCATTTCCTGACAAGTTCCATAAATTTGGGTCGGGGATTAATTTTTAAGGGGGGTTAAAATTCAGTTTTTTCATAATTTCTCCAAAACTGTAAGTTTTTTCTGAAAAAAAATGTAAAGATACAAATTGTAGCTTATGTCATTCTACCATACAAAAAAGATTAACATACTTTTTTCATACAAGCAAGAGATTCTGAGAAAATTATGCCAGAATTTCACGGTTGAGTAAATTTTGTCAAAAAATTTATGAAAATTTCATTAATCGATGAGATAAAGTTTTTGTACGATTGCAGTTTGGCAACATCTCCTCTTTATAAAACCAAGTAGGGTACCCGGGGTAAGGGAAAGACCGCCATCTGGGGTCATCCCCTTACCCCGGGCACCTCAAAAACTTGGTTTTGTAAAGGAGAGATGTAGCCAAACTTAAATCGTAGAAAAAATTTAGCCCGTCGATTATGGAAATTTTAATAAATTTTTTGACAAAATTTAATCCACGTGAAGTTCTGCATAATTTTCTCAGAATCTTTTGCTTGTATGAAAAAAGTATGTTAATTTTTTTTGTTAAGTAAAGTTAAGTTAAGTTTTGTTAAGTTTTTATAAGTTACACTTTGTACCTTCACACTTTTTCAAAAAAACTTATAACTTTCGAGAAATTAAGAAAAAACTGAATTTTACCCCATTAACCCCCCCAAAAAAATTAATTAATTAATTAATTATGAACTTTTCAGGAAATGGTTAAGACGACAAAACAAAGCTCTCCACCAAAATTTAGCTTTGTCGGAATTTTTTTTCTTCAAAATTAGCTACTAACATTCTCTTATACAGGGTGGCGCACGAATCGTGCTACAAAAATAAAACGTAATAACTTTTTTTCTGTGTGAGTAATCGGCTTATTTTTTTTTTTATTTTGCAGGTTACTATTTAGATTTATAAAAATGGATGCTTGGGATACGGAGAAAAAAATTTGGATAGTGCAACGGTACCATGCTTTGCAGTCCGTCATTTCCGTCCAAAGGGAATTTAGGCGGGAGCTTGGCGGTAATCCCCCGAGTAGATGGACCATTATGAGGTTTGTAAACATGTTTGCCGAATCTGGAAGCATCGCACGAAGGCCGTACCATCGAGATGCCAATGTTCGGGTTCAGGATACAATCGCAGCAGTAGCATCTGCAATACAGGCCAATCCGAGCGTTTCGACCCGAAACTTATCGGGGCGAATTGGAGTTAGTAGACGGTCATTACAACGGATACTTCATGACGATTTAAACTTGTTTCCGTACAAAGTCCAAATTACTAGCAAGTTAAACCCTCAGGATTTGCCTGTTCGCCTGGAATTTTGCCAAAAAATGATATCAATGTCCGAAGAAGACAACACATTGATCAATTGTTTGTTCATGTCTAATGAGGCCCATTTTGATCTTAACGGCAATATAAACAAGCAAAATTGCCGTATATGGAATGAGTCTAATCCAGAAATGCTCCATGAGACGGAACTGCACCCAGAACGAGTTACTGTGTGGTGAGCAGTTTCATCAAGGTGTATTGTCGGGCCGTACTTCTTTGAAGAAGTACGGTCCCCGTTACTGTCAATGGGGACCGTTATTTAAAGATGTTGAAGGAGTTTTTTTACCCAGAACTGCGCCGAAGACGTATACCATTCAACAGCGTTTGGTTTCAGCAAGATGGAGCAACTGCACATATAGCCAGACCAGTTATGGCGGAGCTAAACAAAAAATTCGCAAACAAATTAATTTCTAGGAACTCCACTCTTCGCTGGCCCTCAAGGTCACCTGACCTGACTGCACCAGACTTCTCTTTATGGGGTTATGTCAAGCAAGAGGTGTATAAAACGAAGCCTATAATCTTTAAAAACAACTAACTATTTTGTATATTTTAATCCATCAGATTATCTTATACCAACAATTTGTATTTACAATTTATTATTTACCCTACAACAGCTATGTATAATTAATAACAACAGCAACAGCTTCTCTGTATGCTTCATTTTCAAATCATACTTCTCACACATTTCTCATAGTCAGCAGTTTTCTGCATGTAAAATTATCAAAATAAGTCGGCATTCTGCATCCAGATACAGAACATACCTGGCAGAAATATATCATATTTCTTTCTTTCCTTTGTATTAGTAATTATGTATATACCTTTGATGTTTGTAAATTTAGCTAAGTAAGCAAAATTATTGTATAAATAGTATTGTAAGTTAATAAAATTCTATCATTCACGATCAGAAAGGTGTCCAGTCTACTTAATTATTACTGCTTCCCCCCACCAGTGGTAAGGGGCAATAATATTCACTGCAACAAACTTTCGCTACAATATACAAAGGTACAAAGAACCTTTTGTATACTCCACGGTCTGGTCAAGGTTTAAGCACCCTGATCAGCCAGTCCGAACAAAATAGTTCCGACTTTAACATATTTAAAATAAAATTTAATTTTCAAACCAATAAAAAAAAAAAATAAATGAAATACATCGATTAAAAAAAAAGTTATTTGAATTTCTTATTGAAGCACAATTGGTGCGCCACCCTGTACTACTGACGAAAATTCAAAAACTCATACAAAAACGTCCATAACTGACCAATTACTGAAATAAGCTGACCTTTTATGGCCGCTAAATGGCTTTCCAATTGGTATGTTTTTTTTTTTTGAAACGACTCAAATGAGGTGCCAAAAAATTTTTTGTGACCTTGAAAAAAACTTCAAAAATTAATTTAAAAATACCTTTGGCTGACCAATTACTGAAACTAGTTGACCTTTTATCGCGATCTACTGGCCTTTTCGATGATATAAATTTTATGCAAATACTCCACAAATGAGGTGCCAAAAATCTTTACTGTGACCTACATAAGAAAAAAATATAACATTCATTAAAATAAATATATGGCTGACCAATAATATGCAATATATTGAAAGTAGTTGACCTTTTATTAACGTTAAGTAACCTTTCAAATAGTTAATTTTTTTTTTTAAATCACCCGAATGAGGTGCCAACTATCTAGACTGTGACCTACATACAAAATACTAAAAATTCATAAAAAAAAATATGACTGGCCAACTACTGAATCTAACTGACCTTTTATGATGACTGAGTAACCTACCACATAGTATATTTTGTTTTGGAAAATTACCCAAATGAGGTGCCAAAAATCGTTCGGAACTTTGATTTTTTTTTTTAAATCGTAAAAAAAATCTATCGCTGACCAATTACTGAAACTAGCTGACCTTTTATATAGATCTAGAGATCTTTCAGATGGTATATATTTTTTGCAAATTTCCCATAAATGAGGTGCTAAAAATTGTTATGACCTTGAAATTTTTTTTAAATAAATTAAAAATTCATATAAAAAAAACTATGCCTGACCAATTTCTGAAAATAGCTGACCATTTATGACCGTGAAATGGCCTTTCAAATGGGATACTTTTAGTTTTTTGAAATTACCCAAATGAGGTGCCAAAAGTTTTGTTTGTGACCTCGAAAATAGTTAACCTTTTATCACTATCTACAAATCTTTCAGATTGCATCTTCTTTTTCTAAATTTCCCATAAATAAGGTGCCAAAAATCGCGCGTAACCTTGAGTGACATTGAGCAACTCTAAACCTTTATAACTAGTTATCAAAGGCTGACCAATTTCTAGGACTAGTTCACCTTTCCTGACCAATTACTGACCAATTAGATGACATTCTAAAATATAAAATTTCCCATATATGAGGTGCCAAAGGTCCAGAGCCGAATATTTTATCTCTTAATTGACCGACTGATTCAATTAAACGGGTTTCGCTTAATTGAACAGGTCGATCAAGTAAGCGGGCTTCCATTAATTGAACCACCTGTATAATTGACCGAAAAATCTGACGAAATGGTCAGTGCAATTGTAACGGGATCCGAGGTGTCAACCAGCGTTGCCACCAAGAAAAGGTAGTGAGTGCCTTTTCGAAGTTTTTTCGGGGCCATTTAACAAAAGATAGGGCCACATATTTTACATGAGCATGTTCTGAAATATTATTGAAAGAGTTATTAATTCAACAGAACTTAGTCTAAAATTACCACTTTTTTGCTTCATATTATGTTATTGGTTTATATTTAATTTTGTACAACTTTTTAGTTATTATAAATTATTATAACTACTACCATAATTTGTATGTGTTAAATCTTCTACTATTAAGCCTTGGGGGCCATTTCTAATAGGCCCGTGCCAAGGGCCAAACTATAAAACAGGGAGCCAAAAGGCCCGATCGGGAACATTGTGGCAACGCTGATATCAACCCTCACCTTTCCTTATTCCACCATTATCACCCCATGTATACAGGCACATGAGGCTAGTCCTGGCTGCAGGAAAGAGAGCGTGTCCTGGCTACGGCAGTGAGGCATGCTAGCTAAAGCACATCCTAGCTCGTCGGTAGGGGGGGGGGGGAGGAGTTCTTGCCACCGTAACTCAGTATGCAAATCGGGTTCAAAAAAATTTATCTGAAGCCCGAATTCGTCCAAGACAAAGCGGTGTGGTTCGTAAAGGGGGAGGGAGGTTGTTGTTGCCCCATATCTGGGGTTAGGCCTAGTTAACAGTTCCCAGGCGAAAAAAAATTAACATTTTCAAAACAATTTTCTACTTATTCTCTGCACCAAATTGTATAATTGAGAGCAAAAATGTCTACCTTGGCCTTTACCACCCATTAAGTCATACACTTAGCTCCAAATAAATGAACTGAAGAATATTTGTTTAGATTTTCTTGCAAACGATGGTCGGTTTACACTTTTAAAAAAAATATATGCATATGTATTCATCTGGAGGCATTATTTGCATTTTTTGCATTTAAATATAATTGTTTTCAATTTTAAGGCCTTTACTTTATTAATAAAGGGTAAATTAAAAAAAGATAAGTGAGTTTCTGAAATTGTTCAGCCAAACATTTTGTTGTATAATGTTCTATGAATAAAATTTATAAGTCAAATTAATTTTGCTGTGATCTTGTTTTAGAAATTCAATAAAAAAAATCTTCAGCTGACCAATTACTGAAACTACTTAAGCTTTAATGTCAAATAACTGATCAATTCGATCGCATAATTTAAACTAAAGTAAAATATGACCCAAAAAGGTGCCAAATTTTTGTTAAAATTAGTTGATCTATCTCACAACCACGATGCCAAAAATCAATCGTGAGCTCGAGTAGCTTTAAGCAAGTTTTCTAGACCTGACCAGTACTTTTTTTAGGAGTGTGCCATACATAATGGGCCAAGATCCCAGACCATAGTATTTGCGGTCTTTTAGATGGCATACAATTTTTGAATTTCAACATTAAGATCCGGATCTTCATAAATGTCCCCTTGGCATTAGTCCTATAGTTTTAATAGTGCTTGTGCACATTACTGTCCAGGTCCAATGTTACATTTTATTTCAAGTCTAACGAGTTCTTAATTTACTAAACTTAAGTTTTAATGCTTCTGAAATCATAAGTCTAATATAAAAGTATTTCAAGTTCTATCCTTCCTAAGCCTATTGAAGGTAGAAGTAAGCCAGCAAACAAACCAAAAAAAAAAACTTCTCTTTCACAATTAAATTGCGTTGCCGCATCATGACAAAAACTAATAAATTACACATTTAAAGATTAAAATGTGTCGCCATCATTCGTTTAATTATCTACTTCTTTGGCCATTTGGTGTGTGCTTGAGGCTTTTTCTTATCCATATCCTGGCATCAGCATTTAAGCCTGCCCAGCAATACCTTAACAAATCTTAAATTCTCGCTTGGAATCTTCATCTTTTATTTAGGTAAGCCTCCAAGTTCCTATATACGTAAATATTAGCGGTGGTGGTGGCGGCACACGAATGATTATTGTCTGCATCGCTTAAACAGCCGAAAAATTTATTTTTCAAATCCTTGTGGCGAACACATGTTGCGTGTCACCCCATCATCTTATCGGCTAACCATTTCTTCGCCTGTCTCCTTAGGTAGTTAAAGGTACTGGAGTTCCTCGCTCAGTCTAGAAGCTAAAAAAAAAACTATAAAACGAACACGATGTCGATAAAGCTATGGTCAGCTTGAAGCGCGTGTGTTTTAATTTAAGTGCACCTCCACCATCATTGGTAAACCGCTCGAGCATCTTATCAGTTCGCTTAATCGGAATACTAAGAGTCTGGTGTTGCGAGGAGTTTTGGAGTGCAGAACCTCATTCAGCGCGGCACCAATCTCATTTGCTTATCAGGAACTCACGCATATTTGGATTTTGTGATTACTTAACTGAGATATATTTACCTATAGTTACACCTAGCGCAAGAAGATATTCAAGGAGGATTCGTTTTTTGTAATAAATGAGGTGACTATACAGCTGGGCCAAAGTGAAGATGTCCATGTGGGGTTGAAATATGGCACAAGCCTTAAATTGGCCAGCTTGAAGCTTGCAACGAGGATATTGCTTCTGCACGATCTAGGCATTTCTTGGGTACCTCGTTGTTGATAGTGGCAACCTTTTTTTTCATAAGTATAGATAGATCCTAATGCTACTAGGGATTCAGGTATAGAGTGGATGCACGAAACCAATTGAGATAAGATTCTATACAACTTGGATGTTTACTTCTTAGAAATACTTCTTATACAACTCTTTTGTGATATGATATTGACTGTATTGTGTTTGTGTGTCTATAAAACACAATGCCTGAGTTATTTATCTATAGTCTTTGATGGGACAAAAAAGTTTTCAAGCTTAAACAGTCCTTTGAGTATTTACTCAAAGATCTCGAAGCACACAAGTCTGATGCTAGGCGAGATCGAGATGATTATCACTTTCGCAAAACCACTGTGTAAGACAGTTAGCTTTTTTATTCATTCAATTCTTGAGATATGTACTCTTATACTGTAACTATTTTTTGACTGGAAAATTTGATTTGCTCAACCAGATCATCCTGGCTAGTTGTATTTGTCTCCCATGCTTCCAAAAATATGGAAAGGTGTATCAAAAGTTTTATCTTCTTCTTTTTATACGGCTTCTGATCCATGGAGAGAGTCTCTGTCTGAGATATTGCGGTCTTCCATCGGTTGTGGTCCCACGCACGCTTCCTCCAGTCGTTGAGATCAAGCACTCTTGCGTCTGTAACCACCTGGTCCATGCCAGTGTAGTCGACGTGTTTTGGCTCTTTGAAATACATCCACTTCTTGGTACAGCTCGTACTATTTACGATTGAATCTTCTCCTCCATTCGTCCTCTTTGCATATAGGACCAAATATCCACCGAAGAATTTTCCTCTCAAAAGTTCCCGGTATCAATTCCCCTTCATTACTTATGGTCCGGCACTTGGTACCGCAGAATAGGACTGGCAAAATTAGAGTTTTGTGTTGTGTGCACCTAGTCTTTTGAAAAAGCAATTTTGAACCTATTTGTCTAGCCAAACCGAAGTAGCAGCGGTTCGCTAGGATAATTTTTGGTCGGATTTCCCTTAAAGTGAAGTTCTTGGAATTGATTTTTGTTACAAGGAGAGTGATCTCCTTGACAATCTCGAAATTACTGCTACCAACAGTGATGTTTTGTCCTAGGCGATGGGGAGGTAAGGCTTTGTTTAATGACAGCACATATTTTTTTTGTCCCCATTCACTGCACGACCAATGTGTTTAGTCTGTTCATCAATTGCTGTGAATGCCTTAAGTACAGCTCCCATGGAGCGGCCGGTGATGTCAATGTCATCCTCATAGCCAAGCAGTTGAGAACACTTATTGGAGATAGTGTCTTCAAGGCTAACTTCACTCCTGCACACTATCTGCTCTAGGACTAGGTTGAAGAAATTACGCTATAGCGCATCTCCTTGTCTGAAGCCTGTACAGGTCTGGAATAGCTCGGATAAGCTGTTACCATCTTGGACTAGTTTTCAGGAGTTCCTAAATTCCGACTTTTCCAAAAAGAGGTGATGTCTAATGCTATCAGATGTGGCCTTGAAGTCGATGAAAATATGGTTGGTCTCGACTTGAAATTCGTTGGTCTTTTACAGGATTTGCCTTAGTGTGAAGATTTGGTCTATCATTGATCTGAAGTCACACTGATATTTGCCGATCATAGTGTTGTAGAAAGGTGGCACTCATAGTACGTTGGATAGAATCTTGTAGGCAACATTAAGCAAGGGTTGGACTCGGTAGTTTTTGCAGGAAATATGATCGCCATTTTTGTAGATTGGGCATATGAAGCAATTAGACCAATCGTCAGGCATACTTTCCACCTCCCACACTTGGTTGATGAGCTGGTGCATGCACCATACCAGGAAATCTCTTTCATACTTCAAGAGTTCCACAGGTAAGCCATCCGAGCAGGTGGATTTGTTATTCTTAAGCTTGTGGATGGCTTTTCTAACCTCTTTAGTACTAGCCGCTGGGACTGGAACCTCATTGACTGGTCTCATGCTTCTTTTTTCTCTTATCGCTGCCTCTACATAATGACTACTAAGCAGTTTTTAGAAATGCTGGCTGCCTAGGCACGTCTACAATTCCCTGTACTTCGGTGACTTTAGGTTTCTTTGGCTATTTCGAAGACATTGTGCGCCGGTCTTAAAACCATATGTAAGTTGTTTTGTACTGTTCTGTAGAATCGGTAAGTTTTGATGGCGGTGCTAGACTCCTCAAAATACCTAAGCTGAGAAGCTGTGGATGCTCTTTACTTGCTCCGCAGGGTTTTTTCTTTCACAGTACTCCTCTTTTGCTGCTCTTGTTTTCCGCTGGAGCATTTGCATTGGTGTATTTTCTATCACCTGCTTCAGTACCCCACATTCATCATCATGCAACGGGTTATTTTTTTTTGTTTAGGTGGTTGATGGCCTATGTTGATCTTTTTAATGATATCGCGCTACTGGTTCCATTGGATGTTGACGCTTGTGGCTGGGGGTACGGCAGAGAGTTGCTCACTGTAGTCTCTGGCTTTCTCAGAAAAGCTAAGGCGTCCAATGTACCATTTTTTCCTTAGGGTACTCTTCGCTTTCTTTCCGTTCGACAATCGGGCTCTGAACTTCGTCAAAGGAAAAAAAATGGTCAGAGTCCACGTTTGCAACTGGGAAAGCTCACACGTCCAAGATGTTCGATGCGTGCCTTGCGCCAATTAGCACATGGTCGATTTGGTTTGGCGATTCGAAATCTGGAGATCGCCACTGGTTGCTCTGTGTATCCTTCGCCTGGAAACCTTGTAGTATTTCTTACCACCGTACTACGAGTTGCAGCAAAGTCAATTAGTCGGAAACCGTTTTTTGTTATCATTTCGTGGAGACTGTGCCTTCCAACTAATCCACCAAGCATATTTTCCTTCCCGACTTTAGCATTGAAGTCTCCGATCACTACTTTGACATCGTTATCCGGACAGGCTCCACTCTGTAGAATCCACGACGAATCCACATCCTAAAATATGCAATTTTGTATGACTGCTGTAATAAATGTCGCAATCTTTTCTTTAAGTTATTCCTGATCCTATCCATCGTATCTCCTGGATCGCGGTAATGTCTGCCTTGTACTGAAATAGGACAGATTCAAATTTTTGAGTAGCAACTGGCGAAAAGAGTGTCCTTACATTCCAGATGCATATTCGAAGGCCTAAGTCCATTTTCCTTCCGGGTCTGGTTGCCATTTAAGGGGGCTTATGCGAAACTTCTTGGGTCTCTCTCATGACAAGAGGTTTTTTTTTACTGTGGTCAGGTCGTAAGCCCAGCACACTAGCCTCCAGTCTGTAATGCCATGGTTTTGATGCTGCAATTCTTTCCTTGATGAACACTAGCACTTACAAGTTTAGCAGTTCATGATATAAAGCCAAGAACAATATCCAGCGGTTACCAACTTGGTAACCAAAAGATACAGCTCGAGGCTCTCAGTTCCTACAACATCCAACCACCGATCAAAAGTGTTGAAAATGTATTTCTGGCAATTCCCTATTACTATTTTATACCACATTATAATTCACAAACACACTTGCATTATATAATTTTCTTATACTTAAACTTAATACACTTATTTTAGTTCTGTAATAAACCTCATTGAATTCAGACTCGGTTGCCTTTTCTTTGTAAGAGAATTCCCAACAAAGGTTATGGGCCCAGATCCCAGACAAAGAATTAAATTTATATGTAAAAATTAAACAGTTTAAAAGTATTTTATGATGGCGTCTTCTTTATATCAAATCGAAAGATTAGACGAAAAGAATTATGAGTCATGGAAACTACAAATTAAAAGCGTCCTAATTCATAATGAATTGTGGTCGTATGTAAGTGGAGCTAACCTAAAACCAGAACAAGAGTTTGCAGACTGGATCAAAAAAGATGAGAAGGCATTGGCCACCATTCTCCTGTGCGTGAAACCGTCTCAACTCAACTATATTAAAAATTGCAACACATCGAATGAAGCGTGGATTATTCTACAAAAAACACACCAGCCACAAGGACCAGCGAGAAAAGTAACCCTCTTTAAGCAACTCTTACAATTGAAAATGCAAGAAAATAGTCACGTGCTACCACATCTTAACAATTTTTCATCACTCGTCGAAAAATTAAAAGAGATAAGTATTGAACTTCAAGATGAGCTTTTGTCAATAATTTTGCTTTCTAGCCTCCCTACCAGCTTTGAAAATTTCGTTCTTGCTATCGAAGCACGAGATACTCTACCCACTTGTGAGAACCTTAAGATAAAGCTTCTAGAAGAAGGACATAGGAGACAAGGGTCCGAATTTAATAATTTTGCACCAGAACAAGCATTGTACGTAAGAAATCGTAGGCAAAAACCCTCGCAGCAAAGCCAGCAACAATCACAACGTGGGAAGACTGATCAACCAATTTTTAAAGGTACTTGTTTCAATTGCAATCGTCGTGGGCACTTGGCAGCTAATTGCAGAGATAGAAACAAAAATAAAGCAACAACATCTTCATTTGCAATGATTAATGCTGCAAGCGCCGGCGCCGGAGGGCTAACGAGCCAATCGTGGATTTTCGACAGTGGATCGACAAGCCACCTATGCTGTGATAAGAATATGTTTATCAGTCTTCGCCCTCACATTGAACAGATAGCGCTTGCTAACGATGCACATATTTTATCAGATGGCATTGGTGAGGTTATATTAAAAACCAAACACGGCATTGTCACCCTGAAAGATGTTCTTTTTGTGCCGTCGATGAAGATGAACTTTGTTTCCATTTCTAAAGCTGCCGACAGTTTAAACAAAATCATTTTTGACCAGGATAGTGCAAATATTTTGAATGCAGATGGAAGAGTTTTATTATCTGCAAAGAAGTCGCAAAATATGTACATTTGCAATGAAGTTATGAAAAATGAGGTTAACGCATACACGTGTTCAAATGGACCATCGAGTGAGAATGATATCTTCGTATGGCACGAGAGGTATGGACATCTAAATGGGAAGAGTTTGAGCAACCTAATCAACAATAATTTGGTAAGAGGTCTAAATTTTAAAGGTAACATCAACAGTTTAAATTTGCAGTGCGAAGTTTGCATGAAAGGCAAAATATGCTCGCTACCATATGTGTGTGAACAGAACCGGAGCGAAGGTATTTTAGATTTAATACATACTGATATATGCGGCCCCATGAGGAAAACGTCCATTGGAGGAGCGAAATATTACCTACTCTTTGTTGATGACTACTCAAGAAAATTTTTTGTGTATTTTTTAAAGGCAAAAAGTGAAGCGCTGGACATTTTTAAGAAGTTTAAGGCCATGGTTGAGACGCATACCTCGAAACGAATCAAGACGCTTAGGAGCGACAATGGAACTGAATTTGTGAACCGGTCGTTTACAGAATTTTTGGAACTCAGTGGAATTCGTCACCAGCTTACGGCACCTTATACTCCGCAACAAAATGGCGTTGCGGAACGAGCTAATAGGACAATTGTGGAGATGGCCCGCTGCATGTTAATTGGATCAGGTTTGCCTGAGATGCTTTGGGCAGAGGCAGTAAATACAGCCGTGTATTTAAGAAACCGCGCACCGTGCAGTACGTTACAAGGAATCACACCATTCCAGGCTTGGTCAGGCCTTCAGCCTAATGTCAAGCATTTGAAAGTATTTGGTTGTAAGGCATTCATGTTGAACAAACGACCAGGATACTCCAAGTTCCACTCTAAGGGCATCGAATGTGCAATGATCGGGTATGCTAGTGAGTCCAAAGCGTATCGCCTATACGACCACAACACTGGTAAAGTATACATTAGCCGAGATGTAGTTTATTGAGAAACATCCGAATGTTGAATCAAAAAGTATAGATGTTGACTACCTTCTTATAGAACCTTCCAAAACTGAAGAAAGCGAGCCGCCAGTCGAGGTGTCACAAATTAAGAAGGAGATTGATGCTGATTTATTTGAAGATGCTTTGGGACCTGAGAGCTTGGATATTGCTGCTGAAGACGCTGTTGATCCTAATGTTGATATTGCTGCTGGAGATGCTGTTGAAACTGTGACTGGAGATGCACAAGATGACGATGCTGAAGATGATGGTAGTGAAGGTGGTATGGAGGAACAAGTATCTGTCGGAGTAAGTCCTAAAAAGAAATTAAGAAGCGGTAGGGTTCGTGTTGTAGATAACAATAGAGGCAAAGGTAGAGGTAGAGGTAGAGGTAGAGAAGTGACTAATTCACTGAATTATGCCAAAGACGTTGAATACGAATGTCCTTCAACAGTAGAAGAAGCTCTTCAGAGTAAAGAAGCTGATAAATGGCGTCAAGCGATGAGAGAAGAGTACGATTCTTTGTCGAAAAATCACACATGGACACTAGTTGATTTACCCCAAAATAAACATGCCATTAAGTCAATGTGGGTATTCAACATTAAACGCAATAAGGAAGGGTATATAGAACGCTTTAAGGCAAGACTTGTTGCCAAAGGCTGTGGGCAAAAGTATGGAGTTGATTTTAACGAAACATTCTCCCCGGTGGCAAGATATTCGAACATACGTTTAGTTATTGCGTTGGCAGTTGAATTTGATCTCTTGTTACACCAAATTGATGTCACAGCAGCGTATTTGAATGGAGATTTAGATGAAGACATTTTTATGTATCAACCAACCGGTTTTGTAGACAAAGCAAATCCAAATAAAGTTTGTAAGCTCCAGAAAGCCCTTTATGGACTTAAACAGTCAGGAAGGCAGTGGCATTTGAAGCTCGACCATATCTTAAAAAATATGGGATTTACTAACTGCATCAATGATAGATGCATATATGTTATGCATAAAGATGGAAATATTATTTTAACTGTTGTCTACGTTGACGACATTTTAATTGCATGTAAGGATGAACGTGATATGAAAACTATTAAGAAGCAGATAGCGGGTCAGTTTGACATTGTAGATAAAGGACCGTTGAATCATTTTCTCGGCATTGAAATCCAAAGAGATGGCCCACGGGGGGCAGTTAAACTCAGCCAACAGCAGCTAATAAAGGGTCTTTTAAAAGATTTTAAGATGACTGATTGCAGGAAAGTGAGCACACCAATTGATCCAGGCACGCAGTTGAGGAAATGTGATGGCTGCGATAATTGTTCAAAAGTGGACAAAACACTTTACCAATCTTTAATAGGATCTTTAAATTTTATAAGCATCACTACACGACCCGATATTTCCCATTCGGTTATAAAATTATCACAGTATAATATGAATCCTCACTATGAACATCTTTCTGCAGCAAAACATTTACTAAAATATCTTTCTAATACAATTCAATATCAGATTATTTTCAGAAAAACTTCGCTAGATTTGTTTGGGTATACGGACGCTGATTGGGGTGGTAACGCCGATGATAGAAGATCTTTTACCGGTCATGATTTTTTCTTGGCTGGCAGTCCGGTGTCTTCACACATAAAAATTTGTGTAGTCAAATTGACTAAAGCGTGTAGTCAATTTCACTAAAACGACTTGTAGTTAAATTCACTACAGAAATCATGAAAATGTAGTACTTGTAGTAAAATCTATTACACATTCAAAAAAATCTGTAGTGAAATCCACTACACTCGTAGTGATATTTACTACACTGAAGCTACTACAGATGTAGTGAAATTCACTACACAGAACAGTAAAATTCACTATCAGTGTAGTCAAATTCACCATCTGTGTAATGAAATATACTACACCTTTTGTACAAAAAGAAGTCAACTTTTAAGCAGTGGAAATAACTACAAGTGCAGTGAAATTCACTACACGAATAGTTAAATTCACCAAAAGGTGTAGTGAAATTCACTACTTCAACTAGTGAAATACACTACAAATGCAGTAGATTATTTAGAACATTTTTTTCTTCAACCACTTGACAATTACTACAAGTATAGTGGAATTCACTACACGAACAGTGAAATTAACTATTAGGTGTAGTGAAATGCACTACATCAAATTGTAAAATTCACTACGATTATGCAATAGCATTTAGACATTTTTTTCTTCAACCAATTTAGACAATTACTGCTAGTGTAGTTAAATTCACTACACGAGCAGTGAATTTAACTACATCAGGTGTAGTGAAATGCACTACGTCAAATTGTAAAATTCACTACTGTTACGATGTATATTTTAGACTTTTTTCATTCAATTAATTTAGACAATTACTGCTTATGTAGTGAAATTCACTACACAAATAGTGGAAACAACTATATCAGGTGTAGTGTAATTTATTACTATTTTTAAAATTCACTACAGGTGCAATGTATCGTATAAATTTGATTTTTTTAACACTTGTGGTGCTAACTAAAAATGCAGTGAAATTCACTACACAAACACAAATACTCGTATAAACTTTATTAAGTGTAGGTTAATTCACTACAAACACTTTGAAATTTAATTATGAGGGATATCATAAAGGCAATTTTTGTCCAAACATTTGTGGCAATTATTACAAATGGTAGGGAAATTCAATACACCAAAAGTGAGGTTAACTATCAGGTGAAGTGAAATTTAATAAATCTATTTGAAAAACACAACACCACCTTTTGTAGTGAAATTCACTACACAAACAGTGAAATTCACTACACTAACAGTGAAATCCACTACAAACGCAGTATTAAATTTAGCCGCATTACTTGCAAAATTTGATTTTTTTAACACTTGTGCCAATAACTATAAATGCAGTGAAACTACACAAGCAGTGATATCCACTACAAACGCAGTTTATAATTTGGGCAGTCGTTTTTTTTGCAAACACACTTGGGCCAGTTACTATAAATTTAGTAATTTTCATTACGTTAATAGTGAAATGACGTGTACTGAATTTCACTACCGATGCAGTATATCATGAATCCATGTCTACGTAAAATTTTTAAGTGCCCTACACAAAAAACACGAACTGCGATCTGCAAACTGCAAATCGTCACGAATTTTACCAAATTTTCATGGGCGTAAGTTGGTTGATAAAACACAAATAAGGAAAAGCTGAGCCAATTTTTGAATTAATATTTGAACTAATTGTTGGCATTGTTTCTTTTTCAAAATTGAAAATGCGATAATTAGCTCACTTTTTTGAAAAGCTATTTTAAAAAATTAGTTTATATTTGCGATTTATTCGTATGTTATGGTCGCAGCATAAGCATAGTTTACAGTTCCATGCCAAAAAAAAAATTAAAACTTTCAGAACAAATTTACATCAATTCTGTGCCAAATATTGTATAATATTCAAGAAAAACTATATTTGCTTCTGTCTGTCTGTGGATTTTGGGTGGAATATTTTTTTCCTAATTCCACATTTAAATTCTAATTTATGAAATCATTAATGTAGACAGGACCTTAAGCTGTTTTAAATCATTTTTCGCATTTACTACAAATGCAGTTAAATTAACTACACGAACAGTGAAATTCACTACACAAACAGTGAAATTCGCTACAAACGCAGTATATAATTTAGCCACCTACAAATATAGTGAAATTCACTACATAAACAGTGAAATTCACTACACGAACAGTGAATTTCACCATTACGTGTAGTGAAATTCACTACAGTTGCAGTATATCTTAAATCCTCGCCTACATAGTCCAGTTTAAGTGCCCTAAACAAAAACCACGAACCGCGAACTGCAAATCATCACGAATTTTGCCATTAATGTGTAATTTGATAGATCAAAACCAACAGCTGTGAATTTTCATCAAACATAGATAAGCAAAAAGGTGCTTTAACAAAATGTGAGTCAAATCGGGCCAATTTTTGTTAGTTGATTTATGGAGTTCATTTTAAGTTGGGAATTATCGTGTGAAATTTCGCAAAAGTTATGTTTCAGGTCGCGTTGAAAGTGTAAAAATGCAAATAAAATTGTTATTTGAACTAATTGTTGGCATCGTTTTTTTTTATTGAAAATAGGATAGTTCACTCACTTTTTTGAAAAGCTATTTCAAAAACATTAGTTTATATTTGCGATTTAATCGCATGCTATGGTAGCAGCTTAAGCATTGTTTACAGTTCCATGCCCAGAAAAAAATTAAAATTTTCAAAACTAATTTCCACCTATTCTGTGCCAAATACTGTATATTATTCAAGGTGAAAAATATTTGCTTTTGTCTTATTCACCCATTGAGTCAATAATTAAGCCTAATACCATGTTCCCACCAAAGTGAAATCAGAGATTTCAGCTGAAAACTTTCGATATTTCAAATTGGTTTTCACATTGGCAAATCCAAGATTTCGTCTCATATAAACACAAACAACTACCATTGTGAGCTAATATGTTTCTGTTTCTCTCCGCTCAAATGTCAAATACGATATCATATTCTCTCTTTTTGCCTGCTTGGCGTTGGAGTGAAAAATCGTAATTTTTATCAAAAAGCTTTTCACCTTTCTATGGTGAAAGCTGAAAATGGGTCTGTTCATAAAGAAGAGTTCGCACCGTTACAAGATTTGACTGAGATTTCAACGAAATCTCGCGTTTCGAAATATCAAAACTGTATAGGGAAATGTGAAGATTTGGACTGAATTCTTTGAAATGTGAGATTTCGCTCCGGTGGAAATATGGTATAAATTTATAAGATCTATGCCAAAAAATGAAAGACAATTATTTTTGGATTGAAAAAAGTTTTGGATGCAAACATGAATAATTTTGCGTTTTTAGGCCTACTTTTGACTTGACTGGCTACGACCAAAGTAAATATTTTTCACCTTGAATAATACAAAATTATACACAGAATAGGTGGAAAATAGTTTTGAAAATATTATTTTTTTTTTTTTGCATGGAACTGTAAACTATGCCTTATGTAAAAGGCACTTTACGGAAAGTCTTGTCTGCGATTCCCCTAGCCATCCGATGCCGAAAAAAGGCTTTCACTACATTATACACTTCAGTTTCTGATGAAAAACAAATCCATAATTTCTCACACTCACAGTAAAAAAATCCGTCATGCTCATGCCGAGAATTATTTTTAAGAGTAGAATGTCTGTGGATTTTGGGTGGAATATTTTTTTTCTTACTTCCACACTTAAATTCTAATTTAATATGAAATCATTAATGTAGACAGGACCTTAGCTGTTTTAAATCATTTTTCGCATTTACTACAAATGCAGTTTAATTAACTACACGAACAGTGAAATTCACCATTAAGTATGGTGAAATTCACTACAGAGTTGAACAAGAGATAACACTGGCACTGGCGTCGTTTACGTAATTCAAAGTTGTGGCCTAGCAACTGCAACTAGTTAAGTTATACCAATTACATCAGCGTGCGCGTCCGTCTTCACAGTTGTTCGGTTTCTTATTATTAAATCAAGTTTTTATTTAAAAAAGTGTAAAATAAAAGTTTTAAAAGTGAAAAATATTGTTCGGAAGCAATTTGTAAGGTAAGTTATTTAAGAAATTTTGATTTTAATTAAAAAAAAAACATAAATGTCTATAGCAGACATGCCCGTTTCTGATCACCAGAACGGGCATGTCTGCGTCCAAATCTTATATGTTTTTTTTACTTTGTGGGCTCTAAATGTACAAATCCTAAATATTTATCATGAAAATTCGTTCTTTACTACAAAATTAATAGTTTTCATTAAAAAACACACATATCCTATGAGTTTTTAGTTTTCCTTATCAAAAAAAAAAAAATTAATTCTATAAGTCCGCTTTTGATCTTCGGCTGATCGATTATTTCTTTTTATGGAGCTCAGCAGCTCCAAATGGTTTCCAGAGTATGCAAAATGAAAATATAGTAGGTACATTTATGTTGTATCGCAATTGAGCAGACCATGCAACAGGGCATTGGCTGGCGGTGCCAAAAAAAGTTATGCCGTTGGGTGCTCTGTGTGTGTTCAAAATTATACATTGCCGTTCAAAGTGAGGACGGAAAAGGAAAGCACGCGCCGAGAAAAAATTCCACAAATTATTTGAGCAGTTCCATATTGTGGCAATCCTGCTTGAAGTCACAAACAGATAACAGTTTGGTAAAAAAGAGTGAAAAGGATAAGAAACTTTTTAATAATGCTCAAGAGCAATGTTCTCCAAAGTGTTTCAATCTCCTAGAGAACACAAAATATATCTGTACCTTTGTTTCAAAAGTGCCAATGTCCTTTTTTTCAATTTTGAATTAAGTGCACTTTTTGCCTTGGCGGAAGATGTTCTACGTCTATAATCAGGGCTAATTTGCTCCAATTGCTTGTTAACAAGATACCGAGTGTTATAAAAAGCTTAATCTTCAAAAATAATAAACATTTTTAGAAATTAAAAAGCAAGATTCTCGATTATTCTAAAATGTACATATTACACATTGGCCCTTTAAGAACCTAGTTACAGATAAAATATATAGGTACTTTACATTTTGGGTTTCAAAAAACTAGACACAAAATCATTTTAATTGCACCTTCTTCTTACTTAAAATTTAATACTTTACATTCCATGTAGACATTTTCATAGGATACTTATAAAATCTACATTTATATTATGTACCGTCGTCGTTCTATCAAAACTCCCTGAGTCCATTTTCTCGCAACCGAGAAACGTCTTGCAGGTAAATACTTTACAATACTCGTATTATAAAATATTAACATTTTAAATCTCTATATATTTATAAATCTTTTGTTGATATACCTATTTCTAAAAGAAAAAATGATTTCTAAAAATTATATTTGATATATAAAACAAATGCAATTTTTAAAGAACCTACATTGAAATAAGAACTAAGAAAAATCCATTCCAAGTTTCTAGGTAACTCAGTTTTAAAGAAATTTTACAAATCAGTGTTGTATTACTTGACAAAGGAACATGGTTTGTTAAATCTTATATCTTAGTTTCAAGTTAATTAGATATTATCTTACAATAATCATTTGAAACATTCCATTTCGTATTACTTAATTCTCTTACAAAAATCATCCTCAGATCCCAATATACAACTTTCTAGGAGAAGTGCCTACATTCGAACAAGATTACAGTTTCTAGCAGGAGCGAAAAAGGAACCAAACTTTCCGGAATAGTTCTGAAGAAAATTTTAAGGTATGTATGTCTATTCAACAAATTTCAAATAAAAACAAAATAGATGCATATAGTTGGGCTCAAAATAATATCTATGAACAAAAATTATTTTATTATTTCATTTAATTTTCCGTCCGTCCTAAGATTCCAAACAAACATGTTTATTGGTATAGGTAGGTAGGTAGGTAGGTATATACATTGTTTGCTTAAGGCTTAGATCATTACTTCAATGCTCTCTAAAGTAGAATTATTATTATCTTTAAAAATGGTGGTGTGGTTATGAGGCGAGGTAGTTGTTTTGGTAGTCCGAATTACAATTGTAGATTAAAATCTATTTTTTTTAGTTAGTTATACCAAAATTGATTGAATATATATATATTTGTGCGTCATCATCTTAGTTGTTCGGATGAACTTAGTTTTAAAAATTAAATATGTAATGAAAGAAAGTAAAAAAAAAACAATAAAAAACGAGAAATAATATAAATGAGCAATTAAAAAGAACGAAAATGTATGTAGGTACCTACTATGTATGTACAATTTACAAATAAATGTATGTACACAATGCACATACGCACATATATTATGTATATATGTTCATATACGGGGAAAAACAGGCTTGTCCAAAGCCATGTTTTATGCCTCTTTCCCTGTTTAGCTCTCTCCTAAAAATTTTAAAAATGGTTTCGGAAAATCATGTTAGAAATCCATTTTTTTAAATACACTGGATACAATTAATTGACTTAGAAAAATAGATCAATAAATCTTCGATCCTTATTTCAATTATAATACCTCAAAAATTTAGTTAAAATTTTTATTTAATTAGTCAATAAATAAATAAAATAAGTGTTTTCACTTATTTAAATATACATATATCTTTTATTTAAGAATATTATGCATAGAAATAAATTTTTTTTAAACCTTTCTAGCAATATTTTTATTTTAAGCTAGCTATAATAAATTTTTTTTAATGCACTGAAATAAAAATTAGATAAAAAGAAGTCTTTAATTAGATACGCAAAATGGCTGACCCAGAAAACAAAAGTGATGAAGATTCAGAAGGTGATTTAAGTATCATTGAAGAAGTCTTAGATGTGGCTGGTGAGGGTGATTTGGGGGAAACAAATGAAAACACAGATTTCAATGAGCAAAGATCAAACAAAACCTCATTTGCTGTAGAATACGTTTGCTCGTATAGCTTACAAGATGAGGCAGTTAGCGATGTATTGAAGCGATGGGAACTTGCAGAGCTCTGTGAATTATTTGTTGGTAAATTAAAATGTATTTATTCAAATTCCACCATTGTTTCATAATGTAGTGTCTTAGAAAGAAAAGTTGATGCAGATTGTCTTGAATATATAACAGTTTCTGACATAGACAATTTAATTCCGGAAAAGTTGATGGGACTCCGGATAAAGTTTAAGGCAAGGTTAGCTCAATGGAGAACTTTAAAGGTAAGATGTCTTTAAAAGTAATGTTCACACATAGTTCCCAACTATCAATGTTTAATAAAATTTTAGAGCTTACCCTTAAGTTCAATATCTGAAGGGCTTTCTGTGGATTCAAGAAGTACTATCTCCATATCAAGCGACGTAATGGAAGTGTTTCCCAAAGCAAATATGGTCCTACGATCCGATTCAGAATGTAGTTTGAATCAAGAACTACAATATCTGGTGAGTCAAACTCAAATCGAAAGCATAAAAACAAAGGTCCATGTTCAATCACCATACTTGTATATAGACAATGTTTAGTTAGTATTATAAATATTCAGAAAATAATATTTGAAAAGCAGTAGGAAAGTTCTTCTATTTTTCAAAATAAATTTTAAGACAAAATTAAAATATGAAGCTCTTAGGAACAAGATAACTAAATTCTTTTTACTTTTCTTATCTTACTTATCGATGATAGCAAATTGTCTGTTTTCGAAAACATTATTTGTGTCAGAAATGCAGTTGCATAATGTTCTTAACCGCAAACTGCAAAAGTGAAGTATTTCACAATCCTAATCAAAATTTTTAAGATGTTATATCTTAACAAAAAATAACTACCAATCTGACGTTGATTTGACTTTTTCGAAAACAGCTTTTGACAGATAAATCCGATACATACATGCATACGTACATATACATATACATTTACATATACAGATACAGATACTTATATATGTACATATTTATGTAGATATACATACATATGCATATACATTTACATATGTTTGTAGGAGTAAATCTTTTCACTATTGCTTATATTGTTCTTTGATTGCTTAATAGCCGGGAAACTTTATTCCTCTAGCAGACAACTCAGACTAAACAGATATAAGGAAGATTTGTTTCTACAACGCTTACAACATAATGTAAATTTTTCATTAAATAGGAAATTTCAAATTCTTATTTCAATGTTTTAATTTTACTTACCAACAAAATAAAAACTAGAGATCATACCCAAAAGTTTTTTAGAATTTCCTTAAAATTTTCGATTTCTTGAACAAGTATGAAATAGTATTGTATTTTAAGTATGTCAGCGATTTACAAGAATAACTGTGTGTACTTTTACATTAGAATGTTCAACAGATTTTAAAGGCAAATTCAAGAGGGAAAGTATTGCTAACAAAGAAATCACCGTTTAATTCTTCAGAGAGAAAAGATCTTATTTCTTTAATAGTAGACTTTGCTCTTTTCAACGACATCTTTCTTGGCACAAGAGAAATAAGCTTATTAGCTGAACAAATCATCAAAATTTTTCCATTTGAAGCCAAGGTCTTATTTTGAATGTAAACGAAAATAGTTACTAATGGCAATTTCTTATAGACTTCCTATTACGTGGCTAGTGAAAGTGGAGGAAGAGCAAGAGGTCAACTATATTCAGCCTATAACAATAAAATTAAGACTCTAAGAAAAAGAGGAGTTCTTTCAAGCCGCTCAAAACATCATGTTTGTTCTCGGTCTGAAAATTCATCTTCATCATCACCTTCATCGCCATCATGTTCATCGCTACCAGATAATACCCAAAGTAAGAAACATAACATTAAATAGCGTATTTCACCTATTATAAAGTTATAGACACTATTATTATGATGCTGGGTACTCGTTGTAGGACAACCAGACTTGATTTTAAAATTTGGAAAATATACAAGAAATTAAATTAAAACTTGTTTTCCAATTTGTTTAAAAAGGTTCAATTAAGCTACTTTAAATCTTTTCATCATCTTAAAAATAGTAACAAATCTAAATGCTGCATAGCTAATAAAATATCATTTTGCTATATATAATTAAAGCACTTTTCCTTCATTATTCTTAAAACGTATTAAATTTATTTGATCTGAAGGCATTAATTACAGTACATATGCATATAAAAATAGCATTTTAATCCTTTAGGCTTAAATGAGAAGGAATGGCTGAAATACAATTCACAGCCATTAGAGTTAGTAGTCATCAAGTGGAAAAACTGCTTCTACATGAGGCGGGCAGAAGTTTTGGAAAAGACAGCAGCAGAAATTTTCAATGACTGGCCACTTTTTACCCAATCTATTGGTCTTCATTTGGTAAACAACTGTTTAATTATTAAAAAAAACGTTACTCAAAACAATTATTCTTATAGATCGATTTAGATTTTATTTCGCTTTTTGATGAAGAGAGATCAGTTTGCTTGAAAAAGAAATGGGCTGGTTTTCAAACAAATTTTCTGCAAAGTGTCGTTCAGCAAATTGGAAGTGCTAGCAAACCTGTTAAGCAGTTACTTGCGCAAATAAATAATACTTATGATCAAGGTTATAATGAAAAAATCTCTTTTTTTAAATAAAAAAGCTTTTCCCCTACAATAAATAATAATTGCATTTCAAAAGTTCTATGTATTTTTCATTTATACCTTAAAAAAAATAATTTCTTTTCAGATCACAAAAACTTTTTGACATTCAAACTCATGCACTTCAAACTTCCTCCATCCCAAAATATTTCACTGGAAAGCGGAAAAAAATGGCACTTCTCAATACAAGATTCAATCAATAGCAGCATTATTGAAGTTGAAAACCAAGCGGATATCTTGGTGAAATACCGACAAATCAAAGACTCGCACAAGGACTTACATCTCAACATACAGCCTATAGTGGTGGCAAGTGAACATTTATTTTATTTAATATCAGATAATATTTATCATCAAGCAGACTGTTTTTTATCAGTTCTTGATTCAGCTTTTAAATTAATTTATGTTTTTAACCTAAAGTATCCACTGCAAAGCCAAAATGTTTGGTTGTTTATTGAAAACTTTTTTTTTGATCTTAATTCAAGCGTTCTAAGTTCATCAACAACAGCCCTTATAAATGAGCTGAAAGCTTAACAATATTAAGTTCTTTTAAAATGAAAGTTTACTTCTGTAATTCCAAGATCACACTATTAAACTTTATACAATCTTTTAAAAACATTTGTAAATACTTTATTTAATCACTATATTAAACTTGACACTTATGAGTTTTTGCAGATAACTGCTGTTTTCTTTTACTACACTTTCTTATTTTATATATCCCTGAACTTTTACTTATATCTGTTAATTCCTTTTGAATCATACTTAAATACTTTATTGATCACGCTATTAAACTTGATGGTTTTGAGCTTTTACAAATATCTGTTAGTTCTTCACAATTCTTACTTCAGTTCTTAATTTTATCAATCTTTTCAACTTGATTCTTTTGAACTTTTGCAGATTTCCTTACGATTCCTACTTCACTCTTTTATTTCATCAACCTATTTTTGGTATACTTTTGAGTCGTAACAGATATCCGTTATTTCCTTATATAAAGCTTTTTTAGATCAAGCAATTAAACTTGGTATTTCTGAGCTTTTCCTGGTATCTGTTATTTCCTTACCAATCATACTTCCCTGCTTTTATATCAAGAAATTACTGAAATAAAACTCGAGAAGTAAATATCTTAGAGAAAGGATCTTATAATTCAGATAAGAGATTTTGCTCTATTTAACGATATTGTGCTGGGCATAAACGAAACAAAAGTCGTTAGAAGGACAAATCATCAAAAATCATACTTCACTTCCTTTTTGATATATCTGAGCTTTTTCAGTTACCCGTTATTTCCTTATAAATTCTCCTACACTACCTTATTTGGCTAAGCTATTTGAATTGATACTAACGAGCTTTTGCACATATTTGTTTACTCATTTTAAATCATATTTCACTTGTTTGAATAAGTTACTAAACTTGTTACTACAAACTTAAATACATATACATAAACATATACATAAACCAATGTTTAACTGTTTTTACTATCTATTATATAAATTATATTGCTTACCTTTTTAGTATATAATTATTAACGGTAGTGTTACCAAAAAATTGTATCAGTCATGTTTGATTGCTTTGCTTGTGAACTAAAATTTTTTAATTTATATGATTACTATTTTCATTTAAAATTGAGACATAAATTTGAAAAAGAAATATATTGCAAGCAAGGGGGCTGCCCACAAGCATTTTCTGATTTTCTCGTTTTAAAACGTCATTTGAAGAAAATTCATTCCGATTTGAGTACCAATTTCAACTCCACCATCAATACAGCCGCTTGTACTGCTGCCCGCCCTAAGGAAAATCCAAACTGTTTGGATCAAGACCTAGGATTGAGTTCCTCGTTTCCATCTCAAAACTATAAGAGCTTTGATCAAAACTTTACCAACTATTTTGAAGAATCGGTCAAAAATAAAAAAGATGTCGATCTCTCGGAATGTGCCTTAAGATTTGTTTTAAGGTTGATGAAACACAATTCCGTTCCGAGAAATTTAGTTTTTAATGTTATTGCAGAAATTCAAAAACTCTTATTTAAGCCCATAAAATGCATTATTGAATTTAATGATTCAAACTTAGCAGTAAAAGAAATAAGTGAATTTTGTGGTACAGCTTTTTCTCAAATAGACACTGAACATAAGCTTATAAAACACTTGACAGAAAAGCAATTACTTGAATTACCAATTAATAGTACAGTTTCATCTGAAATTCAAAATACAATTGAAAGGGGTAAACCAACTTTAAAATATAAGGATATAAAAGGAACTATACTATCAATTCCTTTTATGATAAAAAAATTTTTTGAAACCAAAAATTTGCTTAGGAAAACTTTGAAGGAAATGGAAGATCTTATGGCACATTTCGATGGTATCAAAAATTTTGTGTGTGGTTCCGTATGGAGAGATATTCATTCAAAATTTTTAATGAAAACAAACCGGTTGTTCCATATTTCCTTTATAATGATGACTTTGATCCAGATAATGTGTTAGACTCACACTCCGGAGTGAATTCAATTTCTGCCTTCTATATCAATTTTCCCACTTTACCAGAGCATAAACGGTCTTCTTTGATAAACATACTGCCTGCTATGCTAATTAAATCTGAGTATTTTAAGAAGTATGAGCGTCTGGATGTCCTTCATAACCTTCTTGAAATTTTATTGGACTTAGAACTGAATGGCTTAGTGATTCAGTCGGAGGGTGTTGAGAAAAGGATTTATTTTGTTTTAGGCTTAGTAACGGGTGATAATCTTGGGCTAAACAAAATTCTGGGCTTTAGATCCTCTTTTTCAGCTCTCCATTTTTGTCGAATTTGTAAAGCTTCAAAAATGGAAACACAAAGTCTTAGTTATGAGTTGGAAAGCAATATAAGAACGGTCTCAAACTATGATTCGGATCTTTTACTAAATGACCCAAAACAAACAGGAATTTCTGAAGTATGTGTATTCAATAGCCTTCCGTCATTTCATGCCGTTGTGAACGTTTGCGTTGATATTATGCATGATCTTTTCGAAGGGGTTTTGAAAAATGATATGTGTGATATTATATTATATTTCATTAAAACAAAAAAATATTTTAGTTTGGAAGATTTAAATGACAGAAAACAGCTTTTTGATTATGGCATCATAGACTCGAAAAACTACTCTCTTCCGATAAAACTTGAAGCCTTGCGAAACAAAAATTTAAATATGCAAGCATGTGAAAGCCATTGCTTTGTGCATTTTTTTTTCGTTAATGGTTTGGGATTTTGTACCCAAGGACGATAAGTGTTGGCTGTTTTTTTAAATCTTCAAAAACTAGTCGATCTATGTTTATATTCTTCATTTAATGAAAATGATTTAGACGAATTGAAAGCTCGAGTAGCTGATCATAATAAAACGTACAGAGAATTATTTAGTAAGACCTTAAAGCCGAAAGCACATTTCTTGACTCACTATCACAGTGTCATCAAGAGAGTTGGACCATTAAAAATGATTTGGAGCATGCGAAATGAAGGCAAACATAAAGAATTAAAACAATATGCTCAGAGCATTACATGCAGAAAAAATTTATGTTACTCCGTTGGAATAAAGTTGTCTTTAAAACTTGCTAACTTCTTTTTTTTCAATGAAAGAGATATTAAAGTAAAAAATTTTAAAAGCAAAAATGTATGTGTATCTCAAAAACCGTATTTTGAAGATCTTAAAAAATTTGGGCTTGATGGTGTTCAAACATTTTCAGAAAATATACTTTTTATGGGAACATCATACAAATCCGGTTTTTTTTTTGTTTCAGAAGCAAAGCAATTTTATCTTTAAGATTTCTGAAATAGTGGTTAGCAAAAAAAATGTAATTATTATTTCAACAAAATATTCGTTTCAATATGATATCAATATTAATGCTCTTATTATAAAAGATAATACAAATATTTTAAGTTTTAAATTAATAACAGAATTTCAATACTATCCTGCTTTGCCACATAATCTTTCTGATGGTCTTAGGTTTAAGAATTTATAAAATTAATATTATTTATTATATAAATCATGGTTCGAAATGTACAAAATTCAAATAAGAGCAAGAAATAAAGTAGATAATACGTAAATGTATTTGTTGTTGGCTTGTTATTGCGAAAGTGGTTTTAAAAAAGAGAAATTGAAAACAAAAAACGTTAGAAAACTTTATTTCAGGAACAAAAGTTGCGACACCAAGAAAGAATAGTCAGTACCATTTACGGGTACATCATGTAAGTAACTTTTACTAACTTTGTAATTATTTCATTACAGATTTCACTATTCATGTCATATTTTACTGTTTCTTTTAGTTAACTTCACTACCTCTGTAGTACGGTGGCATTTATTTTTGAAGTTTTTCAATTTGTTTCGCATTCCCCCCCCCCCCCCCCAAAAAGTGATCAAGGTAATTAAAAAAAAATTCTGTGTACATTTTTTTGAAATCGGTCAACGTAAACACGTGCCGGCAAGCACTTGAAATAAAATACATGGGGATTTCTCAGTCTATATAATAAAAATTTCGGTGGAAGTGTAAAAGTGAATGTTAAATCATTAAACTTGAAATGTAGGTATGAATATTAAGTACCAAAACGAGTAAACAAGAAAATAATTTTCAATTTGTCTTAACAATATTTACCCCGTTGAAAATAACTGTTAATACGTTATGTTTTGTGCATTTTTTCTATTTTCAACGAAGTAAATGTTTTTAAAAAAGTTGAAAGTAATGTTTTTGTAAACCTACTTGTTTCAGTACTTAATATACATATGTATGTACTAAGTTTAAAGATTTTCTATCCACGACTTTTACCAAAATTTTGAGTAAAAGATTTAGAAATCTCTATGTATTTTGTATGAGCGATTTCAAGTGCTTGCCGGCACGTGTTAACGTTGACCGATTTTCAAAAATTTGCATAGAGAATTTAGTTTTAGGAGAGGGGGGGCAAAGAAATTAAAAAAATTCAAAAATAATTGCCACCCTACTAAAATCTGTAGTGAATTTCACTACAATCTGTAGTGAATTTCACTACAATCTGTAGTGAATTTCACTGCAATCTGTAGTGAATTTTACTACAATCTGTAGTACATTTCACTACAATCTGTAGTGAATTGCACTACAATCTGTAGTGAATTTCACTATCACTGTAGTTAATTTCACTATCACTGTAGTTAATTTCACTACAGCTAATATTTTCTGTAGTCAATTTCACTACATCTGTAGTGAATTTCACTATCACTGTAGTTAATTTCACTATCACTGTAGTGAATTTCACTATCACTGTAGTGAATTTCACTACAGCTAATATTTTGTGTAGTCAATTTCACTACACCTGTAGTGAATTTCACTATCACAGTAGTTAATTTCACCATCAATGTAGTGAATTTCACTACAGCTAATATTTTCTGTAGTCAATTTCACTACATCTGTAGTGAATTTAACTATCACTGTAATTAATTTCACTATCACTGTAGTGAATTTCACTACAGCTAATATTTCGTGTAGTCGATTTCACTACACCTGTAGTGAATTTCACTATCACAGTAGTTAATTTCATCATCACTGCAGTGAATTTCACTACAGTTTATATTTTGTGTAGTCAATTTCACTACACCTGTAGTGAATTTAACTATCACTGTAATTAATTTCACTATCACTGTAGTGAATTTCACTACAGCTAATATTTCGTGTAGTCGATTTCACTACACCTGTAGTGAATTTCACTATCACTGTAGTTAATTTCACTATCACTGTAATGAATTTCACTACAACTTATATTTTATGTAGTTAATGTCACTACACTTGTAGTGAATTTCACTATCACTGTAGTTGATTTCACTACAGCTAATATTTTGTGTAGTCAATTTCACTATCACTGTAGTGAATTTCACTACAGCTAATATTCCTTGTAGTACATTTCACTACATCTGTAGTGAATTTCACTATCATTTTTAGAACAGCTGCAATAGATTTCACTGTTTCGTGTAGTTAATTTCACTACAAGTGCAGTGGATCTTAGTACAACCCAAAATTAGATTTACTATTTCGTGTAGTGAATTTCACTACTGCTGTAGTCAATTTTACTACAGTTGCCGAAAAATTATTTTACTACAGTCTGTAGTGATTTTAACTACACGTTTAGTAGGTTGAGATTTCACTACATCTGTAGTTAATTTAACTACGGGTTTTAGTGAATTTCACTGCGTTTTTTTATCTGTGTTGGGAATCTAAAAAGCAACCAACAGTAGCGCTTAGTAGTACTGAAGCGGAGTACATGGCACTTTGCTCAGCATCAAAGGAGATCGTGTTCTTACGTAACCTCATAAGTGAGATGGGATTTAGCAGTTTAGTCACCAAACCAACAATCTTGTATGGCGATAACCTGAGTGCTCAACAGTTGGTGAAGAATCCAGTTTTCCACGCTAGGAGCAAGCACATCGACATAAAGATGCATTTTGTACGAGATGTTTATGAAAAGAAAGAGCTTGAACTAGCATACATTCCTACAGATGAAATGGTCGCCGATATTCTGACCAAAAATTTGAAGAAAATTAAGCATAATAAATATGCAAATAAACTTGGTTTAATGTAATCTAGAATTGAGGGGTTGTGTTGAAAATGTATTTCTGGCAATTCCCTATTACTATTTTATACCACATTATAATTCACAAACACACTTGCATTATATAATTTTCTTATACTTAAACTTAATACACTTATTTTAGTTCTGTAATAAACCTCATTGAATTCAGACTCGGTTGCCTTTTCTTTGTAAGAGAATTCCCAACAAAAAGTCAAATCAAGAATTATTTAAAAAAAATGGAAAAATTCTTAATGGCTGACAGTATGATTTTCATGATAATATGCCATCTACCGATTTAAATCGTTTCAGAGAAAGAATGGTAATTACCCTCAATATTTTTAGAGCATTTGATATCTAGTGTTTTCTGTTAAGCTCTTTTATCAAAAATGTGTGCTTTTGTGATCTATAAATCCCTTTTTCGTTAGATAATAGTACGGGAGGCAGCGTTGCATTTCTGGAAGGAAGTCATTTTACGCCGAATGATTCTCATTGTTCATTGAACAATCAAAAAATTGCAAGTAAGTCGCCACGCTCGGTGGTGGGTCTAAAGTTGATGGGACCTTGAAGTTGTAAACAAAATTTAATTTTGAAGTCATTTCATACCGCTCCAAAAATTGTGGAATATTGTACAAACAATATATTTTTCATGATTCAACGATCTTTAATAATGTGAGTGAAGTTGCAGACACACCATTTTCGATTTTCGTACAAACAGTCTTTGCTGTAATGTGCTCAACTTGTGCTACCATGTGCCGTAGTAAACACTGCCATTTTTGATTTTAAAAATAAAATTTGTTGTATTGAGTATTGCACAAGTAGAAGTTCGTTCGTCGTAAATACTACAACAAAAACATCGCAAACATTTTAACATTTCTTTAAAAAGACAGTTGTTCTGATTTTTAGGCACCTACTCAGTTTATATGAGTATGCACCAGAAATATTAGAAAAAAAATTGCATAACTGCAACTTTTATGACCAAGAAAATTTCTGATTTTTGTTTTAAGGAATTTTTCTTAAACAACTAAAATTTGCTGTTTTGTGCTCAGATTGTGCTGCCATTATGTCAAAGAGATAAACAAAATTGACAATTTTAAAGTAAAAACCAAATTTTACGAAGCGTGAAATTAGCACCACCATATTCAATTTTCAATAAAAAATTATGCTGTATTTGATGTTTTTCTTTTTTAATTCAATATAGGGCTCTGAAAAGATCCCAAGCATGTCGATCATGCTCTGAACATCATCTGAGCCAAGTGTGTTCTGAGCGCTCTGAATTATTTTTGAATCACATTTGAACACTAGCTGTCAAATGCTCGTGTTCAACATTTAACTCTGTCTTTGTCTGCTCAGTTCTTTTATTCTGAGCACATAAAGCGTGCTTTGAACAAGCTCAGAATGAAGAAAGATACATAAACTAAACCATTCAAGCAATTTTCTTAAAATTTTGAACTTAAGGTTTTTTTGAATTTCTCAAGAGGAAAAATTGAATTTTTTTAACACCAAAAATAACCCTACAACCTTTAATAAAAAGCTTATTCATCTCAAAAATAGCTCTAACGATTTTGATGGAAAAAAATCGGTGCATTACTGTAGGTAAGGTGTACTTTTTGATAAAAAACAATTACCGAAAACCGTTATTAACGGTACCTTCCATATAACCGTTTTTTTTTTTTTTTTAATTTTTGATTTTCCTATTAACGGCTCAAACGATTTGAGTCAAAATTTTTATGCAAACGCTGCTTTAAAATGTTAATAATATTGAATTTTTTGATTTTTAAAAAAATACTAATTTGTTTTTTAATTAGATATTTCAAAAATGAGTCGATGAAGTTTTTTGAAACTAGGTTTTAAAAAGTATTTTAATACATACTCAAAATTGGCATACCAAAACTTTTTTAAAAATGATGTTAAAATTTTATATATAAAAAGATTAATTTATTAGAAAACCAACAATTTGAATTTTTTGTGCATACATTTATATTTTTTCAAGTAATCAAATAGTGTACTTGTTTTTGGGCTCTAAGTTTTTTTTAACTAGTTGTTTATACAATTAAAAGAACGATTTAAATGCTTTTTCTCTATTTTTTATTTTTTTATAATTCCTTTCATATTTTAAAAGTTGTTAATTCCAAGCAACTTGAACATAAAAGCAAGTACGTGCAATCCAGTCTTGCATTTTATTTTGTTACCATTACGAAGATGAAAAGTGCGCTTAATATAGAACCTCAGAAGTTTCTCTACCGATTCGTAATGCTTATACCCAGCAGCATATAACAATTAACAAAATCGATTCTACAACTGCTTTAAAAACTTTGTATTTTGAGCTATGGAAATAGATCCATTGGCAAAGCAACCTTTCCAAGTTGCATTGACGGCATTTTTGGTCTTTGGCAGTTTCTCTACCAGGTGTTTATTCATACTCAGGTTCTGTTCTAACCCAGATTCCCAAATATTTATATTCATTCGCCAGTTCTAATGGTGCACCATCATAATTTCATTTTTCGTTTACAATATTTCTTCCTTCTCCTTTTTTAAAAATCATAGTTTTTCATTTTTCACGATTAACTACTAAATTCCAAAGCTTACAGTAGTCGTGCAGGCGATTAATCATTAACTTTAAGGATTCTGGAGAGCTGACTAGCAAAACAACATCATCTTCAAACATAAGACCCTTTATACTGGTGTCAGCATAAACCACACCTCCAGGTATATCATCCAGTAGATCATCAATGAAAAGCGAAAAAGATCAGGACTCAAAGCACATCCTTGCTTAACACCTGATTTTGTGTCAAACCATTCCGACCTTTCTTCCCCTGTCCACACTGCTGCTCGAGTCTGTGAATACAAGTTTTGGAGAACTCTTCCAAATTTAAACGACATTCCTTTTTGATAAAGTCCGTAAAACAATTAATTACGGTCAAATGCTGCTTTCAAATCCACAAAGAAAGTGTATAACTTCTAATTTTGCCTCTGGAACGATTCTCCAATACTTTTAAGAACAAATATTTGGTCCACAGTGGAGTAACCTTGTCTAAAGCCAGCCTGGTACTCCTTAAGAAAATTTGCTTGCTTTATCCATTCTGTTAGACGGTTTTTCAACACAGCTGTAAATATTTTGTAAGAAGCATTCCATAACGAGATACCCCGATAATGTTCTGGGCTAGATGTACTTCCTTTTTTGTGAATGGGGAAAATTAGAGTGTCATTAAAAGCTTGAGGAATGATGCCTGTTTTTAGCACATCATTAAATAACTGAAGAAGTTTATCCTTGAGGAAGTTTGTGCCATATTTGTAAAACTCTGTCGGTATTGAGTCCGCACCTGGGGCCTTACCATTTTTCAGATCATTTAACACCTCTGAAACTTTGGATCTCGTAATTACTTTATCAAGCAACGCGTTTGAAAAAGCTGGAATAGCATAATGAAATGAAACGGCAGATTCATTGGGATTAAGCAGGTCAAGAAAATAGGAACGAAGTACTTCTGGACCTAGGCCACGGTTGATCACCGATACTGTTCCATTGAGCTTCTTTGCTAATTTCCAAAATTCCCTTGAATTTGTACAGGATGCCTTCCTGGATTCACCTTCAAAATGTTTTTATCTTTTTTTCCTTACATATGCTTTTGTATATTCGGCTGGCTTCTAAGTAGTTGGCTTCGAATGTCACTGAATTATTTTCACGAAAAAGTTTCAGCGATTTTAAGGATTTATCTCTCGCCTTTCTGCACGAACCACGGTACATTTTGAGATTTTCCATTAAGGTCTGATAATCATCTTTTATTATTGTTTCAAGCTTGTAAAAATTAATTTTGTTTTACTCTAAGAGTTCTAAATTTAGTCGCCTTCTTTAGCTCTCAGACTTATTTTATTTATCCATTTCGACATTGGAAGAGGCTTAAGCAAGCGATTTTTTTTGGATAATTCGACTTTATGTCGAAACGATACGACAATAGGTAAGTGATCGGAGTAGGGCACTTGATTTGCTTCGAAATCTACAACACATTTTTTCCAATTGCCTCCTATTAAGTAGTGATCAACTACTGAAGTGCCTTCACCACTAACAAAATTTAAAATCACCGTTCTGATCACCTGAGCTCGTACCATTCAATATTCTAAGTCCGAAAGAATCACACAAATCTAATAGTTTCTTGCCTCTTGAATTTGATACTTTGTCCTTGGTTTGCCGGATTTTACCTAATAAAGTATTACTTATCCCCTCATCCACTCCTATTCTTGCGTTAAGGTCTGCTATAACTCAGTTTTTTATGAAAATTGTAAAACCTCAAGAAAAAAAATTATTAAAAAATCATACATGACTTAAACGGCTTATTTAAATTTCATTCATGCGATTTTTTTTGATTTTTTGACGTATACGATCACAAAGAAAATACTAAAATTATTCGTTTTTTTTTTTAAATATTTATTTTATGGCACAAGTTGAGCCCTTTACCTACACGACATATTTTCGAAAATAGAAAATGGTGGTTGACGACCAGTACTCTTTTTTAAGTCATATTAATTCTGATAAACTTGATCTGTCGTCTACACATCCCAAATAAACAATCTTGAAAAACTGTATTATACCTTCTTTGCTACTCATTGCAATAGCTACCCATCTCATCTAGGTTGTGACCGACTATTATTTCAGCGATCTATTTTTCCCAAAAGACCGGTCATGAATTAAAAAAAAAATAAAGAAGACCAAAATTGAAATCCTCACTTCTCTTGGACGTTTAGCTTACTTTGATATCGAAAAAGTAATCGCCCCATTAATTGATCGATAATTGAAAAAGTTAATTTGAAAACTTACACGCGTGCTATTTTCACAGATAAAAGTCCTTCAGATTTTCTGCTGATGTTCTGAGAAAGAACGTTTTGCGTGTGCATTGAACTGAAGAGACTCTCTGGTATAATATCCATAGAGTCATTGATATAGATATATGTATAGCATTACCAGGCATCATCATCGTGGCAATATGGCTTCTGTTTTTTTTTGTTCAAGACTATGACCATTTTGTCTGGACTTCTCATCTGACTTGAGTGACAAATAACCATATGGAATATGACAACCTTTTTTTTAACACTCTCTTCCCATCATCGCAGAGTGAATCTTACACTTAAAACGAATTAAACATTGCGTTTTTCTTATCTCCAACGATGTAGGATTTCGATCAAATTTATCAATTAAAAATCAATCTTGCCGACGATCAATCGATATTTTTCTTATATCTATCTACATTCGATAGTGTATAAGGTTGCATTTCGAGGGGATTGCAGCTGTGGAAAAGAAACTTAGAGCAAAAAGGCATGAGGTATATTGATGACTTTGGTTTAATAATAAAACTTTTGATTGATATGCAAATTATGCCGACTGACATCATCTTGGCGTGAAAAGATTGAAAATATGGCTGCAATCTAGAGAGAGCGAAGGGAGGGGAATGAGAAGAAGTGGAAAACATAAATGACAAACTGATGCACTAAGTCATAATTTAAAGAAACAACTTACATACTGTCAATCAAAGAATTGTCATTTAGTGCTGTGAACTGATGTTACACGCGAGATGTCAGTGGTCCTTGGGTAGACTATTTCCATATATATAAGGTACAAGCATTTGTGAGAATTCAATCATTTCAATGATTATGATTAGTATGTAAAGATTTATACACAGACAAAAATAAATTGAGTGGCACAACAGCTAATGGAGAACCATCAGGGCCTAGTGACTTACAACTCTCAACCATTCTTGTGTGCGTGTTGTTGACAGGAATGGAGGGAACCTACAATTTCTTGCGAATCCGAACGGCTAGATGAGAAGCACTTATTCACGACAAGTATACTCTTGGAGGATTTGTCAATTCCTCGCAAGAGACAGTACCTCAGGAAAAACATTTCTGTTTTTAGGTGGCTGCGACTGGGAATCGAACCCAGACCTATGTAAAGGGTCTTTCAATAAGAGCGCTACAAAAGTTTTTTTTAAACAAAACAAAAACGGTTTTAGATATCAACAAAATTTTTTATTCCTGTGAAAGTACGTTCGATGCCATTATGTATGGAATTCGATTTCTTTTGCATGGCCACCACGGGCACGCTTGCAGAAGTCCAGACGCTGAACCCAATTTCGACGGTTTTCAAGCATAAATCGGCCGATACTGCTGCAATTTCGCGTTCGATATTCGTACGAAGTTCATCAATCGTCGCTGGCTTGTTGGCATAGACCATAGACTTGACGTAGCCCCACAGAAAATAGTCTAACGGCGTCATATCGCACGACCGAGGCGGCCAAGCGACTGGACCATTTCGTAAGATAACACGTTCTCCAAACTTGGTTTCCAATAAAGTGATTGTGACATTCGCTTGTGGCTTGTGGCACCGTCCTGTTGGATCCACATGTCCTCCAAGTCCATATCATCCAATTGGGGCCAAAAATATTCGGTTACCATTGAACGGTAGTGATCCCCATTCACAGTAACGTGCCGGTCTTGATCATCACGGAAGAAGTACGGCCCAATGACGCCGCCGGCCCATAAACCACACCAAACCGTATTTTTTTCGGGATGCAATGATGACTCATGGAGTACGTGTAGATTGCTGCCAGACCAATACCGCATATTTTGTTTATTGACGAAGCCATGAGCCTCATCGCTGAAGATGATTTTTCGATGAAAATCCGAATCATTTTCAAGTTGTTGCTCAGCCCAATTCACGAACATATGACGCTTCTGATGGTCAAGCGGCTTCAGTTCTTGCGTCAATTTAATCTTGTAAGGATGTAGGCCAAGATCTTTTCGCAAAATTCGCCACAACGACGTCACAGAGATGTCCAACGCTTGAGAACGACGTGTGATAGACACATTTGGGCTTTCTGCAACTGAAGCCTCAGCGGCAGCAATATTCTCGACACTACGGGCACTTCTTTGTCTCACTGGCACGGGAACATTTTGTACTGTGCCTCTGGACTCAAATTTTTCCACTAGACGCTCAATTGTTGATCTGCTAGGACGATTATGACGACCATAAATTGGACGTAGCGCTCTTAACGTAGAGGCCACTGACTCCGAATTTCAGGTAGTAAATTTTAATAATTTCGACTCGATGTTGGCTCGTATATCTTTTCATCATGAAATGGCAAACCTTACTGAAGAGGAATATCAAAAGAGCGGCAAGATATGTGGCGTCGTCTGTCCCTGTCGCTCTACTTTTGTAGCGTCCTTGTTGAAAAACCATATATGAATTCGTATATTACGACTAACGTTTAAATTATCGCAAGATTCATTATGCTTGAATAGCAAACTGAAGTGATCATTAAGCATACCGACACTTTCTTGTAAGAGGGTAAAATTATCATATCAGAATCTGTGATGAATTTGATACATTCCGCGGACAAGTCTGTACATTCACGGTGAGTTGGTAAACCGCACAGGCCGCAAGATAAATGAGAATCGCTAGTAATAGCAGTAATAGCTTTCACGCAAATAGAACAAACACAATTCATACTTTAGCAAAATGATATATGACGCAGGCGTCTAGCAAGAACTTCTAGTCACAGCGAGTGAGAGATATCAACTATTACCTATCATGATATTTTTTACCATCGTGATATTTTTTTCAATCATGATATTTTTTTTCTATCGTAATAGATTTGCCTATCACGATAGTTTTTTCTATCATGATAGTTATTTCTTTCATGATGGTTTTTTTATCATTACCTACAGTTTTTTTCTTGATAGTTTTTTCTATTATGATAGTTTTTTCTATCATGATCGTTTATCATGATAGTTTTTTTCTGTTATGATTATTTTTTCTATCATAATAAGTTTTTTCTATCGTGATAGCTCGTACTTTTTTCGGTGTGTTATCGCATTTATTTATAATCAGGGTTGCCAGGGTCAACCACTCAGCTAAGAATAGGCAACTTATACTTTGTAGATAGAGCCTAAGCTTTAATTATATGAAGAGTTTATACATCATTTTAAGGGACTTAAACTTTTGTTAAAATGAAAAGTAGAAAACGACGAAGAAATTTAGTATAATCAGGGTTGCCAGGTATTTTTAATAGTGCTACAATGTTTTTAGACAGAATGAATACTTAGTTCTAATTTTATGGTCGCGATTTTACTTGGGTCTTTAGAAACGGTATTTTTGGTATAAAAAATCGTTTTGAAAATTTTCAAGTTTGCCATTGTAAAATGTTTTAATGACGTTTGGAAAACCTTATTACTCACTATAAATGTTATTTTATTAATTTTCTATAGATCTTTAGCTCTTATTTCCTATACATTAAATCACCAAACTCGAATAACATAAATGATTATGAGAAATGACGTGTTTCTTACACTCTTTTCCTTCGAATAGAGTTATCACGTACATGCATTCACTTTAAAGGAGGCAACCCTGTCTTCTTTTTGTCAGTACCATCTGATGATTTTGCTTTTTTAATGTTTCAAAATCAATCATTAAAATCTTCAACTATTAGTTTCAATGAAATTTATAACTGGCACCTTAACGTTTAACTCGATGAGCTAGGTCATATCTTAATTTTGCTAGGCAACCTACATATGTGCGTTGAGTCTCTCTTAGGTAGATCTATCGATTAAATGGTATAAGAACCTCTAACTTAATGAGCTATTTGATCTTGAGGTGGGCTCTCCACCTATTACTGACTAAAAGTAAATCTGTTGCAGTACAAAATACTTTCAATCGACTAAAAGACTAAAAGTTGTTAAAAAGTACTGCTGTTAATTAACTTAAAGTTAATGAACTACTTTTAAACTGCACAGTCAGTATTTTAGTACAGACTGCTGACTGTACTATTACAGTTAAAGTACTTTTGTAAGTTAA
Organism: Dasysyrphus albostriatus; assembly: GCA_946251815.1. Lineage (NCBI taxonomy): Eukaryota > Metazoa > Arthropoda > Insecta > Diptera > Syrphidae > Dasysyrphus > Dasysyrphus albostriatus. The sequence continues at coordinate 203,479,825 of OX276335.1, forward strand.
AAGACTTTAAAAAAGTAGTCATTTCAGTCAAAAAACTGCAGTACCGAAAAGACTGCAGTCAACTATACAGTACAACTCTGGTTGATAGAACAAACAAAACCAATGACACAGTCACAAGACATTGATATTTGAATTAAGTTATTTGCTCTGAATTCCATTATTTTGGCATTTAAAAACTTACAAGATTTTGAAAGAAAGCCGATGATATTTCAGTTCATACCTAAACATTCAATAGTTAGTGTTTGTTTTAAAAAAAAAAATAAAAGCGCAAAACCAACAACCTGAATTTTTATTTAATACCGACCGAATCACATTAATGCAAAAACTATTGGCAGCATACACAAATACCATGCCTACTTATTGTTCCTATCGAATTTAATATTCAGCGTGGAATGTCCAGAAGCTGCCATAGGTTAAGCCAATCTTACATTACCTGCAAGGAGAAATATAGAATTTATGGTGTGGCATTTTTGTCGCCCGGTACGGAAAAACAAAGACAGTGCCTGCAGCTGCTACTGACAGAGCTTCCGTGCTGGCCGCGGCTGCTACCGGTGCCGGTGCATCTTATTTAGGTTCTTGTTTTGTTTGTCCCAAATGATGAATGGTCTTGAATGCGCTCGATCTTCACGCCATTCTTCATCCACAATCTAAGCACATAAACAAAAACGCACCAAAGGAGCCCAGGAATCCCCACTTCAAATGTAGATGACCCAAACTCTATGAACTACACTGACTTGTCAATGTGCCGCGCCGCTGGCCGCATGCCACTGCACCAAAGCCACCAGTTGTTGTCCAAAAAGACCCTCCTTTAAGTGCTCTGAGGACACAATACAAATTAGACCGCCATTGCGGCCACAATTGTGATATCACAAGAGCCTAAGGAGAGAGGTGCCTTGAATGGTACCGCTTCTCCTGTGGCTATGCCCATATGTTGGCTGCCTCATAGATTCGGTATGCAGAACACACATCACATGACTCTGGACTTCGATTAATCACAGATAAATCCGATCGAGATAAATGACCAGGCCGGCGTGCTCAATGCTGGGACCCGCCGCCGTGGCCGGTGGCCACTGACCAAAAATGAAGCTCGAACCAGTAGCTGGTCGCAAAGTTGGTAAATGAAATGACCATAAAGTTAATTTTCCGCCCTGCATCCGACATTGGTCCAGATGAATAAGTGGATCTATTCATCTAGCTGCATCTTTCACGAGTGAGCTTAGAGGTCTCAGACTTTCCTCCTGATGCATGAAACAGTATAAGACCTGCTGCTCTAATCCAATGCTCGGTTGTCCAGTGGACAATAATTGAAGACCAGATAATGGTTCGACAACTTTTGTGGCAAACATTCTGCCATTGTATCTTCTATCTATGAGGAAAAAAGTATCATCGTCTACGCGCACCCGATTAAACTCTGCTCAAGTTTGGTTATTTTTTGCAATTAATTGTCCTGATCCCGATCGGTTACCTATGTGTATGTCTCTGGATGGGCCTTAAATTGGGAGGAATATCTTTATTTGCTTGTGTTGTCGCCTTTAGAGGACTGTCACATGGCAGATTGGAATTTTTGTGTCGGGAGCATTGTAATACTAATCACTTGCCGACGATCTGGGCTAGTTTTTTTGTTTTGTTGTTGTTATTTTGGAATAGGTAGCTAAGGTGGAGTCGGATTATTGGCAATTGTTGTAACGGTTGTGATCAAGTTGTTAACTGCGAGCCTAATGGCCAACGCGGAGGTGGTGAAAAAGTACTGCACACAAATGCCAGACAGACGTAATCTTAATTCGCTGCGCATTGGTATTTTAAAGCGGGATAGAATTATTGCATTGAAATTGACTTTATTGAGTTGAAGTTGAAAATTAAACAGGTTTTTTGTGTATGCAAATGCAGCTTAATTACGATTTTCTGTTATTGAAGTCAATTAGGGACAATTTTAATTTAATTTGAAAGGATTTACTGCGAGCAGTGGGTGTAATATGCAATATTGATTGAAATAAATTTATATTTTTGGGTTATCATCAAAAATAAATTTGGTGGCGCAGCAAGTCGTGGAGAACCTGGGCCTAGTGACTTGCAACTCTCAACTATTGCTGTGTCCGTATTGTTGGCATGTTGCAAGAAATTACATCATCGAAAAGAAGAAAAATGCAGCTCAGCTGTTCCTACTTTAAATGTATGTGTCGTACATCGTTGAAAAGGTTTTTGAGTATACTTCATTTTGTTCCATAGACATTAACCTGTAAACAATGGGGCCAAAGAGATATTCAGGTTCAAGACACCGAAAAAAATAGTTACATAATTTTCTATTTTTAATGTCAAATATCTTTCGGGCCTCATGCCCTACAGTTCATCAGCCATTTAACATGTAATAACCTTTTCATCGATGTATGATACATTGATCTTCAGTTGAAAGTTGAGCACCAAAATCAACATGGCGATGCCCTGTGATAGAACGACTATTAGGTTAGGTTAGGTTAAAAAGGGTGATGATACGAGAAGGACGCTTCACCTCAATAAGATCTCAATTGATCCATTATGTTCCCCAGAGTGTAGGCAAGATATAGGGAGGTGTAGGGAAATTGATTAGTGGAAGCTTTCCTAGTTCTGGCTAGACTGGGGCATTCAGAAAGGAAGTGAAATGAGCCCTCCTCTACCTCTTCGTCTTGACACCCTCTACACAAGTCAGATGAGATAATGCCCATTCTGCTTAAGTAAGTTCCCATTGTTTTGTTGCCAGTTAGGATTCCAACCAAGAGGTTGAGGTCTGCTTAGCTTATGTAAAAATTCAGTTTTGTTCTTTTAAATATCTGGCCATAAGTTCCTCAAGAGTAAGTGCGTAGGACTGTCATGCCAACGGCCTGGGTTTGATTTCCAGCTACTGCCTCTTACGAGGAACTGACAACTAATTCAAGAGTATGCTTGTCATGAATAAGTCTAGCCGTTCGGACTCGCCAAAAATTTGTAGGTCCCCTCCATTCCTGCCAACAACACGCACAGGATTGGTTGAGAGTTTTAAGTCACTAGGCCCTGGTCCTCCGCGAGCTGTTGCGCCACCAAATTTTTTTTTTAAGTTCCTCGAGACACGACCACGACCATTAGTCGTTGGCAACTTTGAGGAAACTCTGGCAAATTCTTCTTTTTTCCTGTTCCTGGATTTTACTGCCACCTGGCTATCAATTAAAATGTCAATATTTTTGTTGATCAATCCACAATTGGAAAGGCTCTTTGCAGCCTCGCACACTGCAAGCACTTCTGCTTGAAAGACACTGCAGAAATCTGGAAGCTTTATTGATCTGTCCAAGGGTGGGTTAGTTGAAAAAAAATGCTTAACCCTACCCCGTTCGTAAAGACCGAAAGATGATTAACGATTATGACCCGGTTTTCCATCCAGAGTGTCCTTGTGGCAATATCTGTTAGGGCTACTGGATTAAAATCAATTTGCGGTAGTGTATAGTCTGTCTGAATGTCCATGACGGTAGGGAACGACTATTACATGTTAATTATTGTGCTTTTTTAACCTCTAATAGGAAACCGTTGGGTACTGGTCTGGTCGATTTGGACTTGACTTGGTAAACTGAACGCAAGTTTTGAACAAAACACTAATATACCAATTCTATAATCTTGTATTAGAAATGACTGGCTGTAGAAGGGTGGTGTAATGCGAATAAAATCGGCATAAGGAATCAACAGTGCCACCAACAGTCTTCAAGACAGAGACCGAGGGGAGTAATCCCGCAAACGCACTTCTCCTTTTCATCAGATGACAGTAAAAAACTCTCCAGATGGAATCAATGATGGCGTCTATATAGTTCCAGCCAGCCTGAACCACTAAGTGAATACCTTATACGGGCCACTATGACATATTTGGAGCTCAGGCCTCTAAAAAGCGGTTAATTCGACTCCCCGCCCTTGGAGTCCAACTATACGGGCCTGGTCCTTGGTTGGGTGTCCGAACAGTCGCGTCGGGGTGACCTCCCGGCCACGTAAATTTATTTGTTTGCGAAGCAATAACATGCATTGTATACGGACGGATTTAGCGTTGACCAACCTAGCAAACGAAATAAGGAAAATAACTTCAGATCTTCACGTGGAATGTTCTGTCTATCTATTGAACAAGTGCAACCGAAAATTTAGTGAAAGCCCCAAGCTGCTACAAAGCATATATCACCGCCGCATCTTAGTAGTGCAATAGGATAGCCCGGGCAAAAGAAAACTAAAAAGACTGTGAAATCTACTACGGCAACTGCTAGTTACAACAAAAACAGCGTCGTTTTGGATTTGAATTCGTTCATAGAGGCTGAATTAAGCAAGAAGTCTGGAGTTTCGACTATTTGAACAAGCACTATACGACGAATCGCATCAAGACTTAATTCGTCAAAACTAGCCTCATACGTTGGCATGTCTTCTCCTAAGATGCAAAGAGGAAAAAGATAATGAAACCAAAGAAGAGTTCTACAACCTCCTGGGCAAGACATATGAGCAATGCCCTAACTATGACCTTTTACTTGTCTTGGGTGGTTTAAATGCTAATCTAGGAAGAGAATATATGTCTTTGGTGGCACGAAAGACAAAGCCTGCATGACCTCAGCTCACATAACGTTCTCAGGTTAGTCGGCTTTGCTGCGGAGTGTACGCAGTTCCCACATATCATTCACAAAGGGACATGGCGATATCAATTACCAACAAGATTGACCTTATTGCAATCCACGAAAGGCAATCCTCCAGTATATAGAATATCCGAACGTTCCCAGCAGCCAAGGTGATACTACAAATATCCAGACCAGAGCCAAAACAGGGAAATACTGTAAGGAAATTTGACGTCGAACGGCGTCGCAAGAATTCACCAGGTTCTTTTCCAATCGAGTCTCTCATGCCCGGCCCTCTTAAATAGTGATATGCCACTAAATTCAAGCATCGAGAACCAGTGGAAGAATTACGAAGAAGTCATCAGATATACCGAGTCTGATGACACAATCACTTCAGCGAAACCCATGGTTCGACTAAAAATGTCAGCAAGAACTTATTAGCAAAGCAACAAATATACAAAACGACCCACCAGAGGTGTTCGCGAGCTCTATGAGCAGAAGATAAGAGAGGAACACCGGCTTCTCAGAAGGGAAAAGAAATAGCATCAGAAGCACTTGATCGAGGAATTAGAGAACATCCCAAGGTCACAAGGCCCAAACCGATCCCTGCGAGGATGATCAGAGAAACATCGAGAGAGAATCACAGTCGGTGCTGAGGATATGGACAAATTATTTCTGTAAATTGAATAACTATGATGAATTGAATTCCGCTGCCTTGCAGATTTCAACATTCGATCTGGACAACGACGTAGGCTAAAAATTCCGTCCACTGGATCTCCTCAAAGTGAAGATACTTAAGTCTTATAAAGCTGCCGGAGCTGATGGCCTCGCGGATGAGATCTTCAAAGTGATTGGTCATGAATTGGTTAGGTATATATATGCACCAGCTTATCTGCAAAATATGGTCGGAGGAAAGCATTTCCAATGAATTTAACTTCAGTGTTGTTTCCTGATTCTCAAGAAAGGCGATCCTCTGGATTCAGGACTGCACTAACTACAGAGGCATCAGTTTCCTTAACATCGCATCCAAGGTCTTCTCTTCCGTACTTTTTACAGCCATTCGTCAAAAATCTGATGGGTCTATATTAGTGTGGCCTTAGGCCTTGAAAATTCACTGTTGACCAAATATTCGCACTACGAAAGAGCTAGGAAAAAAATCCAAGAATTTCAATTCGTTAGCCACCGCCTTTGATCAATTTCTGGTTTTGGCATCTCTCTCAAGCTTGTTTGTTTTGTTTGTGCAGAATGACGATGTAGAATGCACGCTGCTCCATCAAGTTCGGCACAGCCCTCCTCAAGTTCGGCACAGACAACCCGCTGTCATGCAACTTCTTCAACATCGTTCTTGAAAGAATAGTGCAAAACTCTCACCTCCACACTAGACGCACAATCTTTTAAAAGTCCGTGCAGTTACTAGTTTATGCTGATAATATTGATATAATCGGACGATCAAAACGTGATATCACTGGTGCCTTTGTGAGCGTTGTGAAGGAACCAAAGAATATGGTGTTTTCTGCTTCCAGCGCTTTGTGCTATCTCCAAGGGGCCATGACGGCCACAACAAATCATAAAAATACTTGCTGGAATCTTTGATTTCAAGCCCATTTCGCACGAGGAAACAAATTGATAGCGATTTTTTGAGGTGGAAGAATGAAATATTTTTTGTGGAAATAAATAATAATAAATAAGTCCCTGCTTCCTACTTATGTATTTATATCCAAATTCCATCTTCCATATTTGTTTGGATGTTTGTCAATCACACATCACACTTGAACTACGCCGTGCGTTGGTTGGATAAAATGAAATGAATTTTACCAAAGCAGTCAACTATTTCGGAGAAAAGTTTAGGTATATGAAACTAGGTTGCGTGAGGGTCCAGCAAAGTGGGCGGTTAACAGTAAGTGTTTAATGAGAAGGGAAAGGTTTTTGATGATGTATAAAAATAAAAAAAGTCAAATGAGACACTGAAAAGGGACAAGATATGTATATTAATAGAATAATATCACTGAAGTGTGATTTGCTTTTAAAACGTGTCTTAATAATACCATGAAGCTAAATCACACTTCCTTTTATGATCAAAAATAAAAGTGTTGACGAATTCTCTCTACAGCACTGATTTTAATAATTTCAAGGAAACTGCGTAGCCATTATCTTCTCTACAGTTTGGAACAGGAAATTGAAACCTAAAACAAAATATGAAAAGCTGTATGCTGAAGGCAGAGGCGGCGCTAGGCCAAAACAAAGCGTGTGCGAGATGAAATTTGCGGGGCCCTCCGGGTGAAACGGGTGGTTTAAATTGGAGTTATAAAATCCTTTAAATGGTCAGTATTCTACATAGTTAAAGGGAACGTCAATATTGTTAAAACATTAAGTGAAAAAATCACAAATAAAGTAAAATATGATATGAATTAGATAAGTGTGAACTCTAACAATATTTCACTTCAACTTAAATACAGACTATTTAAAGGTTTTATATTTAACTTGATTTTTTAGCTAAGTGTCTTTAACCCACCCCCCCCCCCCCCTTCCATAGGGCCAAAATTTAAAAAAATCTTAAACCACTTTCTACATCTTGTTAATTTTTCACTCGATCAAAAAGTGTGTATTGTGACTTGTATCACAACAATCCATAACGCTTTGAATGGGAGCGGGTCGGAATTCAGGTTTTCAAAATTTTAATCGATCAAAATTCTGCTTGTTTTTTTTTTTGTTTTGTAAATTCTGTCTGGTCAGAATTCTGTTTGACCAAATTCCCAAACATGAGTAAAAGCTATTCCAAAACTCAATGTCTTAGGGCCCATTGCCAGTTTATGGACTGCAAGACTTTGATTTTGAGAATAAAGATGCCAAAAGAAGATCATTTTCAGCTTTTTAGTCGGTGACTCAAACCATCAACAATGTTTTATGTTCTTGATAAAAGTTCCGTATTTGGCCTTTCATCAATTATGTATGTATGTTCTTACCACGTTTAATTTAGTTCCATTACAAGAAATCTGTTTTCCAAAATTCTATATTTAAAAACTCTGTAAATATTTTGTACAAGAGCACTTTTTTACATTATCAAAACGATTTCTCTTTTATGAAATGAAATACAGAATTTTGAACAAACAGAATTTTAGAATACAGAATTTTGACAAACAGAGTTTTGGTCATGCAAAATTTTCTGCAACCAGAATTTCGAAAACATAATTTTGACATGCAGAATCTTGAAAAAAGAATAAAAGGGTCATTATTCTGTTTTCAAAATTCAAAGAATTTCGACACCAACCCGCTCTGAATGCTTAATCTGTATAGCACTTCCAGAACAAAAATATCAAATGAAGTGTCCAGGGGAAAACGACTAAAGTTAACTTATAAAAAAAAAACTATTTATGACCTTTGTAGATTTTTGTGAGTTGTATCTGATGTAGTATAGATCTCCCTAGAAAGAACCTTAAAACTCAAAAATGGCACACTTTAAAAACTTCTTTGTCAAAAAATTTCTTGCTTCAAAAATTCATCAAAACTTTAGGTCTGTTCCTTTACTTGGAATTTCTGTGATTTTTTGTGCATTTCTGGGCATTTAAGTCCTAAGTTCTGTCCAAATTCATATAGAAACTATTTTTGACATAAGTTTGGACTTAAAATTATAGAAATTCAAAGTAAAGGAACACATATTATATTCAAAAATAAACTTATGTCTAGACAGAGCAACATGTCAGCTTAACAATTTTAAAGAAAAATTAACCGGTATTCTATAAATACTTCATACACCAAGACCTTATCTGTCAAAATAAATTGCATTTCAATGTCTTCCGTCTTTTCTGATTCTTTTAAAAGGATTTTTCAAACAAAAGATTTAGAAATTTGGCTTGAACGTCCAAGGTGCTTTTTGACTCATATTAGGGTATCAGGCAAAACAATCGATGAAGCACAATTAAACGTACATAAGTTTGCATTATTCAGTACTTGGAGCTGGTCAAAATTATTTATTTCTTTCAATAATTTTCCTTTGAATGAATGAAGCGTTTTTTTTAGGTAATAAACTTAATATTTTTCTCGGAATCAATCAAATTGAACTTAAGCCGTTTTTCCTTAGTAGAATGTTCAAAAATATAAAATTCTATCTTAAACTGTTTCGATTGATTAAAAGAGGTTCAACCATTAGGTTCAAGTAGAAAATAGTTGGTAACATACTTAGACCACCGTTGGACATCAGTTCACTCGCCAAAATTGTTGAGTTAAAAGTTAAAACCACGGATAAAAATTTTAATCACGTTTAAAATAATTAAAAGAATGGTGACTGATTTCTTAGAAAAAAAATTATTTTTGGGAATGAATTTCAAAAATTCTTAAGGCGGATTTTTTAGAAAATTGATTTTGCAAGTCATTTTTACATATCGTCGTCGGTCAATGAAAACTTCCTAACTCCATTTCAGTTTATTTTGAAACATCTGCACCCTTATTTAAAAACTCGATTAAGCGTCGGATTAAAGTTACTATGACTTTAAAACACCACTTATCGAGGAAAAGAGACAGAGTAAGCTAAAACTGGTTCATAGGAGTTATAAAGCCGTAGTTGAGCCGTTTTAGTATATAAATGTCATTTTGACATGACAGGACTGTAAATGAAATTTTTTTTACTAATAGCGTTTTGTTTAGTTTTTCTAAGCCATTGATTAATTATAGCTTTGCCAAATTTCAACCAAAAATAATAAATTGTGGGAATCAGCTAGGGTTTGTTAACGGTTTTAGTAACAAGAGATTTTTCGTTTTTTTTTGACAAAAGGAGGGCGTTACTAAAAGTACTCAACATTTTTTTTATAAATAAGGATTAGTTGGACGTGGCGTAAGGACGGAGTAAGTGCTTCGACTCAGTTCTAGTATTACAAATTTAAACGAGTATTAGTGAAATCTAAAAAATAAGGCTGCTGTAGGATTTAAAGATTTTTAAAAACTATAATTTGAAAATATTTATTTTTATAAATAGACAAACATAAGTTTTAGAGACTTTTACAGAAATAAAATGATTATATTTTATTAGATAGATCGTTTTGACGATAGGTTCCTCGTTTTCTAAAACAATGGAGTTAAGGATTTTCGCATTTTTGAAATGCGAAGACAGTTCGAAGACCTGCGGCGCTCCTGGAAGGGTGGCACGCCTTCCACCGCCCCTGGTGCTTTTGTCTGCAAAATGTGTGGAAGAGAGTTGGCTTTCGAAGTCAAAACGGAGGCCTGGCCCTAGACATAGCTTAATATATTTTAAGAATTAAAGATTTGAACGTGAAACCGTCTGATACGACTAGAATTGAATGGTCTGAAAGGGAATTTCTAATACAATGATAAGTAGTCCAGTCATATATTGTGGTTTTGTGATGCAAATTGTGGGGTTGTTTTGTTTTTTCACTGCTTCATGTTTTTGGGGGTGTTAAATCAAAATCTATGAGGCTTGCGACTAGAATTTTTTGTTGAGTTTTTCACATATGGCTCGAAAATATTAAATATTATTCGTTAATTTTATCAAATTACAATTAAAAATATATACAATTTGCAAAAATTCTCTGTACAAAGTTTTTTTCTGCGACAATCCGTTTTTAGACTCAAGAGCTAGTTAAAAATTAACGTATTTTTATTACATTCGAAAATCCACTCGAAAACACTGATTAATTGGTTTGTGTGACAAAACTTGAATTTTTACTAAAATATAAACCAAGATATATTTGTCTTATGGCTTTTGATTTGCTTAATTCGAATCTGGCCTTAGAATTGCTGTAGCACATCATTTCTTTGGGATTTTTCAAAATGAATTTTTGATTTATATTATTTCCCGTGGTATTTTTTTACTAAATTGTATGGTTATTTTAATATATACATTTTTCTCCAAAACTATTTTTGAATCTTTCAAAAATCTTTATTCATCTTTGAGAAATCATTAATTAGTTGTTAGCCTTTGTCTCATTATAGTTACTTGTAACTTTAACTTATTACTTTTACTCGTTACTTCCACTCGTTACTTTTACGCGTTACTCTTATTGGTAACTTTTACTCGTTACTTTCACTCGTAAGTTTTACCCGTTGTTATTGCTCGTTACATTTACTCGTTATGTTTAACTGTTATTTTAGCTTGCTTTTGAGTTCCAAGCAACGGTGTGCATTTTATTTACTGCAAAACTGCACCACAGATGATTTTTTAAAATTTTGTGACTTTATTCAGTTAAACTTGAATTTCCGTTTCCGTGCAGAAGACTTTTGCAGTTTGAGTTTAAGAATATTCTGCAAATGAATTTTTGACACATTTTTCGCTTTTTCGAAAACTGCCTCCAACTGGCAAAATCAGTTATATTCACTTTTTAAAGAGAGGCTGAAATTTGCATTCCTCCAAGATAAACGTCATGTGTGTGAATAGGAGCATACCAGTCTACTATTATGGTTTCCGAAACTGTAGTAGTTGTCAGGAAAATCCAGCGGGAATTCAAAATTACAGTCACAAGCTGCATGAGCGCTTACAGTCTTGTGAATAAAAAGCGCTGAAGCTAAAACTCGATTTTTTTAGTAAAAGCTTGCTTTTTTGTGAGTAAAAACAAGCATAAGCTATGAAATAAAAGTAAGTCTAGTAATTGCTATTTTTAAATAGTCAAAGCTGAATTCATGAAGCATTATAGTTGGTGTTTCCAGCTTAAGCATAGTATACGCAGCTGAACCTAGTACACTGCTGAAGTGAAACGAACAGACCTATTGAGTTGGACAAATAAGTGGAGACTTGGATCTAGTAATCAACTACGATTTTCTGTTTTATTGACATTTCACTATCAAGCTGCGTACTACATAACAAAAATCACAACGAAATTTTTCGTTTATAATTTCGTTGTGTCGATTTCTGTATGAAATTTTTCGTTTAGCTTCAGCTGCGTAGTGAAATGAAAATTACCTTACAGAAAATAACACAACGAAATCACGAACTAAAAACTTCGTTATTTTTTTTATGTAGTACGGAGTTCGATAGTGAAATGTCAATCAGATTCCTATAACTAGTCTCCACTTATTTTTCACACACAATTTTAAATGTCCGACATAATTCTTGCAATTCTTGACGAAAATTTGACGTTTTGTCTTATCTAGCAGCTGGATTTTATTTTTGTATGGAAAATTAACGAAGAAGCAAATTGTGAACATAGACAACACTATTATTTGGAACCGTTAACCCTTCTATTCGAGAACGCCAATACAAATTGTGTATGTTCGATAATGCAGCTTGCTGAAGTCAGATATTCGAAAACATCATCTGCTTCTGCAGTGCAGCTGTGCAGTAAAAAAATCAGGTTGACGAACAAAATATTGAAAAGTCAGAGAGTGTGTTCGCAATTGTCAAATTAATTGACATTGATGAAACCGATTTTGTACTAACAGGACTATTGCATACTTGACGACTGCAGTCGTATCTGCGTCAAAAAATGACGATCAAATTGACTTTGATTTGATGTTTTTGAAAACGGCCAAAGCTTCAAAAATATCAAAATTCCTGGACCCCGAAATAAAAAACTTTGACTTTTTTATTCTTTAGATCAAATTGACTTTGATTTGATGTTTTTGAAAACGGCCAAAGCTTCAAAAATATCAAAATTCCTGGACCCCGAAATAAAAAACTTTGACTTTTTTATTCTTTAGATTGTATTCAATTGTAGTGGCAATCAATTGTGTAGGCATTGAAGAAATGTATATGGGCAATTCTTTTTTAGTGCCATAATGGTTCTCAATGTATGTGGTATGGTATTCCAGATTTTACATAAAAATGATGAAATGCCAAGGAAGTGACACTTTTTTGCTTGCTACGGTAGTGAGAAATTCATACTTAAATCCACTTTGCAAAAAGACTGCACCAGTCAGAATATTTTCCAAGCAAATTTACAATAAGTTTGGCAGCAAAGTATTTGTTGGTCGAAATAACGAATACCACGATTGTGATAGTGACCATATCTTCACACAATACTGATGTTCATGAGACTGAGGTTGCTGAGATCTTTCAGATCTCACTTTTTAGACCATGCCTATTTTTTTTCTTTTTTTTTAGAAAAATTGGATCAAAACCCAACATAAGCCAATGTGTTCAACAAACTTTAAGACTTTTAAAATGTTAGGTGATTTTTTTTTTGCAAAAACCTAAAAAGAAGTCTTTTAAAAATTGTTCTGGTACCCAAGGAACCTACCTACGAGATCGTTTCAATTGGGGTTGAAAAAGAATTGAAAATATCATAACCATTGAATTGGAGCTACTGCGTCGAATCGTCAAATCGATTTATCCGTTTAGGCTTCAATTCGATTAAAATTTCGAAATGTTCTTTATTCATGAAAGCTATTTAAGCAAGCATAAAAAGTTTCGGTGAAACAAAATCCAAAATTCACTTTCTTTGCTTTTCGATCCTGAAGACAACAGTTTATAATGCGTAAGTTAACAATAGAAAGCCAAAAATATTAAGCTTAATCTAGAACTTGCTAGCTAAAGCTGAGAAAAGTTGACCTGTAAGCTTTCAAGTAAATATAAGTACCTACCAGTCAAGTACCCAGTATTTTGTACTTTGTACTTGTACTTGAAAAAAAAAAAACAGCTTCCATGTACTTGGTACTTGAAAAATACCAAGTACAAGAACCAAGTACTTTGTTGCAAGTACATGTACTTGGTACTTAAATACTGCTCAATATATTTTCAAGTACTTTTCAGGTACAAGTCCATTTTAGGTACTTTTCAAGTACTAGTCCATTTCAAGTACTAGTCCATTTCAAGTACTTTTTAAGTACAAGTATTGAAATGAAGTTTCAAGTACTTTTTAAGTAATATATTATTTAAGTACTTTTCAAGTACAAGTCATTTTCAAGTACTTTTCAAGTAGAAGTCGTTGAGTAGTCTGGTTGAGCCATGACTATTTCCACTCAAAAACGTAGATCAAGGTGGCTGATATAATCTCATTGTTTCGGCGTCATCTCGCAAAAGTCATCATTATTCAATAGCTCAAACAGACTACTCAACGAATTGTACTTGAAAAGACCTTAAAATTGACTTATATTTGAAATGGACTTGTACTTGAAAAGTACTTGAAGTGGACTTGTACTGGAAAGTGATTTGGACCAAAAACGTTTTTGAAAGCGTACTTGGCAGTATTACAGTACCAAGAACATTTACTTGAAACAAAGTACTTCATAAAGTTCTTGTACTTGGTGTTTTAAAGTACCAAGCACATTGTTCTTGTTTTTTTTTTTCACTTACAAGTACAAGTAAAAGTTACTGGGTACTTACAAAGTACTAAAGTACAAATATACCTACTCAAGTACTTAACAACTCTGGTGAAGAGTAATCTTTTTTTATTCACATAAAACCTTTAGCTAGAATTATCTCCAATTTTCTGTAGACCACATCAAGAGTATGGAAACAATTTCGCAGTGGAGTGTACCCAGTACAAAATTTTCCCTCTAAGGAAAAATCGTGGATTCCTGCCTGCTTTCACTAGTTAGTTTTATTAAGAGATGTTCTTAGGCGAAATGTAGTCGGGGAAATTTTATCAAATACTCGTGGGGCCCCTGCTAGTAAAATTTTTTTTATTTTTATTTTTTCGCTATCTAATCAGAAATACCCATTACCTACCAAAATATTATTTTTTATGCATATAAAAAAAGCTTTATACCAAACATACAATGACGACCAAAACAAAAGTATTTATTTAGTAATTTAGTTTTAAAATTGCATGCACAACTTCATTGCAAGTAGCCAGGTAGTTCGCTTATTGGATTGGGATTTAGGGAACAGAAGATCCCTGTAGCGAATCCGAAATTTTATTTATCATCCCACTCGAGGCAAATGGTTTCATAATTTTCAAGACCCTAGATAATTTTGATTGTTACCCTTGCAAGGCCCTTGTTAGCATAATTTTCGCAAAGGGTTAGCCCTTATTAGCACCGAAGTTAAACTTTCTAGGCCTTCGTTAAAAACTAGATTTAGAAAAAAATAAGAATCTCAGTCTCAACAAGTGGTATTGCTTGAACATTATAATAACCCTAATTGAAGATTTTGAATTCTTCAATTTAACTGTTTTCTAAGTGCTCCATGTGCATGATTTACGGCTAAACTAAAAAGAAACTCAAAAAGCGTTGAAAGACTTCCAAGTTTTTTGCCCCTTCGTATTGAACAATGCCCTCTATTGAATTTATTTCTATCATCTCCAAATACTCGTAGTCTTATTAAATATGTCACCTGTGATTTGTGATCAAATTTCCCTAACTCTTAACTTGTCCCTAAGAAAAAAAATATATAAATATAAAAACCTGTCCCACAGGGAATTCCCCATAATACTTATCATGCAACGGTCCGCTAGTTACAGGGTGTGTTTCCAATCTCATGCATAAACACAACACCAATCACTGATCAATTTGACATTTTTATGTTGCCTTTTGACAGTTGAATGGTTCGAACCTTTTTGTTCTGCGGTAGGTAACGTTGATAGTGACCAATTCCCAGGCCCGTAACCTTTTAAAAACCAATTTTCCTATCATCCAAACAATCGGTGGTATCGGTTTAAGGTGTGTGTGGTCGGCGGCGGCGGCGACCGCGACGGTGGCCATTCACAGTGCTCCAGTTAAATTTGTTGGTTTCGAGCTTCCCCCGCTTGCGTGCGTCTGACCCGTTTCGTTCTTCGCTTCCCTGCTGCTATACATAGAGACATTCTCATTGTTCTGTTGGCAATGATGTGAAAGGATTCCCAGGGCATCGGCCGGCCGGCCGGCAGGCACCCAGAGAGATACCATCGAAGCGCATCCGAAAAAGTCCAAATGAAACAGATGTTCCGCGCAAGTGTGCGGAGGTGGAACCGTTTATATCTTTAGTTAACACTGTGGCTGCAGAAAAATAGGCACGCGCCTAATGCACCCACGCGCGAATCTCTCTCGCTTCTTCGGAGATGATGGGTTCTTATTCTTTGGATTCATTTTTGGTCTGTTTTGAAGTAGCTCTTGATGTTATTTGTAGGTATCTTCTTGTTCACGGAGATGTAACAAACAAATTGAATTGGACGACCAACCGACGACGAAGACGCAACCCAGACGAAGATGATGATGATGATGATGATGATGCTAAAACAAAACTGTAAATCTATCGTTTTGTGTCTTTGGAAAGTGAGTAAAGTCTGTGTGGGCTTTTGTTTCGAGGCACAGCGGTGGCTGACATCATGAATCATGATGATGCGAAATGTGCGCTGTCAGAGACACTGATGCGCATCTATCAGGGAGAAGTCCCATCTATCAGTCAAAAAATCAAATCTTATGCTTTGGACAATCTTTCAAGAGGTCTTAGGTCTTAAGTCTTGAACTTGGTCATTTGTTTTCGAAGCGGATGAGCATTGACTAAAATGGAAACATTATCTTGACTAAAGATCAGAAAAAAAGGGAGAATTTCATAAGAAAATCTTTTTGTTTAGAGTGTAAGTGATGGCTTTTGAAATAATATTGCTTTGAATATAAAATATTAACAGTTTTTGATCTATAGTTAAGTATACCAACATTATAACCAACAATAAGCATACCTTTTTCGGGTGAGAGCTACTGTGCAGAATTGACATTATCAGTTTGTAGGAATCTAGAAATATAAGAAGTGGTTCAAATAATGCTCAAGAACATTTGTTTTGGGAGAAAACATTCATCAGTTTTTATGTGTGTCAACAGTCAAGTGTATAAAGAAATTTCTGAAAATAACTCCGGGAGTTAGAAATCTTACATTATTCTTCTTAAAACATTTCAAGGAAGCATTTATATTATTGAGAGTCACGAAAATTATTTTAAATAGTTAAAGAGAAATCTGTTTTGTTGATGTATCTTAAGACGACATGGGTTTACTTTTGGGGAAACCTACCGAAGGTGATGCAAACCAAAAGATCAAGGCTTCTAACCAAAATGTAGACATAGATCCGGCTACTACAAACAAACACTGCAACGAAAGCCCGCAATATGCGTGAAATGTATTCGAGTGGAAAAACTGCGAACGTCCTTGCTGAATTGCAAGATAAGCAAGAAGCTATAGCCGTGTTGAAATCCAAACAAAAATCAATAGCACTGGAATTTCAATTCATAAGGACTACCCGGCAGTGACAAGAGAATGATAAAACTACGATCCCAGATTGTTGCGAGAAACAAAAATGTTTAAACACAAATAAGAGGCGCAACATTGCATATTAATGATAAAACTTTCTAAATATTTGGACAAAAAGAACAACCTTCAATGTGATGCCGAGGATGGATTGACATTTCTTCAGCACCCTGATAGATGAGCCATCAGATTTGACAGCGGTGACAGTTGATAGTGTAGTTGTTGTTAAGGCTGGAAACACAATGGGCGCTAGTACCAGTGTTACCAGTTCTCCAACAGGCATGGGCGCAAAAATACACAATGCTAAACAACAACAAAAATTCGCCGTCACCGCGAATTCGCGTTGGTTTGGGCGAGCCTTAATTGGATCCCAGTAATAAGGTTAAGTAATAGAGGGCGAGCTAGTGGCGGGTGTTTTGGAAAATTTGGTGTGCGAATTCGAAACAAAGAACGAGTTTATCTACGTACGTCTTAAATACAAAAATAAGACTTTCTTGATTTTGCCAGTTTATTTAAATTGCAACAATTGGGATGACGATATGAGAAAGTGTTGGGAATTCTCTTACAAAGAAAAGGCAACCGAGTCTGAATTCAATGAGGTTTATTACAGAACTAAAATAAGTGTATTAAGTTTTAGTATAAGAAAATTATATAATGCAAGTGTGTTTGTGAATTATAATGTGGTATAAAATAGTAATAGGGAATTGCCAGAAATACATTTTCAACAGAAAGCTACACGAGTTTATGCTGCTCAACGACAGTTCGAACATACTTTTGATGGGTGATTTTAATGAGAGATTTGGAAGTGAAGTGGTATTTTGAAAATGATACTAATGGAATACAACGTCAATCTAGGGATGATACTAGCAATGTAGAAGGAAAACAATTGTTGGATATGTGTAATACGTTTGGGCTTAGAATCTTAAATGGAACAAGCGTGTCTGATAAGTATGGAGATCTAACTTTTCTGGGAAAACAAGGAAGTTCGATTATTGATTATGGTTTAGCTGGTGATGAATGGAACGCACACATAGAGGATTTCAAAGTAGATGCTTTGCCAAATTAAGACCATCTTCCCATTACCACATACTTCCAGGTAAATGGTACTGAAAGACTGGAAACTAACAATGCGATTAATGAAATCATTAAATCATCAAATCCTTCTTGTAGTAGTACAAATGAAAATAAGCCAGTTCCAATTGAGCCTTGGTTCGACGAGGATTGTGTTAAGGCAAGGAAGTCGTCATTTGCGTGGCTTCGGGCATTTCGTAACAATAACGATGGATTTTATAAAAGTTAATATTTGGAAGCAAATAACGAATTTAAGTTCTTGTGTAAACAGAAATTTTTTTTTTTTTTTAATTCTAAATCTAGGCGACTAGCGGCGTTGTACTTCGTGTAATGTCGTGCGTAGGACTGTCATGGCAAAGGGTTGGGTTCGATTCCCGGCCACTGCCACCTAAAAACAGAAATGTTTTTTCCGAGGTACTGCCTCTTGCGAGGAACTGACAAATCCTCCAAGATTATACTTGTCATGAATAAGTGCTTCTCATCTAGCCGTTCAGACTCGGTAGAAAATTGTAGGTCCCCTCCATTCCTGCCAACAACACGCACACAGGAATGGTTGAGAGTTTTTAGTCACTAGGCAGTGGTTCTCCATGAGCTGTTGCGCCACTAAATTTATAGGTGACTATCACAATGCAAAAATTGGATAGATTTCTGGAAATGGGCCAACAAAATATACGGAAAGAAGAACCAAGATCTAACGTCACATGTTCTCTCTATCCATTTTAAGGAATAGCTGAGTGTGGATTGTAGTAGTGACACTATTTTAAATGCTACACCAAGCTTTGAAAGTGACATACTAGATCCTTGTTTTACTTATTAGAAATTGATAACGCTCTAAATGCTCTAAAAGAAGGTAAAGCAGCAGGGTTCGACGAAATTCCCATAGAGTTTTTCAAATACGGTACCAGTGAGCTAAGAAACAAAGTGGACATTTTATACAAAAAAATAATGGATACAGGATATAGCCCGCAACATTTTGAAGAAGCCCTTATATTTCCAATCCACGAGAAAGAATGTACGAGCGACCCAGGGAATTATAGCGGCATAAGTTTTCTCAATGCTTCATATAAAATTTTCACTTCCACTCTTAAACGTAGACTCAGTACTTGGATAGAAGTGAAAAATCTATTAAAGTAATTTCAAGCTGGTTTTAGGCCCGAATACTCTACTACGGACCATATTTTTGTCCTCAGAAGTATTGCAGGGAATTTTTTATTGAAAGAAAAGAAGTTATACTGCTTCCTTGTGGATTTTAAATCAGCATTTGATGGAATGGATAGAAATGCACTAATGTATCGGGTTTTTCAATAAGAGCGTTTTTTTAAATAAAACAAAAACGGTTTGGGATATCAATGAATTTCTTTATTCCTGTGAAAGAACGTTTGACGCCATTATGTATGGAACTCGATTTCTTTTACATGGCCACCACGGGCACGCTTGCAGAAGTACAGACGCTGAACCCAATTTTCGACTGCAATTTCACGTTCGATATTCGTACCAACTTCATCAATCGTCGCTGACTTGTTGGCATAGACCATATACTTGACGTAGTCCCACAGCAAATAGTCTAATTACGTCAAATCGCACGACCGAGGTGGCCAAGCAACTGGACCATATCGTGAGATAACACGTTTTTCATACTTAGTTTCCAATAAATTGATTGTGACATTCGCTGTGTGGCTTGCGGCCCCTTCCTGTTGGAACCACATGTCCTCCAAGTCCATTTCATCCAATTAGGGTCAAAAATATTCGGTTATCATTGAACGGTAGCGATCCCTATTCACAGTAACGTGCCGGTCTTGATCATCACGGAAGAAGTACGGCCCAATGACGCCGCCAGCCAATAAACCACACCAAACCGTAATTTTTTCGGGATGCAATGATGACTCATGGAGTACGTATGGATTGCTGTCTGACCAATACCGCATATTCTGTTTATTGACGATGCCATTCAGGCAGAAATGGGCCTCATCGCTGAAGATGATTTTTCGATGAAAATCCGAATCATTTTCAAGTTGTTGTTCTGCCCAATTCACGAACATACGACGCTTCTGGTGGTCAAGCGGCTTCAGTTCTTGCGTCAATTCAATTTTGTAAGGATGTAGGCCAAGATCTTTTCACATTCGCCACAACGACGTCACAGAGATACCCAACGCAACGACGTGTGAGAGACACATTTGGGCTTTCTGCAACTGAAGCCTCAGTGGCAGCAATATTCTCGACACTACGGGCACTTTTTTGTCTCACTGGCACGGGAACATTTTTTACTGTGTCTGTGGATTCAAATTTTTCCACTAGACGCTCAATTGTTGATCTGCTAGGACGATTATGACGACCATAAATTGGACGTAGCGCTCTTAACGTTGAGGCCACTGACTCCGAGTTTCGGTAGTATAAATAAATAAATAAATTAAGTGGCGTAACAGCTCATGGAGAGCCAGGGCCTAGTGGCTAACAACTCTCAACCATTCCTACAATTTTTTGCCGAGTCCGAACGGCTAGATGAGAAGCACTTATTCATGACAAGTATACTCTTGGAGGATTTGTCAGTCCCTCGCAAGAGGCAGTACCTCGGAAAAAACATTTATGTTTTTAGGTGGCAGTGGCCGGGAATCGAACCCAGACTTTTGGCATGACAGTCCTACGCACTAACCATTAGACTATACTTCACAGGATCATTTCTGTAGTCAGTCTTCTCTTACTTTTGAAGAAAGAATTTTGGTAGTAAATTTTAATAATTTTGACTCGTTGTTGGCTCGTATATCTTTCCATCATGAAATGGCAAACCTTACTGAAGAGAAATGTCAAAAGAGCGGCAAGAAATATGGTGTCGTTTGCTGTCCCTGTCGCTCTACTTTTGTAGCGTCTTTTTCGAAAAACTATATGCTCTATGGAATGGGAATGTCATTCAAATTTGGTAGAGTACTGCAAAACCTCCTTGGTAATACCAAGGCAGTGGTATGGAATGGTAAGGAGTTCTCTGAATTGTTTCAAACTAAAATTGGCGTAAGACAGGGATGTTTGCTAAGCTGTTTGCACTTTATATCGAAGACCTTACTGATTGCCTGGCTGGAGTCATTGAACATGCTGGAAACCTAATCAAGGCACTTTTTTTTTGCAGACGATATATGAGTATTTTGTTCTTATACTCACCACAATCTCTACAGCTAATAATAAATCAGCTCTCTAGTTACTACAAAACGTAGCACCTATAAGTTAATTTAGACAAATCAAAGATAATGATTTTTAAAAAAGGTGGTGGAAGAAATTGCACTAACGAAAGATGGATGTATAATGGCGAAAGCATCGAAGTAGTAAAGGAGTATTAATATCTTTGTGTCTATTTTACAATGAATTTCAGTATGGAGAAACATCTTAATGAGAAACTTATATTGGCGAAAAATGGAATAGATGCTACGTGGAAAAATTGCTTCGCAAATAAAATTATAGCCCATAGTAGCATAGTAGCAGTGTATTTGAAGCAGTTTCAGAGTCAATTATGCTTTACCCAGCCCAAGTATGGGGTTTTAAGATGTATGACACAGCTGAAAAACTTTTAAGGTTTAACATCAAGAGAATCTTTCGTCTTCTTTTATATACTCCAAACTACATTACATTACGTTATGCTAGAAACAGGAAATTCCCCGATTTTCATACGAACACTGAAGCTGAATCTGAACTACACTTTAAAAGTACTAAACATGTCAAACAATAGATTACCAAAAAAGCTGCCCTTCAAGTTATTCGACAGAAAAGCAGTTGGTTTGCTGATGGAGCTGGCGCAGGTGTGGAATTCAACTAAATCTGGACGTCGAACATATAAGTGAATGGAAAACTACATGATACAATTTAATTTCATTGGTGGATGCCAAATATAGAGAAAAATATATAGAAGACGCTAGGAGTTCCTTTCACCCAACAATATACAACCGACTATTCTATAATTTGGGGCAGTCAAACTTTTTCCGAGACAAGTACAGCGTGGATCAAATGTCTATGATGGTCAAGCGAAGGGGTGAGCTCTTACACGTTAACTAAAGGCCACATCGTGACGACTTGCTAATTATAAGTAGTCGATGCAATCAACAAGAAAAAGAGGATGTGCTGAATTTTATTGGAAAACGTCCTCTTTTGGTGGAAACGAAGAGAACTTTCTTGGGACCTAATTATCTAATCGAGGCTGATATAATTTCCCTTTGAAATGATCTGGATATTTAAAAAATCTATAATTACTGTAAGGTGGCACTGGCATATCGAGAGAGGATGGTCAATCAAGATTTTTAAACAAAACACTCAATGCTATTTAATTTTTTTTATTTTGAAACTTAATTTGCTTTGTTACTGATCTTAAGAAAATTATATTTATTGTCAACCTGGCAGACGGCAATGCCATGCCTTATTTGATTTTTATAAAAATGTTATGTTTTCAATGGAATATTTAATAAAATTAACTTAACTTAACTAACTAACTAGACATAGCCTTGGGGGAGCGTTCCACGTGTATTTTAATTCTTACCCCAAATATATTCATCGTTTTTATTAAGAAAGTGTACCCTGAGAACATTTTGTTTCCATCGAACACTAAATCCTACTTTTAAGTCCTCATATTAAAAACAAACTCTCCCAAATAAAAAAATTATTTACGATCTGAAACAAACTATACATACATACATAGCTGGAGTTTCCTGTCAAGTATTCTCATTTCAAATACTAAAAACAACAAAATAATTTATTAATTAAAATTCAAAAAAACATCTTTCTTACTGGATGGATGGAGATCCTTAAGGCTACAAATAATTACCTTATTCATTAACGAATCATAAACCTAAGTGAAATAATAATAAAATAAAAAAAAAATAAGTTCAAAGCACGCATATTATGAACACGCGTGTTCTTTCTGCAACAACGGAAGCATGGATACTTGAGATGTTCCTACATACCACAACAACAACAGAATGGAGCCGCGGTGGCGGTCTTCATTTATGTGTCCCAATCCAAAGTCCCAAGGGGGTAAAATTGACACAATCGACAATAAAAAATCCAACATTATTATACAGGGTGAGTAAGAATGATGAATCAATTTAAATTTTTGAATACAATTTATGTCCCATGTTCTATTTCGTTCGAATGCAAAATATTTTCGTTTTTATAATTCATTAGTAGGTACATACATAATTCTTTTAAATCTGTACCTACAAATAGCTTTTTCTAAAAAGATTTATTTTTTTTTTTGGGGAAGAGAAATTAGGAAAATATTACTTTATGCTTACCTACATTATTTTTTGTAAACTACATACATACATACTTATGTAATCTATTGAAACCTTACAGCCTTAGATCTGACAGTACAGAAGTTAACAATACAACTTTGACGAATCGAAAAATTAATAGGTGGATAATTTGCCCTTGGTAAATTGTGACAATTTCGAATTTGTCGCTTAATGTTTTCTACATATGTTTTTTTAGGTGCTAACGTGACAAATCTTGAAAAGTGGTAAAAGCTTCTAATACTTAATGTTTTATGGCTTGATAATTTGTCCATAAATAGTTTTTAATTAGTTGTGACAATTTGGAATTCGTTGTGCAGTGGTTCCTTTGTTTTTTGGGTTCCTTGCTAATATGATATCAAGTTAACATAGAACCACCTTAAAAGTGGTAAAAACTGTAAAACAAATGACTTATGGTTAAATGATTCATGGTTAATTAGTCGTTAAAAAGTTTTGATAATATTGAATTTATCGTTCTATGTTTTCAATGCTTTTGTTTTTTAGAAAATAAGTAAAAACTTCTAAAAGATAACATTTTACTAAATAAGAATTTGACTCTATAGTCGCTAGTTAATTGTGACAATATCAATTTTTTCATGCGATGTTTCTTATGTTTTTTTTTTTTGTTTTATTTTTCTAAATCAAGTTACCAAAAACATCCTAAAAAATACAGAAAACATAAGACTGCAAATTCGAAATTGTCACAACTATCTAAATACTTTTTAAGGACAAATTAGTAAGACTAAGACCATTCGGTATTAGCAGTTTTTCGTCTTTTTTTGGGTGATGTTTTGCTAACTTGAAATCAAACCAAAGGACCCAAAAAAACTCAAAAAATATTGCGCGATTAAATGCAAACTTTCACAAAATTAAAGACTAACTAACATCAAATTACTAAGCCATAAAGCCTTAGGTATAAGAAGTTTCACCTGCTTTTCAGATTTGTCAAGTTAGAAAAGCACGAAAAAAACATAGGAAACACTGAACGACTAATTCGAAATTATTAAAACTAAATATCGACTATAATCAACGGGGTTGTGACTATCCTTAAAATGATTAAACACAGTGCGAGCGTTAGGAAAATAGGGAAGGATTCAAGAGGAGATACCGATGCATATTGGTTTTTTAGTTCTGAATATTAAAATGGGAGGGAAATACAGAGTCAGGTAAAGCATTCCACATTCGGGTTGTGCGACTAAGAAAAGAATCTCTATACTTAACAGTACATCCGAAATTGGGCTCAAGGGTAAACTGATGTACATTCCTAGAAGTACTAGTATTACGGTGGAATTGTTTAAGGGGAGGAATGCAACTGGCTAATTCACTAGAACATTGCCTGTAAAAATAGCGAAAAAATAATGACAGACACGAAACATTGTGGCGGTATTCGAGAGATGCAATTTTGTCCGTTATAGCTCTATCCCTTATCATTTTTAAAGCTCTATATGGAATTCTATCTATTAAACTTAATTGGGTCTTAGGAGCACCCGCCCGAATGAGAATAATACCCAAGCTTTGGACGAATGAAGGCTTTATAGATTGCAGCCCGATCAGAAGAGGAGAAAATCTTTTTGCATCTTCGGAGAAAACCTAAATATTTTGCAGCGTTTCTGGCAACGTCGAATATATGATCATTCCACAGAAGGTGGTCTGTGATACACATACCTTCTTGAAACGAATATAAAAAGCTGAGGGTACTGTCGTCTGTAAAACAATTTAATGGATTGAAAGTTTCAGACAAAAGATTATTTATGAAAATGAGAAAAAGAGTCGGAGACAAAATGGAGCCCTGGGGCACACCAGCATTTATTTTATAAATGTCAGGCTTGTAACCATCCAACATAACTTGTATTGAACGGTCCGAAAGGTAATTTCCAATCTAACGAAGAAGAGATTCATCGATACCAAATGCACGCATTTTCGATAAGAGAGCTTGATGCCAAACTCTGTCAAACGCTTCTGAAATATCAAGTGCAATAATCTTACTTTCTCCAAAACGATGTAAAGATTTGTTCCACTGCTCGGTGAGATATACCATCAGATGACCAGTGGACCAATTGCTACGAAAGCTATACTGCCGGTCATTAAGAAGTTTTCGTTCTTCGAGATATTTCTTAAGCTGATGATTAATCAGCGTTTCCATGACCTTGGAAAGAAGGGACGTAAGTGCAATTGGACGATAGTTAGAGGGAGAAGAAGATACTCCTTTTTTAGGGACAGGCTGGGCAAATGCTGTTTTCCATCCACTTAATACAAAAACTGGTTATTTTTCATTCAAAACGTAGCAAATTAAACAAATTGTTGTTTTTTTCGTGATTTGCAATTTAAATTCATGCGTTAAGCTTGTACTTTTCATAGCAAAATAAAACTTTTTTGGCGTAATTTACTTTGCAAAAGAATAATTTTACAAGCAACAATTAAAAATATTGATTTATGATAAATATTTAGTAATTTACATTGCTATTTTCTGAACTTTTGAAATTTTTGGAGATAGTCCTTTTTCAAAATTACCAATTCAATATTGCAATAATCATGTTATTTTTGGTCTGAGTCGTCGAAATTAAATATTTATTTTTGGTTCGGACTCATTTGACACTTAGTGATGCTGCTTCGTCCACACAAAACTGTAATTTGACAATATTAGATTTTGTTGTTTGTTTGTTTTTGAGGTGTCATTAAAGAGCGATGCCATCCTATCAGCCAGCGGGTTGAGAAATATTGTGAATTAGTTGTCCGAAGAATATAAAAGTTAAACTTTGCTACTTAAATGTAAATTGAAATATTGTTTTTGAAAACTTACAATGAAAAACTGGCTCCAAATCTTTCAGCTATCATAAATCTGTTGAAATCGATGTGTGACAAAAGTCAAGACAAGAGCAATATAGAAACGTTTTCAAGAAGTCATTTCGGTATATGGCTGGCTATTTTATTATGTTCGCTCTTACTCCTTAGATTATTGTGAAAAGGCAGCCTGGATGGGAGGAGATGTTGCATAGTCCACCATTTTGAAAAAGCGTGTTGAAAACATAAACAGGGCTGTCCACGATACCAGAAAAGTCTCGGTATCATTTGGTATCGGTATCGGAAACCGAAATGATACCGAGACGATACCAAACGATACCATATTTCTTGGACCAAAATTTACTGATACTCTTGGTAGTATCGTTCGGTATCGGCAGAAAATATAGATTTTTTAATACTATTATCTATTTATTAGAACCCAAAAATGTTTGTAATTGGTTTCTCGGAAAAGGCTCTGATGATTTAGATGACATTTTCAGAGCTTTTATCTTTAGCAGGGAGATGGTTAAGGTAGTAATTTTAATTACAGCTGCCCACTGCCACGCCCATTAGAATTATGCTGGCTTTCTCTTAAGCCAATGATTTGGATGAAATTTTCACACTTGGTTCTCTTAAAGAAGAAAGTAACTTAAGTGAAATCCCCGTCAACATTTTGTGTCGAATTCTTTATCGGAACTTTATAAGCCTTACAAAAATTGTTAAGTCCAAAAAACAAAAACTTCAGTTAAAAAAATTGTTTTTTTTAATAATGATTTTTGTTTTGAGTTTTAAAATACCAAGCGAGTTCAACTACCTGACACATCAAGAACATTTAACCTTGTCATGCATTTTATTCTGGTTAGCGACTCAGACCAGTCCGAAAACAGATGAGACCGATACCGATACCGAGACTTTATTATACGAGACCAAACGAGACTAAATTATACGAGACCGAGACCGAGACCGATACCGTGACGATGCTGAAGTTTTTCGATTTTAACGATACCGAGACGATACTTTCAAAAGTATCGTTTGGTTTGGTTCGTGGCCAGCCCTTAACATAAATGCGATTTTCTTGGCTCCTACTCGTATTGGACTAGTAAAAACCTTTGTTTGGTCTTGTAGGTTAATATATCTTTTAAAATTCTTGCTCACAACAATTTTTGACATCTCTTTAAAATGTAAAGTTATCGTCAAAAAACTGTCAAATTTTAATTATAAAAAAATGTTTTTTTTCTTGATGATATGGACTTGGAGGACATGCGGTTCCAACAGGATGGCACCACAAGCCACACAGAGAATTTCACAATCAATTCATTGGAAACCAAGTTTGGAAAACGTGTTATCTCACGAAATGGTCCAGTCGCTTAGACGCCTCGGTCGTGCGATTTGACGCCGTTAGACTCTTTCCTGTGGGGCTTCGTCAAGTCTATGGTCTATGCAAACAAGCCAGTGACGATTGATGAAGTTCGTATGAATATCGAACGTGAAATTGCAGCCAATTTCGGCCGATTTATGCTTGAAAACCGTCGAAAATTAGGTTCAGCGTCTTGACTTCTGCAAGCGTGCCCATGGTGGCCATGCAAAAGAAATCAAATTCCAACATAATGGCATCGAACGTACTTTCACAGGAGTAAGGAATTTTATTGACATCCAAAACCGTTTTTGAGTTATTTAAAACATTTTGTAGCGCTCTTATTGAACAACCCGATATTTGAATAAAAAACTCTAAAAAACCGTATATGTGTGAAAATTCAAATCTTAAATCGAAAACGAACCGAATACAGACCAAACCGAATGTGCGTGAAACAAGTCTAAGGCTTGGTTCACACAGCAATGCACCGAACGTGTTTTTGCAGTACAAATCCGTGCGAATGAGCAGGGGCGTATGCATTCTTCATAAAACCTTTCACACGAAGTTTGTACGTTTGCCGTTTGATCTTATATCACCGTTTAGATTTATACTGCAGGAATTCTTGCTTTTTTTTGCCGTCTGAACCAGGCCTAAGGAGTATGCAAAAATATTTTTTTTTTAATATTAACCGACTCCTTTTTTGTGAATTTGTTGCTATTTTTAGAAATAAAAAAAAATTATTTGTAAGCTCTATGGTACTAAGTATACTACCAAGTTTTAAAATTTTCCAGCAACGTTCAAACTTTTACCGGCATCTTGAATAAAAGACCGTGAAAACACCATGTATCTTGTATGAACAAAATTAAGTGCTTGCTAGCACGTGGTAACGTTAACCGATTTCAATGAAATTTCACAAATAATTTTTACTTACGATATATGTACTAACGGGTGATTTTTTAAGAGGTTTAGAACTTAAAAAAAAAAAACACAAAAAATTCGAAAAAATTAATGAAATATTTATTTGAATCGATAGTTTGAACCTTGCAATTTAATGTTTAAAGATAATTACATGCAAATGTTGACCGCGGCTGCGTCTCAGGTAGCCCATCCGCTGAGTCCAATTTTGGCATACTCTTTCACACATATCGGCCGGTATCTCACGAATGAATGCATGGATGTTGGCTTCCAGTGCGTCAATCGAAGCGGGCTTGTCCCTATAGACATTAGCCTTGACATACCCCCACAAAAAATAATCTAATGGTGTCAAATCGCACGATCTAGGCGGCCAATTGACCGGCCCGAAACGTGAAATTAACTGTTCACCAAACTCGCCTCGCAATTGCGCCATTGCTTCGCGTGCTGTGTGGCATGTGGCACCGTCTTGTTGAAACCACATATCATGCAAGTCAAGAACTTCCATTTCGGGCAAAAAAAAGGTTGTTATCATCGCTCGGTAGCGTTCACCATTGACAGTAACGCTGCGATTCGCATCATCTTTGAAGAAATATGGCCCAATAATGCCGCCGGCCCATAAACCGCACCAAACAGTGGCTTTTTCGGGATGCATTGGTAGCTGTTGCAATGCTTCTGGCTGATCTTCACTCCAAATGCGGCAATTATGCTTATTTACGTACCCATTCAACCAAAAATGAGCCTCATCGCTGAACACAATTTTTCGATAAAAAAGCGGATCCTCGGCCAGCTTTCCAAGAGCCCATTCACCAAAAATTCGGCGTTGTGGTAGGTCGGCTGGCTTTAGTTCTTGCACCAGCTGTATCTTAAAAGGCTTTACGCCCAAATCCTTCCGCAAAATTTTCCACGTAGTGCTGTAACAAAGGCCTAACTGCTGGGAACGGCGCCGAATCGACATTTCGCGGTCTTCTGTCACACTAGCTGATACGGCCGCAATATTTTCTTCACTACGCACAGTACGTAAACGTGTTGGTGGTTTAATGTCCAACAAAGTAAATTTGGTGCGAAATTTGGTCACAATCTTCCGAATAGACTGCTCAGAAGGTCGAGAATGCCGACCATAAAATGGAAGCAGCGCGCGATGAACATTTCGAACCGAGCACGAATTTTGATAGTAAAATTCAATAATTTGCAAGCGTTTTTCATTTGTAAGACGATCCATGGTTAAATTGCAAACCAAACTGAAGCTGTTTGACAGTGACACAAGGTACTAAACACACGTCAGCTGTCAAAACCAGTGTTGCCAAAACCAAACCAGCTAAAAAATAACCCGTTATAAGGCAATTATGGATTCGTGCAAAAAAAAGTTGAGATAACAATCAAACATGACAAATCTGTCTGTCTGTTGGTCTATAGCCTAAACAGCCCGATCGATTTTCTTCAAACTTGGTACAAAGTGGTTTTTGGTGATTATGCCCACACATTTTTTAAATTTTTTTTAAGAACCAAAAATAACGGTATTTGCCATGCAATTTTTTTAGCAATTTAACATAATCGTATTTTTTCAAAAATGGCTCTACAACTTAAACATAAGAGCTAGTACGCTATCCAGTAGTTCATTTTATTTTTAATTCCTTTGATCACTTTAAGGGTGGGGTTCAAAAATGTTGAAAATAGTGGTTTTCTAATTTTTTTTTTTTCTAAGTATCGACCACCTCTATTCATTTATTTAAAATTGAAAACGATGCTCTATTATTTTCTTCAAATTCACAAACTTTTATTTTAACGATTTGAAAAACAAATCTCAAGATGAGGTTTTCAAGTGAACATTATCGTCTATATTTTGAAGATTATACGGTATTGTTTTGTAGCTTTTAAGAATAGCCCTATAGCCCCAGCCAACGATTGAAAAAAAAAACATTAAATAATGCTCTCGGGGTTATTGTGTTATGTGGTAGGTGTAATCCCCAGGTATAACACACTAAAAGTAATAGTAACCAAGGAATAGTAACTAAATAAAAGTAACTAAAGAATATATAAATAACTGTAAGCAAAAGTCAAAAAACATAAAAACATAATTTATTCAAGTTAAAAGTATTTAAAAATGTATTCAAAAACATAATCAGCCATATTGTGAGTTTCACGCGAACAACATTCCGCACCGAAAAAATCACTTTTAACTTTTCTCCTTGTTTTTTTCCGAGGTACTACCCCTTGGGAGGAACTGACAAATCCTCCAAGAGTATACTTGTCATGAATAAGTGCTTCTCACCTAGCCGTTCGGACTAGGCAAAAAATTGTAGGTCCCCTCCATTCCTGCCAACAACACGCACACTGGAATGGTTGAGAATTGCTAGTCACTAGGGCCTGGTTCTCCATGAGCTGTTGCGCCACTAAATTTATTTATTTAATTTTCTTAACTTTTCTCCTATTGTGAGTTTCACCCGAAAAACAACAATTCCCCTTTTTTGTGAAAACTAATTTTGGAAATGTTTCGCCATTAAAAGCATAAATTGTCATTTATTTTTTGACGAAGAAAGAAAGAAAAACAGTGGGTACTGGTGCCCTTCGCAAAAGTTTTTGATCATTTTAGGCCAAGAGAAGTTCAAGCGAAGATCATAATAGCTTTTAAAATTCCGCGGGAATAAACATTTTTGGAGTGAAATATTTTCCTTGTAAAACTCACGATAAGACTGAATAATATAAAAATAAATGATTAACTCATTGATTAAATGGATTTTTTAAAGCTTGCAAGGCGCCCATTAGGTTTAGCTGCTTGGACATTTCCACTACTTGCACGTATAGTTTGTCCGGCCCTGGGAGCAGGGAGGGTGAGTTTTGTAGTTTTTAGTGAATATTTTGAAAAATTACCGTATAAGCGGAAAAGTATACAGTAAAACATGAGTGAAAATTAAAAGGTTTAAATCGTATTTTCGGTAGGTGCAAAATTAAGAAAGATACGATGAGTAGAAATGACAAAGATTTGAAAAGCAATGGTATTGTCCTACATAATTAATGTTTATTGATCCATTTACCCATATACAGGGTGGCGCACCAATTGTGCTACAATAAGAAATTCAAATAACTTTTTTTTAATCGATGTATTTCATTTATTTTTTTTTATTGGTTAGAAAATTAAATTTTATTTTAAATAGTTAGTTGTTTTTAAAGATTATAGACCGCAAATGACCTCCACGCTCTCCCACGCATATGCGGCACCTAATCAACAAATTATTCATTGCGGCCTGAAGAGTTGAAGTTGGGATCGCCTCAATTATTGTCGTTATGGACTGCTTTAATTCAGTTAAATTCCTGGGCTTCATTTTATACACCTCTTGCTTGACATAACCCCATAAAAAGAAGTCTGGTGCAGTCAGGTCAGGTGACCTTGGGGGCCAGCGAAGAGTGGAGTTCCTAGAAATTAATTTGTTTGCGAATTTTTTGTTTAGCTCCGCCATAACTGGTCTGGCTATATGTGCAGTTGCTCCATCTTGCTGAAACCAAACGCTGTTGAATGGTATACGTCTTCGGCGCAGTTCTGGGTAAAAAAACTCCTTCAACATCTTTAAATAACGGTCCCCATTGACAGTAACGGTTACACCGTTTTCTTCAAAGAAGTACGGCCCGACAATACACCTTGATGAAACTGCGCACCACACAGTGACTTGTTCTGGGTGCAGTTCCGTCTCATGGAGCATTTTTGGATTAGACTCATTCCATATACGGCAATTTTGCTTGTTTACATTGCCGTTAAGATCAAAATGGGCCTCATCAGACATGAACAAACAATTGATCAATGTGTTGTCTTCTTCGGCCATTGATATCATTTTTTGGCAAAATTCCAGGCGAACAGGCAAATCCTGAGGGTTTCACTTGCTAGTAATTTGGACTTTGTACGGAAACAAGTTTAAATCGTCATGAAGTATCCGTTGTAATGACCGTCTACTAACTCCAATTTGCCCCGATAAGTTTCGGGTCGAAACGCTCGGATTGGCCTGTATTGCAGATGCTACTGCTGCGAATGTATCCTGAACCCGAACATTGGCATCTCGATGGTACGGCCCTCGTGCGATGCTTCCAGATTCGGCAAACATGTTTACAAACCTCATAATGGTCCATCTTCTCGGGGGATTACCGCCAAACTCCCGCCTAAATTCCTTTTGGACGGAAATGACGGACTGCAAAGCATAGTACCGTTGCACTATCCAAATTCTTTTCTCCGTATCCCAAGCATCCATTTTTATAAATCTAAATAGTAACCTACAAAATAAAAAAAAAAAAATAAGCCGATTACTCACACAGAAAAAAAGTTATTACGTTTTATTTTTGTAGCACGATTCGTGCGCCACCCTGTATAAGAGAAAAGTAAGGATATATTGGTTCATGGTTATTCCAGTGACGTCAAAAAAGTTTGGTGGGGTTTCAGGAAGTAAGTAGGGTTTAAAATGTCCATATTGAATTTATTTGAAACAGTATTTATTTTAATGTTTCTTGAAAGGTTAGAGGTACACAGGATTTTTCTAAGTTGTTGGCCAATAGTTTTTGAAATAATCTTAAGATATGTTCTGGGCTGGAGACTTTTAGTATATTTTATACCTGGGGGTCACAGCTACCACATAAAATAATAACCAAGAGAGCATGATTTATTCCATAAATTTTATGATTTTGAGTCTTCGTTGAGTGGACAAGAAGTCCACTTTTATGGTTTATTTAAAAAAGAAATATTTAATGAATAGTTTCAGCAAAAGTTATTTTCAAAATTAAGTTTTGTTTTCAAAATACTGAGTTTAAAACAATTATTCTTTGCCAAAACTATTTCAAAGAAGCCTTATATGAAAATAAGCCAAAATAATACACTTCTGCCTTTCCAAAAAGCTACTTATTAGTGTAAGTGTTGCCATTGTTTTTTTAATTTTGATTTTTCTATTTATATACTTTCTTTTATAAAACTACACACAAGTAAAGATTATCAATGCCAAAATGTTAATTGCTAAATTAAAATTTTTATACTATCCCAAAATTGAACTTCTCTTATGTGAATTTTGAATTTCCACAACCCAAATATACCTTTCTTCCTTCTTTATGTTTACTCATTTATTTGATGTTAGACGTGACACCCTGTTCAACACTGTACACTCCATAGTACCGAGGAAAAATTTCAATTTTTCATCTTGAAAATTTATTACATCAATAAAATTTCATTTGGATCGCAGGAAAGAGAATCATTGCATATATATGACCCTCTCTTTCGTTACGCCACTCCGCATCTATACAATATGATCATCTCAGGGGACAGTGGAACCAAATCTCGACCATTTCGTCGAATGGACTTAATGAGTAATTGCTACCATCTACGCAATACGTTATCAGCACCATAATTAAATAACGTCAGGTGGCCCCGAACTACGAGGATGCGGTCGTGTCGTCGTCATCGTCGCAGAGGTGCGGAATATCGTTCTCGAAAGATCGGGAGCAGGATTATCTGAAATTAAAATATCACCCCACGGTATGAAATCGATTGCCAGGCGATTATTTATCTTTTAAAATCTGGTTGGCTGATCTCCTTCCCGCATCCGACGGCTAAGAGGGGGGGGGGGGAATTATTCGACTACTGGACGTTGCATACCTTCTTGTGACTGATGTTATGATAGATCAAAAGGATTCACTATAGCATGCACGCAAGAGTCAGAATTTTTGAAATCCACAATTACTGGCGGTGCGGTGATCGTGATGGTGTCGGTCGGTTAGTTGGCACCATATAAAGTGATGCTGGCGACTGGTCACTGTAATGTGTGACTTGTCGCCACGAGCACTGCTGGTTGCTGGTTGGAATGCCCAAGGGCAGATTTTGTGCCATCCGCTCATGGGAATAAATATTCAAGAGCCTCTGATGGAGCTACTGTTGGGGGTCAAACGTTTTTTAGTGAAAATGACTCGAAGGTGGCGACGCAGTCCATCAACTTTACTGATTCCCCAAGTGACTTCTCATCGATATCATGTATAATGAGTTACATCAGTTTTGGTTACTTTTTTTGTTTGAGGGTTTCAGTCAGATATAAACTGGAAAATTGAGCTTGAAGACTTGTTTTTGGGACAAGCTAATTTAAGAACATAGGCCATGATAAGATTGATAGAATAAATGTACTACTGAAACAAACTGAGCTTTAAGGAGCACTTAGTGGCCTTTCAGCCTTTCATACCTTTTCAAAAATGTTGAGTTTTGAAAATCATCAGGTATTTGAAAAAAAAAAAAACGAAATCATATAAAGCAGACATTTGACCCAGCTAAATGTTGACCCTAGCTGTCTAGCCTAGCAGACTCTTGTTAAGCTCAGCCAGGGTAAAAAAATTGGTTCTATTCTAAAACATCAAATTTATAAGCCAAAGCAGCAGACATTTTTTTGAAACCATCAACTGAACTGAGCAAGGCGTCCTTGCTCAGAATCTACTAAGGACTAAGCTATCAAATGCATCTTCTTAAACTGAAGGCGATCAAAAAGTGATTATAAGAAAACTAAAATTTTGAGTTCAAAACTCTTGATTCCACTCTCAGGTAGCACACTTAACTGAGAAGTGTATAACCAAGCACTTTATCCACATCAGTTTCATCTGTGGTCAATTCATTTAAACTGCTGTTAGATTATATTTTTTTTTTCTTTGTTGTTCGAGTCCTCACATATTGCGATATCAATTCTTCTGTCTCTCTACGCGCAGGGATAATAATAAATGATCCTTGAGCGCGCGAAAATGCCCTCAAACTCTTGACACGCTGGCTGGTGGGCATATACTCGTATATAGGTAGTGAGTGTGCATAGCGAGATTTTGATTCATTGCGCGATTATGTGCGCACACGCAGTTTATCTTTTCCACGAAAATGGAAAGGAAACCACTTGACAGTTTTGCCCACCGAAAAAAAAGGACAACCATTATATACGATTATGCTAAAAGGGAAAATGCCCTGGACAAGATGCTTCTGAAGTAGTGTATGACCGGTGGTGGTAGTTGTTTCCTTGTGATTTCATTTATTGAAGAGACTATAGGCTACAGGGCTATGTCTTATACTGCTTCTGTTCTTCTTGATTTCTGATGATGGTCAAGAGTAAATTCTTAGCAGTATTATTTTTTAAAGACAAGTTACTAAGATAGCATTTGGGATTTGGTATTTTTTATTCATTATTTTTCTGGAATGTCGCGTGACACATCCTCGTACATTAAATAGCCACTAAGCGCACGACCTTATAATTGCTGGCTTTCAGTAGAAAACCAAATAAATTTGAGCTCATTTGAAAGATGAAGTAGCTTCGAAGGCACAAGTAGCCCAGTGGGAGATCGTGGAAGTATAGATGAATTGAAAACGAAAAAGTGATAACTGATTGTTTTCTTACACTAAATCACTAAATATTAACATGAGTATTGAGAAATCTTAGTTCAAATTAATATTTTATTAATCGACTTTTTAGTTTTTAAATTAACGTGGAAGGTTGTCATTCCTAGCTTACTTCTATCGCATTGGAGAAAACGCTGTGGGTAAGTAGAAATGGTGGCACGGGCGTAACACCCAGTACCCAATTAGCACTGAATTGCGCCGTTTTGATACCATGACTCGTTTGACTTTATTCCTTCGGGGGTCTTCCAGATACATGATTGAATGCGAGACTTCCACCTGGGCCTCCGCCTGCCCACTCGGCATGACCGGAGATTTCCAGTTGAGATCAGTATCCACCATGAGTCCAGAGTTCTTTAATTTGAACTAGAACGGATTTGAAATATGGTTTAAGTATATTTTGGCCTAGCACCAACGTCAAGAAGAGGGACTTAAGGCACTCAGTTGATTGGTTGATTGGATCGCATCCCGCCCGAAGCCAGCTGTGGTATGCCGAGCTCAGCAGATAGCAGAACGACTGGAGCGTGAAGGATCCAACCGATGATCGCTGTCATTGAGCATCATGAAATCCAGCAGAGGCCTGTATTCCGATCGCTCACGGTCTTGGGGTCTGGGGGGAACATGATACAGAATCAACCGATTTTGTCCTAGATCCCTTTCGTCGCGTTAAGAAAGGAAATCAAGTTTTTGATTTTCATTTCAGAAAGTTTGTTGAGGTCGTCAAAAAATGCCACTCCAAACGCTCTCATTCTAGACAGAGCAGGACATTTACAAACAAAGTGAAGGGCTGTTTCCTTTTCTTGCTGATCATTGCAGCCACGGCAGTGATTTTTTAAGGAATACCTAGTCTCGCTTCATGTTCCCCTACTGGCCAGTGTCCAATACAGGTTGCAATGACCCTAGCTATGTCTCGCCTGGGTCTACATAACTGATCAATCGTTCGGGATTTATTATAGGCGGGCCAGATCTTTCTGGATATTTTGCATTCGGTCAAGCTATTCCACCTACGATTGGATTTACTAAGAAAGATTGACAGTAAATTGCCCCTCACAACTCCCAGGGGAACGTTGACTCTTTCCGCAAGTGAGTTGTGAAGGGCTGATCCTTGCCTGGCCGGTTCATCTGTCCGTTCCTTTAATGCCCCTATGGCCAGGAACCCAGATGAGGGTAACTTTGAGGTTAATATTAAGGGTTGCGAGCTCCTCCCGGCATTGCTGGACCAGTTTAGAGGATGATGTAGCCGAATCAATGGCTTTGACAGCTGCCTGACTGTCTGTGAGGATAGCTGTATTATGATTTTGAT
Source organism: Dasysyrphus albostriatus (assembly GCA_946251815.1). Classification (NCBI taxonomy): domain Eukaryota; kingdom Metazoa; phylum Arthropoda; class Insecta; order Diptera; family Syrphidae; genus Dasysyrphus; species Dasysyrphus albostriatus. The sequence goes on from OX276335.1 coordinate 203,516,580, forward strand.
TTGGATCTAGTTTAAGTATCCTGCATGCCCTCCTATAAAAACGCTATACTCCAAGCAAGCCATATTGGGCTATTTATCGGAAATTGTGCTATCTTTTTCACAAATTGCCGACAACAATTTCAGTATGACAGGCAATTAAATTGGGCTACTAATAGCCCAAATCTAGTCTTTGGTGATTCTTTGCGTCTAAAATTCGGAAAAAGTTGTAAAATTGTCACAAAATAACGGCACTTTACTTTAAAATCATTCAGTTTATCTGTTTTTCCCAGAATTTCCATTCAAATTCTTTCTTTTATGAGTTATAAAAATTATATTATTTTCGGTTGTTTTTTTAAATAAAATTAAATTGTGACTCAAGTTATGAGAACATTTTTTTTATTGTTTTCGGGCTACTATTTGGGATACTTTTTCGGCTCCGTGCTGGAAATTTTTTTAAATTAGCCTATCGAACTTGTTTAAGACATGGCAACCCTGTCGTACCTACAGTCCAATACATCTAGATACATTTACGGAAAATTTTACTAGAAAAATTGTTTTTTTTTTTCAGCTTTATCATTTTTGACAATGGTGTTTTCACAAAAATGGTGTGTTCTTCTTACACCACCTCAAAGAAGAGGTTTCAATAAAAAGGATGCCATAGCTAAATTTTCAAAAACAAACATTTCGTGGTCTTTTTTAATTGATTAAAAATAAGGCTATTGCCAAATTCACAAAAAATGCAAAAAAATTGTATCGACTTGCACATGTACCTACTATAGAGGCTCATGACTGAACTATAACGACTCTTGAATGAAAAAGCGCCATCTTCCGGATTTTACATGATACTAACCAAACTAACGAAAGCTTTGGTGAGCTTAAGAACTTTAAGCACTGAACGTCAAAATAAAAGCTCATCAAAGGGAAATTTTTGAGAAACCTCCCCTGTGGAAAGCTCTAGAAGCAAATACTAGAAAATTCAAGATTTGTGTGACAAGTCTTAAGGGCACATGTCTGGCCGGAGGAAATTTTATTTTTAATCGTAAATGAGTAAAGTTGGCTGCAATAAAAGTGAAAAGAAAAGTTGGTGAATTGATTTTAGTGGTGAACAAAAAGTTGTTTTGCAGTAAGAGTAGTGAAAAGTATTATTTTGTGAAATAAATAAGTGCAGGTTTTAAATAAAGAAAATAAGTTTTACTAACGAACGTGAAAACCTGAGTACACAAACCAAACCAACCTCCAAAAATTTACAACTTGCCATAAGTAATAAGTAATAGGTAAAATGTAATAAATAATAAGTAAAAAGTAATAAGTAATAATTAATAATACTAAAAATGCCATTTTTATATATTTCAGATGACAAAAAAAATCACGGAATTCAAATAACGGGTGTTTTTTTTTAGACATGTGGTTTTCAAGTAGAAATTAAACGCATATAATTTCATGTTATGGCCAAGAATTTAGCTTTATTATAAAGATAAGGGTGTGCCATTATGTTTTAAAAATGATTTAGGGCCGCCGAATAAATTCCAGCCGAGAGGCCCCGTTTTCGACCAGTTTTTGCACCAATGTCTTTTGGGGCCGTATGTCAGCAATAACGCACCGAATATTCTCTTCATCTCGGACTTATCTATGTAGACAAGCAACTTTCCAAAACCCAACAAAAAATAGTCCAGCGATATTAAACGCGACAGGCTCAGGGCACGAGATAATGCGTTCACCAAAATTTTCCTTCAATAAATTGATTGTTTTTTGCATTGTGTTGCGCGAACCAAACCGTTATATTGGTTAAAAAATTTGCACGATTTGCAAACGTTGATTGAGAGTAAATCTATTCACTATGAAATGGCAAACCAAATTGAGCATAAATCAAGTGACAGCTGTCAAAAAAACCAACTCCGTAAAAAAGTATTCCATGATTGAAAACCACACGTCTTAAGAAAAACACCATTTATTAATGCCTCGTAAGTAAGTGTGACATGGTTTCTATTGGTTCTATCTTTTCTACTTTTTTTTTACGATCTAAAAACTATTATTGCCTTTGAAATCGATTTTGTTGTGTCTTCTAAGCAATTTCTCAAAAGAGGCTTACAAATTCTTGACAAAAAGTCGAGGATATGTACTTTCTTATTCCAACATTTTCCTAGATTTGTTTGGTGGTGTGTATGATGGAGTTGGGTCTGACGGAGGAGGCTCTGTGGCTCATAAAATAGACAAAAATCTATGAGAAATTTATAAACAAAAATTTGTTCTTTTGTTCTGGTTCCAGAACCACCTCCGTCAGACCATTTATCAGACACATCACTAAAAAACAAATTAAGGAAAAAGGAATTTTAAAAAAGTGCTGCCTCTGTCCCGGTTCCAGCCAGGCCCCTCTTTAAAACCTCCTTCGTCGGACACTACTACATCGGAACAACCACAACTTTCTACCTCCAGACCCTCTTTAGTTACCATAAAATCTATCGGAACCCAATTCCATTACAGCGCAGTTGATTTGTATCAAAAATAGTAGGAACCGGCGGGCACACGTTACACGGGAAAACTATTGACGGGAGATCATATTGCGGGCAAACGTGATGCGGGAAACGTTACGCGGGAAATTATTTTTCAGGATGACGTAGCCAACCCTTTTTATCGGCATTTACTGTCACATATTTAAGCTCATAGGTTGAACTTAAATATTTAAGTTTCGTATCAGCAAATACCACTTAATTTTCGACAAGTTTTTAGCATAATTTTTTTTTGAGATGATATTTACTTTTGCAAGAAGCAATCTGTTGCGCAGCAATTAATTTGTCCCCACGAAGTAATAAAAAACCTTAGACAATAAACGTAAATAAATACCGAACAATTCAACTTTTATTAAATTTGTACTCATAAGAGCCATTTTCGAGATCAAGAGAGCTGAAACTAGATTTTAATTTTCCCCTCAAGGTTCTAGGAAATCAACAAGTTTACTCGTAAATTAAGAGATGATCTTATTAATAAGTACATTATGTATTTAAAATTGTTTATCATCGAGTAATTCGTTGTTCCATGCATCTTATCTCTTTAAATGAAGCTTTGAAAAGAAAAACATTCTTAGCTTCATAAATAGCCTGATCATATCGTACTAGCTATTACTTCTCTAATGTCCACATAACCAATTATTGAAAAATAATAATTAATTGATTGTAATTTCGACCGAACGTTTAAAATAAAATTACGTTTATTGCAATACTGAACTAAACTATCGATTGGATTAGTTTCGAGCTGGGACCGTTACGCATTGCCATTGGCTTTGGCAGCAAGCACTAGCAGCATTGCAAATAGGAGTAGGTGGTAAATTATATTCCGGAATTGCCATTTATTGCGGTTAAAGTTGGTATATGTATGTTGCGATGGGGTGGTGCATTAACATAGTGCGTAAGTTATAATTTTTGAGCTGAGCTATTTTATTGGAATTACGCGAGTATTTATTTGAATACAGGGATTTTAATTTTCATTATTATTTAATTGGTTTTGTTGCCACATTAACAGAAAGGTGAATTAATTAATATCGTTTTTCAATTTAAAAATTGTATTGTAAAAATCAATAAATGGGTCATTGAAGATGGGAAAATAGTGGAGTGCTAATGAATTAGAGGATGTGTTTAAGGGGGTACAATAGCACCCTTTTTGGGTGTTTGCATATATTTCGAAAACGAAGCAAAATTCGAGATAGAGTTTGGAACACTTTTAGACAAAAAATTTTAGTATCTGAATGGATAATTATAAAAAAATGAAAAAAAATTAAAAATTTAGGTAGGTTCCTAAATTCTAAAAAAATCATTGTAAAAAATATGAAAAATCATATTTTTTTTACTTATATGATAATAACTTTATTATCTGCAGAGAAAGGTATAACCATTGCCTGATATAAAAGAATGATGATTCATTTTTCGTAAAAATGACGTATTCAGAAAAAGTTTTTGTGTAAAATTCGACCAAATTCGAAAAGGCCGCTCAAACTAAGCTGATTTTTAGATAAAGAAATAAAATATATGGCATTTTGGCTATTTGAAACTTGTAAGATGCAGATCTAGGGAGGGGCGAGCCGGAATTTTGCCAGGGTGGCAAAATTGAAAATTAAGAATTATTGCGGCTACTAAAAAATAATTTTACTAACTATTTTGTAATTGATGGAGGCATACTTAAAACATAGTTATTCTGATAGCTATTAATAAAAAAGGCTCTTCAGTAAAGTGTCATTGAAAAACTATTAAAACTTCTTAACTGCTTATGAAGCTGTAATATGAAAAAACAAAATTTAAAAATTTATTTTGAACAAATTCGATAAAACCCCAACACAAGGTGTATAATAACAATACTAAAAGATGCATTTTTAGAACATTGTAACCCCGAGATTATTTTACACCCACTAAGCCGATGCAGGGAAATAACTTCAGCGGTAAATAACACTAGTGGGAAATGATTTCACATTTTTAAAGTGAAATTATTGCTCTCTTTGAGTAGGAAATAAATTAACTTTTTTTATGGGAAACTATTTTAATCACCAAAACCCGATTTTACAGCTCACTTGGTTTTCTTTCAATTCAATTTCCCGCTAAAATTAGACTTAACCACCTTTGTAACGGCCAAAATTAAAAAAAAAAAAATTATTTTAAATTTTTTTATGTCGTAATTTGTAGCTTTTTGAATGAAAATTTGTTGCTCAAAAATAAATGTTGACCGTTACACAGGTGGTTAGGTCTTATTTTACCGGGAAATTGAATACAAAGAAAACCAAGTGAGCTACAAAATCGGGGTTTGGTGATTAATTTTATTAGAGGTGTCTTGCTATCGTAGCGAAAAAAATTTAGGATTTTGTCATTTTTTTAGATTTTAGAGGCTTGATTTTTAGCTAACTTTTTAGCCAGTGGAAACTTGAATTCCAAACAAGCCTTTAAAGCTACAAATTTTTAGTTTAAGCAAAAAATAGGTATGTAAAAAGCAACAAATTTTTGCAAAAAAAAAAAACACTTTTTTAAGTTTCCGCTGGCCTTTTTCCGAGCCTATGTTGGTAAACCGGAAATGCATTTTTTTAAACTTAAATAATGAACAACAAATTATTTAAAAAAGATACTAAATTAAGCAACAATTGAGCAACAAATTAGCATTTAAAAAGCTACAATTTTGGGTATTAACAAAACTATGATTTTTAGATTTTCGTCCGCTTACTTTTCTTATTCTTATTTCTCTTATCTTATTTGTCTTATTTTAGCGGAATTTAGAATATTTGAAAAAAAAAACCGTTACAGCTACAAAGTGGGGGCTTGGGCAACAAATTAGCATTTAATTAGCTACGAAGAGTAAATACTAATTATTTTAGATTTTTACCGCTAACTTCAGACTTATTTTTGCGGAAAATTGAATAACTCGAAAAGTGCTCTAGCTAAAAATTTTTGGTTGAGCAACAAATTAGCATTTTATTAGCTACAAATTCATATATAAAAATTGTTTGATTCCGCCATAAAGTGTCCGCCATAATAAGGGACATCATAACATACACTCGTAGAATCTGATATTCGTTTAGAAGCCGTAGTAAAGTGAATATTACACAATTCCCACCATAATTACATTCATTCATACCGGTCGCAATGAAAACCTCCTTTTTCAAAGTATTAAAAATCAAGCCATCTTTGCAGTGATGGCTTATATGGTGATGCAAAGGGCGGCTTATATTATTTTTGCCCAGGGCGGCGAAAAAGCCGGATCGGGTCCTGGTAAGATGATACTCTCAAACTGCGTGTATTATTCATTCTTGACCATTAAAGTAAAGAATAGTAGAAGAATTTCTATTTTTCCCAGTTTAAGGGTTGCCATCTATTTTTTTCGATATTTTAAATAATTGCAAATATCAACAAACTTGTTCTTACAAACCCGATTTTTGAATATATATTAGCTAATTATACCATCTTGGATATGAAAAAATAGTGACACGAGTTTTTGGTCGAAAGTGCTTCCTATTCGAGCTCAAAATTTTAAAAACAAGTATTATAAAAACACTCATCTAGCTCTATTTTTCAGGTCCAAGAAGGTATAAGGAAGGTATAGGAAGAGCAAGTTCGTTGATTTTGGCACTTATTTAAAAAAAATTAGAAGGCAACCCTTAAACTGAGCAAAAATTGAAATTTTTCTATTATTTTTTTAATGGTCAAAAATGTATCACACACCCAGTTTGAGAGTATGAGTGACATGAATAAGACGGAGAACCTGCTCAAAACTCAACTTTTCGGAGCAGGAGCTCCGTTTGGTATGAATAAAATACTTGAGAAGGTGCTCAACGATTGAGCATCTACATGTTTGATGAGAACCTTCTCAGAGTAAGCACCTGCTCCATTGAAAGGTATAAATAAACCGAAGTACGTGCTCTATCGAAAAGGAGAACTTGCTCTTCATTTGTAAGCTAGCTCAGTTGGTTGCTCAAAGTTGAAGTAAATAACGTTTAGTACCATTTTCTTCATAAATGGTAGAGTCTATGAGAGAAAAGGAAAAGAATTTAAAAAAATATAGCATTTAATATTAATTCAGGACAGAAAATGTTAATTTCTTAAGGAAAATTTTCCTTTGTAATAATTTAGGATGGATGGGTATTGGTGGTTACCTAAAATATATTGAAAAAAAAGTGTAACCTTTTTCGTTAAATACATACGTAGAAAACTCAGAGTATACAAAATGGAGCTGGGTAAGACGTTGGAGTACATGAGTTCATGGTATTTTTTTTTAACTTTTTCTTTTAAAATTGTGGCAGTAGCTCAAAAACCAATAAGTTGGATTAAATTCCTTACAACAACCAAAGAACTGCAGAATGGCAAGAAAAATACCGTTTTATAGAAAAATACCGGTGCATTTCATTGAACTTAGTATACGTTTATGCGTAGCCATACAAGTTTTTCATGGAGAACCTTCTTGACCTTGAGTACATCAAGAGGAAAGGATTCGAATTTCACAGCATTAATATTCAGGCGAAATGCAATGCTAGAAAAGAATTAACTCAATTGACATTTTTTGGCCAGGCAAGGATCGGTGCAGTATTCAAGAATCTGGAGAAATGTTCATATAAATGATTCAAGTCATGGAATGGAATAAAAAAATCATATGCACTTATGTATGTATGTTGTGAAGTTATACTTACTCCAGGTCGAAATTCCGAAAGGTACACATGAAAAAATTCATTCAATATGTGTTTTACTGGAGAAGACGAGAACTTTTTACTATTGAAAGATGTTTTGGACAAGTCGATAAATAGTTTCCCATGTTTCACAAAGAAATGCGGGTCAAAATAGAAGAATACTCATCTTTTAATAAGTTATTTTTATTATAAATCATCGAAATTTATTATAAATGTCAAAAACAATATAATTTGGTTTGAGGTATGAGAGCAGCTACTCCGTTTGAACGAGGAGATGCTCTCGAGTTTATTTATAATCTTATTCATACGAAACAGAAGAAGGTACTTTTTTATTTAGCACCTCCTCAGATTCTCATGGAGCACCTGCTCGGAGTACGTGCTCTGCTTTATTCATATCACCCTATCTATCATATTACAAGTTTATGAAAATAGCCATATAAAACAATTTATTTTACTTTTAAATTTTAAAATCAGCTTAGTTTGAGCGAGCGTTTTGTCGGTCGTTTTGTATCCAAAAATTTATCTGAGTATATAATTTTAAAGAAAATTAAATCATCTTTCATTTATATTTTTAGTGCCTATACCTACCTCTGCAGGTAAAAAAGTAATAAGCAAATAAGTAAAAAAAATTGATTTTCCACATTTCTTGTACTGTTTTTTTTTTATTTAGGCCACTTAAAAAAAACTTTTGAATGATTCATTTTGATGGTAAATTTTACTGTCTATAAAAATAAATAAATTTGGTAGCGCAACAGCTCGTGGAGAACCTAGGCCTAGTGGCTTATAACTTTCTACCATTCATGTTTGCTTGTTGTTGGCGTTGGCAGGAATGGAAGGAACCAACAATTTTTTGCCGAGTCCGAACGGCTTGATAAGAAGCACTTATTCATGACAAGTATACTCTTGGAGTATCTGTCAGTTCCTTGCAAGAGGCAGTACCTCGATGGCAGCAGCTGGGAATTGAGCCCAGACCCTTAGCATCACAGTCCAACGCACTAACCATTATGCCACGAGGTACTACTTTTTACTGTCTATAAAAAAATTAAAAGTTTTATCTTGAAATTTTGCTTTGTTTGCGAGTTATATGCAAAAACCTAAACAGGGTACTTTTTAGTCCCTCTAAAAAAAGCACCCTTTAATTTAATAGCACTCCGCGGTTTTCTCATTAACCCATTTATTGATTTTTACAAAAAAAAAAACCTTATGAACGCCTTAGTTCCTTTCTAAATGACAATCAATAGTCTACAGGCAAAAAAATGTACATTTACTACGGAAAAAGTCTAAGTAAAGGTTTTTAAGCTCTAGCTAATTCGAGGGAAATACCTGGTTTTTCAGTTACACTCTCAGGACGAACACGAGTCCTTGCATTACTAAGCTGCTTGAAATAGTGCATCAAAAAAAATATGAATGCAACTTCTACGGCCATTGTGTTAGCTGACATTGGTTTTTACCCCCTCCCCCCTAGATAATGAACTTTTGAAAACACCAAAACCCCAGTTATGGACTGCAAGACAATGATTATTTTAATAACATTTAGTCAAGCTTTCGGCGGGCTCTTACTTCTTTTTTGCTATGGCTTTACACCCAAAATCTATGTGGGCTCGTACTATTTTTTGAAGAATTCAACAAGATTTTTTATAAATTATAATTCGATTTCTATTTACTTCTATATACCTATCAAGAAAACTTTAAGTTCCACCGCCAACAACAAATATGTAGGTCATTCAATTGCAACGTAGCAGCTTAGCTATGAGTCATTAATCGCCTTCACCATTATAATCATCATAATAACCTCCATTTACTTAAATATCTTTTGCTCCAAACTAACGGATGCCACTAACTTGTCTAATCAACACAAAATACATGTATAATTTCTCGAATAAAGCTGTCAATATTTTGCCACTTGAATGTAGTCTTTAATATCAAAATTCCAATCACAAACTTGACAACAAAATACCATCAATTTGGAGTCCATTATACTTACATCGAGTTTAATATCAACGAATCTCGGAACATCACAACCGATCATAAAGGACGTGACTAAATTTTTCAAGTTTGATCTAAATTTTTAACACAGTGTGTACTGCACTTCAGTATCAGTTGATTTCAATAGAAATTATAATTTATTATTTAAAACACCTTCTATCAAATCAGTGCTAAAAGGAAGTTATGTTTTTGAAAGATAGAAGAGTTTTTTATAAGCAAGAAAGTAAATTGAGAGAAATTTGTCCAGTAAAACTGTTGTAGAATTTTCAGTGTCTGACTATTTATTAATACCAAGAAAATTGCAAGGTTTAATAAATAAAAATATTCAAGAAGACTAAAAAGTATTTTTAATTACGTTAATAGAAGATTGCGGAACTTGAACACACAGTTGGTTATGACTTTAAGTGTCAAGTTAGCAAAGCGACTTTGACTAATCGAAAAATTTTGTTAGTTGTGATCATTTTGAATTTGTCGTTCAATGTTTTCTATGTTTTTTGGGTGCTTTGCCATTTTGATATCAAGTAAGCAAGGCATCGTGTCGTAAATCAGTAAAAACTTCTTTTACCTGGTGGCTTATGGCTTACTTATTTGGCGTTAATAAGGTGCTAATTATTTGTGAATAATTCAGTTTGATCGCACAATGTTTTCTATGTTTTGTGAATACATACTTTGGTTAGTTGATATCAAGCTATCAAAGCAACTCTCTAGGATCGAAAAATGGATAGGTGCATAATTTGTCTTTAATTAAGTTATAACAATTTCAGATTTGTCGTTCTATGTATTCTATGTTTTATTTTTAAGTGCCAAAAACTTTTTAATTTTTATATTTTTGTGCTTAATAATCTGTTGATAAGTCGTTAGTCAGTTGTGAAAAATCCATTTTTTTAATGCGATGTTTTCTATGTTTTTTTGGGTTATTTGTTTTCTATGAGTGTTAAGTTAGCAAAGAATATTTTGCGTATCGAAAATTGGGTAAGTGGACTATTTGCCGTTTATAAGTCGTTAGTTAGTAGTGACAGTTTCAAATTTTTCATTCAATATTTTCTATGTTTCTTGTTTTGTTATTTATAAATTTTTATTTGAAATCAGCAAAGAGTTCCGGAAATGTTCCTAGAACCTATTATGTTGAAATATTTTAATTGAGTAATAATTAGTTATTGATAATACATATGTGATAATTTTATCATTGTCATGCAAAATTTTCTATGTTTTTTCTTTTAGTTTCTTAATTGATATAAAAATAATATTCGACAAGGTTTTTAAACTAATTATATTGAACTGTTAATTACCTTATCACGCTTTTATTCTGTTGGGAAATACATAGAAAACATCGTATGAGAAAATTAATTTTGTCACAACTAATAAACTACTAATTAAAGACATATTATTAAGTAAACAAATGTGTTGTCTAGAAGTTTTTACCACTTTTCGATAAAAACATAGAAAACACAAATTGTCAAAAACTTATTTACGACTAGCCATAAACAATTCGGTTCAAACAGTTTTTACTACTTTTTTAGGTGGCACTAGGCTTACTTGTTGTGAAATTAACATAAAATCCAAAAAGTGTAGAAAATATTGCATAACAAATTCGAAACTGTCACAAATAATACAAGACTAGCTAGTTAACGACAAATTAAAATGCCATAACGGAATTTTCCCCTTTTTTAGGTGATGCTTGCTTACTTCATATCAAGCAAGCAAAGGACGCAAAAAGAAACATAGAAAATATTGCGTGATTGGATTTTATATTTCAGAACTAGCGTCATATTGTTGGGCCAAAAGAAATTAAGAATATGAAGTTCTTATCGCTTTCGAGATTTGTCAAGTTGGCTTTACACCCAAAAAAAAAAACACATAGAAAACGTTGAACCACAAATTCGACATTGTCTCAACTACTTCATTAACGGAAAATTATCAACTTATTAATTTTGAGATTCGTCAAAGTTTCTTTGGTAGTTTGACACTCATCAGTTTATTAGTATTAAAACAACAAAACTTGGATTCAACAAATATTTTTTTAATAAGACTAGTTTATTTACAGCAGTGTTCCCAACGTCAGGCCCACGCCCCACAGGGGGGCAATTCAATTTTCAAGGGGGCAATTTTACATTCTGATGCTTCACATCCATTTAAGGTTTCAAAATTAAAAGCCGAAAGAAAAAAAGATCTCACTTTCGCACTTACTTGTTTTCGAAAAGAGTACGGACTCAATTTTGGCTTATTCAAACTTATGTTTGTGCCAAATTGTGAACACTTCTTTCAGATATTCTGTAAGAAACAAAATGTAAGCATGAGGAGCTTATAAAAAATAAATACATTTTGGTGTGTTGTTAGCAGGAATGGAGGGGACCTGCAATTTTTTGCTGAGTCCCAACGGCTAGATGACAAGCATTTATTCATAACATGTATGCTTTTGGAGAAACATTTCTGTTGGTAGTTTTTAGCGGCTGGGAATCGAACCCTTGGGGGGCATATATTGATTTAAAATATTTGTGGTACTTTTTTTTTTACACTTCAGAATTCTTAGTTGTAGTGAGCTTAAACCAAGCTGCATTCTACAATCAGAGGCTCATCATGAGTGCAAGTGTTAGTAGTTAGTAGATTAAGTATGCTAACACAACCACATAAATAAATAAATAAATAAACATTCTATCAAGCAGTAAACTGAAGACGAAAATTTGCAAACGCTCGATTGTAAGGCATTTCTGAGTACGGCTGACCACGATACCAAACCAAACGGTACTTTTGTAAGTATCGTCAAAATCGAAAAATGTAAGTATCGTCTCGGTATCGGTCTCTTATAATTCAGTTTCGTTTGGCCTCGTATAACCAAGTCTCGTCTCGGTATGCCTTTGGAGCTGGTATCGTCTCGGTATCATTTCGGTTTCCGATACTGAGACTTTTCTGGTATCGTGGCCAGTCCAATTTGCGAGTCTCAGTCGATATTTTCTAAAAAGCAACTTAAAAAAAATATATAACTCTTCCGGAAGCAAAAACGAAGATCTTTGGCTTCACTTCCTTATTGATATTTCAGACAATCATTTCAAATTTTGACTAGGGCTGGCCACGATACCAAACCAAACGATACTTTTGAAGCTATCGTCTCGATATCGTCAAAATCGAAAAATTTCAGTATCGTCTCGGTATCGGTCTCGGTCCCGTATAACTCAGTCTCGTTTGGTCTCATATAACAAAGTCTCGTCTTGATATCGGTATCGGTCTCGTCTGGTTTCGGTCTGGTATGAGTCGCAAAGCAGAATAAAATGCACGACTTCGTTACATGTTCTTGATCTAGTAGTAGAACTCGCTGGGTATTTTTAAGATTTAAGACAAAAATTATTATTATACAATTTTTTTAACTTTTGTTTTGCCTCGTGGCATGATGGTTATTGCGTAGGACTGTCGTGCCAAAGGTCTGGGTTCGATTCCCAGTCGCTGCCACCTAAAAACAGAAATATTTATTTCCGAGGTACTGCCTCTTGCGAGGAACTGACAAATCGTCAAAGAGTATGCTTGTCATAAATAAGTGCTTTCTCATCTAGCTGTTCGGACTCGGAAAAAAAAATTGTAGGTCCCCTCCATTCCTGCCAAAATTACGCACACAGGAATGGTTGAGAGTTGTAAGTCACTAGGCCTTGGTTCTCCACGAGCTGTTGTGCCACCAAATTAATTATTTTTTTTTTTTTGACTTAATAATTTTTTAAATGCTTGTTTCATACTGTCTAAGTTCCGATTTGGAATTCATAACAAAAAATTTTGGCGTTTACAGTTAACATTGGATTTCACTTAAATCACTTTCTCACAAAAGAGAACCAAGTCTGAAAATTTCATCCAAATCCTTGGTTTCAGAGAAAGCCAGCATAAGTTAAAGGGCGTGGCAGTAGGCAGTTGTAATTATAATTATTGCCTTAACCTTCTCCCTGCTAGGGAGAAAAGCTCTGAAATGTCATCTAAATCACTAGAGCTTTTTCCGAAAAACCATTTACAAACATTTTTTGTTTTTATTAAATTAATAATAATATTCAAAAATCTATATTTTCTGCCGATACCAAACGATATTACCGAGAGTATCGGTAAATTTCGGTCCAAAAAATACCGTATCGTTTTGTATCGTCTCGGTATCCTTTCTGAGCTGGTATCGTCTCGGTATCCTATACTGATACTAAACGATGCCGAGACTTTTCTGGTATCGTGGCCAGCCTCAATCTTGACAAGTTTCAATGTTTTCGAAAATGTGAAATCACACCTGGAAAAGTTATTGCTGGATTTAAAAACATAATTTTCTGGTTGTCGTTATGTCTTCCTAATTTTTAATAATCAAGTTTTTGGTGAACATGTCAAAATTTTGAATGTCAAAAATTAAACATAATTTTGTGGACAGATAAACATTTTGAAAATGTCTTGGTGGGGCATAGCACAAAAAAGATTTGGAAACACTGATTTAGAGACATTTTTAACAAGAAGTAGGTAGTTATAAAAAATGAACCAAATCACTTCCATAATGCAAGAATACCACAAGATAACCATTTGGGCCCTGTTTTATTTAAAGTATGCATAAATGACGTATCAACCTATATTTGTATTTTTAAAGAAAATAAAGTCATTATTCTAAAGGGTGATTTTTTAGCTGGTTTGGTTTTGGCAACACTGGTTTTGACAGCTGACGTGTGTTTAGTACCTTGTGTCACTGTCAAACAGCTTCAGTTTGGTTTGCAATTTAACCATGGATCGTCTTACAAATGAACAACGCTTGCAAATTATTGAATTTTACTATCAAAATTCGTGCTCGGTTCGAAATGTTCATCGCGCGCTGCTTCCATTTTATGGTCGGCATTCTCGACCTTCTGAGCAGTCTATTCGGAAGATTGTGACCAAATTTCGCACCAAATTTACTTTGTTGGACATTAAACCACCAACACGTTTACGTACTGTGCGTAGTGAAGAAAATATTGCGGCCGTATCAGCTAGTGTGACAGAAGACCGCGAAATGTCGATTCGGCGCCGTTCCCAGCAGTTAGGCCTTTGTTACAGCACTACGTGGAAAATTTTGCGGAAGGATTTGGGCGTAAAGCCTTTTAAGATACAGCTGGTGCAAGAACTAAAGCCAGCTGACCTACCACAACGCCGAATTTTTGGTGAATGGGCTCTTGGAAAGCTGGCCGAGGATCCGCTTTTTTATCGAAAAATTGTGTTCAGCGATGAGGCTCATTTTTGGTTGAATGGGTACGTAAATAAGCATAATTGCCGCATTTGGAGTGAAGATCAGCCAGAAGCATTGCAACAGCTACCAATGCATCCCGAAAAAGCCACTGTTTGGTGCGGTTTATGGGCCGGCGGCATTATTGGGCCATATTTCTTCAAAGATGATGCGAATCGCAGCGTTACTGTCAATGGTGAACGCTACCGAGCGATGATAACAAACTTTTTTTGCCCGAAATGGAAGTTCTTGACTTGCATGATATGTGGTTTCAACAAGACGGTGCCACATGCCACACAGCACGCGAAACAATGACGCAATTGCGAGGCGAGTTTGGTGAACAGTTAATTTCACGTTTCGGGCCGGTCAATTGGCCGCCTAGATCGTGCGATTTGACACCATTAGATTATTTTTTGTGGGGGTATGTCAAGGTTAATGTATATAGGGACAAGCCCGCTTCGATTGACGCACTGGAAGCCAACATCCATGCATTCATTCGTGAGATACCGGCCGATATGTGTGAAAGAGTATGCCAAAATTGGACTCAGCGGATGGGCTACCTGAGACGCAGCCGCGGTCAACATTTGCATAAAATTATCTTTAAACATTAAATTGCAAGGTTCAAACTATCGATTCAAATAAATATTTCATTCATTTTTTCGAATTTTGTGTGTTTTTTTTTTTTAAAGTTCTAAACCTCTTAAAAAATCACCCGTTACTTTTGTGTTAGGTTTAATAAGGACCATTTTCTGGAAACTTAAAGGCTTTATTGTGAGCCTCTTTGAAATAGGCTATTCGATGGATAGAGCAGTTTAGTATCAGTATTACAAATTTCTATTATTTAATATTTTTCTATTTGATTACTATGTATTTTTCTTCATATGCAACGTCCTTATAGACTCTAAGGGCGGTATTCACTGAACACTCATAACTTAAGATCTTCATAAATATATTCACCAAGCAATATTAAGCAATAATAGTGAATATTTAAGAGTGCTTATAAAAGTTATGAGTGGTTTCGACCATTCATTGAGTTATAAGCGCTCTCTTCGAAAAATTATTCGAAAACCTTTGAAGTAACCTTTCAAGCAAATTTACTGACCCATTTTGTCGTTACTTTTTGGATTTGGAAATGAGTGCCACATGCACTCATACTATAATTCCTTTCGTCTTCGGAGATTTTGTCTTTTTCCCACTCATTTATAAAAGTTTATTCTTGAGATTGTTTTACTCCGTATTGTTGTGAAAACTTAAAAAAAAAAAAACTACTATAATACAAATCCTTTACTCCCCTTCAGTCAAACGAGTCCGTTTTGGATCCGCAAACGTAGTGAATAACGCAATGTATGAACGACATACCTAGCGAAGCTAAAGAGTATATATAGAGAATTTCTTTCTATATCACAAACTGAAAAATGCCAGAGAATTACAGACAAAATTGGGCCAGCCTAAAAACAGTCTGATTTCCCAGTTTGGGTGTGTCTGGTGAAAAGAGAGTTGTTCTCATTTTTGAACTTCGAAAAAGGACTATGATTGGTTGGTGAATAGCACAAATATTATTTGAGTTATGAGCCTCATAAACTTAAGAGCAAATTATGAGAGCTTGATGAATACAGCCCTAAGTCTTACTCACATTTTGTGAGCCCACCAGAACATTTGCTGCATTCAACCCAGCCATCACTTCTTTTGGATTTTGAAAAGTATGTTTTTTACTTAAAATGTACTTGCATGTTCAGCATCATTATCATTGTTGTCTTCACCCTCTACTCTGATTTCGGTTTCAATTCCTCTAGACACGCGCGCAGTTTTTGTTTGCCCATTTATACGATCTTTAGCTTTGTTCGCTTCAATGGAGTTACGAACTGTTAAAGCCCTAACTTGTACGTTGAACTTGTTAAAGTTGCAACAAGGATTTTATGAAATTCTCTTGATGAAGATAAGTCCCCTATTACATGATGGTTCTTTGCGTCTGATTTTTTTCAAACATAATGACTGCAAAAGATGAGTTAGAAGACCAGTTGCCCTGTGCGTCATGGGCCAAAATTTCCGAGACTCTTTTTGACGTTTCCTCTTAGCATTTTCCGTGTTTTCGTATTGTATTTTACAGACACTGTACAAACCGCTTAAATAGTAAAGACAACTGTCAATTTTGCATCCAGTACCGAGAAGCACCGTGATATAGCGCGTGACTCACAGGATGATTTTCTACGAGAAATTAAAAAAAAAAACAAACACACAGAATCGTCGTGTAATAGGGGATTAAGATAGAAGCAGTTGACGTTGATACCTGTAAGTCCATCCAGGGCATCAATAAATTTATTATATTAAGAATGTTTTCTTCAGGATTGAAAGTAGTTCCTCTTTAGTGGATGATGTACCAATCTCTTCGAGAAGTTATTTTAGGGTTGACTCCAAGGTGTCTCCAACTGAAACTTGCAGATAAAGAGCTGTTCCTTGACTCAAATGCGATTTCTAATAAATATCGCTTTGTTTTGTTAAACGATATGCTCTGGTAATGTAGTACCTCGTGGCTTTGGTTAGTGCGTTGGACTGTCATGCCGAAGGTCTTGGTTCGATTCCCAGCTGCTGCCACCTAAAAACAAATTTTTTCCCGAGGTACTGCCTCTTTTGAGGAACTGACAAATCCTCAATGAGTGTACTTGTTATGAAATAGTGCTTGTACGTTCCCTCCATTCCTGCGACAACATGCACACAGGAATGGTTGAGAGTTGTAAGTCACTAGGCCCTAGTTTTCACTGAGCTGCTGCGCCACCAAATTTATTTATTTATTTATGTTCTGGCAATTCTAATTTTTCCTTTTTTTATAAAAACAGTTATATAAACATCATTTTTGATAGTGAAATTCTCCCTAACTACAATTGATACTCTATCATTGAGTTGAATCTTCTTCTGAGTAGCACATCATCTGTGCACAGTCAGTCACGATTTCCTTTTGAAGTCAATTTATTCCATGAAGTGCACTGTACACCGCTACTGTAATTAAATTATTTCACCTTTGTGATTGACGATCCAGACAGCATCGACACAACTCTCTGATCATCGAGTTGTCGTCGGTCTTCATTCGATCAGTCGATCGCTGCTCTCACTATTGCGATTGATCATGCTGATGAAGATCATGCTATAATCGATTTGTCTAAACAAGTGACGAAGATGGCTACGACGCATGACGACGACAAACGGGCGGGAGCGGGCCTGACATGGATCAACTCATTTGGAAAATAAATTCAATGAGCAAAAGCCTTCTCATCTAATTCTCCAATCCATGCGATGGATGATTGTAGCGAAAGTGTTTGTCGTGACGATCGAATTAATTGATCAATCAAATGAAGACAAAAAAAAGAAATAATAATGATCGCGATCAAAGTGTTGATAGTTTGTGCAAAAAAAAAAAAAAAAACAACAGAAAACTATTAATGGCAAACATTTATTGATCACTTTTAACGGAGAGTTGCCCAAAAGCATCAGGAACAGCTTTTCTGCTTACGTAATGTTAAATGTATTTAGCAGTAATAGCTCATAAGAGATTGGTGTGTCATATCAACACGACATGACTTTTAACACTTTACCTCACAGCTAATGACTGTGCGCGATTTCGTTTCGGTATCCACAGTGATATTATTTTTGACAGTTTTCATAGCATTTACGCGATCAAGACAGAACGAACCACTCAGAGGATTTTTAATTAAACATAAATTAATGATCGAATAAAAATCGCGCTGAGCATTAATGAGCAAAGATCGATCGACTGATTATATCCTAATGGAAAGCAAGTGATTAAAATTTTGTTATGTTTTTTTTTTTTTTTGTATTTAAAGTGGTGGCTAAGAAAAATGCAAGTGTTTTAATTTTGATTGAGTTGTTTGAAAAGAAATATAAATATTTAATTATGGTCGAATAAAACATCATTTAGAAAGGTTGGGCGCCAAATTGGTTGATATAATTTGACAGAATGAGTTAATCAAAATATTTATAGGTATTTAATTTGGAAAAAAAAAAGGAAATCATGACGGAAGATTATTATGATGAATTGGTTTATGGATCTGAGAGAAACAACATCATTAGAAGCTTCAGAGTATTAATTACATAAAAGAAAGAGGGCAAAGTTTTTGAATATGAATTTTTAGAATATGATGGATTGTTATTAAGTTTTACTTTCACTGAGCGTATTTACTAATTTGTTGGCTCTTTTTCAACAACTCGAAGACAAACACCAATTTTTTTAACGTTTTTCTTACAATATTGATTTATAATAACTTTTTGTTTTCTTTCGTAGAGAACAAGCACGAATGCACCACTAGTACCACGAGGGACATTCGAGAAAGCGCCCTTGAAGAACGCACTAGGACCTTGTTTGGAATTTTTTCCCCAGTAGTCAAAAGTGCTCTTGTAAATAATATCTGCTCCCTAACGGCCAGAGTACATCATCATACGAAGACAAACAGTATCGAATGGATAAGAAACAATACTAGCAACTGTTGTAATAACTTGAGTGATAGCCCATCTGATGTAGATTGGTATGTTCTTAAGGATCAGGATCAGCATGCCATGGGCAGTATCGTAGAAGCCGAAATATGCGGCATGGTAGATGACGATACCTTGGACAGATACACCGAAACCACGGTACTGACCAGCGATACTGTTATGTTTAGCAATAATTTAAATGAAATACTAATGCTTCATTAATATAAAAGAATACTTTAATTCAAGCAAGTAAATTCCATTACTTCCGGTACTTGGATCATGAAGAATTTTAGAAATCGAAGTTTTAAAAGTTCTAACGAATCTTTCGGCTTCTCCATTACAGGCTGGGTGAAATGGAGCAGTGGTAATGTGATCTATACCATTTGATGAACAGAATTGCTGAAATTCCTTTGCCGTAAAGTGCGCGTCGTTATCAGACACGATTGTTTTTGGCAATCCTTTTATGGAAAATATACTTTTCAAGCCTTTGATAGTTGCAGATGTAGTTATTGAATTCATTCGGATAACAAAAGGAAATTTAGAGAACGCATCTATGCATATGAACCAATAACTTCCTAGGTAGGGCCCGGCAAAATCTACGTGCAATCTCTCCCATGCTTCTTGAGGTTGCGGCCATGAGCTGAAGTGTTGTCTGGAGGAAATTGTTGGCAGTTTTCGCATGTTGCAATTTTCGATTCAATATTTTTATCAATATTTGGCCACCAACAATAGCGGCGAGCTAGCTGCTTGGTGCGTATAACACCCCAGTGGCCTTCATGAAGCATTTGCAAAACTCGGTTTCGGAGAGCTCTTGGAATAACCACGCGGGTAAATTCCGTTTGAAGCAAGATGACATCGTTTTCAATACTTAAAGAAAGTCGACGACTGAAAAATGGCGCAATTTCAATTTCATAGTTTCCCAGCTTGTCTGGCCATCCTTACAAAATATAATTTTTCACGCATCTTAGAATAGGATCATGTTTTGTATAATCTGCTACTGTTTTGGAAAATATTGGAAAATTTTCCAAATCATCTTTGATCTCCATATCTAACTGCAAACAAATTTCTTTGTCGAAATGAAGATCAGGTCCTACGGGCAGGCGGGACAATGCATCAGCATTGCCGTTTTTATGAGTAGGCTTATAACGGATGCTATATTTATAGCCCATAAGTATCATTGCCCAACGCAACATACGATTGGCTGTCATCACCGGTAAATTCTTATTTGGACTAAAAATCGCGGTTAACGGCTTATGGTCAGTATTGAGGATGAACTGACGACCGTATAGATATTGGTGAAATTTAACTATTCCAAAAACAATAGAAAGAGCCTCTTTTTCCAACTGGCTATATCTCTTTTGATGGGTATCTAAGGTTTTGGAAGCATGCGCAATAGGTCTTTCGGACCCATCAGGAAAAATATGTGAAATTACGGCACCTATGCCATAAGCCGAAGCATCTGCCGCTAAAACAATGGGGTAGCTGTCTTTAAAATGAACTAAGTTGGTTGTATGAACTATTTGGCTTTTTAACTCGCGGAAAGCTTGTTCTAGTTGCTCCTGCCATTTAAATTTAATACCCTTTCGACGCAGCTCATTTAAATGAGAACAAATTTCCGAAAAATTGTTGATAAATTTATTATAATAATTTACCTTACCAATGAATGCTTCCAATTGTTTTAAATCATTAGGTCTAGGTAAATTTTGTACAGCTGCTACAATATCATCAGAAGGCGGAATACCTGCTGCATTGATTATATGGCCCAATTACGTGACCTCGGGCTGCATAAAAATACATTTGCTTCTCTTACATCGAAGTCCACTTTCCTAAAGGCGCTTAAAGACTTCCTCCAAATTTCGAAGATGCTCCCCATCATTTCGTCCTGTGATGATTATGTCGTCAAGGTAATTGATAACGTGGTCCATTCCAGAAAAAATCTGCTCCAGTAATCTTTGAAATATCGCAGGCGCTGAGGCGATACCAAAGGGCAAACGTTGGTACTGGTACAAACCAAGCATTGTATTAACAACAAGCAATTCCTTTGCATGATCATCGAGTACCACCTTCAAATAGGCATCGGATAAATCTATTTTCGAGAATTTTTTACCTCCTTGAAGCTTATAAAAGAGCTCTTCGACTCTTGGAATTGGATGGGTATCTATATCAAGCTGTGCGTTGACAGTTACTTTAAAGTCTCCGCATATACGTATTCCTCCATCTCGTTTCGGTGCTATGACGATAGAGGCTGCCCATCGACTGAACTTAATCGGCTTCCAAATCCCGGCATCAACAAGGCGCGTAGCTTCAGCTTTAAAAGCTTCCATTTGAGCGAATGGTAGTAAACGTGGCTTGTAAAATTTTGGTATAGAATCTTGCTTTAATTGCAGGCTGGCCTTGAAGTTTAGACATGTGCCTAGGGAAGAATCAAAGATTAATTTATATTTTTGCACAAAGTGCATTTATTTGTGGATCTAAAGATTCTGAATTTGGAACAGATAATAATTGGTTCAATTTTACTAATTCCTTAGTGGAATGCGTTAAACCAATTCATGCCAAAAATATTTCCATTTTCCTTTGACTTGGTTACTAAGAGTGGCAGCAACTTCTCTTCACCATTGAAATCCACGCACACTTCACTAAGGCCTAAAATTGGAACTGGATTATTTCCATATGCTAGAAGCTTCTGGGAAGTTGCCATTCATACTTATAATTGAACAGGTTGCTCCGGTATCCAGTTGAAAGTCCATGCTAGTTTGGTTTACTTTCAGGTTAATAAAAAATTTATTATCATGCTTACCGCTTTGTGTTAAAAATAACGAATTTATAGTATAAATTTGCTCAATGGTCTCAATATTATTTATGTTTTCTCTATTTCGCGGATTAAATTTATTTCGACCATGCATGCAACAAACAGGAGCTATATGTCCTATTTTTCCACATTTGACACACCTTGAATCTTTAAATTTGCAGTACTTTTGTAAATGGTGTGACCCACAACCAGAACACGATTGTAATGTTATTTGATTGCTCTCTCCATTTTCCCGGTTTTGATTACAGATTTTATTTTGATGTCTGTTAGATTGATGCATGTTGTTTCTCTCTTTGTTGAACTTGTTTTTACCGTAATGCCTGTTCTTGTTTTTTCCTTTTGAATAATTGCTGTTACTATTGAGCTGGTTGACTTCTATTGCTTTGCTTATAGTGACCAACCGTCCCGCATTTTGCGGGACAGTCCCGTATTTTACATGTCTGTCCCGCGTCATAAACTGTCCCGCAAAATGTCCCTCATTTTCAGATTTGTCCCGCAAAGTCCCGCAAAATTAAAAAATATACAAAAATAATCCAAATGTATCACATGCACACTCTTCGTAACATGTTTAAAGAGCTCTTTTATTAGTGCACATGTAAATCTTGCTTTATAATTTTCATTTTGATCAAACGTTGCTGTCAATGTCAAAACAAAATGGAATATCTCTCTCTTCTGCAGTGTTTTCTGTGTTCAAGTAAGTATTTTTTCTAAAATTTAGGTGATGAAGTAGGAATTATTGAACAAACTAATTGGTTTTTGTTTATTTAGAATGGCGTCAACATCAAGGGCAAATAAAAAACCAAAAAGAGAGTGCAAACTCACTGCGGAGATGCAAAAAGAATACTCTTTCTTAAAGTTGACCAACAGAGATTCTTTTGTTAGATGCAATATTTGTGGCAGCGAATTTTCCATAGCTTCTGGAGGAAAAAATGATATAACCCGACACATAAAATCTGACAAACATAGGATGAAAGTCGAAGGGTCGATAGGAACGACAAAGCTCCAGACTTTTTTTCCAAACTCCCAATGCGGTGAAAGTGAAAAAAAATTGGCAACTTCTGAAGCCGTCATGGCCTTTCATACCATTTGCCATAATCAGAGCTTCAGGTCGATGGATTGCACTTCCAAAATATTGCAAAAACTTTTCAACTCAAAATTTGCCTGTGCCCGAACCAAATGCGAGGCTATCGTAACTAATGTGCTATCCCCATTCGCCACAAAAGAGCAACAAGAGGAATTAAAAAATGTCAGTTATGTCTCAATATTCTCCGATGCATCTAACAAAAAAGACATCAAGCTTTTTCCCACATTGGTACGATATTTTTGCCGAAAAGAGGGTCTAAAACTACGGCTTTTGGATTTAGTCTCATTACCTGGCGAAACTTCAGAAATAATAAGTGAGTCCATTTTGCAAATTTTAAGAAGGGCAGAGCTGCTGGATAAGGTGGTAGGATTTTGTGCAGATAATGCCAACACTAATTTTGGTGGCTTATCGCGAAGTGGAAGCAACAATGTTTTTAGTAGACTAAATAAAGAATTAAAACTATCCATAATTGGTGTAGGTTGCTCGGCACATATTATTCACAATGCGATTCAAACCGCTGCCGATTTGCTTCCAATTGATATGGAAAACATTATTGTGAAAATATACTCTCATTTTTATATTTATACGGTTAGAGTCGAAAAATTAAAAGAATTCTGCTGTGATGCACAGGTCGAATATAAAAGATTGCTTGGGTTTTGCAAAACAAGATGGTTAGCCCTGCTGCCAGCCATTGAACGTGTGTTACAATTATTTGAGCCGCTTAAGTCATATTTTTTATCCCTCGAAAAATGTCCATATGTGTTACAAAATTTTTTTGAAGATCCCAAATCTGAGTTGTGGTTAATGTTTTTTCATAGCCAGTCATCTTTATTCCATAATTCCATCTTGCAAGTGGAGGGGGATAAAAAAACTATAATGGAAATTCACAACCAGATTTCTAGTTTAAAGTTTAAATTAAAAGAACGAATAGACGCTCAATTCATTTCAATCTCTATGAGACAAATTTTAAATAATTTAGAAGAATGCGGTGCCATAAATAAGACATGGTTCACTTCTCACATTCAATGTTTTTATAAAAACTGCTTGCAGTACCTTGAGAAGTGGAGTTCACAATTTAAGTATGCTGAGCATTTTCAATGGGCATGTCTTAAAAAAAGCGTTGATTGGCAAGATGTACAGGGTGGTTTTGAATTTATATTGATAAATACAAAAGCTGCTATAGCAGAGAGCGATTTTTTTAATGAAATTTCCTATTTGAAAAAATATATAGGCCCTCAAAAAATTGGGCAATGGAATAACGATGATATTCCAATTGATTTAAGATGGGTTGAAGTTTTTGAATATTTCGCTTCAAATGATATACCTTACAAAAGTCTTTTGTTGATTGTGGAGTATATATTGAGTCTTCCGGGAACAAATGCATCCACAATATTTTCAATGATAAATCATTTATGGACGCAAGAGAAAACCCAGATGAGAGTTCAAACGGTGAAATCTATTGTTCTGTTAAAAATATTTTTCGATAATTCTTGCAACTGTTTTTATGAATACATACACAACAATAGCGAAGTATTGCAGAAAATTCACACAACTGAAAAATATAAATAATCGACCTGTGCAGTTTATTTGGAGTGTTTTCTTTATTTTTTACAAAATGAGTTCATAGAATGAATTTTTGAATTTTTGTGATACCTACCTACTTAATGTTATTTTTTTAATTTAAATTTAAAATGAAGTACAAATATATTTATTTTAAGTTTTCATAAAAAAATACAAACAATGTTATTCAAAAAAAAAGTATTTTTTTTAATGTGTCCCGCATTGTCTTCAGAAAATTATGGTCACTATAGCTTTGCTTCATTTGATATAGTGCGTATCGTTTTTTGTGTAGCTTCGAAAGCTTCCGCAATTGTTAAAACATCAGCCAACTATGGATTGGCTTTTTGAAGGGCAGCGGTACGCACGGTGTCATGCGGCGTGTGCAGTACCACTACATCTCTAATAAGTTCGTCTGCATATTCATGCTTACAGGAATCAATACTACATGCGTACTTACATTGCCTGGCTATTCCTCTTAGCTCCGCTATCCATTCACAGTAACTTTGGTTGCTCTTCATTTTTGATCGAAATAATTCACATCGTGCTGCTAACACATGTGTCCTTGACTCGAAATGTTCTGTCAATTTTGCCACTAGCTCCGTGTATGCCTTTCAATTTATGTCGTTATTTCCATATAACTTTTGCAGAAGCTCGTACAATTCTGCTCCGATCCATGAAAGAAAGTATACTTTGCGAGACTCTTCCTTTTTTACCTCATATGCCTTGAAGTGTTGCTCCAATTGGGATTGATACGTACCCCAATTGTCTTTTGATTTATCAAAATTATGGAACGCAGGAACTGTTCCAATTGAAACCATTGACGAAGATCCCTGTATCACGTGGGCTTCCATCCAACATTTTTGGTCACTTAACATTTTCTCCATGAAAAGCTTCTGACCATCAAGTGCCTCAGAAAAAGATTTTAAAAAATCATCCATTGTGATGGATTAAAAATAAAAGTTACGTGCGGGTACTTTAACTACCTAGTCGCCAGAATGTTATGTTTAGCAATAATTTAAATGAAATACTAATGCTTCATTAATATAAAAGAATACTTTAATTCAGACAAGTTAATTCCATTAGTTATCTATAACAATTATTAATTAGTAGACGCGAGAAGCGCGTGCTTATCAAATGAAATGAGTAAGTCAACTGAAACGTTATAAAAGTATATCCAATATAACGACGACGTTTAGTATAAGCCTGGATTGGGAAATAACTTACGACGTTAGCCATTACCTCGCCAGAATGAAGAAAAACCTTGTTCTTTTGGAATGCGGACAAAGCAGTCAACCATATGCCCTTGTATTGTTTGTCGGGTGAGATTTGTTTTGCGGAATGTGTTGTACTTGCAACAGGAGTTTGACACGTTTAATATTGGATCGACGGCAGTTTTGGAGATTGCTGCGGAAATACCACCAGCGGCAAAATCCTTAGCGAAACTCAGGCGGATCGCAACCTTTACCCATTTTGCTGTGTATTTAATTTATTTCAAACAAATAAAAGAATTTCAAGGAAAATTGTAACACTCCTCTGATAAGTTTTTGACATACTCGCGTGCTCAAACATAAGATTTATGGTTGACTAATTGCTAAAACTAGCTTTTTGAGTAGCTTTTTTGTTGATTTCCTTTTTTGTAAGCATTTCACAAAATGAGGTAACAATAATCGACCAAGAAAAAACAAACACTTTTAAAAAGTCATACAAAAAAGCCTATGGCTGATGGAAATGGTGCGATATCCCTCATAACCAAAATTTCGCATAAAGAAATCTTTCTATTTTTTAAAAATCTCGATTAACAAAAACTCGCAAATTGAAAATCTTGTTTTTCATAATATCGCAATTACAAAATTTCGCTTTTAACAATTTCGCATACACATCTCGCAACGAAGAATTTCGAAAATTTTAGCCAAAATTTCGCAGTTTTAAAATTTCGCAAATTCAAATCCCACAGCAGCATATCGATCTGGCTTTCGCACTGAAAAACACAAATCCTTCATAACACATTTAGAAAAAAAAAAAACAACATTTTAATGATTGGAAATTATGAAACAAACAGTGGAGTTGAAGGCTGTTTTGGGGGGAAGAAAAAGTTGTTGACGTCAAAATGAAAATTATTCAATGGAAAATGCTTTGATTAAGCAAAAATCTACAACATTGCTTGTGTGTCATTTTTATTTGCGATTGAGGTACCATAAAGCAAGTTTTGGATTCGATCAAAGAACAAAATTTCGAGATAACAATCAAACATTGATTACGATATGCCTTCGGCTTTTGTAGCCCGCGTAAATTGTACCACGCCGTTTAATTATATGGTATATGACCGTCACGGCTAGCTCGGAAGTAGTCTAATCTGGAGGTCCAATTTTCGATGATTGACGATGGTCAATCGTTTCGGGCTTATCGGCAAAGACTACCGACTTCACATATCCCCACAGAAAATAGTCAAGCGGTGTTAAATCGCACCACCTTGGAGGCCAATTCACGGATCCTAAACGTCAAAATATGCGGTAACCAAACGTTTCCTTCAATAAATTAATTGCGGCACGAGCTGCTGTGACATGTTGTGCCGTCTTGTTGGAACCACAGCTCCTGCATTTTATGGTTGTTCAGTTGATGAACGAAAAAGTCAGTAATCATGGCTCTATAGTGGTCACCATTCACTATAACGTTCTGGCCAGCATCGTTTTCAAGGAAATACGGGCCAATCATTCCACCAACTCATAAAGCACACCAAACATTTAGGTTTTTTGGATGTAACGGTCGGTATTTCAACATACACTCGTGATTTATCATCACTCCAAATACGGCAGTTAAGCTCATTGACGTATCCATGCAACCAAAACTGAGCTTCATCGCTTAAAAAAATTTGTGTGTCATGTATTTTGAACAGAACCATGATTTTCAAAATAAATCTGCACAACTTGGAAGCGTTGTTCAGGCGTCATTCTATTCATATTGAACTATGAATCCAAATTCTGACAAATCTGAATTATGAGGGGAGATTCATCAAGCATTTAATAAAAAAAAAGAAGTGGCGCTAGGCCAAAACGAAGCGTGTACGTGATCAAATTTGTGGGGCCACTTGTGAAACGGGGGGAATCGGATAAAAATTTAAAAATTTTTACGAATCCTTTCAACTATCAATTATAAATTAGTGTGTAGAGTTAAGTTTCCCCGAAGCCAATATCATTGTTTTTTCTCGAGATATTGGGGCCGAATAATTTTTTTAAACAATTCTTAGCTGTTTTTTATTTAAAAAAAACTGTTATTTGATATTTTTTTTTTTTTTTTTTACACTTGAGAATTCTTTGTTGTAGTGAGCTTAAAGCAAGCTGCATTCTACAAACAGAGGCTCATCATGAGTGCATTTGTTAGTGGTTAGTAGATTAAGTAAGCTAACACAAGCACATAAATAAATAAATAAATAAATAAACATTAGCAAAATTAAACAATTAAAAAACATACAATATTAGAAACATAAAATAAAACATTTAAGAAAACAAAGTTAAAAATTCACGAGAGTGGAGCACTGATGCGCAACAATGTTTTTAATCGAACTTTACTTAAGTTAAAATCAACAGAGGAAGCGTTTAAATTTAATAGTCTGCACATACTCGTACGATTAAGAGGTTCGTGTATACCATAGTTAGTTCTATGAAAAGGAACGTGAAAAAGTTCAAATCTTCGTAGATGGTGAGCTTCTCCGCGGAAGTTAATGACTACACAGGCTAACAAGTCAGCTGCATCAATTTCACCACTGATAAGTTGGTGGAAAAATATTAAATCATTATTAACACGCCTTTCATATAAAGTTTGAAGTTGCAGAAGCTTAATTCTGTGTTCATAAGGAGGCAGGTTGTTCAGATCAGCCCAAGGGAGTCCTTTCAAGGCGAAACGAATGAAGTTATGTTGTATTGATTCAATACGGCTTTTATGAATTTCGTAAAAAGGTGTCCATACTTGGGAGGCGTACTCAAGATGGGGTCTCACATAACAGTTGTATAAGGAAAGAGTAACATACGGATCGTTAAACTCCTTTGCCCAGCGTTTTATGAATCCAAGCATGGAACTCGCTTTATTTACAATAAAGTTTATATGTACCGTAAAATCTAAATCAGAACTAAAGTGAACACCCAGGTCTTTGAAACTTGAAACACGACAGAGTGTGTGCTCTGAAATGGAATAATCAAAAGTACTCACTACTAGCTTTTTAGAGAAAGTTATACTTTGGCATTTCACTGGGTTAAGAGAAAGGCCATTTTTCCCACACCAAAGATTAAAACTGTCAATATCAGCCTGCAAGAGAACATGGTCATGATAAGATTGTACTGCTTTGAAAATCTTCATATCGTCAGCGTATATAAGAATATCACTATAGCGTATGCATGAAGTAACATCGTTAATAGCGAGAATGAACAAAAACGGGCCCAGATGACTTCCCTGAGGTACACCCGAGTGAGCACTGAAAGAGTTTGAAAGACAATTTCTGAATTTAACCTGATAAGATCTTTTTACAAGGTAGGACTTTATCCATGATATAACAATCGTCGGGAAACCAAAGGTTTTAAGTTTGAATAAAATAATTTCATGACTAAGTTGATCGAACGCTTTCGAAAAGTCGGTGTATATGCAATCAACTTCATTTCCGTTTTCTAATGCATTAGAACATTTATGCAAAAAGGTAAGGAGATTTGTTACCGTTGACTTTCTTCTCACAAATCCATGCTGTTGATCACATATAATACTTTTAGTATGAAATGCCAGGCTCTCACATGCAACTTGTTCAAAGAGCTTTGGTATGCATGACAGCTTTGCTATGGGCCTATAGTTTTTTATATCATTTTTTTTCACCTTTTTTAAAAATTGGTGTAAGAAACGATTTTTTCCAAAATTGGGGAAATATGCCTGTCCTTAAGGACAACTGGAACAAAAATTGAAGGGGTTGAAGTAGTATAAATTTGAACTTTTTCAATAGTATAGGGGGAATTCCGTCTGGACCAGATGAGTAATCATCATTTAATGATGAGAGAAGGTCTAAGATACTACACGGTGGCACTGGGATATTATTGCAGCTAGTTTGGGCATAGGTATGTAAGTTTTTAAAATAATCTTCGTCAACATCTAAGGGCTTGTCAACAAAAGAATTACGAAAATTTTTTGCAAAAGCGTTACAGATATCAATGGTTTCCAGCAACGAACAATTTTCATACACGAAGTTCGTTGGATAGCCATCTGAGTTTTTTTAGAATTAACAAACCTCCAAAATGCCTTTGGGTCGACTTTTAGTGAACTATCTATTTCGTTTACGTGGTTCGTGTATAGATTTTTTGAAAGAGTTTTAAATTCTTCAAAAAGGGTTATGTAGGAGTTGTAGCCTACTGGTGAAAGAGTTCTTAAGTACACTTTCTATGCTCTGTTTCTTTTATTTCGGAGTGTTCTTAGCTCTTTCGTATACCATGAGTGACAAAAGTTCATATTCTTTGATATTTTTAAAGGGATAGTATTATTAATGCAGTTCTTAAGGATGGAATAAAAAATAAAAACTGCGTCGTCAATATCTCTAGACACTGATATATTCTCAATACCATATTTCTTCTGAAAGCAACTGAAAGTCTGCTTTTTTGAAGTCAAAGGTATGTGAGCAATCATAAGGGTTACTGTTTTCAGTAAGGTGATTGCTTTAGTCAAAAATAATATCCAAAGGAGGATGATAGTTATCTAAATTAGTGACCCCAGAACTAGATTCTAGAACCAAGGTACTACTAGCGTCCGAAGAAACTAAAAACTCTTGTTTGAAAAGTTCCGTGTCAAGAAAACTTGAATTCAGCCAAGTTTATGTCAAAACAAAGATGTCATGTGAAAATGCTTGGGAGTATAAATATCAGCAGTTTTGCTGCGTAGCCCTCTTACATTTTGGTAGAAGAGGGTAATTCTGCTTAGTTTTTTGGAGATATATTTTTGGGCACACTACGAGTGAGTCTATTTTTCTTAATAGAAAATTCCTTGACAAGAACTTCTGGGGGCCAGTTATTAATATTGCAAATAGAATCAAAGTAAGAGGAATACGTTACTATTTTAGAAGATGAAACGAAACTATTCGCTTTGCTAATTTTTGTACACTTGATAGAATTGTTCGTTGAGGTGCAATTATTAGCCAATAAGTGGGAAACAATGTCATCCGCAACGATATCTGGTTCAAGGCGGGAAATAAAAATAGTCCTCGGTTTAGAAACAGCTTTGATAGGTCTAGGATCATTAATTACATTGGAAGTGGTAGCACAATCCACATCTGGGATAGGGATTGCGTCTGGAACCATCCCCGAACTTTGATCCATAACCTCAACTGGGGGAGCTAATTCTAAAGCAATATGGGGACTAGCAATAAGATTAGTTCTTTTAGGGAGTGGACTATAGTTTTTTAGAACTACTGTTTTACCTCGTCCTCTTTTGTTGTTCTTTTTGGCAACTGATATGTTAACAGAAAGTTCAGTTGAGCTGGACTGCGCAAGCAAGTCCTCTCTGAATGGCGAGATCAAAAGAGGAAGAGGGTCCAGTAGTTGGTCGTCAGTAGATGTACCGACATCTACCGGATCATTTGGAAGTGTTAGCGAATTAAAACCCGAGACTGCGTCTTTAAAATTACAAAGCAGTTCTTCGAAGCCTTTAGAAAGCTTCATGATGTCCACTTTAAAATTGGCCATTTTAAACGCATGTTGAGACAAAGAAAGTTTGCGGCAGTCGGTGCAATACCAATACGCATATTTAGAATTAGTTACTTTCTCAATAAACGCATTAGTTGAACCGATGCATTTGGCGTGGTAAAGATTCCCACAAGGCCCAAAACAAGCAAACAGTGGGGAGGAATTAGAGCTATCTATGCAACTTTTTGAAGAGCAAATCATTTTGAATATTAAATTTAAGAGTTTAATATTAAAAAAAAGGATTAATTAAATAAGATAACCAAAAATGATAATAATAAAAAAAAAATAAAAAAAATTTTATTTGACCAGGATTCGAACCTATACAACGAAGATTTGACTGCCGTGTCCTTACTACTTGGACCACCGGGACTGTTTGTCGGGAGCTAGCAAGTAATAGCTATCAATAGGAGAAATTAAAATAAAAGAAAGTTATTATTTGGAACAGAAAGAAAGGGACGGCAAATCATTGCTAACTAAAGCTGAAAGCTTAAGCTAGATACACACAAAAAAAAAGTAGGGGAAAATTTTATTTAGACAGAAGTGGGCACAAACACATGGATATACAGAAAAAAAAAAAAACAATGAAAAATGCACTCAAATAGAGGAACTCAAATAATTAATCACACAGAACAAAAAAAATATACTCTTACCAAGAATTAAACAAATAATTAATTTTTAAGCACAACTAAGAACAAAAACGGAAAAAGGAATTAATTACAATTAAAATATTCACTTATGCAGTGAAATAAGTCAATTACACTAATAAAAATTAGGAAATACTTGTAAAAATAATATTTAAATACACAGGCGATACGTTAACACAACTAACTAGAACGAACCAGTGCTGTCCACTGATATCTTCGTATATTCCTTATACGTCTTTGTTACGTTAATTAGGCACAGAATAAAGTGAACCAGAAGTTAATAGCGTCATTTATTCTTGAGATTTTAGAGACAAAAGAAATTTAACAAGTTTTTTTTTTTTTTTAAGTGATATAGTACGAAACGGCTCATAGAATTTTTTTGAAAGTCGTTTCTGCACGTATTGAAATTACTATCTATAAAATAAAATGTATCCGATGTTGATGCCTTTATTCGTTCTTGGTGAACGAAAAAAAGCGAAGGCACGTACGAACGTACAAATGTATTAACGTACGCACAACATCTCTCTAAAAATGATAAATTTCGATTCTAGGGAGCTCGAAATGAGATGAAAAAATTTTCGAATTGACAAAAAAAGTGGCAAATTAAATTTTAAAAATTTTTAAAGCCATTTTTTAAAAATATATATAAACGAAACAAACCGCACACGCCTTTCCGCCACCTCTTAATAAAAGGTACCCTAAATTAGGGTTGGGGTTGAAATTTTTACGGGGGTAAGGTACAAATTTTAGCTTATTTTAATTTGTACTAAAACAATTTTTTTATTCTAATCATATCATCAATAATTTAAAGAAAAGCCTGCAAGAACTTAAAGAACAGTTTAGTACAAAAATTATAAAAATTTCCATAACGCAACAGATTTTGGGAGAAACGTGCCACACTATTTCTGAGATGAATCTGAATACTGAGCACACTGATCGTTTAAGCCGGTTCTTATCAAAATATTTTGTTCTTACGAAAAAAGTGTCAAAACCTTTTTTGTGTATAGTTCTATGACCTTTAATTTAAATCCTTAGAAAAAATTACCGATTTTCAAAATATAATAAAAATTAATTCCAATCCAATCCAAACTGTCAGAAAAAAGGGGGCTCCTAAAAAATTTTTGATACGGGGTCCCCCGAAGTGCTCACTACGCCACTGGCCATGGGTTTCAGTAATTACTGAAAATAGGTGATGTTTTATCATGATCCAGTTACTCGATTGGCATTAGCAAATAATAGAAGCATTGTAGTCATGGGAAAGGGAGAAATTAACAATAATTGTCCGCTGCGGAGGCTGAGGTATGCTCTCACGGTTCAACTCAGTTCACCGGATCAGGGGGAGGGATCTTACCCTTACAGGAAGACGTCACCTGTCTCAAAACAGAAAAAAACCTAACTTAAAGCTGGTCATACACTACCGAGCCATCTAGTTCATTAGGGTCAATTGGATTTCAGATTGGCTAAAAAGCCAATTGGATCGGCAGCTGATCCACCTCACACGACTGATTTTGGGTCGGAATGTGGCCATTTGGCTCTTTGGCTCAATCGTGTATGGCCCAGCTTAACATTAACCACCACTTCATCTGTTCACACTTTGGGTCACT
Organism: Dasysyrphus albostriatus; assembly: GCA_946251815.1. Classification (NCBI taxonomy): domain Eukaryota; kingdom Metazoa; phylum Arthropoda; class Insecta; order Diptera; family Syrphidae; genus Dasysyrphus; species Dasysyrphus albostriatus. The sequence continues at coordinate 203,549,782 of OX276335.1, forward strand.
GCAGCTGAAATCGCAGTATGACGGTCCCCCACCCTACCTCTAATTTTAGTGGCCTGTTGTACAAATTCCCCTAAAGCAAACATCTGAGAACCTAACGAATTGCTGTCAAGTTATTCTTACTGTCTACAGCCACCTTATAACCTTTCACTTTGTATAGTTCGCAAAAACACAGATTGAAATTTTCCAAACAATGAAGTTCAATCCAGAAAGAAAATCAATACCCAAATAATATTATCTGCCCTTAAGATTGCCTCAATGAATAAATGTCAGAAGCTTATCTCTCCTATATTCATAACTTATTTCCGTCAAATATTTTGTGTGACAATAATAACTTCCCGGATTGCACTGTCAATTCTCCCAGGGAAGAGACATGAAAAAAACTACGTGTATACGTTTTGATCTAAAAACAATTCTTGGAACAAAAGACTGTTAATAAGAAGATTGACCGACCAGCAGCCAATTGAAAACTAAGCTGAGCTCACGTTCGAATTGACATAATCTCCTTCATGATACCTACCCTGATTCTCTGAGTGAGAGATCTTTTAATCTTTCATTCTTTCTTTCTCATATAAGACATAGAAGACGTTGAAATGGCTTTTGGGGGGAGGGGGGCAAATCAACAAAAAAAAAAACAAATCGAAATAACCCAATGCCCGATACGCATATTATGGAATTCCAAGATTTCACACATTCGAGCTGACGTTAATCTCCCAGCGGGCCAGATATTTACTTATGAGAGAAAAACGATCCAATATAGTGAGTGAGTGCTCCAGTGACTATTATGTGGTGACGAAATCACCATGGGAATTGGCCACTGACTCCGAGATGCAAATGAGTTCATCAAAATTGCATCGGCAGCTGGGATTCGTTGAGACAAGTGGCATGATTCGAGGTGAGCAGAATAGAGTGTTCAATCAATCAACTAACCGAGAGTGATGCAGAAACCGGTAGAGGTTCGCGCATGCGCAAATAAAGTAAAAGAAAAAAAAATTATTTGCCCCACGGGTCTAATGGAGTCCAGCTGTCAGTCAATTTTGTCAGATTCAGATGGAAGTAGAGAAGTTGCTTCTTGGCTTCAGGAGCATTCTGCATCACCGCACCGGCGGCGCAGATTGAATTGAAATCCTATAACCAATTTACACATCGTAAACAGGGATGAGTGCGGAGCTAATAGTGTTTGTATGAGGAGGTTCCAACACCAACTGTGACGTGGTTTTTGCCCCCAATGGAAATGAAATTAATGTTATTTTAGCTAAGCTAGATGGTTGAGTATGCGCAATGGCGGTGTGGAGTAAACAATTACTGTAGGCAAGTTGAGCTGACAAGATGTGCTAAAAGAAGCTTGTTGGAAGTTTTACATTATCCTCAGAAATGTTTTAATGGATTTTTTAAGTAAATAAGTATACCTAGTTGAAAGTAAGTATGTAATATATTTTCAATAAATTTTTTTAAAGAAATTATTGTTAATTATAAATAAATAACTATGACATTTTCTTTATGTAAGTTTTATGGATGTGTTGAAATGCCAATACAAACATGTAGGTATATAGGAATGTAACTAACCTATCTATATTTTTTAGCAACCAGTGATTTTTCGGGGGTGGGGGATAAAAAGGTGAACACTTTCAGGAGAGCAAAAAACTATTTAAAGAAGATTATCAAAAAATATTAAAGAAATAGACTTCTTAGAACAAACTTCTAAAAGGTAAAAATTTTATGGGCTTTTTTTCATCTATTGGACAAAATTTGTTAATATTTTTTGAGTTATAGAGCAAAATATGATTGGTTCTTCTTAATCTCCGAACATTGTCTCGTACACTTAAGACGGTCTCCATTTCAGAGTTGGTATGACTTTGCAGTCGCTAGATTGTGTGATACAGCGTGTTTTTTAACGACTTCTGTAACCATTTCAATTTGAAGGTCACGATGTAGATCGCTATTTCTTATATACCAAGGGGCATTTATTATTCCGCGAAGGACCTTGCTTTGGAATTTTTGGAGGGGTTCAGCATTTGTTTTCTTTGTACAGCCCCATGGTTGGATGCCATATGTCTAAACGGGTTTCAATACTTGCTTAACATTAGTTTGTTCTCGATAGATAAGTCAGAGTTCTTTCCTTGTAATCAGTACATTTTTCTGTACTTCAAGTTTAGTTCTTCTCTTGTCTTTTTGATGTGTTCTTTCCATTTAAGCTTTTCATCCAAATTCATTCCAAGGTATTTGGCAGTATTGGAGTAAGGTACTGCCGTACTGTTTATAAGAATTGCAATATTGTTTATTTTTTTGATCATTGTAAAGCTTAAATGTGTCGATTTTGTTTCATTCAGTTTGATTCGCCATTTTTGCGTCCAATCACTTACTTTATCGACTTCATTTTGCAGTTTTTGTGTTGGCTTCATAACGGATTTATCTGGCACCAATATTGCAGTATCATCTGCAAAGGTGGCCATGATAGCGTTGATGTCCACTGGAATATCCCTTGTGTATAACAGATACAGGGTTGGTCCTAGGACACTTCCTTGTGGTACACCGGCTTCAATTTTCTTTAGTTCCGAGTAATTTTGGTCGTACCGTACTCTAAAAAGTTGGTTCGTAACGTAGGATTTCAGTATTTCGTAGTACTGCCTGGGAAGATCCCTTTGCAGTTTGTACTCAAGTCCCAAGTGCCAAACCTTGCCAAAGGCTTGAGCAACATCTTAGAATAAAGCTGGGCATACTTGTTTTTCTTCAAGTGCCTTTTCCACAACATCCGTAATCCGATGCACTTGGTCTATCGTGGAATTTTTATTTCTTAATCCAAACTGATGGCTCGGAATTAGTCTTCTTTCTTCTATTATTTTGCTAAGTTTTTCGAAAGCTTTTGCCATGATTGGTATAAACGATATAGGTCTGTAAGATGTTACTTCTATTGGTGGCTTACCTTGTTTAGGTATAACAATGACTTCTGCAATTTTCCAATAAAGTGGCACATATCTTAGTTTAAAGCATGCATCTATTATAAATTGGAGTTTTTTGAAGGCTATAGAAGGCATTTCTTTCAAAGCCTGAGCAGTTATTAGATCGTACCCTGGTGATTTTTTGTTTGACAACTTATGTTGACACATACTTCTTACTTCTTTGAGCGTGACAAAAGGAATTTCACATTCGTTGTTTCTATCAACAAACTGTAATGGATCTGTAGCTGTGCTTGCTGGAAATGGCTTAAAAACATTCGCGAGATGTTCAGCGAAGAGATCAGCCTTTTGTTTAGGGTTTCCGATCCATTTACCATCTTGAGATTTCACTGGCGAGTTTTGTGTTTGTGGTCTTTTAAGGCGCTTAGGTGCTTTCCATAAGGAGTATTCCGTAGAAGCATCCGCCGTTAGACTATTCAGGAATTCACTTTTAAATTCACTGATTCTTTTCTTAAGTTCATTGTTAAGATGGTTAAAAACTGCCTTATTACCTGGAAATCTCGTAGCTTGCCATTTTCTTTGAGCTCTTCTTTTCTCCAAGATCAGCTTCTTTATTTCGACAGGATATTTTATTTCTTTTTTTCTTGAGTTCGAAATTGTTGGCGTACTTTCTTCTGCAGCCTGATGCACATCAGCAATAAATTGTTCTACTTCATGACCAATTTGCTCAATTTTTTGCATAGGGGATCTTAGGTTTATAATACTTTCAAGTTTATCTCTGAATTCGTTCCAGTTTGTTCTTTTATTCACGAGCTTAGGATTTCTTTTTTCTATTATTTCTGCTTCGCTCAGTGATAATATTACTGGAGTATGATCTGACGATAAATCGTAATTACCTTCGACACTTATATGATTTCGTTTAATACCTTTTACTACGAAAAAGTCTATAAGGTCTGGTATTTTGTTAGAATCAGATGGCCAATATGTTGGCGAGCCAGAAGAATAAAATTCGCAGTTGTATTTGCAGCCTGCTTAAAAAAATTTTTTAAGAGCGACTTCTTCGCTTAGCTGTCTTATGTTTAAATCTTGTTTGTCAATCTTTTTAAGGATGAGGATTTAATAGATGTTTCTTCGTTCTTCCGCACATTTTTTACAATCTGGGAATAGGATTTATTTTCATCACTTTTGCTTGGTGCAATTGCTTTTGTCTGTTGATTTTTGGTTTTGTTTTCAACAGCAACTTTTTTGCTTTCAATTATTGCTTTTGTGTTTGTTGAGGTTCTTAGCTTGTTCCCAGTTTTGTTTTTTTCTTTTAGTGTCTTGGAATTGTTTCGCGACTGGACATCCTCTGCAAATTGCAGGATGGTTGCCTGACAGTTAACACTTTTCGCTTTCTGTTCTCGCCCACGAGGCAGTTTTTAGTTGCCTGCTTATGCCTTCGCATTTAAAACGAGCAAACTCACGATTGCAGTATTTTTGTGCATGCCCAAAGGCTTGGCAGCGCCTTATTAGTGCATTTTTCGACTATGTTCTTAAGCTCGCAAAACATTGTCAATCCGGAAATCATGATTGCAGGTGGTGCAGTTTGCCTAGTACCTTAAGCATAAGACTTCTTTTGGAATACATCTCTTATGTCATTATTCGATGTTTTCATTTCATGTCTGCTTAATTTTTTCAACAGTCTCTGGACTAACTTCTTCTTTCCGTTTCTTGGATTTACATTTGTTTCTGTTACCATCAATTTCAAGAGGGAGCTCTTCCTCATCAGTATGAAACTCAAAGGTTTTTGGTGGACTTTTCACTACAAGTATGTTTGGACTAGTGTTGTTGTCATTTGATGTCTTCTTGTCTAGCAAACTGAGTTTTTATTCAAGTCTCCTAACTCGTTGCTGAAGACTTTCAATGAAGACTTCAAATTGTTTTCTGGCTTAAATTTCTTCTTGCCATTCCTCGAAATAATTTTCACATTCAACTGGTGGATCTCGTAGTTTCTTTTTTTTTGGAACACTGCAGATCTTTTATTTCAATCTTTTCATAGGTTTTGGTTCCTTTTTCGTTAATGACTTCTTTGTCATTTGATTTTTGCGTAGGGGTTTTCAATGGAGTAACCCTTGAGAATATTTTTGGTGGGGTCCTTAGTGCTTCAGAGCTCCGTCTATTTTCTTTAAGCAATAATTAAGTTTAACTGTAATCTGAAAAAAAAAAATAGTAATTAAAAAATTAAGTTTCTTCTTCTGAGTCTTCAGACAGATCTGGATGGCTATCCGGTTCATCATCCGATAGCAGATTAAGGTAAAAGCTATGATAGTTTGAATTTATTAAATCAAGCATACTGATAAGGTCCTTTTTTTGCAGAATTTTTTTATGGGCCCGCCAGGTTTTTTTTTTGTCCAGCACACAAGTAGCTATACAAAACTAAATGCTTGCATTCATTGCGGATGGATTTTCAATACTGCAAAATGTATGAAGCGATCTCGTTTCCACCAAGTTTTGCAATGCCTTCATGCCACATTATGCAAACTAGTTGTCCATGCACACAGGCATGCACTGTCAAATTGTAGGTCCATAAAAGCCTATTTTAAAACGATACAGATGTAAGTCAAAAGTAAGGAAGTTAAAACTCGTATCTTCTTTCGCAATGGTTTTTAAGCATCTTTGGCCTTATGGGCATCATCTGCTTCTTTGTGGAGTTTTTCTTGCATACATTTTTGCTGTTCTTTTTCATTTTCATCTTGAGCCGAATCAATTTTCATTTTGAAAATTTCACACTTACTGATTGCTTAAAATAAGTTTGCTGTAAATCAGTTTTTGGTTTCTTTATTCCCATCGTCCGAAATATTTGTCTATACTTTGTGTATGAAACTGGATTTTCATGTGATTCTGAGAAAAGGGCATGCATGTGCTTAAATGTTTAATCACTTGCTTAATATTTTTGAGACGAAGACGCACGGATCTCTTTGGTTTTCACATCTGATTTCTTATTTACGGGCTCCTCTTTCATATCACCTCTAATAAGCCCAGAAACACATTTCCATCAAACACATTTAAGAAACATTTCTGACTAACACTAATTCTGTTTCCATTGATTTCCAAAAAGAAAAGATTGGAATGAGACCGGTTACGCTGGCGATGAGGAGTTGGAACCAATTACACGTTCATGTTTCTTGGGCACTACTCTAATTAAACCGCTTAGGAATGCAATTATCTTTTTATGGCTTCCTAAATTCCAATACCCGTTAAATATGTCTCTTTGGTATCCACGTGTAACTCGACCAATACAATTTTTTCGGCAAAGTTCAAGTACTTTGCACATTGTTTCCTTCTTCAAATATCCAGTTTTTGTAATATTCGTCAAACGTTGATTCCTTTCGAGTTTTCTTGACCTTGGTGTTTCGACCTGGTCAGATGATCTTTCCAAATTAAACTGCCTTTCAACTTCTTCGCCCATTTGGTGAATGATAGGATCTACATTTTCGTTTCTTTCTGAGACCATACTTTCATCAGACGAACAGCTGGGGTCTGTAAAAAAAACTTAGAAATACAAAGGAAAAACAGCCAGCTGCGCTATTCATGGCGAGACCTGCAGTTGAAAGAAGTTCGTTGAAGTGTTAAGAGCACTCGATTAATAAAAAAACGCGTGTTATATGTGTGTTTTCAGGAAAATTAAACAAAGTAAGTAAATTTTTATTATTTTTCCCATAAAGTAAATTTAATTTAGACTACACCACGATATTCTTTTATTAAAAACCTTCTAATGTTTATTTTCTATAAGTTTTTTAACAAGTGTCTTTCATTATCCTAATAAGGCCCATACAAAAAAGTGGTGGGCCTTATTGGGCACATGACAAAATTTCTTTTAATACATGTTTTCTCTTTTTCATTAAATTTTGTTTGGGTTTTAGCCAGAATGTCAACTTTAAAACAAAAAAGAGCAAATTGGAGCGAAATCCCTTGAAGCCTAAAGAACGTGATTTGTCACAACATGAAGCTTCCAGGCGCTTTGGAATCCAAGAAGAACACTCAGGAATCACATCAAGAGTGGTTGAAGTAAAAAGAAACTAGGGCATTCATCTACGTTTACTGCAGAACAAGAGACAGATTGGTGCTAAAGAATAGTAAGGTTGTCTCAGGTTGGAATGCCAATTACCCCAAAGATTCTCCGATACCAAGCTGCCATCTTTTGCAAATTGAACAATATCCCGAACAGCCTTAGTAATTCAGAAAATGGCACTGGAAGAAAGTGGTTGCGGTTGTTTATGAAACGACACCCGGAAATCTCAGTACGCGAGGCTCAAATGATGAACCCAGCAAGAGCCCAGAAACTCAACAGGCATATTGTGTCCGATCATTTTGAGAAGGCAAGGACCTTAATGGAAAGGTTAAATATCCGAAACAGACCAAAATGCATATATAATATGGACGAGAAGGGCTGTAGTACTTCGCTCCTCCACCAGCAGAATGTTTTGACCCAAAAAGGATCGAAACAGGTATATCAAATTTCCAACGAACATTCCGAAAGTGTGACGATTGTGGGATGTGTGAGCGCTATAGGGACGGCCATTCCACGAGTTGTACTTTTTAAAGGAAATAGACAAAAGCCTGAATTAATGGAGAACCTTCCAACTGGTTCGTTACTAAAAACGACTCCTAAAGGTTACATGAACCAATCTACTTTTGTTGAGTTCATGTCCCATTTGGGCAAGTTTAAGACTCCAGGACCATGTCTGCTTGTTTTCGACGGTGCAGCCTGTCACTTAGACTATTCCGTCATAGACAAGGCAGAACGCCACCAACTAATACTGTATTGTCTTCCATCAAACACGACACACGAGCTCCAACCTCAGGACAAATCCTTATATCGGTCTTTTGAGCACCACTGGGACCAAGAATTGTTAAGATTGACTGTAAAGTATCCTGAAAGAGAATTGAACAAAAGAAGTTTTAACGTCATTTTGTCGAACGTTTGGTCCAAATGTATGACGTATGATAATATCACTTCAGGATTTCGTGCAACCGGTTTGTATCCCTTCGACCCAGGTGTGATATCGGACCTAGCATCTGCTCCATCAGTTCTTTCCGAAATACCATGCATCAGCTTCGGATGCTGAATCAGACGACATGCCCCTTTCGACTTTAATTAAAAATGCTAACGTCGCTGTCGTAACGGAGCCAGAACCAGTATTTGGACTAGCTGCAATGCTACAAGCTGTAGAGCAAACTGAGAGTGAGGAATGTAGCCAAGCTCGAAAATCCCCTTTTCAGAAACTATTACCAACTCATAAAATAATAACTAATAAAACGCTCTCTCTCTCTCTCTAATAAAAGGCCCTGAACTTTAAGGGTCAGCAAGTGACAACAAATTTGTTTATTGACAAGAAAGAATCAACGAAGCCTTCAACATCAAAGTCTGTGCCAAAGCAAAAGCGCAGCTTGGTATTGTCATGCCTACAAAGAAGATCGCATGGAGGATATGAGGAAATGTCAGAATTGTGAAGCCTGCTACCATGAACCCTGTGTTGGGTTGAAATCAGCTGACGAGGTTTTGGATGTTGATGGATGTTTTTTTGTTACGGCTCCTGCATGAAATAAAAGCTATTATTACAAATGATTTTTAATATTTCACTTTTTACCGATCAGTAATCCTTTTTTTGATACTTTTTAACCCAAATTTCACTTCTTAGAAAAAACCCGTGAGCACTGAGTGGAATATTAACGCGAACTGCTAATTGAATTTATCTTAAATCATCTCTAATTTGTGTAATGTTTTCTATTTTGCAAATAGTAAAATATCCTATGTCTACTTAGGGAACAGAGAAAAACAGTTTAAATTTTGTGAACAAATTTTATGTCAGCATAAGATGACTTGCATTTTCTCACTTTTAAAGAATTTTTTAGTGAACTTTTCGGTGTGCACGTGCAAAAGTATCTTAAGTCAGCTTAATAAACTCTAAAGATGATATAATCTTAAGTCAACTTAAAATTTTGTAATGTGACTAAAGACAAGATCTAATGTAGAACTTAAGATATTTTCGCTTGCATCACGATGTCATTTTCCTACATAAGATGAAATTTTGTCCTCTATAAAAAGAAAAAGAAGTGAGATAGAAGAATGCGAATAAGGCAGAACTATGCGCCTCCGAAATTTTAGTAAGAATCATTTAAAAAAAAAGAAAATCATCTTAAGTCGACTTAAGATACTTTATTTTTTTTTGTGGAGAATTGTATCTAATACATATTCTATACTTTAAGCTGTTGAAAACATTGCTCCAAATACCCATCACCCATATTGATACTTTTTATACGATAGAGACAGAAAATATTCCAAGCATCTCGCCAAACACATTTCAATTCAGCTGCACTTAATCGATTCCAGAAGATCTAAATTGGCCAACGGTAGCTCTATTATTGGATATGAAAGTGATCAATTTGAATGAAATCATTTTGACCCGATGATAGTCGGCATTCATGGCGTATTGTAGGTAGCACTATACAATTTAACTAGCTATATAAAAATGAAACAACTCCAGCAAGCAAATGAAAAATATCCTTTATTGATCTCTGATCTCTCGCTATCGCTGGCACAATCCATTTGCTCCCCAGAGAGTGTAAGATCAGCGAATCATATTAATCCTAAAAGAAAATCGATAAGATTCAATGGTAAAGTCGTGACTTTGTTTTTTTTTTTTGTAAGTCCAATTGTGAAGGTATCTATACTCCCAGACACAGCCTTTCCAAGACAATTGTTTGCACTACTTTGGCGGGGGAGATTGAATCAACTCATATATGAACCTGCCTAGGAAAGAACAGGTTTGGTGGCTATTGGACGTCAAAAATAAAAACCAAACGAAGTATCTTAGTAGAACAAAATACTTTCTGTCCATGTGCTTATCGAGGTGTTTTATTCCTTGGGGCGCTTAGAAAAGGAATCAATTATGTATTATTCCCTTTTCGTATAGAAATCAACGGAGACGTAGTGATGCATTGACAAAAAATATAAGGAACCTTTAATTGAACAATCAATTACTCGATGTTTTATAGTTTCTATAACTTTATGAAATATTTTTCCCCACTTGGGCGCAAGGCAATTTTATAAAAAAATTCTTTTTCTTCATTTTAAAGTTGATTTAGATTTTAAGCGACCACCCTGATGTGCACAACATATGTGACTTTATGGTTCTCGTTCGGCTATGTCCTAGTTATCCAATATTAAAGGGTGATTTTTTTGAGGTTAGGATTTTCATGCATTAGTATTTGACAGATCACGCGGGATTTCAGACATGGTGTCAAAGAGAAAGATGCTCAGTATGCTTTGACATTTCATCATGAATAGACTTACTAACGAGCAACGCTTGCAAATCATTGAATTTTATTACCAAAATCAGTGTTCGGTTCGAAATGTGTTTCGCGCTTTACGTCCGATTTATGGTCTACATAATCGACCAAGTGAGCAAACAATTAATGCGATTGTGACCAAGTTTCGCACTCAGTTTACTTTATTGGACATTAAACCAACCACACGAATGCGTACAGTGCGTACAGAAGAGAATATTGCGTCTGTTTCTGAGAGTGTTGCTGAAGACCGTGAAATGTCGATTCGTCGCCGTTCGCAGCAATTGGGTTTGTGTTATTCGACCACATGGAAGATTTTACGCAAAGATCTTGGTGTAAAACCGTATAAAATACAGCTCGTGCAAGAACTGAAGCCGAACGATCTGCCACAACGTCGAATTTTCAGTGAATGGGCCCTAGAAAAGTTGGCAGAAAATCCGCTTTTTTATCGACAAATTTTGTTCAGCGATGAGGCTCATTTCTGGTTGAATGGCTACGTAAATAAGCAAAATTGCCGCATTTGGAATGAAGAGCAACCAGAAGCCGTTCAAGAACTGCCCATGCATCCCGAAAAATGCACTGTTTGGTGTGGTTTGTACGCTGGTGGAATCATTGGACCGTATTTTTTCAAAGATGCTGTTGGACGCAACGTTACGGTGAATGGCGATCGCTATCGTTCAATGCTAACAAACTTTTTGTTGCAAAAAATGGAAGAACTGAACTTGGTTGACATGTGGTTTCAACAAGATGGCGCTACATGCCACACAGCTCGCGATTCTATGGCCATTTTGAGGGAAAACTTCGGAGAACAATTCATCTCAAGGAATGGACCGGTAAGTTGGCCACCAAGATCATGCGATTTGACGCCTTTAGACTATTTTTTGTGGGGCTACGTCAAGTCTAAAGTCTACACAAATAAGCCAGCAACTATTCCAGCTTTGGAAGACAACATTTCCGAAGAAATTCGGGCTATTCCGGCCGAAATGCTCGAAAAAGTTACCCAAAATTGGACTTTCCGAATGGACCACCTAAGACGCAGCCGCGGTCAACATTTAAATGAAATTATCTTCAAAAAGTAAATGTCATGGACCAATCTAACGTTTCAAATAAAGAATCGATGAGATTTTGCAAATTTTATGCGTTTTTTTTTTAAAAAAAGTTCTCAAGCTCTTAAAAAATCACCCAAGGGTGTTTTCTTAAGAGGTATAAATCTTTAAGTTGGCAACACTATTTTAACTGGCAGCCATTTTGTCAGCTGTCAAGTGATTTATTTTTAGTTTGGTTTGGGAATTTCAACTTGAATAGACTGACGCCTGAACAACTCTTCGAAATTGTGCAAATTTATTTTGAAAAACATAGTTCTGTTCGAAGTACGTATCGCACGAATTTTGTTTAACGATGAAACTCACTTTTAATTGAATGGATACGTCAATAAACAAAACTCCCATATTTGGAGTGACGATAATCATCAAGTGTATGTTGAGACTTTGACCGTTACAACCACAAAAACTTACAGTCGTATTTATTAGATTTTCTAGTCTAGTCAATACCTAAATAGTTTAACCATCTTGGTATTTATAAACGCATTCCAACAGTTGTTGTCCAAATACGACCTCATTTATTCAGTGACATCCCTGTTTTCGTTCATTTTTGAATGAATCAATGCATTTCAGAAGGCTTTTGGGCACGTTCAATTAGCTTTTCATCCATTCCAAAACTGGAAAATAAGAAATATTTGCCTTCCTTGTTTTTTGAACGAGTCTACTTTAAAAAAAAGATTTGGACAACAAATTTCAGTGGCTAATTTTAGCCACTAGGTGCAAAATGTTTATAAATAACATTTTGGAGTTGGACAAGTGTCTAAAGATAGACAGTGCTTGGAATGGGTTAATAAATACCACTGTGAAGGTTTAGTGTGCTTTATGGGTTGGTGGAATAATTTATCCGTACTTCTTTTAAAACGATGCTGGCCAAAACGTTACACTCAATGGTGATCGCTATAGAGTCATGATTACTGAATTTTCGATTTTTCAATTGAACGACCATGATGTGAAGAAGCTGTGGTTTCAACAAGACGGTGCCGCAAAATGTCACCCAGCTGGTGCCACTACTGACTTATTGAAGGAAACGTTTGGTAACCGCATAGTTTCACGTTACGGACTCTTGAATTAGCTTTCAAGATCGTGCGATTTACCAATTCTTTGGCCTCCGACTAGATTTGATAGTTCTTGAAATGGCTGACGCCACACAGCTGACGATTCTCATAGTATTCCTCTCCAATATTTGTAGTTTTTTCATAGATGGTTTGGAGATGGTGTACTCAAATGAGAAGCTGTAACTGTTAAATTGGCCTCAGGAGGTGCTTGAAGACTGTAACTTTTATCTGCTGGCTTAGCCTAAGTTGGTATAGTACCTCGTGGCATGACGGTCATGCCAAAGGTAAGGGATTGATTCCCAGCGGCTGTCACCTAAGAACAGATTTGTTTTTCCCGAGGTACTGCGAGGAACTGACAAATCCTCCAAGAGTTTATCTGTAACGAATAAGGTCCCATCCATTCCTGTCAACAACACGCATACCGGAATGGTTGAAAGTTGTATGTCACCAGGCCCCTGATGGTTCTCCACGAGCTGTTGTTCTCCACCTAATTAATTTATTTTTAGCCTCAGTTCTCTAAAGTTAGTTTTTTTGATAAAAGTCCATGAATGTGGGTTGAACCACAGTAGCTCCTTGAAGTTGATGCTTAGGTACTTAACACTGCGTTTGGATGACAATATAATTCCGTCTTGTAGTGCTAAAGTGATGTTTCAGCGACCGCGTTTATCCCCCTTGTCAAAGGCCGATGGGGTTCAATTTGGATGAGTTGATTCGTTAACCCCACTCGGTATAAAACTCGAAGAGCTTGCAGACTTTGGCATTTAATTCTCGGACAGATATCAATGGAGATAATGTTGATTATTATGTGAGTGAATAGTAATCAGCGAAGAGAATTATCGAATCGAAAGTAAATTTGTTTGTTTAGAGGTCATGACGTTAGGGAGAAGTGGTCTAAGTTCGGCTTAATTAATGGATGAGGGTTTCAATCAGTACATCACTGTCATACTCTTTTTCTACACCAAGGAAACAAATAACTCGATGGTTGTTTAAAGCTGTAATGCTTTGTGTTGTCATGATGAAACTTCAGAAGCTGATAAAGAGTGAAATGCTTTTCCCGAAAACCGATCTGCATGTCTGAGTGGATGTAGTTTTTGCTGCAGAACTTCTTTAGTTTCCTGTGTATCAGCTCTTGCAAGAGCTAACTTAGGTTATCACTTAAGATTGCTCTATCGAATTCAGTTATCAGTTCCTGCTGTATACTGAAACCTAAAATGTCACCAGATTGGGCTTCAATTATCGTGGTTTCTTCTTCATTGTTGGTGATTTTTGACAAATCAGTCTATTGATATTATTAAAGGCGTCAGGTCTAGGTTCGATTGATTGCAGTATATTTTGGAATTGCTTGGGTTTTAGTTAGAATTTTGGAACATAATATTGACGTCATGGTTCACTCTATACTGCCAGATAGTTGGTTGTGCTTTTGTTCTCACTTTGCAGACGTTTTCTTTGTCGTTGCCTAAGAATGAGCATTAACGTACACACTGAAAGGTGTTGATATCTTAATCCTTTGACGTCTTCAGCTGTTTTTGGTTATGCGCAGTGCGTTCACACAGGCACTTCCAGGCAGTAGATGGCTATGTTCATTTCAACATTCAGCAGCTTTCGGTTGGAAGTATTATGATATCTTCAATTTCTCTCAGCTTGTCTACATCCAGTCTTCTAAAGTTGATCAAATGCTCAACTGAGCTCTGTTGCTTGGAAGATGGATTGGTGGTGTTTGGCGTTTAGTTAAAAAATCGTTTTGTACAGGTGAAGTTGCAGATCTCTGAACTATTTTGGTTCACTCAGTTTTAATGTTCACTCATGGTATAACGTGACAAACTTAAGGCATGAGTTGAGACTAAAGTATTCCAACCATCAGTGTGTCACGGGTCCTAGCCTGATTTCCTGAGAACTTTAAAGACCATAAAACTTGATTTATCAAAATTTAAAAACTTATTTGTGTTCTTATTCATTTTTTAAATAATTTTTGCTAGAATCTCGAGAAAAGCTTCTGCATCTCGAATCGATAGTATGGTTGAATCCTTTCTTTCAGCTTGAGGATTTTGTCTATGGTCAGCCTGCTAAACTGAAAGTTATTTTCCCAATTGAGGTGTTGTAGATTGGCTTAAGGATATCTTACGTACAATACGTTGGACGGGTTCTCATGAGCCATCTTAAAATGAAAATTGCCTTATTTTAAAATAGGGCATATGGATCTAATAGTCCAGTCATTTGGGATGCTTCCTTTTAATCCACTTTTTCTTGATGATTTGATGAATGCACCTCGCTATATCACTTTACCTCTTAACAATATTTTAAGTGAAATGAAGTAAAAAAATCTTTGAAGTTTGTTTAAAAAGTTTCATATCAAAAATCGCTGGAAATTGTTTTCATCGCTTAATTGAAAGACAGCTTGAAATTTCAATCGTGTGAGAAAAATTCAATTAGACCAAAACCATAACATTAAAGGGTTTGCATGGCCATTTCCTCTTTTAGAATCATCTTCAACACTTTGGTTCAAGCACGCATATGATACCTTAGGGAGTCATCCAATACATATTTCCATTTTATCTTTTCAGGGGGGCCTTTGTCTATTCACTGGGCATGACATGAGGTCTCCAGTGAAGGTCACCGTATCTTCATGAAACCGGAAATATGCCTTGGGATTGAATCAAACGAATATGGGGTATGGTTTTGGAATGGTGTATGGGGCAGTCTTCGGAGACTTAGTTCAGAATCTACCTCCGAATCGATTATATATATCGGGTTGTTCAATAAGAGCGCTACAATAGTTTTTTTAAATAAAACAAAAACGGTTTTGGATATCAATGAAATTCTTTATTCCGAAGCCATTCAGCTAGAAATGAGCCTCATTGCTGAAGATGATTATTCGACGAAAATCAGAATCATTTTCAAGTTGTTGCTCAGCCCAATTCACGAACATACGAGGCTTCTGGTGATCAAGCGGCTTCAGTTCTTGCGTCATTTCAATCTTGTAAGGATCTAGGCCAAGATTTTTTCGCAAAATTCGCCACAACGACGTCACAGAGATGCCCAATGCTTGAGAACGACGTGTGAGAGACACATTTGGGCTTTCTGCATCTGAAGCCTCAGCGGCAGCAATATTCTCGACACTACGGGCACTTCTTTGTCTCACTGGCACGGGAACATTGTGTACTGTGCCTGTGGATTCAAATTTTTCCACTAGACGCTCAATTGTTGATCTGCTAGGACGATTATGCCGATCATAAATTGGACGTAGCGCGCTTAACGTTGAGGCCACTGACTCCTAATTTCGGTAGTAAATTTTAATAATTTCGACTCGTTGTTGGCTCGTATATCTTCCCATCATGAAATGGCAAACCTTACTGTAGAGAAATGTCAAAAAAGCGACAAGAAATATGGCGTCATTTGCTGTCCCTGTCACTCTAATTTTGTAGCGTCCCTTTTGAAAAACCCTTTATTATGCCAAAGTAGGTTGCTAGTTAAATGGTTCTATAGCGCAATCAATCTGACCTTGTGATCTTCCACCAGCTCACGTGAAACACAAACTCCCACGGAAAACCCGTTACCCGATTTCTCATTATCTTAGGAGTTTGATGAAGAACACAATACAAAAGTTATCGATGTTCATCGTAGATCCGTTCTATTGCGCTGAGATAAGAGATCAATTTTGTATCCTCAATTTGGAAAGTTTGCCTTGCGTGCTTGCATTGACTAGAACTATTGTTGATTTGGTTGGTGATTTAACTTTTTTGAATATTTTTAAATTTGAGAATCAATAAGATAATTAAATTTGCAAAGTGGCTTCATTTTGCCTTGACACACCAGTACCTAAAGGTAACTGTTCCAGCAAAATCTTTCAGGAATATTAAACCTGTTTATCTCATAGAACGAAAGCGTGCTATTTTAAAATCCAACAGGGGCATAGTACTAGCTTACCTGACGCTACCAATGGTATTGAACCTACTCTCTTACCATAGTGTACGATCCTGCTGTTCCAAAAACCATCAAGGTAGTAGTATACTTGTTGAGCTGACGCAACCAGTTGCATTGTACCTGCGAGTCACTAGTGTGAATTGAACCAAGATGGTATTGCTTCTGATACCACTAGGAACCATCAGAGGAACTACTCCTGTTGATTCCAGAATTAATACTAGCTTTCCGATTACTCCTTTGGTGAAGACCAAAAAACACGACTGAAACCCACCCGAAAATATTAGAGAAAAGTGTGACCATAATCGCCCTTAAACCAAAATACTGAAGTAAAAGTACGGACTTCTAGTTTATTTGTTCAAATGAAAATTTTGTACCAAAGTTCTTTCAAAGTTTTCCACTAAAGGTTAATGTTCTCTATAGGATGAGCGTGACGAAACTAGGCAGCAAGCAAACTTTAGCAGCTTAGTTTATTTATAACAAGAATTTAAATGTTCAAAGGGCCCAACACCAACGTGCCGCTCCTGGTTATATTTCAGTTCAGACAAATTGGATTTCTATTGACAGGCTAAAAAGATGAACATGATTTTCAATTATTCCTCCAATCGTTGCCTCAAGGCTTATTCGCATTTTAACATTCTATCTCCCTCTTTCTCATTCACGCAATCTCCTACTGTCTTCGATATCTTGCCCTCCATCTAATTTCATATCGATCACGATTTGTCATATGGTCTGTATAATGGATTTACGATATCCATTCATATTCCATGGAGAATGCATTTTGCCTTTTGACATTCGATTTGACACTTGTGTGGAATTACTTACCTTTGCCAGTAGTGCATTTTTATATAGCCAGCAAACGGAGCACAGTGCAGTGAGTGTGCGTCATGTGGAATGCAATTAAAAACCTTTTAAATATGAATTTTTGGAATGCATTTGTTGGGTTATTGAAAGCAGGTGGCTGCTTCGATCAAGAGATTCTTTCGTAAAGATACGATGCCACATGATAGACCATATAACAACTGACAGATGAGAAAAGTAATTGAATGCAATCAAATCAATTTGACTGACTGACTACCACAAAATGTTTTGTTGCAAATTGTTGTTTTGAATTTGCTTATTCTCCATCAAATGATATGAATCGTAATTGTAATTGTTGACCAATTTGTAGAGATTTTCAGTTGAGGAGCTACCCAAAGTCTCCGTATTTGGCATGGATTTTGTCTAAACAGGAAATGGCTCTCAATCAAGCCATATGGTGTATTATAGTTGCTTTTTTGCATAATCGTTTGGTGGGTAAGGCCTTAGGGACCAGACTTGTTAGTCTAGAGATATTTTTTTTTATAATAAATGAACTAAAGAACCAGTAAGTTGATGAATAGTGAATTGCAATTAGCTGGCTGATATGTTGGTTGAACAACAAAAAAGAAAAGAAAATTTGAGGAGAAATCGTATTAGTGATTAGTTTTGGCCACCCGACATTTGGTTTTGGGATTTTTTTTCGAAATATGAATTTAAATTTCACGATTTCTAATAGTGGTTTGTATATTTATAATAAATCTAAGACATTTACATAAAAACTTGCATAGACCAATATATCATCCGTCCAATGGTAAAGCTTACTAATACGAGCAGTCATAAATCCAATTTTAAGTCCACCAATGGGAAGCATATTTTTGAACAGAGATAGACAAAGAGCCTCGCTTTTAACAATCTCACATTCCTATCTCAAACCGAAAAATTCCGAAGATTCAACCAAAATCTCCCAGTTTTAAATATCACAAGTTAAAATAACATAGAGAACATAGCACGATAAAATTTAAATTTTCATTACTAATCAATGACTTGGATAAGAAACCCGGACAAGGATTGGTTTCTGGAATGTGAAGACTCTTCTTGATAACGAAAGTGAAGGTCCTCAAAATGCCAGACTCATCCAACTAGAGAAATCTACTTCACTTATCTTAGGGATTAGTGAAGTAAGATGGTTGGGTTTGGGGAAGTATAAGTCACCAACTCGTAACACTGCACTACTCTACTTCGGAAAGTCACCTGGGAGTTATCACGAATCTGGCGATGGATTGCTGTTTTTCAAAACAGCTCTAAGGAGCTAAGTTTCGTGGGAGTGTTTGGATGATCGGATCATGAAAGCTAGGTTCCAGACAAGAGAACGTCGTGTCACACAGTGTTACGCCCCAACGGTGTTCTCTTCTGTTGAGGAGAAGGAGGACTTATAACCGGCTGAGTGCTGCTTATGATAGTACGCAATATTATAATGGTAATGGGGACTTGAATGCCAAGGTTGGCAATGACAACGACAGGCTAAGGCTTGTTATGGGAAGAGATGAATGTAGTGACCGCAACGATAATGGCAAGGTAGGTAGAGATGGCAGTCACTAGCCCTGGCCTCGCGACTCAATTAGCGCTGGAGTGCGCCGTTTTGATACCAATTACTTGTGTTAACCTAGTAGGGATTTAATACGGAATTATATGGCTTTAACGGACTATTGTTAGAGCCATTTAGTCGCATTCAGAAAGATAATCAGATCTTTGATTTTCTTCTCAGAAAGCTCTTTTGGGTCATCGAGGAAGGCCTTTCCAAAGGATGACAATCTAAAATTGGCTAAAGCAGGGCAGTTGCAAAGAAAATGAACTACAGTTTCTTTTTCTTGAGGGTCCCCACAGCTACGACAGTGGGAGTTGTAGGGGATTCCCAGCCTCCTTGCATGCTCCCCTATGGGCCAGTGTCCGGTGCATATTGCTGTGATCCTGGCTATATTGCACCTGGGTCTGCATATAAGATCGTTAGAACGAGTTTTGTTATAGGATGGCCATATCATTCTTGATATGACACAGTTTGTAAGACTGCTCCATCTGAGGTTAGATTCATCGAGAAAAATCGAGAAAATATTTCTCTTCATAGCACCAATAGGCATATTTACGTTTACCGCTAGTGAGCTATGAAGGGCCGAGCCTTGTCGAGCTAAGACGTCAGCCCGTTCATTACCCTCTATGTCACTGTGACCTGGAACCCAAATGAGAGTGACCTGGAGGTTAATGTTCAGACTTGATAGTTCATCTCGACATTGCTGGACAAGTACAGAGGTGGATGTAGCCGATTTAATAGCCTTAATGGCAGCCTGGCTGTCGGAGCAAATTGCTGTGTTCCTGAATTGATTATGGTTTGATTTGAATAACTTGCATGCTTCCCTCATTGCTAGTAGTTCAGCCTGAAATACGCTAGCAAAGTCTGGTAGTCTGAGGGACTTGGATATATTAAGGGTCTTAGAAAAAATTCCAGAACCAACACCGCACTCCATCTTAGACCCATCAGTGAAGATTATAGTGTCGTAGTCCTTCGTAAAAATGTCATTTTTCCAATCCTCTCTGGTTGAAAAAACGGCTTTGAAGTCCCCGCCTAGGCCAAGAGGGGGAATACAGTAGTCGGTGTTCGTTAGAAAAATATCCTGAGGAATCAATTTTGTTATATTTCCATGACCATAGGGTTTTGAAAACCAACAATTAGATTCTTTTAGTCTTACAGCACTGCATGCCGCTAGATATTTTATATAAAGGTCGAGTGGTAGAAGGTGCAGGATAACGCTAAGGGCATCTGTTGGACAAGTTCGAAGGGCTCCTGTAGTGCCGACGCTAGCCGTTCTTTGTACCTTCTTAAGTTTTTCAATATTATATTGTTTGCTAAGTGCAGGCCACCACACAATCGATCCGTATAATAAAATCGGTCGAACCACGGCAGTGTACGTCCACAAGATCATCTTCGACTGTAGGCCCCACATCTTACCAAATGTTTTTCTGCAGGCATAGAAAGCTATGCAGGCTTTCTTAACCCGTTCTTCAATATTTACCTTCCAATTCAATTTGGGGTCAAGAATAACTCCGAGGTATTTTGCCTTAGAAGATAAGGATAGAGTTTGTCCGTTAAGTCGAGGTGGGGTGAAGGTAGGTATTTTAGTTCTGGTAGTAAAGAGCATCAGTTCCGTTTTACTCTGATTAACCCCTAGTCCACTACTTGTTGCCCAGTTGCTAACTTTTTTCAGAGCCGACTCAGTGATTTCGCTAATCACTGTGGTAAACTTTCCTGAGACCAATAAAACCAAATCATCAGCATACGCTACTACTTTCACACCACTACATCTTAGCTTGACAAGAATTTTGTCCATGACTAAAAGCCATAGAAGAGGGGAGAGGACCCCACCTTGGGGTGTTCCTCTACTAACATATTTAGTAGCTGTAGTGTTTCCCAACGATGCTTGAATCCTTCTGTCACTGAGCATAGAAACAATCCATTCAGATATGAAGCCCTCTAACGATAATGGCAAACGTTAAGTTGATTTTTGGGACGCCGACTGCCTTCTGCTAGGTGGGACCATTTGTCAACACAAGAAGTGCCACGAAATAAGTTGGGAGTCGACGAACAGACAAGCAACTGCCAACCAAATTGACCACTTCACGATCTGTAGGTGATTTAGAAATAGTCTCCATGTGTTTGGAACAGGTGCAGATATGATAATAGCCCTGAAGCACCATTTGATGGTTGTTACCGTAAGATTATGAACTGATGCATTTGAGAGATCCCAAGAAAAAACCCGAATACCTAGGTTCAATACCGATAGACTTAAGTATCCTACAGTCCGCCAACAAATAGGGGACCACCTTTCACAAGGATTAAGAGCAATCAATAGCACGGAAGACTCTCATCCAGCGAAAACCATTGGTGTGCTGTGAAAAATGTTTTCATATCAGGTGCTGAAAGTATTGTCGGTAAGTCACAAGGTAGAACCAGTGCCTGGCTTTCCAAAGAAACTTGGGCTATGATCGAAGAAAGAAAACAGCCAAAGCTCGCATTGTAGCTACACCAGCAGCAGGGATAAACGAGTCTGCGTGTCGCATGAAGATGAGAGAAATTCACCGTTGCATGTGACATGATAAGCATTACTACACCAACGTATTGGCAACAAAAGCACGTAATTAGGTGTGGCAGTAGGACCGTCAACAAATGAAGAAAGAGCTTACAGGAGTGAAAAACTCTAAGCAACACTTGGTAAAGGACATAGATGGATCATGTTTTCAACAGTGAAGTTCTGTCCCTGTCCGTACTAACAAATTATTGAAAACTCACTTTATCCCCCAGTAGAGAAGAAATTTAAACCGCAATCAGAGCACTGAAGAACAACAAAGTGGCTGGACTTGATGGTATTTCCGCAGAGCTTATGCGAGCAGCGCTCACTCGAGCTCCTGCACCCACTCATTGAGAAAGCATGGGAAACAGTGAGTTTTTCTAAGGAGTGGAAACAGGGAATGATTGTTAAGCTTCCAAAGAAAGGAGATCTTACGCAGTGCGATAACTAGAGAGGAATTTGCGTGCTGCCTGCTGTATTCAAAGTAATAGCAAAAATCGTAGTGTAGCAAATAAAAGAACACCTCAAAGATACGCTTAACACCAAACAAGCAGGATTCCGCACTTGATTTTTCTGTGAAGACCACATCAACATCTTGCGGATCATCATCTTATAGTGCTTTGAATATCAATCACAACTTCACCAGCTAATCATTGACTTCGAAAAAGCGTTTGATAGTGTCAGCAGTGAATTTAGCTGGCTTGCTTTGTACAGGAGACGCATCCCGGATAAACTGATTGCTTTTATTTAGGATTCATATGATGGATCCAAATGTCACGTTCTACATAGTTGAAGGTTGTCAGAGGAGTTTGAAATCCAAAAAGGTGTTAGACAGAGTTGTATACTATCATCAATACTGTTCCTGTTAGTGATAAGTGACGATCTACATGCAACTTTGTCGACTGCAAATAGAGGAAGTCAGCGGAATCTGCAATCACACCTTAAACATCTCGACTACGCAAACGACGTATGCTTACTCTCCCATAGAATCATAGATCTCCATCAAATGACAATAAGGGTGGAGAGAGAAGCTGAAATCGTGGGGCTTAAAGTCAAAAACAAAAAGGACCAATCTCGGGATTTTCTCATTTATCCAAGCCGATATTTCTGGACAACCAATAGAGATGCTAGAAAGTTTCTAATATCTTGGGAGTACTGCCAAATTGGGAAAGCAAAGGTTGCGTTCGGAAATATGGAGAAACACCTCTTTAAGCCTTAAGACCAAGCTGCGACTGTTCCGCTCCAATGTTGAGTCCATGCTTCTTTTTGGGTGCAGCTCTTGGAAAGTATCCGCTGTTACAAGAAACTTGAAAATGTCCTTGAATAGATGTCTGCGAAAGATCTTGAGGATTTTCTAACCTAACCGTATCTCTATCGATGATCTTCATGTGGGGACAGGCCAGGAAAGCATCGCCTTTATAATACGAAAACGTAAGTGGCAGTGGATTGGACATCAAAAAGGTTAAGGGTGCAATGCCAGTCAAGCGATGCAATGGAACCCTCTCACGCAGTTAGGTACAGGAGCGGGCTGACCTAGAAGTGCTTGGCGAAAACAGTCGAAGAGCTATCAGCACATCTGGATAAGAGTTGGAGAGAGCCGAGGTGCATCTCCAGAAACCGTTCTTGATGGCGCATAGGAGTAGTGGGTGCCCTATGCTCCGCAAGGGGAAACTCACGGATCGAGGAACTAAGTAAGTAAGTCAATTATCCACCAACTTATTTTTTGATTCGTCAAAGTTGCTTTGCTAACTTCACATTCATAGAAATCAAATTACCCAAAATACATAGAAAACATCGCCAGAAAAAATTGAATGTGTCATTACTAATTAAAGGCAAATTATTAAGCACTGAAATATCAAATTTTTAAAATAAAAACATAGAAAACATAGAATGACAAATTATGCCTGCACCTACTTATTTTTCCATCCCTGGGAGTTGATTCGCTTACTTGATATCAAGTTGGTAATAAAAACTTTGGTTAGTTAATTCTGGGACCAAATTGAGTACCTGTTCAGTTGTGACAAAATCTTAATTACGAAAGTGAAAGTTACTGTCAGTGCAATTAGGTTGAGGTGCCATCTCTATTCTCAAGCGTAAATGGCGTAGAAGAATAACAGTGTTGCAGATCGATGGCCCTAGATTTTTGACAGCAAAAAATAAAGTTAATCCTCAACTGAAAAACTGTTTCTGAGTTAACTAGGAGTTAATTTATTTTCACAGTTAAATCATTTTGGTTTAACTCAGATTTAACCCTGAACTGAAAAAATGGCCCATAATAAAGTCCTACCAAACTCTTTTAAAAAAAAAACATGACGTAGTTAAGGACTCCAAAAACTCGTTTCTCATTTACGTAGCTTTTCAAAAACTTTAAAAAATTTCTTCACAATTTTGAAAAAATCTTGAAAATACCATTAACTTAGTATTTCGTTCGAAAACTCCAGTAATTATATTTTTCAATTGGAAGGTTTTTTTCATTTTGAACACCACCTCAGTACAACTTTATTTGTGCTTGAAGTCCAAAGTTTTCTTTTTCAAGAACAACATTAAAATCTGCTCCTTTTACAAATATTTACTTAAGAGTCAGACTTTTAAATTTTATTAATTCAATTTAATTTAAATCGAAAAAAAAGTCAGTTCCGTGTTTTATTTTCATGAATTACACTATATTATCTCTGTAAAACCAAAAGAGCTGAACAAAAAACCTCAAAGTAAAAATGAGACCACCCGCACCTTGGTGTCATAATATATGAAACTATTAAACCTTCAGCTTCATTTGATTCTGATGTTTATATGATAATCCATGCTATTCATTCCCACAGAAGAAAGAAGTTTAAAAAAAGACGACGACGACGACGGACGACGGACGACGGACGATGGACGATGACCATATCATGGACGATATGGACGGTCCAGAAAAGGATACATCACCAGAAAAACCTATACACACATCTATAACAAAACAAAAACCTGACGATTTATGCACAACAAACAGCTACAACAACAAAAAACATTTTGGTTAACAACTATAAATTACCCGCCGTGCTCCGATCCATTAGAGGTTATTAATTAGCCATAAATAACACTGTGCAGGCCGCCACCACCGCCGCACCGCTGCCGTCCGTCGCCGCGACTGCTATAGCTGGTCAAATTGTTACCTTGTTAAGGTTTTGTTCCGTACCAAAGACATTCGTTCAGTCGGAAACAAGAAGTGTCACAAGTTTGTTTTTTTTTTTTAGAAAGGTGTTATATGGAACACTCTTTAATCCTATCCCATTCCCATTCCCATATGTAATGAGAGCACTATAATTTAGGGTAGAGTAGGTATGTTTGAAAGGAAATTATTAGATCTTAGAAAAACCTTGTTACTGATGAGAAAGTGCAATTGTATAAGAATGTCATTTCTTTTTGAAACTCAAAATCCAAGAGATTGAAAATTCAAACAATTTTGATTATACTTTCACAACTTTTAATTTCTAAGGGGTTTCAAGATTAGTTTTTTTGGCAAAAAAAAAGCTTCTTCAGAAAGAATATTATTTTTAAATAAATTAAATCCTATTTGATTTATTTTAAGTAAGAAGAATGATTAAGAATAGAAACAAAATCAGGAAAATTCTATCACTGGTAGCAATCGAGGAATTTAAAAACTTAAAACACCTGTTTTTTATCACTGGATAATTTGATTAAAAATTAATGAAGTATTCAATAATACAAACAAAAAATAGTTAGTTTGACAAAAAAAGTAAATTTTTTATACATTTACATTTACAAAAACATAATTTTTAAATTACTTTATTAAACAATGAATCGTTCGCCTTAAGAAAATGTAATAGCGTAATATTATTAGATTTTTTATTTTATTTTTTTATCTTTTTAAGATATATTTAAATCCCTTCTAAAAAACATCAAATCTTCTTTATGACTCTACCTTGATCATTTCTGAATGATAACCGCTTCTTAGGAAACAAAAAAGCTTCCGATAAAATAGTTCAGAAAGTGATAATTTGGAGTTTTAAACTCCTGCGGTTCTTTGTTCAATATCTTAATGCGGTCACACATTTTATTCTTAATCTTTATAATCTTTAACAACAAATTTAATTTCGGTGCTTCGTTTTTGTGCATTCATCGTTGCCAATTGTATACATAACTATAAATCAAATTTATATTAGCCCAGGAACATTAGACAAAAAATGGCAAACTACGAAGAAATTTCGACAAAGCTCAATTTTGGTAGAGAGCTTCATTTTGACGTCTAAGGCATTTCCAAAAAAAGTTCCATAAATTTTGGGCCAGGGCTAAATTTTTAAGAGGGTGGTGTAATTTTTTTTCTTAATTCCTTGAAAACTATATTCTTCCCAATTTCTTTTTCAGGGGTTTCTTTTAACCTACTGAGAGAGGGAAGGGCAGCCATGGTCCATCAGCCATCGGTTCACTCTCTCAGTAGCTTGAAGAAATAATAATAAATAAGATAATCGACGAAATTAGCTCTTCAAAGTGGAAGAACGAGCCATAACCCTACAAAACACCAGACGGGCGGTCTGGGTTGAAATGTATTCGAAAACCTCAAGAGGTGCGGGTGACAGTTGATCCCCGAACGCCCTATAACGGACAGACAGCTCCCTATCAAAATTACGCAATGAATCGCGGGTGACATTTGGTCCCCGTCTGCAAGATGTTACTCTTTTGAAAATGGCTAGTACCCAACATAATATAAACCTTATTATTGTAAAAGATGAAACGTTATCGACTATTCCCTATTTCCCCAAAATCTAACAAAATCTCACCGAAGTAGGCTATTTTTTATCGCGAGTAGAACGATTCCTTTCCAATTTACCTTTCCGCATTTAAAACTACTTATAATTGGTCTTCTCTTTTTTTTGTCGTTGGAGCTCTCTTTGGGCTATTTTTTAGAAATTTGGAAAGGAAAAATGATTGTAGAATTTCGAAATTGATTTGTTCGATTTTTGGAATTAAAAATAGGGGGAAAATGGCTGAATGCGTCCATCGGGTTCGATCGCTCCTGGAAGTGACACCAGCGATCGGCGAATTCCACGATGACTATGCAAAAGCTAGGGTTATGTGCGAGTAAGTAGGACCGCTGGATTTCGTCAACGGTGGCACTGTTCAGCAACATAGCTGGCAATTGCTTACAAATGACGTGATCGAAGTCCATGGGCTCCGATTGGCTGAAAGCACAGGGGAGATGACAAGTTAAAGAAGGTTCTAACAGACATTGAAAAATCTGGAAATTCACTTCTTGACTGAAGAGCAGCAGTTAGAGATCTTTTTGAGAGTGAATTGGAGGAAAGAGTTGAAAATCGAAGGAATTAATTTGGAAAGTGAAAATAGAAAACGTAAAGTGGAAAATTGAAAATTTGAAATTAAAAAGAAGTTGAAGGAGAGCTTAGAAGAGAAAAACTAGAGAAGACGTGCAGGGAAGAAAATTTACATACGGGAGGAAATTGGAAAGATAAGTAAAACTTTTTACTGTTTAATATCTTTTTTGTATTAGTTAAATTTATATCGATAATTTTTTTCATTGTTTTGGTGGCCATAATAGTGCAAATTTGAAATTCGGTTAGGTTTTGTTCCGTTGTCTTTTTCCTGAAATTGCAGGACTCGCGACCCGTTAGTAAAATCCTCTTGGTCCCGTTGGGACAAAGGGATAACGTTTCATCTTCATCTTATTAAAGAAGATTAAAAGATCTTGGGTTTTAGCCCTACTTAATTGCAAGGTTTCCCAAGCAATTATCCAAAATAAATAGTTTTAAAATTCCTATTCGGAAACATAAATATCTTATTTCCTTTAAAAATTCCTATCATCATCGGTTCCGCTTCGAAGGTTTGTAATTTCCTTACAGAAAAAAATTACTGGCGACCATTTTTTTTTCAGCTACGCCTCTGTGGTAAGTTGGAATCAACTTTTTATCAATAATTTTGTTTTACTTCCTCTTTTTTATAAGAAATTAAAACCAATAGTAAAAAAATACCCATTCCGTGAACCCACCCCCTTGCTGAACAAAGTCGTGGTGGCAGTACTTTTTTTGCTGCCTGTTGCCTTTTTTTATTTGCTCTTCTCTTCACCGACTGTATTTTGACAGTTTGGTTTTGTCTTCTTATTGTTGTTCAAACGTTTAACTTTTATTGTGTCGGTCGGCCGCGTCGTCGTAGTTTTTTTTGTTTAAAATATAAATAAGTACACGAGTGAGCAAACAAAAAAATATTGCAACATAACCTCAGCCCAAATTTACGGAACTATTAAGGAAATGCTTAAGGCGTCAAAACAAAAGTCTCCACCTAAATTCAGCTGGTCGAAAGTTTTTCGAAGTGAAAGTCTTATTTTCCTGGATAATGCTTAGATGAAATTGGCGATTTCATGTTAAACATTCTCTTGGCAAAGCAAACTTGTAATAAAAAAATACCATCAAATTTCGAGCGGGTGTTTTATCCACTCGAAAAATCTCGAGTGGATAGTGCTACCCATAACCCATATTACCTGCAGGGCCTGTTCCGGTTATTTAAATTTGTGTAAAAATTTTTCCGCATAAACAACAAGATGTTTTATGCTTTTAACGTGAAAAAATAGCACGTCTGTCATGCTTTTTAAGTTTTGATCCCAACAAGTCCTGATTGAACGAGATATTCAATTCTGGGTTTGCCTATTACCGAAGTGGATAGCATTGGTTGAATGTCGGCGTTTACATTGGACTGAAAAACTTGATTTTTTTGACGGTTCAGTATTCACATCTCACTTCAATGAAAGGGTTGGAGCGAGATATGATAACTGAAATGTAAACAAAAATCTAGTTTTTCAGTCCAGTGTGAACACCGTCCAAGGAAAGAAGAACGGATGCGTTTTTATCTTTGGTCAATTCGACACGAAGCTTATGGAGAAATTTCTAACGACTTTGTTTGCCTCTCGCAGTATGATAATTTAGATCGATATTCATAGACGATGAAAGCATTCTATGCAATAATATCGGAATGTCGTTCCATTCATCTTAGTAGAAGGAGTATTTTTTGTACCCACTTTGTATGAGGAAAAAAATTTGTCTATGTTACGTTGTGACCCCTTAAACCTTCAACTACCGATCGAGACCACGCCCTTACAATGGTTTCCTTGAGCTAAAGCTCCTAGTAATTGCTTGTAAGCCCAAACATATAAGGGTAGATTAAAGAAAAGGGGATAAAGGAATCAATATTTAAACTGTAGTGTCCCTGCATAGGGATTCAACGGAGTGGAATTCTAAACCGTGTTGTCCTTTGGTATAAAAGCAGTTTAGAAGCATCCAATATTTTCCCATAGCCAACCTCACTTTGCAAATTATTGCTTTTTATTTGTTGGCTTTTGCCATATTTTCCTGCGATATCCTGATCTTTTAGAAACAATTCACTACACACTTTTAGTTACCATTTTTGTTCCTCAATCAGGGTCTTTCCGCGACCCGTTTTAAAAAAGCAATTGTTAAAAATAGTTCCAACTATCGATTGACAAACAAAAAAGAACGATTAAACAACTCCGTTTGACTTAAACCTAAATTATTAGCAGTGAACGTATTCAAGTGGCACAAGAAATATTTTTTTAGTTTTTCCTTTTTTTTTTATTTTTCATTATTTTTTTACGATATACAAAAAAATCAAATAGATCTGTCAAAAATGCTGATTTTAACCGTGACCAATATTCCTTTTGTCAACGTTTTTGCACCTTAGTGAAAAAAAAAATTTGTATTTTGATTACTTTCATTAGTGAACAATAAACAACTTTTTCTTCGCGACATAGGATTAACACAAATAGATCGAGAAAGTCCTATATTTATTCGCGAATGTTTAACAAAAAAAAATCATTTGTTGCTGCAAAGTGCACTTCAGTTGAAAAAGGCTAAAAAACTGTCATCGGTGTTTACTATACGAGGAGCTGTTTACATTAAATGTCAACCAGATGGAGAAGCAATAGAGATAAAAAATAATGAAGAACTTAATGGGACTGCCAGGCCTACAGAAACGCTAACTTAAATTTAAATAGCTTCTCAAACTTTAACATTTTTTTTTTCTTTAATATCTTATTAAATTTGCTATTTTTTGATATTTGTTCTTGTTTTTATATTTTGGTTTCATATTTTACATTTAATTTCATACAACTTATTTTTTTTTGTTTTTTATCTGAATTTTGCCGAATTTTGTTGATATTAAAGCATTTATTTTCTGCTCTAGTTTAATGAATGTTTTAAATTTTGGAATAAATAGCCTCGCGTCTGGCGACGGAATATTGCGTTCGATGGTTAACGTTTTGACCAATCAAAGTAATGGTTTAAAATTATGTCATTTAAATGCACAAAGTTTGCTACCAAAAATTGATGAGTTCAGGTTTGTGTTTGGTGGTAGTAGAGTTGATGTGATTTGTGTATCCGAAACATGGTTCACAAACACCCACAGTGATGCTATATGCAAACTAGAAGGATATAAGGTTTTTCGCTCGGATAGACAGGGTCGTATTGGAGGTGGTGTGGCAATATATGTACGTGAAAACATTCCATGTAAACTTAGATATGTTTCTGAAGCTGGTAGTGCAATTGAATATGTTTTTGTAGATTTAGGGTATGGTGAAAATAAGCTACTTATAGGAGCAGTTTACAGACCAAATAAATACATTAGCCTTGGTTCATTTTTTAAGTTTATGGAAGAAATATCTACTCTATCATCCCAGATTTTAATAATTGGTGATTTCAACAGCAATCTCTTGCTTGAAAGAAGTTTAGTGGATGGAATGAGCACTTTTAACTTATTTCCATTGAATACTACTGTTGCAACACACTTTAGTGAATATTCAAGTACACTCTTGGATGTCTGCTTTGTGAGTGATTTGCGTAAGGTTCTCTTCAAAGACCAGCTCTCTGCACCAGGTTTTTCAAGGCATGACCTTATTTATATGGCTTTTGATTTCGATCTCCAGTATTACGATATGACTTTTGAATATAGGGTTAGGTTAGGTTAGGTTAAGGTGGCTGTCAGGAAAACTGCTGACACACTTAGGCCAGAATAGGCCCATTGTGATACCACATAAAGAATGCGAGGTAATCCTCGTTAATTAAACCAGTTGGAGCTTTTAATAAAGCGATGGAGACTCTGAATGTCGATTTTATTTAAGTCACTGGGATCACTGAAGAAAAAATTTCCTAAGTGTGTTTTGCGTCTTTGAGAAAGAGCAGGGCATGAGCAAAGAAGGTGTAGGATAGTTTCTTCCTCCTCCTCGTCGATGCAGCTTCTGCAGAAATCATTTGAAAAGACACCAAGTCTATTGGCGTGTTTACCTATGAGGCAGTGTCCAGTAATGACACCAATTGTAGAGCTAATATGCAATCTGCTCAGAGATAACAAACATCTCGATCGCTTCGGATCCAGTGTTGGCCAGATCTGTTTTGTCGCCAGACAAGTAGTGATACCTGTCCATCTGCTGTTTGTCATCATCATAGAATCTTGCTTAAGCATAAATTTACATGTAGCGATCGGTATTCCAATATTCATCTTGCAAGGTGATATTGGTGTACTAGTTCCTATCCTGGCGAGTTCATCGGCTTTACAGTTTCCTGGAATATCTCTGTGGCCCGGCACCCAGAAAAGGTGAATGTTGAACTGTTCTGCCATCTCCATTAGAGACGATCGACAGTTTCGGGCAGTTACGGAGTTTGTAGAAACAGATCCTAATGATTTAAGGGCAGCTTGGCTATCTGAGAAGATACGGATATTCAAAGTAGATATTACGTTTTCTTTGAGCCAAGATAAAACTTCTTTTATCGCCAGGATTTCCGCTTGGAACACGCTACAATGATCGGGGAGACGGAAGGAGAGACTAATGTTTAGTCGTTCTGAGTACACGCCACCACCTACCCCCTCTTCGGTTTTTGAGCCGTCCGTGTAGAAGTGAATTGCTTCATCTCTCAAGAATTCATTATCTTCCCAAGTGGACCTTGTTGGAATTGTAATTTGAAAATTTTTGCCAAAAACCGGCTGAGGGATAGTGTAGTCGGAGTGTTTAGGGATTGATTCGAATTTGTTCAGAATGATAGTGTGTCCAATAGAGTTATTGGACCATTGAGAAATGGCTCTGAGACGAATAGCTGTGTTCGCCGCCACTTGTTTAGTGTATATATCGAGGGGTGTGATGTTAAGCAGTATGTCTAACGCAGCGGAAGGTGTCGAACGGAGAGCTCCGCTGATACACAAGCAAGCCGATCTCTGTACTTTGCTTAGCTTATCACGATAAGTTATTTTATCTAAAGCAGTCCACCATACTGCCACCCCATAAGTGAGTATCGGTCTGATGACCGCTGTGTATAGCCAGTGGGTGATATGTGGCGACAAGCCCCATTTGTTTCCAATAGCTTTTTTACAGGAGAAAAGTGCCACTGTGGCTTTTCTAATTCTTTCTTGTATGTTTGGTTTCCAGCTCAACTTTTTGTCTAAGATCAGACCCAGATATTTAGCTTGATCTGAGAAGTTAAGTGGAATACCATTTATTGATGGAGGGTCTATGTTCGGAATTTTATATTTCCTTGTAAAGAGGACAAGTTCAGTTTTGTGGGGGTTTACACCTAGTCCACATTTGTCTGTCCATTCAAGTAGTTTGTTGAGAGCGGTTTGCATTAATTCTGTTATGATTTGAAGATGCTTTCCCGATATTGCAATGGCAACGTCATCAGCATATGCAATAACTTTGAAGCCATCCGCTTCTAGATTGACTAGTAGGTCATTAATTGCGATGTTCCATAAGATTGGCGATAGGACTCCACCTTGCGGTGTTCCTCTGCTAACAGATCTTCTAACAGAACATTCACCTAATGTTGAGTTAATTATTCTGCTTCTTAGCATTAGGCTAATTAACTCCCTAAGTGAGCTATCTACATTCAAGCTCTTAAGCGCGGTTGTTATTGCCATATTGCTGACGTTGTTGAAAGCACCTTCGATATCTAAGAATGCAACCAGAGTGTACTCTCTATGATGAAGGGAATATTCAATAGTGCGTACCAAGTTATGCAAGGCCGTTTCTACCGATTTCCCTTTGCGGTAAGCGTGTTGTGCCATAGAGAAAAGATTGGGTTCTATGGAACTACGCAGATGGATATCAATCAGTCGTTCTAGAGTTTTGAGAAGGAATGATGATAGGCTGATAGGTCTGAGATCCTTCGGATTTACATGGGAGCTTTTACCCGCTTTGGGTATGAACACCACTTTAACTTCTCTCCATAAGGATGGTATGTGTGCAAGGTTCATACACCCTTCCAGAATTATCTCAAGGATAGGGATGATGATGTCTGAAGCCATTTGCAGTTCAGCTGGTATTATACCGTCAGGTCCAGCTGATTTATATGGATCGAAGCTGTCGATTGCCCATTTGAGTTTTTCCCTAGTAATCAGACCTAGTTTATTTGTTGTTATTTTGTTAGACTCTATTGAGTCATCACTGCATATATTTTGGGAGCTACCTGGGAAGTGAGTATCTAGTAGCAAGTCAAGTGATTCCCCACAAGATTTAGTCCAAGAGCCGTTGATAGTTTTCAGGGCGCTTGGCATAATGGGATTTGACGAGAGGATTTTTCTCAATCTTGAAGCTTTTGAAGAATCTTCTATTTTGTTACAGAAGTTTCTCCAGGAAGTTCTTTTATTTTTCCTCAATTGTTTTTTATACTTCTTAAGAGATTCTTTATATAAATCCCAGTCAGAGAGTTCTTTGGAATATTTAGCTCGGTTGAAAAGTTTTCTACATTCCTTCCTGAGCGATTCTAGCTCTAAGTTCCACCAATGAGGTTTTTTCTTTCCTCTTATTTGGATAAGAGGACAGGATATGTCCATTGATTTATTGAGAGCTGAGGTGAGATCATTGACTTTATTGTCAAGATCGATTCTGTCTAGGGGGATACGTAATAGGTTAGGTTTAATTAATCTGCTAAGAGTATCTCTATATTTTACCCAGTTAGTTTTCCGATGATTCCGGAAAGCTATCTGTTTCGTAGTTTCATCATTTAGATTGAATTGTATATACCTGTGATCAGAGAAAGAGTGCTCTTCTGATACTATCCAATTCGTGATCTTTTGATGAATCGAGTCGGAGACAAGAGTAATGTCTAATACTTCTTGTCGGTTTCTGGTTATGAATGTTGGTTCATTACCAATATTGCTTACAATGAGGTTAGTACTGAGAATAAAATCAAAAAGTGACTCACCTCGATCGTTTATGTCAGAGCTTCCCCATACTGTATGGTGGGCGTTAGCATCACATCCAATGATGAGGCAGATTTTTTGCCGTTCGGCGTCAGCGATTAACCTCTTTAGCGTGTCGCCAGGGAGAGGGCCCAGGTGGTCGTGACTGAGGTACGCAGACGCAAGCCAGTAGGTACCTTTCTCGGTCTGGAGTCTGACTGCGGTTACGTCTTTATCGCTGTAATCAGGGAGTAAATATACATTAGTGGTACTTCTTACCAATATGCAGGATCTGGGATCACCTTTGTCCGTTGCATGCAGCAAGTAGTAGTCAGAAGTCCTGAGTCCTTGAATTGTGGATTTGTAAATCCAGGGTTCTTGGATCAGGACGACATCTTCCCCATTTTTCTTTATGCGGAGAAGAAGGGAGGCTGAAGCCTGTTTTGAGTGCTGGAGGTTAATCTGAAGTAGTTGCAGCATCATCGCTACTTTCCTTCAGATCCGCCCCCACCACGGTTTCGTTTAGCTCCTCTTCAGATTCTGACTCAGAAGGTGACCGTAGGAGATCATCCTCACTGAGCAGAAATTCGGACATGCGGTTAGCCTCCATGTCAGAGAAGCTGTCAATATTGGTAGCCTCAGGAGGCGGGTTAGTAGGGCATATTCTCGTGTTGGACGTACTCGGTGCATCTACTTCCATTGCTGGTTGGTCGATGCAACGAGTATTTTCCTCCACAGAGGATATGACCTGTGACAGTAGAGGTGAAGGTGTTTCCTCATCTTTTTTGTAGACTTTCAGGATAGCGGTAGTCCAACCAAACCTAATAACACCTTGAGTTGACACTAGGGGAGCCAGAGATTCCTTATTGAGTACCATGATGGCAGATCTATAAGGACCAACTGGATCTTCTAGCTTCGCAACCTTCCAGTCGTGAGTAGGGAGAGTTGGATTACCGTACCTGATCATCTTTAGGATTGTATCCTTGCAGGATAGATTTGCTGGGATTCTGATGCGAGCTCTAGGTCTGCAAGGAATGTCTTCCTTAGCCACGACTTCGAGCTTAGCACCAGGCCATAGCCCCTCTAACCTACTAACAGCAAGCTTATATAGATCATATGATCTCTGGTCATCAAAGGCGACGAGTTTGGCCCTACCCTGGTACCACCCTGCATCTTCAAAGACAACAGGCTCTCCTGGATTCTCCATTATAAGAGTCCAGTACGATTCCTGGAGTTTATTTGAGACCGTCGTCCATTGATCAGAAGATATCATACCATCCACATTGCTTCTGTCGATAACAGCTACAATAGTCTTGTCCTTTAGCACGTCACTAAAGGACAAGTCTTTTTTAGCATAGGAGGTGTTATGCACCTTTGGTTTTTTGGGGTTCGGAGTGCCTCCCTCTACAGACCGTTGTCGCTTCGACGAGAAGTCTTTGCTGGTCGTAGGTTTAGCAAGAATGTTCCTAGCCCAAGCGAGTTTAGCGGATTGCTTTGAGTCTAGATCGGTCATTGGCACACTTCCAATGACTTTTTCTATTCTCTCTGCGGCCCGCCTCTCGCTGCGTGATGCGTTTTTGTTTCCCTCGCTGGTGGAAGATGAGCTGTTTGTCACAGTTCTGCCGTCAGGGAGGGAACCCTCCATCGTGTTCGGACGGGGTCTGCTCTCACCAGTGGTAATATCGCGCGTCGCAGATATTTTTCTTGTCAGAACAGCCCCCTTCGAACTCGTGAGAGGTCTAGGAGTGGGTTTAGAGCCAAGCGTCATGGCTATATTCCCACGATTTTGTGTAAAGAGTGTTTTTGCTTCCGTACCCTTTGGGACTTGACCACCGTCAGCAGAGGAGAGGCTGACAGTCGCAGTCTCACCACTACTAACGCTGGGCAAACCCACCGAGTACGGATTGGATATAGTACCAGCAGGAGGTACACCTCCTCCCTTACTAGTAATAGCGTCTAGACTGTGAGTCGTTTCATCATTCCTAGGAGTGCCTGGGATGATGGTCGGCTCAGCAGTCCCACCGCTCTTCACTTCTTTGTGGATGGACAATTTTGTATTTATCGCTGGCGACTTAACCTCACCTGAGGTCAAGCCCTCGCCGGCAGTCGCGACACCTGCCGACTTTTGAACGTATATCCCCGTTCGATTTTGTTTTCTTTTATTCTTGCTTTTGTCCATATTTGTTCAAGTTTTCTAACATTGAGGTTTTTTGTTTGAGTTATGTTGGTTGTGTGACTCTGCAGCTGGATTGCTGGAGAACCCCACGTAAGCACCCCCACCACGACAAGGTCAACTCGTAGGAGGTGTTGAATATAGGGACTTCAAACATATTGAATACGATGTCCTAGAACAAAATTTGCGCTCCATTGATTGGGATTACATTTATTATTTACCCTGCCCCTCTGATCAAATAGAATTCATTAACACTCAAACCTCATCTTTGTTTAATACTCACGTTCCTGTGCGTAAACGTACACAAAAACATGATCATAAGCCTTGGTTTACTCTGGAAATTCGTCAGTTAATGCAGCTAAGAAATTGTGCTTTCAATAACTGGAAAAACTATAGATTGGAGGTATTTCGACAAAATTATCGAACGTTACGTAATACAGTGGTAAGCAAGATCCGAGCCGCGAAAACAACAATACTCTCTGCTAAATTGAATCCATCTCTGGGCGGTCGGCAATTATGGAATAATCTTCGTCAGATTGGTATTGCAGAGAATAAAAAATCCGGTTTCCCTAATGAAGTTAGTGTGGATGAACTTAATAAAAAATTTGTCGAGCTACCTTATCCTTGTGTTCCAATAGTCTCACCTCAAAACGATGATGTAAATGCGTTCTATTTCACAAGGGTTGATAGTACAGATGTTGTAGAAAGTTTTTTGTCGATTAAGTATAATGCTATGGGTATTGATGAAATGCACCCAATTTTCCTTAAGGCAATACTGCCCATACTTTTACAGTATGTTACACATACTTTCAACACTATTCTTACAACTGGCGTTTTTCCTGATCAGTGGAAGTTGGCAAAAATAATACCAGTTGAAAAAGGTTCAGGAAGTAAAGATTTTAGACCTATTTCCATACTTCCTTTCTTGTCAAAGGTTTTTGAAAAAAATCGTTCAAAAGCAAATAAATTTGTATCTTCGCAGGAATAATTTTCTATCACCAAGACAGTCCGGTTTTAGGGAAAAGCACAGTTGCGCTACAGCTCTAATCAACGTTATCGAAGACATGAGATTAGCTTTAGACAATAGATATATAACTTTCCTGGTACTTTTGGACTTTTCAAAAGCCTTTGACACGGTTGACCATTCTAATCTTTGTGGAAAATTATCAAGATTGTACAATTTTTCAAACTCAGCAGTTCAACTGGTTAACTCTTATCTCCAAGATCGGAAACAAGCTGTTATGTTAAATGGCAATTTATCAAACTTTCTCCCTACAACAAGAGGCGTTCCACAAGGTTCGATCTTGGGTCCTCTTCTATTCTCCCTCTATATCAATGAACTCCCTCAAACAGTTTCTGAATCAACTGTTCAAATGTATGCTGACGACGTTCAAATTTATAAAAGCTGTTCTCTTGGACAAGTTAATAATTGTGTCATCGATATCAACTATGACTTACAAAATATTTCAAATTTTGCTAAGAGTAATGGACTTTTTCTGAACCCTTCCAAGTCTAAGTGTCTTATTATTTCTAAGAAACCTCTTGACTCCTCTCAGTTCCCACAAATTAAACTAGATGGGGCTACAGTAGAATATGTCGAGACTGCAAGGAACTTAGGATTAACATTTAATCGGACACTAACATGGGATACGCATATAAACATAACCATTGGGAAAGTATATGGAGTACTCCGCAGACTGTGGCAATCACATTATTATACACCACCTAAAACAAGGCTAATGCTTGCTAAAACCATGATCGTACCTATACTATTATACGGGTGTGAAATTTACTGCAATTGCGACGAAGTAAGCAGAAGGAAACTTAATGTGGCTTTTAATAGTATAGCTAGATACATCTATGGTCTAAAAGATTTGATCATGTTTCCTCTTTCTCAAAATCTATATATGGTATTTCATTTGATAATCTAATCCGCTATCGAACGTTAATCTTGCTGTTTCGGACTATGCTCACTCATCAGCCTTCTTACATTTTCTCCAGAATACAAATGACCTCATCAATTCGATCTCAACAAATCTTACAATTTCGTTTTACATGTTTAACTTCCGAACGACAATTTTTCGTCCATTCATCGCGGCTATGGAATAATCTCCCACGAAAAATAAGGGTAAATAGAACCTTGAAGTGTTTTAAAAAAGAACTAAAGGCACACTTTTCCTTACAGTAAAACCTGCAGAGTATGAATGTTTTTATCAACTTTCATCAATTTTATAAATTTTTATAAAAAATTAATTAATTTTATTAATAATTAATTTTCAGATAATTGTATTTTTTTTTTTTAATTTTAAATAGATGTAGGTATATACGTACTATGTTTATATATATATATTTTGTTTCCCTTTTTTGAAGCTATTTTAATTATCTTTTACATTTGTATATAAAGCTATGATTAATTAAAAATCAATGCTTGTATTAGTTTATAAGATATTGTATCTTAATATGCAAGCATGCCAATAAATGAATAAATGAAATAAATGAAATGAAATGAAACGGCCGCCGAGAGTCGAATTCCATGGCAGTACACGAGAAAACCACGTGCAAACGTTCTCGGCAAAATGACGCCAGTAAATTTTCATTATCGTCATCGAGCAGTTCTTGTCTTTGTCAGTCTACTACACTGTCAGTCAGTTACACGAATTGTATTTTTGTACTTGTTTGATACTTAAATCCTAGGACCTTGATTTGGATCTATAACAGCAAGTGAATTATAAACATTATTATACTATATCTAATAAGAGCGACAAATGAATTATGAATATAAATGAGACTAAGGCCACGGGACCGATGGCGCAGGGTTATAAGTCCATAAGCCAAACATCCTTAATGGGCTTTTTGCTCACTTGGGTGGGTTAGAAGTCCATAAATGCATAATGAACTAATAACTCAATTAAGTGGGCCAAAATCCCAGGGGGAAGTGGGTCGAAAGTTCTTAGTTTTTTTTTTATAAAGTGGGTCAAAAGTCCATACTTTAATCAAAAAATGCAATAGAAACTTTACATACACCCAACCTCGCACCTACTCCTATAGTGAGCCCAAGCAGGGGGGTTTCAGACATACCTCACTGTTTGTCCGCTGTAATCCTGGGTGCATGCACTGTATTTATTTATTTTGTATAACTCTGAGCAGGTATTGCATAAAAATTTTTCCGGACTTTTGGCCCACTTAGGTCTTAATATCTTAATAGTTCCGTTGACATGTTTCAAGGCACTGGTTCCGATGAGAAAAAGAATCGTTCCATATCCGCTCCGGTTTTAGAACTGTTTTGCGCAACTCTACTTTGAGTTCCTATATCTCTTGTCATGAAATAGGATTTTCAATTAAAGTCGTTTGGCTTTGAGAGAAAAACTTAGGTCTATTTCATGTCTACGAAAAATTGTTATGAGCCAGGGAGAGTTGTAAGTCACTGTTTCACGAGCTATCACAATACGATTTTATATATTTCATTTAAACAATCGACTTGATCTTATTTTCTATAATTAATGCTAACCTGCATCATTGCCTAACAAAGCCTATAACTCTTTCCACTATTATCCATTTTCAATTAGCGCTATATTAAACTCTTGCTCAATAGCAGGTCAATGTCTGGCTGTTAGGTCTAAGTAATAGTGTAAACAATAGCATCGATAAACTAGCCACTAACTTTATTCAGTAATTTTTTAATGTCAATTTTCTATTTAGTAAGTATTCACACTTCTTAAATTGCAAAATAAAAATCCACGAATTTTGGTTAGAAAATTAAGACTTTAACAGTTTAAGCAATACTTAAAAAGCCCAAATCTAAAATAACGGGTGATTTTTTAAGAGGTTTAGAACTTAAAAAAAAAAAACACAAAAAATTCGAAAAAATGAATGAAATATTTATTTGAATCGATAGTTTGAACCTTGCAATTTAATGTTTAAAGATAATTTCATGCAAATGTTGACCGCGGCTGCGTCTGCGTCCCATCCGCTGAGTCCAATTTTGGCATACTCTTTCACACATATCGGCCGGTATCTCACGAATGAATACATGGATGTTGGCTTCCAGTGCGTCAATCGAAGCGGGCTTGTCCCTATAGACATTAGCCTTGACATACCCCCACAAAAAATAATCTAATGGTGTCAAATCGCACGATCTAGGCGGCCAATTGACCGGCCCGAAACGTGAAATTAACTGTTCACCAAACTCGCCTCGCAATTGCGCCATTGCTTCGCGTGCTGTGTGGCATGTGGCACCGTCTTGTTGAAACCACATATCATGCAAGTCAAGAACTTCCATTTCGGGCAAAAAAAAGTTTGTTATCATCGCTCGGTAGCGTTCACCATTGACAGTAACGCTGCGATTCGCATCATCTTTGAAGAAATATGGCCCAATAATGCCGCCGGCCCATAAACCGCACCAAACAGTGGCTTTTTCGGGATGCATTGATAGCTGTTGCAATGCTTCTGGCTGATCTTCACTCCAAATGCGGCAATTATGCTTATTTACGTACCCGTTCAACCAAAAATGAGCCTCATCGCTGAACACAATTTTTCGATAAAAAAGTGGATCCTCGGCCAGCTTTCCAAGAGCCCATTCACCAAAAATTCGGCGTTGTGGTAGGTCAGCTGGCTTTAGTTCTTGCACCAGCTGTATCTTAAAAGGCTTTACGCCCAAATCCTTCCGCAAAATTTTCCACGTAGTGCTGTAACAAAGGCCTAACTGCTGGGAACGGCGCCGAATCGACATTTCGCGGTCTTCTGTCACACTAGCTGATACGGCCGCAATATTTTCTTCACTACGCACAGTACGTAAACGTGTTGGTGGTTTAATGTCCAACAAAGTAAATTTGGTGCGAAATTTGGTCACAATCTTCCGAATAGACTGCTCAGAAGGTCGAGAATGCCGACCATAAAATGGAAGCAGCGCGCGATGAACATTTCGAACCGAGCACGAATTTTGATAGTAAAATTCAATAATTTGCAAGCGTTGTTCATTTGTAAGACGATCCATGGTTAAATTGCAAACCAAACTGAAGCTGTTTGACAGTAACACAAGGTACTAAACACACGTCAGCTGTCAAAACCAGTGCTGCCAAAACCAAACCAGCTAAAAAATCACCCGTTACTTACTTATTAATGAAAGTCAAAGGCGTTTTCGCATTTTGTCATCGAGTGATGCAAATCCCTTTGCATTTGTTCCTGTCTTTTGTTTTTTGTTTGATTTGTTTTTGTCTTTTGTACACGATTTTGTCCATAAGTGACTTAATTGCGCCGAATGAACAAGAATTTCAACGATGAATATGCATTCCTGTATCCTGTATATACCTGTATCCATCCTATCATCATCACATCGATCATCTGAATTCAAATAGTTCTTGCATTAGTTTCTCTATAAATCAATCCAATTAAGATATGTTACTACTTTATGATAGCCATGATTTATTTATTAATTCATCATTCTATAAGCAGCTTTTGATCTTTTCGAATGGTGGTCAGCCACAATACTCGTAAGTTCTTGATCATAAATTTATTTTTTATCAGACAACAAGACTGTCGTAAAAGCTGTAAATTGCCCTCCCTCTTGGATGCATCAGTGTTCTTCCTAACCCCCCCCCCTCCCCTCAAACAATGTTTGCTCTAAAATCTTATAGAATGACACTAAAACAATCAAAATTGTTGTGAATGCATCTAATGGATTGGAATGACCAACCAAATGATGATGATGAACACACGAAAAACTCATAAACGTTTCGGCCGCCATTGGGGTTGCAATATAATTTTTTTACAGCAATGCCGCTAAGCGCGTTTTTGTATTTACTTTGTGTTTTTTTTTTTTACGACAGCAACTGCTGCGTAGAGCGCATAAGCATAGGTAGTTTTGATGACCACTGTCACCGATTGAGAGACAAGAATTTACGAACTGGCGCCGGGAACAGTAAAAATGTCATAACACGTCAAACATAACCGTTTAACAAATTTCATCGAATGTCAAGTTGTAAGCAAAGCAGCATTGCAACATCGCAGGCCCAGCAAGATCA
The DNA here is from genome assembly GCA_946251815.1 of Dasysyrphus albostriatus. Taxonomy (NCBI): domain Eukaryota; kingdom Metazoa; phylum Arthropoda; class Insecta; order Diptera; family Syrphidae; genus Dasysyrphus; species Dasysyrphus albostriatus. Next base: position 203,591,382 of record OX276335.1, read on the forward strand.
ACAAAGCATGTGGTAGTGTTTCAACGCAGTAAACCCATCTGCTCCCATCGCGTTTGACGTGCCGCAGGTTTCGTTTATTGGACCACATTTTATAGGAATATAAAACAAAACTTTCAATTAAGTTGTCATTTTACTATACGATACCGTTTTTCTTTCGAGATTGGACAAATTAAAAGCATTTAAATCCGGACTATGTATATCAGAGATTTTATTTCAACTTGGGGACATTCTAAATTTAACGAGCTTTTAACTAGCTTCAAAGAGTTATGCTGGCTATATACGACGTTTGTACTACGTATAAAATAACTTTATTAAAAATTCGGTTTTATGGTTCAAAACATACAGACATACGTTTATAGCGCCCCCTAACGGTGTGGCAATTTTGTATTCTAGGGTCGTGCACTTGAAGACTTTAGGGTGTGCAAAGTGTGTTGTGATTACTTCCGCGTGCGAACATCACATTCGTCTTATTAAATGGGCAATAAAATGTTTCTTTTATTTTTTTCTTTTCGGTACAATCCAATACGCCTTTATTCCTTGAGTATATTCATCCTCTCCAGAGGTGTTAAGAGTAAAGAAATGACTCGAGTGGAGGAGTTGAAATCTTTCCAATTCTTCAACAAAAAACAAAACGCCAGTGGCTAACTTTTGCAATGAACATTGAACATTTTGTTGGCTCGCTGCACCGAGCGAGCAATTTCGATGGTGGAGGAGTTGCGCATGCGCGTCGCCGTCGATTTATGAACTCTGTGTGGCTATGGCCGGCTGTCAGATATGTTCACATTTCATAAATTTAAACTTTGTAAAGGAGACGGCCTATGGTAGGTACAGTGTGCCATATGGTAAATATGGACAGGCACAACAACCTGTTGCGCTCATCCCAGTGGGCTGGATGTAATGGGCAGATTTAAGCATCGCTATCAGCCTCCTCCGCTTGTACGAGTACGAGTATGAGCATTATACATATCGCGGATGCGATTTGTCATTTTTCAAATTTGAAATCCAGCGGCTTTCGTTTGTCTTTCGGGCTTAAGCAGAGAGCAGCAGAGCATAGCATAAGAAATTTGCCTTCTGGTTAAGATATAGCAACATGGAGTCGGGTCGGTATATTATCCGTTTGGTGGTCGCACGTTTAGTTACACACATATCCTGTCTAGTTTGGTGTCAAAGGTTATCTTGGCCAATAAGGTAATTGGTTGGACGTTTGTTTTGATGCGATAAATGCCCATCTTTGGCTACTTGAAAAATAATGGCGTGAATTGCAAGTCAGTTAGATGATTGAAGACCTGACCGCCTACTGTCAGATTTTGTATGTTTGTGTTGTCGTTAGTGAAGCAATGGAAGAAACATTTTTTGTAACAATCAAAAATATGTGGGGGTAAAGGATATTAAAGGGTAAAAGTGTAGCTGGAAGAGTCATTTTTGTATGATATTAGTTTAAAATTGCAAAAAATATGACGAAAAGGTTATTTGTGATTTTTGTTGATGTGTCAAACGGAGTTCTCTCCAGCCATCTCTGATGAATATACATAAGTTCAATGCACATTGCACTTTACTGATTATGAGATTTGGAGAATTGAATACAAATTTTGAGTTTTTTGAAGGATAGCACTGAGCTCATAAGCCATCAGCTTTAAAGTGGTTTGGGAATGTGTAGACAGAGGCATATTCCTTAGCTAAGATCGGTGCAACGAATTCCTTAATGAGACCTGAAAACTTGATTAAAAACAAAGAGGTCCGAAAATTGGGAAGAACTCCAAAAGCTGAGGCCAAACTATTACTTGGTTACTACAACCGAGTAAGCTTCACAAATATCTGCATCAGTCTAAGTAGGTTCAACTTTAGCATTATAACGGTTCTTCTCACGGGTGACTGCAAGCTAAAAAGGCACCTATAAGTATTTTTGGTTTAGTACGCAGTGTCACTTGCAGATTTTGCTGCATCAAGAGGCAACACTAGACCATATATTTAGAAACGATGCAATTATATCAGAAAGGAAAACATACCTGGGAGCCTGGGACTTTACCAGGTAGAAGAGAGTGATCTTTCCTCCCTGAAGGTTTCTCTAAATGAATATTTGGATTATTTTACCAAATTTATTTTTTATTATTTTTATTAAAATAATAGACCGAGAGCCAACGACATTAAAATGCAAGTCATTTGTGTAGAACTCTGAGTTATTTCAATGGTGGCTTTTGAGGTGTTGAGCCGAGTGTTAGCCTATTGTAACACGTGTTGAACAGGAGTAAGATTTTACTTAAAATTTTTACATCGACTAATTTCAAATTCCTATTGGTGGGGGGAAAAGCGTACAGCGTAAGCGTGCATTGAAATAAATCGATACAAAAATTGTGCGTCAAATTTTACACGGGTTCGACACGTGTTTAGGTAGGCAGACCAGCATTCATTGGTTCAACACCTCAAAGGCTATTACTGATATAGCTTACAATGTTATACAAATGACTTGACTCAAATTGGATACGAAATTTGGAAATTAAGTCAAAACCTAACGAACACACCCAACTGGAAACAGTTGGAAAAACTCTGAAAAGGCAAAAGTATGAAAATGTCAAAGGTCAATGTAAGTATAAAGAAAAAAAAAAAAACAACAAAAACAGGCAGTTTAAATTCAAAAATTAAATAAGCTGTCAAACAATATTGGAAAATTACTAATAAAAATACTTTTCTGTGATCTGCGAGATTATCTCAGTTCGGCTAATAGCTATCATTCGAGACTTCACACGAATCAGGGCTCAAAGCTCATTAAGACCAAAGTTCAAGGGCAAGAAAGCTAATTTTTTTTTTCAGAAAAATCTATAAATCAATAGAACTATCGCCACCTGATTAGAAAAACTATTACAATTTTGGAGATAGTAATGTTTCGAGGAAAATTGATCAAAAAATGGCAGAGTTAAAAACAAAATGACAAAACTAAATATTGGCAGAGAATTATGCTTTGACGTATTAAGCTGGAAAAAGGGAAGCAGCCCAAAACGATTGACCACATTTGGAGGTTAACATTCGCCTCGCTATTGCCGAAATACGGACAAATATTGGAAAAGTCATCGAAAATGGGACCTCCAGATTGTACCAAGTCAGACCTATGCACTCATATTTAAACTATATAATGGCAAAAAATTATCTTTCGAATTAAGTTAATTTCATGTCAATTTAAAAAAATCATCTTGGTTTTATTCCGTTTCAAAGTTCTATACCTCAAAAAAAAAATAGCTTTTACATATGTAGGTACTTAAGGGCAAGGTTTTGGATTCACGCAAGAAACAAATTCTGAGATAACAATCAAACATGACATTAAGATGATGCAGAACACACAGAACACACCACCAAAAATGGGTGGCATAATTCTGTCTATCTGCTTGTATCTTTATCTACAGCCTAAACTCCTGAAGCGATTTTCTTCAAATCTTGAGCTTAAGGTTTTTTTGTGAATTCTTTTTTTTTTTCTTAGCTTCAAAAATAACGGTACTTGCCATAGGAAAAGCTTCTTAAAAACAGCTTCAGCTATTGTTTTTTGATTTTCAATTTTATGATGATATTTATCTATTTTTTATGAAAAAGCTCCTTGGAAATGTTTATAATACTGCATTTCAAAATTTTGAAAAAAAAAATATAAAATTTGTTTTTTGAAAGTTCAATAATCTAAAAACGATAGATACTTAATACTAAAATTGCTTTATTTAGCGCAACTCGCTAATAACCAGTTACACTGGTCGAAAAAATTGATTTTTTTTTGTTATAGAAAGCAAATAATACTTTTCTATAGGTTTTTGGTGTGTTGAACTCGAATCTGAAGTTAGAAAAATTCCATCAGGCTACGTTTTAATGAAATCAAAAAACACTGCTGTTTTCAAAGTTGTATTGTAACGCGGGGTAAACTTTTTCAAGAAAATTTAAAATGTTTTTTAAAAGAACTAATTTTTTTCTTATGAATCTTCCCGTTATCTTTTTTCGCCTTTGAGTAGTCCACAGTTAATTGAAAACCTTTCAATTATGGTATAATTACAATGTTAGCGAGAATCGGCACACATTTTTGGGAGCTGGTTCATTTCTCAACATGAATGTGTCATATACAGCGTTGAAAAGGTATTTTTGAGTACATCATCTTATTACAGTAGTCACTCGATAATGTGAACTAAATAAACAAAGCATTTTCGGATATTAGAGGGATTCACATTACTGGAACGTTTTCAATTCTCATTTGACTGATTAAAATAATCTTTATATTCATTGAAAACAAATTAAATTTAAATTAAACTGATTTGTTTTTCAGCAGAGAAGATCTGTTGAAATTTGAACTGAGTTACGTAGTTCCAATTGCTTTTTAGTCACTTGAAGAATGCATTTTCCATTTTAGGCAAATTGGATTTCTTAAGCGTCTTTCTCTTCACAGGTCCTGATTCAGTTTTCTTGCAATGTTCCAACACCTTCTTGAAATTCAATTTTATTCCCGTAATTGTGGACCAGGTCCAGGACACCATATTTTCAGCTATCACGTAAAATTTGACAATTATCTTTTATAGATAAAACCGATGTGCTTAATGTTTAGGTGCATTTGCCACATGTAATTACAATTTTACTACGCAAGGGGACCCAGACCAAAGATAAACAAACACAAATCTGATAAACAAAAATCACACAAATGTTTAATATACACACATTACTCTCCAGCCCGCAGCTGCATTCAATATTTCTTAAGATGTGTCTAAACAAATAACAGCTAACCGGTACCTTTAAATTGCGTTCACGAAATTCACATTAGCTATAGAGTCTACAAAAATTCGAAGTCCACATTTAAGAGATTATAATGTAAATTTTTGGCGATTCACATTTTTGAGAAATTTTGAGGGACTACTGTATATTGCTATTAAGCCCTATGCCATAGTAGCCTAGGAAAATTAGATAACAAAATGGCAAAACTACGGAAAAATTCCGACAAAGCTGAATATTGGTAGAGAGCTTTGTTTTGACGTTTTAAGCATTTTCTGAAAAGTTCCTTAAATTTTTGGCTTAACTGTTAAAGGGGTTAAATACAGTTTTTTTTTTCTTAATTTCTCGAAAACTATATGTTTTTTGGAAAAATGTGAAGGTACAAATTGTAGCTTATGTCATTCTAAACAAAAAAGATTAACATACTTTTTTTCATACAAGCTAAAGATTCTGAAAAAATTATGCAAGAACTTCATGGTGGATTAAATTTTGTCAAAAAATTTATTAAAACTTCCATAATCGATGGGCTAAGGTTTTTGTACGATTTGAGTTTGGCTATCTCTTCTTTACAAAACCAAGTTTTTGGGGTGCTCGGAGGTTCAAGACCATGATTGGTTTTTGTTCAGCTACTCGATACAATTTTCTTTTACATACAAATCATAAAAAATAACATTTAGACAATAAAATTATCTAAAAAATGAGACATTAACGCACTCTGTAGGTCTATTAATCTTGAAGTTATAACGTATCAAAGTAACACTTTTTATTTTGTACTGTAAATGGACAAAAAACGATTTTTTGTTAATATCTCAGCCGATATAATTAATAAAAAAAACAAATGCGTTTATATTAATGCTCATAAAATTTTGAATAAAAACGATTGTAACACTTTTTTTCGTAGGAGCAATAGATTTTGAGAAAAACGCGCGCAAACGATATAATAAGAGCTTTTCACTGTAATGAATATTTTTCTTCATTTTGCCTTGGTAAAATAGGTAATGAGCGCGTTTGTGCGCGTTTTTCTCAAAATCTATTGCTGCTACGAAAAAAAAATTGTAATCTTTTTTGTTCAAAATTTTATAAGCATTGATATAAACTCATTAGTTTAGCAAAAAAAACTTATATCTGCTGAGATATTAACAAAAAACTAAATGTTATTCTTTCATGATTTCGCTGTGAAAAGAAATTTCATCGAGTTGTTGAACAAAAACCAAATCACTATCTTGTTCAAGATGGCGGTCTTCTTTTTACCCCGGACACCCCAAAACTGGGTTTTATAAAGAGGAGATGTAACCAAACTCAAATCGTAAAAAGTTTTAGCCCATCGATTAATTAAATTTTAATAATTTTTGTTGACAAAATTTACTCCACCGTGAAGTTCTTGCATGATTATCTCAGAATCTATTGCTTGTATGAAAAAATGTATGTCAATCTTTTTTGTGTAGAATGACATAAAATACAATTTGTACCTTCACATTTTTTCAAAAAAACTTATAGTTTTCGAGAAATTTAGAAAAAAAACTGAAGTTTACCCCCTTAAACCCCCCCCCCCCCCCTAAAAATTTACGGAACTTTTCAGGAAATAAGATGTCAAAACAAAGCTCTTTACCAAAATTCAGCTTTTTCGAAATTTTTTCGAAGTGAAATTCTAATTTTCCTAGGCTATAGGGCTCAAGAGATATTCGGATGATATTGAGGAAGACAATGTGCAGAGGTATGGAGTTGCATTATTTTTCATTTGAGTACTTTGAAGCCGTATATCTCGTGAACCCCATGACTTAGAGCTTAACGGGCATATAGATAGGCTTAAGATAGAACTCCCTATCAAAGATAAATTAAATGCATGATTGGGTCGCACGTAATTGCTCTTATGTTCAAGGGGCTGAGGGTTTAAGAAAATTATATGTAAAGAGATGGAAATTATGAGAGAAAAATTTTAAAAGCATGAAATACGATATTAAATGAGCAAAAAAACTTCGTTGAGAGTTTGAGATGAAAAACAAGAACGCCATCTTAAATTTTTATTGAATATGATCATGGATAAAAAATTTTAGATCTTTTTCTTAAACAAATATTTTTTTATATACATATGTATAAAACACCTAAAATATTTTTAAAGAAAATTTTTGGTATGCAAATCTTAAGTATTTATTTATGTACAAGATTCGTAAAAAATTGTCAATCCGTTTTTGAAATATCGGATTTTCAAAAAAAAAAAAATTAACTTTTCTTAAAAATCTAAAAAAAATTATCTGAAGTTTGTAAATTCAATATTTATCTCAATCCGTTTAGCCAAGAAAATTCAAAATAAAAAAACACGTTCTATGACAGGTAAATACAATTAACAGTTGCTTAGTGCGAAATTGTATAATTTTTGTAGTTAATCGTATTACGTTTAGTATATGGAAAAAGTTTAATCGAAATCGTAGGAGTCGTTTTTGAGAAAAAAACATATTTTCCTTTCCGGTTTTTTAACTTTTGTGTGGAAGGTACCATTATTTTTTCATGTATGTACATTTTTTTCAAATAATATTTTAGAGAGTTTTTAAAAACTCTTAAGTATCAAGTTTCAAAAACATCGACTATATCATATTGAAATTGTTGTAAGACTTACAACAATTTCAATATAATCTAGACCACAAATTTGTTCATTTAACAGATTAACTTGTTAAAAAAGTGTTTTTTATCGACTATATCGTTTTCGAAATATTGGATTTTCAAAAAAAAATTTGAAATATTTTTTAAAAGTCATAAAAAAACTATTTTTTTTAATTCAAGTACACCAAAATATTCATAGTTATTGGAAGCCTCTTTATACAAAAATTATTGAAATCAGTCCTACTGTTTTGAGAAAAATAGAAAATTATAAAAAATAGTTCCTTGGAAAGTACCATTAATAACCATTTTTTGACAAATGGGTTACCACCCAAAGAAAGTTTTTACTAAAGGTGATTTATTGAATTTTGTTTAAGAAAAGTTGTCGAGGCGTTTTAGAGAAAAATACGATAGTGTAAAATTACCAAAAAAAATTTGTATGGCAGGTACCGTTATATTTGGTTCTAAAAACAATCACCAAAAACCACTTTGTACCAAGTTTGAAGAAAATCGATCGGGCCGTTTAGACTGTAGACGAACAGACACACAGACATATAGACAGACAGACAGTAGACAGACACAATTATGCCACCCACTTTTATGGTGTTCTTTATCATCGTAATACCATGTTTGATTGTTATCTGAACGTTTTTTTTGCACGGATCCAAAGCACAAAAAACTAATAGCGCAGAGTTTTGTGTACCTTGTGTTCATCACAATATATATTCGTGCAGTTCACAAATTTCGTGCAATTAACGAAGAAAATGATTACGAAAGTATTTCGTAGCGATTTTACGAAATATTTTTTTTGGTTGTACACTGGCTTCCGCCTATTCTGGTTCTACCTTAAAATTTGCATGACAGGACGCCTGCTGATCTTTTATAAGAATACTATGAATAGGGCCACTTTGAGTTTCTTTGTCAAAAAAATATTTAATAAAGTTAAGTTTATTCATCGTGCAGGACTGCCAAATCTAAAAAGCTATTACTCCCGCGGTTCTTATTTCTTTTTCGTGGATCTTATTGTCATTTCCAAATGGAAAATAAACCCGTAGTTGCTTTTCCCTTTAATTTTTTGATTTTTTTTTTAAATTTATTTTCCCGTGAGTAGGAGCAAAACCTGCATAAGGCTATTATGAGGACCGAAAAATACGTGCTCATAGGTGTGTGAGATTCTTAATACACTAAAGCTACCTCCACTTTCCGATTGCAAAAGTTGAAACTTATCTAGCAATTTATTTTTAACGAAGTTAAGTAACGTTTTGCAAATTCCTTTCCTAGAAAGCTCCTGCTTATTCCGCGATAAGCGATTTTCTGTTCAACTCACCAAAGCGAAAGGTTTTGTTCTTCGCAGACGGAGTACTAAATTCGACTCTTCAAGTATGTCAGTAATCGTTGAATTAGCGCGTTCTAATAGCCAATTTCTATTTCTATATTTCCCGCGAAAAATTTTGTTTCTTCCCGAACCGTAGGAATCCCGAGATCCCTGTGAAGATCTTCGTTTCTCATATACCACCGAGAATTTTTAAATGACCTTAGCAATTATTTTTCAAACGTTTGTAGGTTATTTAAGTTTGTATCACAGGTACAACTCTCAGAGCCCCATGGGGGTTATTGCCGCGTGTCTTCTTACGCTGCACCCCATTTACAATCTTGAGCTTTTACTATCGAGTTTCATGTCTGTAGTTTTTTTAGACGAAAAGCTGTTTTTCAAAAGGAGTTGGTAGGTTTTCAGCAGAAGCATCCTCCGTTAGGCTGTTGAGGAGTCATAATTAAACTCACAGATTCTTTTCTTAAAATAGTTGTTGAGACGATTAAAAACTGCCTTATCACCTGGAACTGTCGTAGCTGGCCATTTTCTTCGAGCTTTTCATTTTTTCAATATCAGCTCCTTGAGTTCATTAATTGAGTTCGAATTAGTTGAATCACTTTCTTCTGCAGCATGTTTCAAATCAAAAAATCAAAAAAATTATTTGCATAGGGGATCTTTGGCTTATAAAAATTTCAAGTTGATCTCTGAATTCGTTCCATTAATTCATCACTGTTTTGACCAAATAAGCTTTTAAAATCCTATTTAGACTTTTGATGGTTTGTTTCCATTAATATCAGTATGCGCGGCACAGTAGCCTATTTAATTTTATTAAGTTTTCAATTCCGTCTTTATAATAATATTAAAATGTTTAATGCAACAAATAGAAATATACTAGAAAAATTCTTATTTTTTATATTTATCTATCAACTGAGGATTTTTTTTTTATATTTAGCCAAGTCCATAGCTTTGTTGCCACATCAAGAAACCGCCTCTCAATCGTTTCTCGTATTTCATTTGTTATCAGTAAATTAAAATTGGCACTTAATACGTTCCAAATCAGGTACTTCGCACCAACGAAAGATCATGAGATGTCATGCACATAATCCCACACGCCACCTCACAAAACGAACAAATCGAAGCCAACAACGACTCGGCTTGGCCCGGCCTGGCCCATCTTTGGCCTGGCCTCTATGGAGCATTCCTTAATAAAATGAACAAAAACAATTTAATACCCAGGATTTCTTCTTCGGCAACACTAAGGACACGATAAGCGAGTCTCTGCTTGATAACGTCCTGATCATGTAAGTACATTAAATTAAAACACCGAGGTTTCTTATGGTTTGGCTATAGAGGTACATATAGAGGGTTCCTCTTTGGAACTTGGACAAAACCTTATCAGCTTGTGTGCCAAATGACTGTGTGTGTTGATATGACCACGGTGTATATAACACATTAAAAATCTCAATTTTACAAAATGAAAACAAGTTAATAAATAATCGCTCACAAAAAATACCTCAGATTGCAGTCATAGTTGGTTGTGATGGTTGGCTGGCTTGTTGGTTTGGTTAGTTTGGTTCGTATTCCAAGTTACCAAGAAGACTGTGATCCTACCAGGAAAAATGAGTTTGTCTTCAATGCAAACTGCAATTATTGACAGCGATTTGCGGCCTGGAATGGTATTATCACTGCGATTCCCAAGGCGTTAAGTTTAACACAAAAAAAAAAAAAAAAAATGTTAAAGTAGCTCTCGCACGCTGATGATGATGAAGGGACACACTATATAGCAGCCATGAGTCAGGTTTTAAAACTGGATCCACTACTCTGTATGTCGCCTGAAGTGTGTCGTCGGACATTATTTGAACAAAAATGAAATATTATTCTGTGATAAATTGCCGGCTATAGCCTGCTTGAATGGGTTGGCTGCAGCAGCCTTCAGTTTGTTTTAATGAAGAGCAAATATGATGCACAGATTGCTTGCTTCAGCCTCTATCGGTTGAGGAGTCTTCTTTGGCTCGTTATCATTTAATAAAAAGCCTTCTCTAAAGGAAATTCATTTTTTCTTCTCTCAGGCCTATAGTAATGAGTCTTACTGATGAAATTTCTTATTGCCTTATACTCTATCAGGTACATATATAGGTAGGTACTGTTAGTTTTATTTTTTTTTTTAAATTAACAAGTAAAAAAGTGAAAGATCTTCAACATGGTCTTTCATATTTGAGTTAAACATCCACACTATAAATCTATTTATATGCATTCAGGTAGTGAGATAGTAAATATGCAAACCTATAAATTTCTCTGGATGTTAGTGACTTTTAATATGGGCCCATACGATGATTTGCGTCTCATAATTTTTTTTTGGTTTTGAGGGTGATACCTGTGTGAAAATGAAAACAAGAAAAGTCAAATGTTACGTTTCCATAAAAATAATATTTTTAAAGCGACCCCTTCTCCCAATTTACCAATTCCAAAGTATCAACTTTAGAACTCATACTGTCCAAGTATCTTTCTGAAGCTTACTTTTAAAGGATTTATTTTAAACTATTAATGATGTTAAATCACAGTTGTTGTATATCGATTTAAAGCTTGACTATACACTAAAAATATATTAAATTTTGAAAAGTTTGTAACGGGTGATTTTTTAAGAGGCTTAGAACTTAAAAAAAAAAAACACTAAAAATTCGAAAAAAATTAATAAAATATTTATTTGAATCGATAGGTTGAACCTTGCAATTTAATGTTTAAAGATAATTTTATGCAAATATTGACGCTGAGTCCAATTTTGGCATACTCTTTCACACATATCGGCCGGTATCTCACGAATGAATGCATGGATGTTGGTTTCCAGTGCGTCAATCGAAGCGGGCTTGTCCCTATAGACATTAGCCTTGACATACCCCCACAAAAAATAATCTAATGGTGTCAAATCGCACGATCTAGGCGGCCAATTGACCGGCCCGAAACGTGAAATTAACTGTTCACCAAACTCGCCTCACAATTGCGCCATTGTTTCGCGTGCTGTGTGGCATGTGGCACCGTCTTGTTGAAACCACATATCATGCAAGTCAAGAACTTCCATTTCGGGCAAAAAAAAGTTTGTTATCATCGCTCGGTAGCATTCACCATTGACAGTAACGCTGCGATTCGCATCATCTTTGAAGAAATATGGCCCAATAATGCCGCCGGCCCATAAACCGCACCAAACAGTGGCTTTTTCGGGATGCATTGGTAGCTGTTGCAATGCTTCTGGCTGATCTTCACTCCAAATGCGGCAATTATGCTTATTTACGTACCCATTCAACCAAAAATGAGCCTCATCGCTGAACACAGTTTTTCGATAAAAAAGCGGATCCTCGGCCAGCTTTCCAAGAGCCCATTCACCAAAAATTCGGCGTTGTGGTAGGTCGGCTGGCTTTAGTTCTTGCACCAGCTGTATCTTAAAAGGCTTTACGCCCAAATCCTTCCGCAAAATTTTCCACGTAGTGCTGTAACAAAGGCCTAACTGCTGGGAACGGCGCCAAATCGACATTTCGCGGTCTTCTGTCACACTAGCTGATACGGCCGCAATATTTTCTTCACTACGCACAGTACGTAAACGTGTTGGTGGTTTAATGTCCAACAAAGTAAATTTGGTGCGAAATTTGGTCACAATCTTCCGAATAGACTGCTCAGAAGGTCGAGAATGCCGACCATAAAATGGAAGCAGCGCGCGATGAACATTTCGAACCGAGCACGAATTTTGATAGTAAAATTCAATAATTTGCAAGCGTTGTTCATTTGTAAGACGATCCATGGTTAAATTGCAAACCAAACTGAAGCTGTTTGACAGTGACACAAGGTACTAAACACACGTCAGCTGTCAAAACCAGTGTTGCCAAAACCAAACCAGCTAAAAAATCACCCGTTATTTTAAATAAATTTGATTTTCTTTAAACGTTTATTTAAGTTTTTTAAAGTCAAATGGCCTTTTAAATATTTCCGCCAAGTTCCGCTGTTGCGATATGTTTTGCGCAATTGATTCCTTGGTTCCTAGACTTGAAAATACATAAAAGTTTTCTTGCTTTTAATTGCTTTTCTTTGATCTAGAACGATAAGAAGGCTGTAGCCTGGAATAAAAAAAAAATTTTTTTATTTTTTCTTGCAATTTATTGTTCCATCAATCAAAAACGGCTTTATATCAATTTTTAAACTGAAATTAGATCATGAACAAACAAAAAGTTAGCTTTCATTAATATTCTTATGAATTCATAAAGTGTATCTAAAAATATTCTAAATTTCACGCCAACAGAGCTGCATTTGGCCATCTTCTTTTTATTGATATTGCAGGCGGCCATTATTTTAAGATTTGTATGTTTCTACAATTGTTGTGTGCCCAAGAAAGTTATAAGCAAGCAGTTTAAAGTGTTCAAAAATACAAAATGAATTATTCAAATAAAGTGCACCAGATAAAGTTGAATTTTCTAAGCCTTTTTATGCACCTTTTTCATTAATAATGGAAAAGCTGTGTAGATCTCTAGAAGTTTATACAAGAAAAATATCACTTGACAAGTATCTTATTTTGTTCAAAAATTTTTGACTGAAATCGCGATATTTAAACAAAAAAAACTCAAAACAAAAATATCTGCTCGATAGTAAAAATTAATTGAGGCCGCGAGTGCAAAAGTGGTGTAACACATTTTTTGCCCATCTTAATTCAAATTCTTTATTCTAAAATATATAAGCTTTCCAAAATTGTGACTTTTTCCCCTATAATCTCAAATTAAACAATGAAGCTGAAGATTCCAATTGGGTTTTTTTTTTTGGGAAAGCTATCCGTAGTACAGTGGAATCTTATATGAATTACAAAAACAATATCGGGAGCAGAATAGCTGCCGATAAAAGGTTAAGTAGGATCCTGCTACGGATAAACTTCTGATGTTTGTTCGAGTATCGAACTCAATTTAATAGAATTTTGGTGTCTCGTTATTGGTACGATTGATACTATTATGTATCTCAAATTCTTGATGGCTATGTTCGTATAATAGAGTTATGTTGAGGGATTGAGCCCTGTTTAGATTATGACTTTTGGTTTCGTCATGACGATAGTTTTGTAGTTGAAATCGGTGAGGAGAAAATCTTACCCATACGCTCATGGCCAAGGCGTAGTGAGCAATCACAATCTAAACAGGGACTTTCATAAATGAATTGATGTTTTGTTTTAACTTTTGGACAAAGTAAGAAATGATTCCATTCAATCTTAAGTCAGCCTTATTCTGGCGTTGTGAGGGCTCACAAATCACAAGCTCTTGTGAGGTATTTCCTGTGGGGTTTGTTGTGATTCGATAACATTTTCGGTAATCTTGAGGAAATTCTAACAAGAAACTTACCACGGTGAATGGGCACGTTCCAGCACGTCGGGTTTTCATGATTTTGATTGATTTTATATTTCTTGGGCTCTGATTGGCTGACTGTCATAAAAGAAATATGAGTGAACATAATTATTTTCTCGATTTATGTTAAACGCACCTATTTATTACGACAGAAGAAACATATGATTTGTTTGATTATTTTTTTTTTAATAATATATATGTTAGTTAAAGTCAAATAATACATGCATGGATGTTTGTTGAAATAAATACAAACAAACATGTAAACGTCGTTTTATGCAAAATCACAGCTATTCCTTTTAAGTTCCCTCCTACGAAGGGATCACAATTTCGATAGTTTTTGTGAGGATCACAACTTGTTAGGTGCTGCCAGAATACGAAAACCTCACAAAATCCAATTAACCTCACTTTATGAGGTTGTTCTGACTTATGAGGTATCAGTGAGATTTGCCAGAATAGGGCTGTTAGTTGTTAAATTCAGCAATTTTATATTTTATAGGTGACTATCAACATATATTCTGTGAACTGTCAAGCGTTAATTCCCAATCGACAACATCAGGACACATTTCAGGAAACAGCGGATGGAAAATTTGTTCGTATTTATTTTTACACTTTTTTAGCTGTCATTTCGCCATATATCCGCAACCAAACAAATTACTCATGTGAATGGAATTTAAAAACTCACGATCATTCGCAGTTGGCTTTTCGCAGCTCATATGAAAAGCATTTTAACATAAATGATAAGTAAACTTACATTTGTAATCTTGGCTTATAAGGACCAGTTTGTACAAACGTGTTAAGTTGACCCGATGTTCAGCAATTTTGACGGTTGTAAGAACATGGTTAAAATGGATAAAATTTTGATCCGTGGTTCAACGACTTGACTCACAACTTTCAGTGGCTTAACTGACTTTTAAGATGGTTGAAACTTGTTATTGGTTTGAACCTTGAACCATAGTTTAACCCTATTTAACTCGCCAAAATCGGTTATTTAAAATTGCTGAACTGTTGATTAAATTTTAAACCACGATTGCAAAATTTGCTCTAATTAAAGTTCAAAGACGGTTCAAGCATATTTGGCTACTATCATCACAGACTTAAAATATCGTTGAACCTCAGTTTATTCACTTAAATTTGAGAGTTAAAATAACCAATGTGAAACTAGGTATGTTCATATTATGTAGGTACATTGAAAGTTATGAACACAATCATTATTACAATAAGTACTGTAATAATTATTAAAGTACCACAAATAATGTTATCTACTCCATATGTAGTACGCCTGCTACTATATTTACGACTATTGAGTTGTAAATTTTGAAATGAAAAAAAAAAACATTTGATTTCATCTTCGCACTTATCTAATTTCGATAAAAAGTCCTCATGTAATAGCAGACTAATTGACGATTTTTTTGCTTTGACCATAGTCTACCAACGCACCCCTACACCTTTTTTTCTTTTATAACGGGTGATTTTTTAGCTGGTTTGGTTTTGGCAACACTGGTTTTGACAGCTGACGTGTGTTTAGTACCTTGTGTCACTGTCAAACAGCTTCAGTTTGGCTTGCAATTTATCCATGGATCGTCTTACAAATGAACAACGCTTGCAAATTATTGAATTTTACTATCAAAATTCGTGCTCGGTTCGAAATGTTCATCGCGCGCTGCTTCCATTTTATGGTCGGCATTCTCGACCTTCTGAGCAGTCTATTCGGAAGATTGTGACCAAATTTCGCACCAAATTTACTTTGTTGGACATTAAACCACCAACACGTTTACGTACTGTGCGTAGTGAAGAAAATATTGCGGCCGTATCAGCTAGTGTGACAGAAGACCGCGAAATGTCGATTTGGCGCCGTTCCCAGCAGTTAGGCCTTTGTTACAGCACTACGTGGAAAATTTTGCGGAAGGATTTGGGCGTAAAGCCTTTTAAGATACAGCTGGTGCAAGAACTAAAGCCAGCCGACCTACCACAACGCCGAATTTTTGGTGAATGGGCTCTTGGAAAGCTGGCCGAGGATCCGCTTTTTTATCGAAAAACTGTGTTCAGCGATGAGGCTCATTTTTGGTTGAATGGGTACGTAAATAAGCATAATTGCCGCATTTGGAGTGAAGATCAGCCAGAAGCATTGCAACAGCTACCAATGCATCCCGAAAAAGCCACTGTTTGGTGCGGTTTATGGGCCGGCGGCATTATTGGGCCATATTTCTTCAAAGATGATGCGAATCGCAGCGTTACTGTCAATGGTGAATGCTACCGAGCGATGATAACAAACTTTTTTTTGCCCGAAATGGAAGTTCTTGACTTGCATGATATGTGGTTTCAACAAGACGGTGCCACATGCCACACAGCACGCGAAACAATGGCGCAATTGTGAGGCGAGTTTGGTGAACAGTTAATTTCACGTTTCGGGCCGGTCAATTGGCCGCCTAGATCGTGCGATTTGACACCATTAGATTATTTTTTGTGGGGGTATGTCAAGGCTAATGTCTATAGGGACAAGCCCGCTTCGATTGACGCACTGGAAACCAACATCCATGCATTCATTCGTGAGATACCGGCCGATATGTGTGAAAGAGTATGCCAAAATTGGACTCAGCGGATGGGCTACCTGAGACGCAGCCGCGGTCAACATTTGCATGAAATTATCTTTAAACATTAAATTGCAAGGTTCAAACTATCGATTCAAATAAATATTTCATTCATTTTTTCGAATTTTTTGTGTTTTTTTTTTTAAAGTTCTAAACCTCTTAAAAAATCAACCTTTATATATGATGGCTGGCCACGATACCGTCAAAATCGAAAAATTTCAGTATCGTATCGGTATCTGTCTCGGTCTCGTATAACTCAGTCTCGTTTGGTCTCGTTTAACAAAGTCTGGTCTCGGTATCAGTTCAGTATCGGTATCGGTCTCGTCTGGTCTGAGTCACTCAGGTAAATAATTAACCTGGGCCTTGTTTAATTTACAAGGGGCATAATCCCATATAAAATTACAGACATTTCAGAAACTTACCTGATTTTAATAACCTTATATTAAGTGTTAAATTAGCCTGGTGGCCTATATTACCATATTCAAGCTGATTTAAGAAGATGAACAGTTATTTTAACACTGAATTCTGGTAAACAAGAAATTTGGACAAGAATATAGTGCTAATTTTACCTGAGATCAGATTTTTTTAACACAGCTTCTTATGAATTTCCATTTTACCTCAAATCAGGTTGAAGTAACATTTTATATGGATATTTTTACAATTTTTACCTATTGAATTTAACCTGGCATCATCTGCCAGTTAATTTTAGCTTAACACCAGTGTTAAAAAACACACAAACAGGCCATCCGAATAAAGTTATTTAAATTTAACATAGCCGCCTGTTAAACTAGTCCTCTACTCACAAGCCATGGTTAAAGAAACACTCTGACTGGTTATTTCAACGTGATACCAGTGTTAAAACACATACAAACACAAGTCATCCAAATAAGGTCAGTTTCAACTCATTGATATTTGGCACAAGTTTTTTATACACAAAGTGGCCTAGGGGATGGGTACTATATCCATGAGTGAGAGGTTCCCAGTTCAAAACTAAGTAAGTATCACAAAGTATTTTTAAAATAATATAATATACATAGTAATAAATATCTATACTATCAGAATAATGCAAAATGAATTGGACGGTAAGCAGTGTTAGAGATAGGACCTACAAGCATGGACCCAGGACATAATAATTACCGGATACAGGGTTGATTCAACATTGAATAATGTTAAATTAACTAGATTTTCATGTTAAATTAACAGGACGTTTAACATTTTATTCATGATTTTGAACTAGATTTTCATGTAAAGTTAACTAGATTTAGAAATAAAATTAGCAAGATTCTCTGGTAAAATTTACAGTTTTACTTTTTTAAGGCAGTGTTAAATTCACCTGAAACCAACGTTGATTTAACACGACATTAAAATCAGGTATCAGGTTAAGCCGTTAACCTGACCTACCGAGTTGAAAAATAACAACCTGAAAATCAGGTATAATAAACCAAAAATTTGTTTGTTATACCAGCTTTTTTCTCTGAGTGATATAAAAGAAAATTTTTTTAACGTAGTTTTTTTTTACTTAACAATTTTTTAATTTTTTAATTTTTCACGATGTCTAAGTAAAGTTCCGATTGGGAATTCAACACAAAACTTTTGTCGCGGGGTCATATACAGGAAAACAATGCACACAAATATTTTATGGATTTCACTAAAATCATTTTCTCACTAAAGAGAACCAAGTCTGAAAATTGCATCCAAATCGTTGGTTTCAGAGAAAGCCAGAATAAGTTAAGTGGGCGTGGCAGTAGTTTAATTTTGGTGGGGGCAAAACCCCCATTTATTTGGCTTAATACAAGCTAATTCTTAATCTAACTTAAAACTAACAACTTAAGCTAACGTTAGTGAGGGGGAGGGCGATTCAGAAGACGGAGTTTTAGGGATGGAGTACTAAGGTGATAGTCAAAGGAGTTCATGTTCAGATTAACATTTCGCAGCATTCGAGAGATAGGTTCGTTTGAGCCATAGGAGGTCCTGTGGGTTGGAAGATAAAAAAGACGAGGATTTCGAGAACGAGGTTTAATGTTAAAGGAGATAGAGTTGTAGAGTGAAATGCAGTCAACGGAACCAGAAAATAATCGATGAATGAAGAGAATGTCTGATATTTATCTACGTTCTTTCAAAGAATTCAAGTTGATTAGCTTAAGGCGGTCTAGATAGGGAGGTAGGATCAGGGGAATGGTCCATTCAAGGCCTCGAAGAGCAAAGCGAAGGAAGCGACGCTGGACGCTCTCGATTCTGGAAATGTGTATAAGTTGATAAGGGGACCAAACTTGAGAAGCGTATTCGAGGAGTGGGCGAACGAATGATATGTATAGGGATCGAGTCACATAAGGGTTAGAGAATTCCTTTGACTATCTTTTGACGAAGCCGAGGGCTGAATTTGCGTTGAGAATGATATCATCTACATGGGGGAGAAAATTAAGTTCCGGGTAGGCAGTTGTTATTAAAATTACTGCATAAAGAAGGCTAAAAAGGAAAGCTCTGAAAATGTCACCTAAATCATTAGAGCTTTTTTCGAGAAACCCATTACAAAAAATGTTTGTTTTTAATAATTTTATAAAAATATTTAAAAATCTATATTTTCTTCCGATACCAAACGATACTACCGAGAGTTTCGGTGATTTTCGGTCCAAAAATACGGTATCGTTTAGGTATCGCTTCGGGGCTGGCATCGTCTCGGTATCGTTTCATTTTCCGATACCGATACCAAACGATACCGAGACTTTTCTGGTATCGTGGCCAGCTCTACAAATATGCTGAAATGGCAAGTCGGGTAAATTTTATACTCATAATTTACATGTCTTCATATAAAATGTTCTCAAGCCCTCACCGTCTTGAAAATAAGAGCAAGTACTTTCAACCCAGTCGTGCATTTTATTATATTGACCGTTGTATTCAATTTAACAAAATTGGCCTGCATGATGCCTACCTGTAACTCCTAGCTGTTAAATAAAAATCAATTATGTTTTACCTAAAGACAAATAAATATAGATGGACATTCTGTTTAAAACTTATTTCTAAATTGCGTATCAAATCTCGTCAACACAAAACGATGGCAAGTTCTTCTCGGGAAGAATTGACAGATATGCACTATTGCTATACAGTTCAGCGGATGGTTCCAGTTGGGAAACGCGGAAATTGTTCGCTGGCAGGTTCCCCAATAGAGGATGTCCCCACAATTTACAATCGTCTACGGGACCATGGAGTGCTGTAGAGTAAGACTCGGAGGAGAGAAAGAGCATCTAGTGGATCAACAGACATCAAATGATAAGATATTGAGGTCTAAATTCTAAAGAACACTATTTCTTAGGGAACAAACCGAACACAACTACTTTAAAAAGATAATCTGGACTGATAAAGCGCAGTTTACCAGAGATGGAGTTACCAGTTTTCACAACTTTCATTATTGGAGTCACAAGAACCACGGTTTTTGAATACGGGTTTAAATGGAGAATCCTATCTGCATTTGCTAAGAACTCTTTTGTCAGATTTATTAGAAATTGTCCCTTTGGCTGTAATAGACAATTTCATATACCAATGGAATGAAGCTGCAGCTTACTTAAGCTTGGTTGTGAGAAACAGGCTGAATAATCATTTCAGCGTCCAATGAATAGGAAGGGTAGGTCCCACTGAATGGCCACCAAGATCCCCAGATTCAACTCCTTTGGATTCATGAAGAACTATGTACATACATACATGAAGTTGAAATTTCTTCTTTGGAGCACTTGCTAATGGTATCTATGCAAAGATAGACCAAACAAAAAAAGTGTCTTTCTTGGCAAGAAGTACTTCTCTTTTTTTTTAATTTCTAAAAAACTAAATTCATTTTAGTATCCTGTTTTCTCCCGGATAAAATGGGAGAAATAGATCACCCGCACCCATACGATTTTTTTCTTTGCTTAACCCAACATAGTAGCTCTACGTTTTTGGTGTACCCTATACCGATCACCCTGTATAGCTAATTTAATTAAAGTTTGTGAGCTATTAGTGAGCAATGAGTTAACCATTACTGCCATCCAACTGCATTACACTTTATATCCATCCACGGTCCATCTGATATATATTTTTGAACTCTGACTGACTTACTTGCATCTAATATTATGGCCACAAATTACATATATCTTCTATGTATCTGCAATCCAAGCTCCAAAGTAACCATTAAATCGGCCGATGATCGGTTCGGAGCGAGATGGACAGAGGCCACATTTTTCATTTTAAATGAAAGATCTACGATGTATGTTTGTATGTAGGTAAGTGCGTTGCGTTGTGCGGCCTAAAGACCTTCACTTCATAAAATCGAGTGTGTGTTGCAATAAAATTCCTTCTGCTCTGTCCGCCTGACCCGGTTTGTGTTGTTTGGTCTTCCTATTTTACCCCCTAGGATGGCTTTCATTTATGGTCAGAGAACGCA
Source organism: Dasysyrphus albostriatus (assembly GCA_946251815.1). Classification (NCBI taxonomy): domain Eukaryota; kingdom Metazoa; phylum Arthropoda; class Insecta; order Diptera; family Syrphidae; genus Dasysyrphus; species Dasysyrphus albostriatus. The sequence goes on from OX276335.1 coordinate 203,612,382, forward strand.
ATAATAATTTGCATGTTATGTGTAAAAAGCTGCATTATTGCTGTCATGTGTTTTTGCAACCAGCCAAAAGGACTCCTTTGAGTCGAATGATTGCACGAGCGCCTACCGCCACCACCGCCGCCACCGCCGTGCTGTCCAGCAAAAACAACAACAACAACAAAAAAAACACACTCTTAAAAGATACTTAGATACATTTAGCAAAGAGATTCCTATCTATCTATGGCAAAACGTTCGTAGTTTCTCTATAGGTATATAAGCCATCAGTGATGCGCACCAAATGACCGGCTATTACACGGAGTTCGGAGTGTGTAATCGTGGTCCAGACCGCACAGCGCAAAGATAGATCTCTGCAAATACACATAGATACATTGAAAGATACATGATGTGTGTGATCCCGATGATAATGCAATTAAGAGATCATGTTTTGCAAACATGATGCTTCTTGCGATTCCCTGAGCTGCGCGCACTGTGATGAAGTTCCGCATTTGATTTGGTTACACTAAACCAAATTGGCATTCAATTTGCGGTGAAAATTATTCATTTCAATGGATGACTGTTTAGTTTGCATTTGCTTGCACATAAATGCATACATTAAAGGAAGAATTTTCTTAAGAATGGGAAAAGATGAGTATCTATAGCTAAGCGGATGGGGGCGACTTTTATATGCTGCAGAGTCTTTGGTGGTCGTTGAGATGTTTTTCTTAAAATCACACCAGTGATGGTAGAACCAGGAAGTCTTCACATTTAGATGGCGATGGTTACAGCTGGTAGGTAAGTTACTAGCTTTAACTAGAATATCTTGCGGAGTGTTGATGTGCGGAAATAATTTTCGAGTAAAGTACTTCAGGCAGTTGATATTTCTTCGTCTAATTATTTATTGTTTAACGTTAACGTGAAGGCTTAGGAGCTTGAGGCTCTGTAATAGATTAGTTAATTTTTCATCGTTACCTAGCTCCTTACTTGTTCAAAATAAATAAATAAAAATTAATTTGGTGGCTCAACAGCTCGTGGAGAACTAGGGCCTAGTGACTTACAACTCTCAACCATTCCTGTGTTTGTGTGTTGTTGGCAGGAGTGCAGAGGACCTACAATTTTTTGCCGAGTCCGAACGGCTTGATGAGAAGCACTTATTCATGACAAGTATACACTTTGAGGATTTGCCAGTTCCTGACAAGAGGCAGTATGTCGGGAAATTTGTTTTATTTTTAGGTGGCAGCTGCTGGGAATCGAACAAAGACCATCGACATGACAGTCCAATGCACTTACCATCACGCCACAAGGTACTACTACTTACTTATTCATCAGAGTCACATTCATGAAGAGTCACTGCTTGAGACACTGACTCAAATCCCAAGCGTTACTCTACGCTGCTTGCAGTCATCCAAAACCTCATGAGAGGGCTTAGTCTCCTTTAAATCAGAGATTTCTTCTTTTAGTTACCACAAACTAGTGGGCTGAGATTCAAAACTTTTGTCGGCTGAGGTATTGTTGTCCATTTGCCCCATGGGGCCGATATAGAGAAGTTGACTTATTTTGACTTTCTGGATTATAATTATATTCACATCTTGGTACAGCTCATAAAATTCCAGGTAGTGTTGTGTATCCATTCACCCTCCTTCCAGAATTCAAACTATCTCAAAGAATCTTTCTTTCAAGAAATCTTCCTATCGGGTCTACCTTTCTGCTTATCAGCAAACACTATTGGTACTGCGTAGTAGGGCCCATATCACGTAACAATATTTGATTGAATGATCGTCATAGTTTTGACATATCTTCTGGAAAATGTAAAGAGTACAAGAGTTGAAACAATGCAACGTTTGATAAATCGAATTGTTACGCAATCTGGACCCAGGACTTTCGTTTTTCAAAATGCAACTCAAGATCAGTTTTTCAGCAATTAACCTGAGTTCAACCATATAAAGCTACTGAATAGGTGGTGCACCTGGACTTGAAATATACTGATCTGGGGATAAAAGTGAACTAAGTTACTGGTTTCTGGACGTTCTAAGGATCATCATCCACGCCCCGACTTTGACAGTATAAGGCCAGGCTAGGTGGCTTGTTGGTTTGTTCAAAGCACGAGTAACGATCCTCGAGGGGGTAATCCAAGTTACATGACCGGGTGCAACATCACCGTGAACCTCCGTCTGCTCACTCCACATTACGTGAAGTTAAGGCCACCAACCACTCATGAAATCAGATATGCTTTTTGGTTTGAAGTATAACGGATGGGTGATAAGGGTATGTTGAGTAAAAAACGACAGGAAGAGGGTCAAAAGAAATTCACGCAATTGAGTTGCATCTCAGCCCAAAACCAATTACATTTTTCCAAGCTAGGTAGATAGCAGAATAGCACCGAAGCGCGAACGATCCAACTGTGTTAATCTAAGGTTATTGAGCACAATGAAAACGGTCTTGGGAGTCCACAAGGGAACATGATACAGAAGCACCGATTTTCCTATTAGATCCAATTAGTCGAGCTGAGAAAATAACAGGTCCCTGATCTGCGTTTCGAAAAGTTTGGTAAGGTCGTCAAGAAAAGCCACAGGAGGAGGGAGGAATACTTCTCAAAAGAAAAAAAGCAAAGGCGTAAGAAGCACACGATCTGTGCAATAGAGGGATGACATAGCAACGTTCATTTTACCAAAAACAAAAGTTCCTTTGGTTGAAACACTCGAACCAGAGCTTGGACATCATCATTGTTTAATTGCAGTCCGTACTGATGACTTGAAAAATCATTTCTGTAAATTGTATGATGGGCTATGATGAATAGAATTTCAGTGTTAGGTAGATAACATCATCCAATCTGGGAGATTCAGGCCAACAAGATAAAATAAGAATATCTTATAGGGCAGCTGGAGCTCTCTCGTTGATATAATGAGAAGAACAAACTTTGATGTTAATGGTGCTTTCATGAGCTTTGCGAAGGAACCCAAGGAAATGGGCTTAACCTTAAATAAAAGCAAGTTCAAATACAATACTATCAACGAGAAAGGAGACCCAACAGTCAACACTGACTTCTTGAACAAAACTTTGTCTTAATTAGGCTCCGCTATCAACTTAGTGAATAATTCCAGCGCTGAGATCAAATGAAAAATTTCTCTTGCCAATCTATGTCTCTTTGAGCAAAGAAAACAATTGGAGAGTAAAGCCGCTCTTGATTAACTAAAAAGTCCCAGAATAAAACACTTATTATACCGGTCCTGATGTATGGTTCAGAGAACATAGGCACTTTTAACGGTATATGGGAACGCTTAGGGCTATTTTGAGAATAAAATCCTTCGGCTGATTTTGGTTCCCATCTGCATGGATGGAGAATGTAAAAGAAGATACACCACCAAACTGTAGCCACAAAAGTGAAATGCCGACGACTATGGTTTCTGGGTCACCTAGAGCGCATAGACATCAATTTTTCAGCCCGGAAAATCTTTGACTTCCACCCCATGACAGTATGAGTCGCCTAAAGCTTCGATTGGTGATATTGGAACTCGGAGTCCCAAAAAAACTGTATAGCTAGTATGCCACTTGACATTAAAAAATATGCAGTGCAACGTGGAAATGGGTAAGAGCTCATCCGAGCTATTCCAGATTTGTACAGGCTTCAGACAAGGAGATCCGCTATCATGTAATTTCTCCGGCCTAGTACTGGGGCAGATAGTGTGCAAGAGTGGTGTTAAGCTGGAAGGTACTGTCCTTAGCAGGTCCTCTCAACTGATTGACTATGCAGACGACATAGACATCATCGACCGGTCCAAGCGAGCTGTACTCGAAGCAATCACAGCTATTGATGAACAGGCAAAATGCGTTGTTCTTAAAGTGCTTGTAGATTAAAACTTTTTTCTGCTGGCTAAGCCTTGTTCTCTTTTTCATCAGCGGGTAGAGGCAATGGAAAACAAAGTTGTCCTTTATGAATCACGTTCTGTACTCAGAAAGGCCAACTTTGCTTTCCATCGCCTCTACCCGCTGATGAAAAAGAGAACAAGGCTTAGCCAGCAGAAAAAAGTTTTAATCTACAATAAACATTTGAGACCAGTTATCAGTAACAGCTTCCCAGTTAGGTTCATCGTCTCCAAAACAGCTATGAAGAAACTGCAAATATTCGAGAGAAAAATCCTGAGGATCTGTACTGGACTTTATTTCGATCGTCAACGGCGTAAGCACGTCAAGAACGAGCAAATCTACTCTGAAGCCAAAGTAGTCCCCCTAGACAAGTACTTAATGCTATTTGCAGATAAACTGATAAGGAACCTCACCACCTATTCAACTGATGAGAACGATGATAAACCAACAACGACATCCGGAACCAAGGTACCTAGGAGCTAAGGAAATCCTGCACATAACAACAATCAACGATGAAGCAGGACACTTCTACACTGATCCAGGGTCAGCCCATTATCGTGGCTAAATGCGTCACAACCCTAAACCAATAGAGCCACTTAACAACCTGGACTGAACAGCCCGAGGACGATAAAGTCAACCCGACTTTTATATTAAGTTTTCAAAAATTATAAATCTTATTTGTATTAAAATTTTTTTTCAATGTAAAACGCTAGGCCCCTTATGTGCCAACAAAATCCTTTTATTTATCAATGAATCTTATAGTTATCAAATACTTTTAAGCCAATTGTGAATAGAATTGTTCAATAAAGCAAAATTGAATTGAAATTGAATTGCTATCAACAAACAAACCCTCATCAGTCCTTCGTCTCCCTAAAACAGAACGTCATTGTTGGACGCAGTAATTTAGCATCAGACAAGGAGTCCAACTAACTCGGAACAAACATCAATTCCAGGAATGATTCCCACTAGTCGCAATCCGATGAAAAATTACCTTAGCAAACCGCTGCTACTTCGTTTTGGCCAAACAAATGGGTTCAAAACTCCTTTCTCAAAAGACTAAGTGCACTCTATACAAAATTCAAATTTTACCAGCTCTACTGTATGACACCGTGTGGTGGACGATAAGTCAAAAAGAAAATTGATACTGGGAACTTTCGAGTGGAAAATTTTTTGGCGGGTATTTGGTCGTATATCTGAAGATGGTAAATGGAAGAGAAAATTCAATGGTAAGATTTAGTTCTAGTCCAAAGAGCCAAAACACGTCGACAATACTGGCTCAGTCATATTGAGCCAATTGACAACAATGCTCCAGCAAAGAAAATCTTAGAATCCTAGCCCAAAGGTTCGAGATAATCAGGAACCTCTGCTATACAGGGCAGGGTTGTCATGTCTTGAACAAGTTCGATAGCCCAATTTTGAAATTTTCGTAGCCCAAAATTTGAGCCGAAAAAGAAGCCCAAATTGTAGCCTAAAACAATAAAAATAGTGTTCTCATAACTTCAATCACAATTTATGTTTATTTTAAAAAACAACGGAAAATAAAATAAATTTGTTGCTCAAAAAGCAGAAAATTACAGTTTCGTGCGTGAACAAAATTAAAATATTCAAAACAATTTTCCACCTATTCTGTGGATAATATCGAATAATAATCAAGGCAAAAAATGTTTGCTTTTGCCTTAGCTATCCATTAAGTCAATAATTTATCCTTAAATAATGAACTGCAAGTCTACAAATGGAAAACAATTATTTTTGCATCAAGAAATGGAGACTATTCAGTGAATAAAAAGTGGTGCCAAATTGTGGAATGCTAAAAAAGTATATTTGGGTGGAAAAAAGTGTTTTACTTATGATTTATTTATATAAAAAAGATATATTGCCCAAGATAAGATTTGGGCTATTAGTAGCCCAATTAAGATTGTGCTTTCATATTGAAATTGCTGTCGGAAATTGCGGAAAAAATAGCCCAGTTTCCGATAAATAGCCCAATTTCCGATGAATAGCCTAATCTGGCAAGCCTAATACAGGAACCAGGGGGTTATTTTCGATCTGTGAAACTATACATTTCAGGAGCCTAATGCCCATTTAGCAGCTGCTGAAAATGCAGCTTGAATATACATCTACTATTCCCTATGCTTCGGTGACTAGGTAACTCTTGCTGTTTCGAAGAATCTACGTTTCGGTTTAAGGACTTGTTGCTTAGATGTTGGCTTTTGTATAGGTCCTTAAGACCATTTTATATTAAGAATATACAAAACTAGACCTTTCTTTATTATTACCATATAAATATTGCTCTTAATTGATAAAGCGCCTGTTAAAACTGTTATAATTATTATTTTTTTAATAATATTTGCAATGTTTTCAAATTGAAACCAGTCATATCTGCAGCTGCTCAGTTTTCTATCTCCAACAAGTAATCATATAAAAACAAATAACACGATACCAACTCTTTGGTTCCGCTAAATTAATTCCATAAAATCAGAAAACCTAACGCCCCTGTCTTTTTGCAAATAATTTATATGTAATCGAAAATCCATCCTCTTCGTAAATCAGATAACCTAATCAACTGTTGCAAGTTAGTAGTTAGCTACTACTAAATATCGTGATCTAACCACCAATCTATGCTTTCAAATGGTGTTATCTAAAGCAACATGGTCTGTTAACATTATGACCATCGTTTCAGCGTTATCATTCCATCGAACTGGTGCACTTCAAAGTCTGCCGCAAATCAACTTCCTTCAAGAGTCCAGTCAGCGAGTTTCCATTCCATATAGGTATATATCGTGTATATTTGCTGCAACCAAAATATTCAGATGAATAAAAACTATTTTTTTCTTCCTCCATAAGACGCTTCGGTCGACAGCGGATAAGATTCAGTGCTGATCTGTGACCGCTATCTATCGTTGGAAACCTAATGGAGCAAGGCGGTAAATTACCTAGTTTTCCATACAGTATGTTAGGAGCAAAAACAGATAAATCTTAGCTAAAGAACTTTCGTTTCTTTTTTAGTGGCACAACGCACGGTAGGGTGTAAAGGTTGCTAACTCTATCTTATGCAGCTTCTTGCTGTGCAATGTACAAGATAGTATCCTTACGGCCTATACGGTCGGAGTCGGTACGGTTTCAACAACGAACACAACTCGCTGTGCCAGTAATAAAGATGCAAGAAGCAACTTTAACTAATTGTCGGCATAGGAGTTCAGGGCAGTTCAGGCCATTTGTTTTGGGTTAAGTTTCTGTGCAATTTGTATATTTCTTATGGTAGTTTTCACATGGTTATGCAAGGGATTACATATTAACAAAAAAATAACAAAAATCGAGGAAAAAATAAAATTTAATAATTCCATAGTCTATCGTAGGTTTTAGGTATGTACTAGGTCTTGTATTAATGGTGTTGCAGATGCAGTGACCACTATTGAGGACAAAAATTAAAGAAACTCATAGGTATAATGAATTTTTAAATAAAGTTATTTTGTAGAAAATTTTCTTACTATAGAAATAGGGGAGAAAGTGTTTTTATAGAAAATTAAGTTAAATAAAAGGTGTTTTTTTAGACGTGTGGTTTTCAATCTGGCAATACTTTTTTGGGAGTTGGTCTTTTTGACAGCTGTCACTTAATTAATGCTTAGTGTGGTTTGCCATTTCATAATGAATAGATTTGCTCTTGAAAAACAAATTTACTACCAAAATAATGGTTCGCCTCACGCGAATCAATCAATTTATTGAATGAATTTTTTGGTGAGCAAATTATCTCGCATCGTTGTGGGGTTATTTTTTGTGGGCTAATGTGAAGAGAATAGTCGGCACCTCACCAAAAGTTTCCTTCAATAAATTAATTGTTTCACGACGCGTCGTGCGAATCGAACCATTATTTTGGTAATAAATTTACATGATTTGCAAACGTTGTTCAGGAGTAAATCTATTCATTATGAAATGGGAAACCAAACTGAGCATAAATCAAGTAACAGCTGTCAAAAACCAACTCTGAAAAAAGTGTTTTACCAGATTGAAAACCACACGCCTAAAAACAACCCTTTATATTTGCCTTTTAAGTATTTCAGTTAGGTACTCACTACTCGCAGTACTCACACATCAAAGAGGTCCTTTCTATTGGACTCGATTCAACTATCTTATTATTCAATTAATCAGCATTCATTAAGTGATAAATCATGCATTTAAGGCCATCTGCCAACACGCCTCCACAGATTCAGCGCGTGTGCCTTCCTTTCACTTCTTTTTAAAGTTTCTATACAAAACTAAGGTGCTGTATGCATCAGGTATATTGCCTTAAAGCATTCACATGTCACGCGATTGTCACGAACCATGGACTTAAAACATCGATCATTATACATTTATATATACGTATCTATAGTCAAAGTGCAAATGATCCAACTGTGATCGTCTAGTCCACAGAAGACAGATCACCATTCACGATGCGAAGATCCTTGAGGCATTTTTCATCCCAGATGAGGACATTTTACTTCTCTTGAATTGAGTAATTTTAGTGGCAAGATTGCGATGCGTACACGCATTACATATTTTTATACTTTTATGCACTTCATCCATATTATTAGGAAGGTAAAATTTGTAATTACAAAAATGAATGACCCACATTCCTTTTTTGGAAGAAAAGCGATTTTTTTTGTGTGGTTTCTCCACAACAAGGTAGTACCTCGTAGCATGATGGTTAGTGCGTTGGATTGTCGTGCCGAAGGTCTGAGTTCGATCCCCAGCCGCTCCCGAGGTACTGCCTCTTGCGAGGAACTGACAAATTCTCCAAAGAGTATACTTGTCATGAATAAAGTGCTTCTCATCAAGCCGTTTGGACTCGGCATAAAATTATTGGTCCCCTCCATTCCTGCCAACAACATGCACACAAGAATGGTTAAGAGTTGTAAGTCACTAGGCCCTGGTTCTCCATGAGCCGTTGGGACACCAAATTGATAAATTTAATTTAATTTTTTTTAAGAGGCCTAATATACATTATCAATAAGAAGCGTCAACGTGCGATCAAGGAAAAAGAAGGCGCTATTGTATTGCAGGAATGAAGATAGGAAGTTTTATTTAAAAGGAATAATAACCTGGAAGGGTTACAAGGCCCGCAAAGGCGATCAGGAGAACATCGGGTTAGAATCACAGTTGGTGCTAGGGATATAGTTTCTGAAAATTATATAATGGCGATGACGAACCAAATACCACTGAAATGCAGACTGCACTATTCAACCTGGACGACGCACGTAGGCCAATAATTCCGTCTACCTGATCTCGACGAAGTGAAGATAGCTATATCTAATTTTCTCTACTCGAGAATTCGAGTAGAGCATTAATTATTATATATTTCAAAAAATAAATTGGCAATACTTGTGAATGACATTGCATTTCAAATAATACTCGTAATATCAAAATATGTGTTGACTTAGAAATCCCCTCGATTATATCGGGGTTTTCAATAAGAGCGCTAAAAATTTTTTTTTTATATAAAACAAAAACGGTTTTGGATATCAATGAAATTCTTTATTCCTGTGAAAGTACGTTCGATGCCATTATGTATGGAGCTCGATTTCTTTTGCATGGCTTTCACGGGTACGCTTGCAGAAGTCCAGACGCTGAACCCAATTTCCGAAGGTTTTCCAGCATAAATCGGCCGATACTGCTGCAATTTCTCATTCCATATTCGTACGAAGTTCATCAATCGTCGCTAGCTTCTTGGCATACACCATAGACTTGACATAGCTCCACAGGAAATAGTCTAACGGCGTCAAATCGCACGACCGAGGCGGCTAAGCGACTGGACCATTTCGTGAGATAACACGTTCTCCGGCTATCATTGAACGGTAGCGATCCCCATTCACAGTAATGTGCCGGTCTAGATCATCACGGAAGAAGTACGGCCCAATGACGCCGCCGGCCCATAATTCACACCAAACCGTAATTTTTTCGGGATGCAATGATGACTCGTAGAGGACGTGTTGATTGCTGCCTGACCAATACCGATTATTTTGTTTATTGACGAAGCCATTCAGCTTCATCGCTGAAGATGATTTTTCGATGAAAATCCGAATCATTTTCAAGTTGTTGCTCAGCCCAATTCACGAACATACGATGCCTCTGGTGGTCAAGCAGCTTCAGTTCTTGCGTCAATTTAATCTTGTAAGGATGTAGGCCAAGATCTTTTCGCAAAATTCTCCACAACAACGTCACAGAGATGCCCAACGCTTGAGAACGACGTGTGAGAGACACATTTGGGCTTTCTGCAACTGAAGCCTCAGTGGCAGCAATATTCTCGACACTACGGGCACTTCTTTGTCTCACTGGCACGGGAACATTTTGTACTGTGCCTGTGGATTCAAATTTTTCCACTAGACGCTCAATTGTTGATGTGATAGGACGATTATGATGACCATAAATTGGACGTAGCGCTCTTAACGTTGAGGCCACTGACTCCAAATTTCGGTAGAAAATTTTAATAATTTCGGCTCGTTGTTGGCTCGTATATCTTTCCATCATGAAATGGCAAACCTTACTGAAGAGAAATGTCAAAAGAACGACAAGAAATATGGCATCGTTTGCTGTCCCTATCGCTCTACTTTTGTAGCGTATCTGTTGAAAGCCCCTTTATTTCGGCTGGGGTCTTGGGCAGCCGTACCGTTGCTGTTTATTGCGCTACGAAAAATTGATGCGGCATCCAACTATCTCTCATGGCTGTAGTAATGATGTCTCCGATTTGTTGTTTGTTGAGATGTAGCGCTGTTGTGAGATACTTGTTGAGGTGACCCAGCCCCCATGTGCTCCCATAATTAGTGGAAGTATGCGGAGGTTAGTATCTGGACGGCAACGTCTGACACTTTTGATGAACTGTGGTGTACTTTATTTGGCAACCTTGTCCCTATATTGCAGAGCAAGTGATTCAGGTTCTTCCCAATGCACCTCGATGTCACAAACGATGGTGGGTGTTGCCTTTATTGAATATGACGTCAGGAATCTTCAAGAGACCATCATTCTCTCGAAACCTTGGCTCGATCTCTGTTTGCCAGCCCTGATTCCTCGACACAGTCACGAGTCTTTTCAACGTAGTTGTGCCGACCAATGCGTTATTATTGGGTAGCAATCTTGAAGAATGTGGGACAAACTCTCCACCCGGTCGCAGTTGGCTTGGCATCTTCGTTGAGCAGTTGGATTGGATGGTATTCCTTTTGTAGGAAGGAGGTTGAAACGTAGCAGGGTGGCCTTTATATAGTCTTCACCCGTCCAATAAATCGGTGGATTGTATATAAATTTCATATAGCCTTGGTGGTTAGTGACCTGATTTATGACGTTGTCGGAGTAAGATGCTTCTAAAGTGCATGCGTACATTTTGAAACAGTCATATTATTTGTTTGTTGGTTAGGAACTATCATCATTCGCACGCGTTCAATCTAGCCTTGGCTATTCGTGGAAATATTGTTTATAATTGGGTCACTGGCTGCAAGGTGTTTGATTCGTTCTGTCATAATCATTGGAATTCTACTTTGAAATTCAAACAGCCCAAAACCACCCTGCTTCAACGGTGCATACATTATCGAATTTTCATAATTGGAAAGCCTCGCAGAGTCTTGTGTTGTGTCTCCACAGTGCGTAAGAGTTCTTCCAAAACACGTCATTTGCTCCTGAATCCCCAGTGCTTTAATGATGGTGTTTCCATGTTGTGCAGGTTGGGTACTAGCCCAAACGTTATTCTTACTAGCCACTAGGTTTTTATGTGTACGATAAAACCTTTGGCAGCATTCAGCGACATTCCCCTATCCATGAAAAATTTATTAGCTACACCTAGCATTCTCTCCAAATCTTCCTTTGTTTTTGCGAAGATGGGGATATCCTCCGCATATGGCAGGCTTCGAAGTCTTCTCTCCAATGAGAGTTCTATGCCAGAGAATCGGTCCATATGGCACAGCAATTTATCTATGATAAAAAGGATAAAGGACCAGTGAAAGAGCGTCACCTTGTTTAATTCCCCTGTTAATTTGAACTGTCACCGTTTCAATGCTGGTTGATATCCTCGTGCTGAATCCTCTTAGATTCTCTTTTATATATGCTATGAGTTTACTATCCACTTTGACCCTTTTTAATGCAAGTGTAAGACTGGTGTGAGACTGTGTCGAAAGCTTTAGACAAGTCTAACGTTAGTATTCACATTGATTTGCCGATTTTTGATGAGCGTGTGGAGGGTCATTGTGTTTGTATGGCAGCCGTCCGCCTTTGTGAACCCTCGTTGGTTTTCATGGAGAGTTATCTTGCTGAGCCTGTCTGCAAGAATATTATGTAGCAGCTTTATAATTGTCGACGAGATTGTTATAGGTCTCCACTCATTGAGGCTCTCCGGTGCTGTTTTGTGACTATTAAATTGGTACGGCTGCTCTTGAAAACTGCTGGCTGGTCTTATAAGGCTCCTGGAGCTCAAAGCCTTGTGGCCGACCTATTCAAAGTTGCTTGTAAACTTGTGATGAATTAAATAGGAGTATGCACCAGCTCTTCTGCAAAACATGGGTGGAGGAAAGCATGCCCAATGAATGGAATTTCAGCATTGTTTGATCGATCCTCAAGAAACTTGGATGCTTTTTCCAGTACCACCTGGCTTCGCGGATAATATCGTCATGAAGCCAATCTTGGGGCTGCAAGCCAAAAATCCTCAGATCAGATCATTACCTATGGGGCATGGCAAAAGAACTGAACCAAACACAACTAGGAAATTCCTAAAAAAGTACAAGGGCTCACATGGTTATGCATTACCGGGGCAATGAGAACTTGTCCCACAGTTGCAATAGAAGTAATTTTTTACCAGGCCCCACTTCACGAGGCCATAAGGAGTGCCATCTGAAGATTTGAAAAGGAGGGAACTGGATCTGGAAAAATCAGAGTCAGGGACTTGATTTGCAGTCCAATAGAAGCATACCTACTGGAAATTCCCAGCCTTGGCATGATTAAAAAGTATAATTTGAAAAAAAAATTAGAACGGAGTTAAGTAGCAACAAAAATTGGAAAATTAAAACGGTAAACTACACTCTGCCAAATGCCATCAAATGGTACACTGATGGATTGAGAACGTCTGAGGGGACTAGTTCTGGGGTCTTAGGACTTAGAACCAAACTCTCCATACCGATTGGACAGTTCACAAGCATCTTCTAGGCAGAAGTAAACGTCATAGGGAAATGTGATCAACGTAACCTCGGAAAAAACTACAGAAACCAAAATATTGCCATCGTGTCAGGCAGCCAGGTGGCACTTAACGCACTTCAACTTATTCACCATCGGCTCTATCTAGTATGGGAGTGCGTGAACAGGCTAAATGAACTGGAATAGAAAAACAATGTTACACCTTACACTCAACTGGGCACCGGGCCATGTTGGCATGCTGGGCAATGAAGAGGAAAATTCCCTAGGAAAATTGGGAGCACAGTCACCCCAAACGGGACCAGAACCCATTGCGGTATAGGAAAAAACGTGATTAAAGAAAACATCAAAAAGGAAGAGCACTTATACCCCAGAACATAATTCATTCATTCCTTCATTACCACCTACAGCGTTTACAGTCTCCTTAACATCACGTACAAGATCTTCTCTGCCGTACTTTTTGAACGCCTGAAGGTATTCGTCTACAACCTATAGGTCCATATCAGTTTGTTTTTAGACCAGGGAAACCCCCAATCGACCAAATATTCGCTTTAGGGCAGATCTTGGAAAAACACCAAGTTGTTTCAAATCGATAGCCACCAATTTTATATCAATTTAAAGGCCGCGTATGACAACATCCATAGAGACAAGCTATAGAGAGCAATGTTAAGTTTTGACATCTCACCAAACTCAGAGGAGATGGAGAATGCACGCTGCTCCTTCAGGGCCAGCAAAAACCTCAACAATACATTTGATGACAAAGGAGATTTAAGGTAAGGCAACACGTAGTCACGCGACTTTTTCAACATCATTCTTGAAAGAATAGTGCAAAAGTCTCACGTCAACACTTGAGGGAGAGGAACAATCTTTCAAATGTCAGTCGAATTATTCACCTACGCCCGGTCGGTCTTTATGTATGGTGCAGATGCATGGACACTTTTAACGGTGGATATGAGAACGCTTAAGGTTGTTTTGAGAGGAAGATTTTCTGAAAGATTTTTTGGTCCCGTCTGCATAGGTGGGGAACGGAGAACAAGATACAACAATGAACTCTACGGACTGAACAGCGACACTGACCTTGCCACAAAAGTTAAAAGCCATAAAAACTGATGTGGCTAAGTCAACTAGAGCGAATGGACATCAATGTTCCAGCCCGAAAATTGTTTGCCTCTTACCCCATGAGACGACCAACTTGGCGTATGAAAGTGGAGACAGCACTAGCAAGAGACCGAGCCAGTTGCAAGAAGCTTGTTTGTTGAGGTCCTGGTACACCTTGTAGCACCACCTTAAGTTAGTTAGTAGGTACTACCTACTTGCAGTTGAAATAATTTTGAAAATATATTATTTTAATGAATGGCATTCCCCGAATGTTTAATTTCATCCTTTAAAGATGCCTAAAAAATGGGTCTGGGATATTAGCACCTTCAAACATGGCATATTCGTAAGAATCTAATTATACCTCCAAGAAAAAGCTTGAACAAGTGTTTTATTCAATTTTAAATTTGATGCTTTGATGACTTCAAACTGTGAGACCCTTAAGGGCTTATCATTCTTCCATTTCATCAGGATTCAGGACCTTATAAGAACACCCTCCATCTAATAAAACCAATAATGCTCACACCTCATCAGAGAGAGATCAGAGCAAAATCCAGCAAATAGCCTTTATCCCTGCGCAACACAAAGATGATATAGCAAAATCCACAGATCCAACATCTACTTGACCACAGTAATTGGCCATAAAATGCATGTTAATGGCCAATTAATCATCCAAGCAATTAAATTCGTCTCTGAACACACATTTCGCATGACTAGGGGGCCCAAAAGTAAAAAAAAAAATAAATAAAAATCGAATGGAAACCTTACTCCTTTACAGTGCTTGTCGTAGTAAAGCATGAAGACAAGTTCCCCGCTCTTGGTCTGATCTGCGATAGTTCAGCTCAAGTTGATGTTCCCATTGATTTTGTTACACGATCGACAGTAATCAATAATCCCATTCTATGAAAGCAGATCACCACCACTACTACCATCACCAAAGCCATGATAAAGACCAGGGCCAGCGCCATCCAGTTGCATGTTGGCTTCTCTGTCCTTATAGTAACGATGGGAATCTCTTGACTCTATGGAGAGCAAGTATTAGCTTTGCTTTCGGCTGGAAAAGATTTAAAAAAAAACTGACCAAGATAAAGATAACCCTCCTGCGGGAAGACCCTGCCATAAAATATTTGCATAAACAGGGAAGCTAATTCGGACCTCGCTACATACAAATGTGCTGCAATCTAACGGTTAATTTGCATAACTTAAGTGGCCTTAGCTGGCGTGCTGCACAAGCACATGCGCCATGGTCCTACTTGCATTGTTGGTGTGCGCGCAGTCTACTGCACCAGCCAGCGCAGTACTGCTGATCTATGATTTATGGATTGCGCTGGTCAGAATATATCTGTAAGTCTGTCGAAGAGATGCCAAGCGCGAATGCACGCGTATATTACGGTGCGGTGGCGGCAGCGGCACTGGAGATGGCTATGGCGTTGAAATTGCGAGCACAAGCTTGCAGGAACAGTGTTTGCGATTTTCTGCGTCCGCCGTGGTCGTTGCACAGTTTTGTTGAACATATGTTCACTGCCAACGGAAATAGTCAAGACATGTATTTTTTATTCGGTTGCTACATATAGTAAGTTGGACTTTGTTAGGCATTTTATGTTTTGCCATAGAAGCGTGTGGTCAATCGGAGTGTGGTGGTGGTGATGGCAACGGTCGGTGGTGCAGCAAACGTTCGCGTGAATTTTGGTTCGTGTCGTGTGGCGGCGGCATGCGGTCAGTGGTAACACTGCACTTTGAGAAAATTGTTCAATGAATAGCGCAATCGAGCTGGAATGGAAATATGCGGAATTTTTTTTTTTTTTTAACTGCTGCAGTGCACGAAGAAATTGTTTCCCCAGGTCATGCAATTTTGGGGGAGCAAAAAAGCATTATTTGTGCGATGAAATTGAATTGGCATGTTAAGGATCAACGAGAGGGAATTCGACTTATATAAGTTGATCGGACACGGTAGGAATTTGTTTAAATGAGTTTAGATAGACGCGATTTAAATCATTAATACCACCTCTTCAAAACCTTCTAGTGTCAATGGATAAAAATCATTTATTCTATTTTTGGAAAAAATGCGAAAAGGGGTTTGATATTTTCACATATAAGCATACGTACGTAATTTTACATTATTATGCAAGAAAATATTTTTCGGTAATTTTGGCTTTTTAACTTAGGTAGAATTTCTTCAATATCAAATTGTCCAATCAAAATTTGGTCATACCACCCTGAGGCATCCTGCAGCCTGTAGTGTCCGTGCAGTGATATTGATTTTAATCACTTGAACTTATTTTCTTAGTTACTTATACCTCGCCCAATTCATGAAGGGTCACTACTGAAACTTGGAAGTCTTTTCAAGATCCCATACACGCAGCTTTCAGTCATCTGGGTTAAAGCCTCTAGCAACTGCGATAGCCTGGTAGATGCAGCTTTAGTCTTTCTCTTTTTTCGCCTCAACATCTGGAAGCTGGGATTCGAAGAATCTTTAGGCTGGATTATTGCTGTCTATTCCGTTAATCTACCCAAGCCAAGGCTTACAACCTGTTTTAACTAATCACAGCTAATAGAGTGAAGGGTTGTATCTTTTCTTCCATTTGCATTCCTTACCCAAAGGACCAAAATACCTGTTGTAAAAATTTTCTGTCTTAGAGCTAAGTATCAGTTAAATTTCCTTTATTCCATCACTTGGTACCATTAAGCAGAACTTTGCTGAATTCATATAAGGTTATGAAAATAAAAAAAAAAACAATTAGTTAAAATGCAATTAGTTAACGACTTACTAACAACAAACTTGCGAACGATAAAATGTAAGGGCTTTGAAGTTTTTACCATTTTCTGAAAAAAACATAGAAAACATAGAACTTTGAATTCTAAACCACTAAACCTAATTAAAGACCAGTTAACGAAAAATTATCTGGGTAGGCATAAACTATTCGATAATAACAGGTTTTACCCTTTCTTTTTTAAGGTTGTACTTTACTAACTTTATACCAAGCTAGCAAAAGGCCAAAAAAACATTTTAAATGATTAAATTTAATTTTTCACACCTTATCAAAGACTAACTAACTGCAAACTATAAGGTAAGCCATAAAACGTTATGTAGGTACAAGAAATTTTCATTGTTTTTCAAGTTATGTGAAGTTAACAAAGCATTCAAAAAACATAGAAAACATTGAAAGACAAATTCGAAGTTGCTTAACTACTAAGCGACTAAATCAATGGCAAATGATTCAACTACCCTTTTTTAGATTCGTCAAAGTTGTTTTGCGAACTAAACGCTCATATAGAAAACAAATAACTCAAAACAACATTTGCACAACAAAATTGATTTTTCACAACTGGGGCCCAATTCCGCAAGTTTGAATGATTTTCCGGGTATACATATTCCGTCCACGTCAAAAATAAGTGTGAATAATTTGACACAATCAAAAACTTAAAACTCACTTTTGCGAAATCCCCAAATTTGACGTGTAAAGGATTTTGTAAGATTTTAAGTACATACATAGAACTAACTCACTCTTGTAGAATTGGGCCCTTGGTATTTTATTTTAGATGTTTTTACCACTTAAAAAACATAGAATGACAAATTTGAAGTAGTCATAACTAATTAACGACTGCAACTGCAACCACATATACAACTGCAACTGCAACGCATATGCAACTGCAACTAAAATTTTAACTCTGCAACTGCAACTAAATGGTTTTTCAACAGGAACACAAAAGTAGAGCGACAGGGATAGCAAACGACGCCATATTTCTTGCCGTTCTTTTGACATTTCTCTTCAGTGAGGTTTGCTATTTCATGATGAAAAGATATACGAGCCCACAACGAGCCGAAATTATTAAAATTTACAACCGAAATTTGGAGCTACGTCCAATTTATGGTCGTCATAATCGTCCTAGCAGATCAACAATTGAGAGTCTAGTGGAAAAATTTGAATCCACAGGCACAGTACAAAATGTTCCTGTACCAGTGAGACAAAGAAGTGCCCTTAGGGTCGAGAATATTGCTGCCGTTGAGGCTTCAGTTGCAGAAAGCCCAAATGTGTCTCTCACACGTCGTTCTCAAGCGTTGGGCATCTCTGTGACGTCGTTGTGGCGAATTTTGCGAAAACAACAGCGAATGTCTCAATCAATTTATTGGAAACCAAGTTTAGAGAACGTGTTGTCTCACGAAATGGTCCAGTCGCTTGGCCGCCTCGGTCGTGCGATTTGACGCCGTTAGATTATTTCCTGTGAGGCTACGTCAAGTCTATAGTCTATGCCAACAAGCCACCCACGATTGATGAACTTCGTACGAATATCGAACGTGAAATTGCAGCAGTATCGGCCGATTTATGCTTGAAAACCGTCGAAAATTGGGTTCAGCGTCTGGACTTCTGCAAGCGTGTCCATGGTGGCCATGCAAAAGAAATCGAGTTCCATACATAATGACATCGAACGTACTTTCACAATAATAAAGAATTTCATTGATATCCAAAAGCGTTTTTGTTTTATTTAAAAAAAACTTTTGTAGCGCTTTTATTGAAAAACCCGATACAACTGCAACTGCACATGCAACTGCAACTACATCTGCAAATAACTGCGACTGTAACTGCAACTGTGGGAAAATGTAAGGTTCTGTGTATATAATGATAAAAAATACTGTAAGTATGTTTTTTTTAGTATTGTACTTAATTAATAAATAAAATATTAAAAAATTTCGACAAAGCTGAATTTTGGTAGAGTGCTTTATTTTGACATTTTATGCATTTCCTGCAAACAAAACCTATAGTTTTCGGGAAATTACGAAAAACTGAGTTGTACCCCCTTTAACCCCCCTAAAAAATTAAGCCCCGGCCCAAATTTACGGAACTTTTCAGGAAATGCTTAAGACGCCAAAGCAAAGCTCTTTACCAAAATTCAAAATTTTTCGTAGTTTTGCCCTATTTTTGTTTAATTTTCCTGGGCTATGCGTTTTGCTTATTGAGAATCGTTTCTTTTGAACATAATTTTTCCTTTAAAATTCTCAAGCCAACCAAAGCTAGTTTATCCCCCCGTTTTGCTTCTTAATGTTTAATCAATATGTGAAATATTCAATATTTTACATAAAGATAAAAAAAAAAATACAAAAAATATTTTTCTTAGATAAATAGAAAGGATCGTTCATTATTAAAAAATTGTTAAATTAGAATTTGAGATTCATCATTATCCCTAGCAATGATAAATTTTAAACAATTTAACAAAAATCTATCAAGTCAGATTGCAGCTTTATTTAAACCTCTTTTATGGCTTGTTTGCTTGTTCCCTTTTGGTCCTGAACATGCTGAACATTATTCGAAATACATTTTGTGGTAATTAGTATCGAATACATTTTGATAGCCAGCGATGATGTAAACGGGATGTTTTTTCGCACCCGACCCCATCCATACGACATAAATATCTTTGCCCAGCATGAAGATGAAGAGAAAATAATATGCGTACATTGCACCAAACATTCTATTCGTCGCCATTATTAATTAATTAACATAAAGTTGGAAAGGTTTTCTGCTGTTTTACTTAGGTACAACTTCCTTGCTGTAAGAGGTTAGTATTGGATTCGTGGAAGGAAACAATTGAGCGGGTAAAGTATCTTAAAATTATTTGTTATAAAAATTAGGCGGGGTCAAGGAGGCATTTTGTTTTGCTATGGCGACGGCGGCGGGACAAAAACTTTCTATGAACGAATTGTTTAGACGACATTTTCTTTTTTCCTAGGAAATGGTTGCATAAACAGAATTTTAGTCAAAATCACTTCATCGAATTTAGAGATTTAAAGCTTTAGGACCTTCACTTCAGTCACATAAACGACTGTTAACCGAATGTCTCTGATCGAGTCCCAGCTTATTGCATTTAATAGATTTTCTCTTAATGTTAATAGAAACACCAAAGAAGAGCAAGTTCTTGCGACCTGGTTGTAGTTCTTATTTTCATTTCGAGGAGTATATCAACAGAGTTAAACATACATCTCATGTATATGAAGCAGGAGAGAAGCTCGACAGAAGCTGTTTTATGTTTTATATGCAATCGGGATCGGGATATGCTGTAGAATATACCTTATTTCCTACCTATAGCCTGCTGGACACGAAGAATTGCCTGTTGTGACACAACGGGGAAATAAAAATAATTTAATGAGTCAAAATGTTACTTTTTTTTTGTTGTCTTTGAAAGTTAACTTCGTAAATACAATAAGGGGTCAGCAGGTAGAAATCTGTGCCGCAATCCTTTGAGCTATACCCCTGGCCCTGGGGTTTAGAATTCTACACTCGCAGGCACTTGTTACTGTATGGTAATTTATGTTTTATTACTCATTAGTTAGATTAATTTATTATTGCATGGACTGTGTTTTTGCCCTTCAGTTTTTACATTTAGCAGTAATTATGAGATTCGAATGCAATCATTCATTCATTCATTCATTCATTTGGACATGATGTTGTTTTAAAGATTAAATTCATCACAGCATGAAGTTGATAGGTCTGAACAGAACATGTTCAATTAAAATTTTTTTTCCATAATGTGATAATTTTTACGCAATTATGAAAGTTCCTTAAGATGTTCAATTGGAAATGAATAGTCTTATGATTTGTAAA
Source organism: Dasysyrphus albostriatus (assembly GCA_946251815.1). Classification (NCBI taxonomy): domain Eukaryota; kingdom Metazoa; phylum Arthropoda; class Insecta; order Diptera; family Syrphidae; genus Dasysyrphus; species Dasysyrphus albostriatus. Next base: position 203,633,057 of record OX276335.1, read on the forward strand.
CAACATAATGGATACTTGGAATGCAGCACTTTTGACTATTAGGAAGTAGAAGTTGAAAAACAAAAAGCAGTATGGAAGATTATACCTTAATGTTTGGAGAGATAGGTAAATACTTACCTTTTTTATATGGCATTTACAGTACAGGATGAACTACGGGCTCAACCAATAAACCCATCCAGTCAGCTTGATCTCTAGCAGGCTAGCTCCAGCAAAACACACTAAGGTGGTTGAAAATTAAACTTTGAAGCTCATTTTCTTCGACCTGAAGTTTCAAACATATGATGACCGCTCTCTGATTGAGTGAGGAGTCAAAAAATTGTCTAGCTGTGGGACCTCCATCTTGGTGGTCTTAAGGTAGAACTATAATAGTTGGAAGGGCACTGAAGCTAATGTCAAAAACCAACGATAAGTAGCTATCTTCTACTGTATTAATCGTCCATCTCTTTTTGGCATTCATATTTCACCAAATGACCAGTTTTACTTAAGTGAGATGGTCTCGAAAACGCAACTCACTTCCGAAAGCAAATTCGAACGAAACTTAATGAAACGTTCCACTTCGCAATTATAGCTGCGTCATATGCTTTGCATGTATTCGCTTATTTTCTTCCGAACACTTTAGTGCTCTTCCGAGCATTAAATTTCTAGGCAATCTTCAGTAGGGGATTGTGACTGCTGTCAGGTAAGGTTAGGTTACGGTAAGCCGATCATCTCATTCGGATCTCAGTGGATCCGTTGCGGTAGGTATGAGGATGAGTGGAGAAGGGGTTAAAGGGATTGGGAATCAAGGGGAAGATTTAGGGTTGGGTGTGAGGAGCCTCCCTAAACCATCCAGAGTTCCAAATGAATTTAAGGATTTTCTTTAGTTGCAAGATACAGATGTCGCCCAGTTCGTCGAAACTAATGCTTTTCTAGTTCTAGCTAGGCTGGGTCATTCACACAGGGAGTGTGATGAGTCATTTTCCGTCTCTTCATCTTGACACTTTCTACATGAGTCCGATGAGCTGATGCCATTCACTGATCTCTATAATACACTGGATAGCGTATCGATATAAGAAAGTTGCTTCCATTTGAAGAATTGTTATACCATGAAGCAGACCACTTTTTTGTATAACAATATGACTGTATAACAATTTATACAAAATAATCCACTATGAAGACGTCAAATCTCCGTTCGTTGCTCCCACAAGTGTCAATAGATGACCATCTGACATTTGTAGCTTCCAAGAAATCCTGGTGTATTCTACTTTTTTCTTGCTCCAGTTTCATGAGCACCAAGGCTTCGATTTGGCTCGGATCAAGAAATGGCCCGTTTTTAGCCAGTTCATCCGCCATTTCATTCTCATGAATATCCCTATGTCCTGGGACCCATCTTAGGGTTACTGTGTTTGTTACACTGAGCACTCTTAATTCATTCTGGTAAGGTTTGACCAGTTAGGATTTGATGGATGGCTTTATTTGCCACCTGACTATCTATGAAGACGTCAATAATATTGTTGACTACATTGCATGAGGCGAGATATTTCGTGGCTTCAAAAATTGCAAACACTTCCGCCTGGAGTGCACTGCAAAAGTTTATGGATCTATTTATGAGTGGCTTAACTGAGTAGATGCCTGAGCCAACCCCCTCCAAGGTTTTGAAAACGTAAGTAAAGACCGAAGCATGATTTTCACTTATGACCCTGCTCTCATTCCAGAGTTCCCCAGTTGCAATATCTGTTATGGTTACTGGGTGGAAATCTATGCGCGGTGAAACGTTGTCTATTTGATTGCCTATGTCTGTGAAATTCATTATAGTTCTGTACCGTAAATGCCATTTTTCCAATTTTTACATTGTTGAAGACTTAAGGCACTTTTAGCCGCCAACTTTTTCGTAAACACATCGAGTGGGGCAAGTGAAAGAAAAGTTTCTAGGGCAACAGTTGTTGTAGTCTTAATAGCAATGGTTGTGACAATACACGCTAGTCTTTGAATCTTATTCATGGTTTTCAGATTGGTTTCCTAATATAAGCCTGGCCACCAGACCATGCATACGTACGTTAGAACTGGCCTTATAATAGCTGTGTAAATCCATTGAATGGTTCTAGGGCTGGGACCCCATCTTTTACCAAAAATTCAGCTGCAAGTGTAGGAAGCTATTGTGGCTTATTTCTCAATCAAGAACAATGCCAATATATTTGGAAACCTGTAAAAGAATTCCATAAATGGTTGGCGGGTTCATGTTTGGAATATTGCGATTCCTTGTAAACAGCACCAGTTTTATCTTCAGTGGGTTAACATTTAGTTTACAACTACTGGCCCAATTTTTTAGCTTATCCAAGGACGTTTGTAAGAGCTCACGCAGGGTGGGGACAAATTTTCCTGAGGCCATATTGAGTACACTATCATTCAGTTTTTGGTGAATGTGGTTGTCAATTAATCTCTCTAATGTTTTCAGGAGAAAAATTGTTGACAGGGTTGATGCTTCAGCACTATCCTTACAGCAGTATCATAATGATGAAGGTATTGTGTAAGGTCTTCTTGGTTCTTGGGTTCCTTGATAGAGGTCTTCACTAGACTTCTTAAGTCCCAAGATACAAGCGTTTAGAGTGTTTTTCGTTTGATCTCAGCATTGATATCGTTTTGTGAGCTAGTAGCAGAGCTCAAGCGGTAAAACTCTTGAACACTATCCCTCGTATTTCTTCTCTGATCAACGATGTTGATATCACTTGCTCAAAATTTTTCAAAGCCTCCAATGAGTGCTAGGTTTTGGCGACATAGATACAGGCGTCTTGCACTTGATCAATTGGCGTTACGAATCTATGCCTTCTTTCCTAGACATACAGGATCATGGAAGCATTCCTGACGTATCACAACATGGTTCATGGTTCATTGACTGGCAATCTGGCTGAGTTCATTACCGTAGGTAAATGTTGTCATGTGGGCCTTGTGCCTTTTCATCCAACTATATAAAAAGATGCCCAGTTTTCCTTTTTCTTTTGAAGTTGAGAAGAAACCCTATGACGCTGTACTTAGGGCACTTATCATTGATCTTTTCGAGGAGAAGAAGAAGATGATCAAATGCTTCCTTGTTCGAGTCATCTTTCTCTTCCCTGAGAGTATGAGGGAAGGTCAGTGTAATATTTTTGAATTTGCATTTGATTTGGACCGTGAGCAGGTGTACGAGAGTACAGTTTCTCCCATCACTTTTTGAAATATACGAGTACATCACTATCACAAGTCACAAGACACAATTTTTCGTATGATCTCTTGATAGCACCGCACTTTCTGAATGGATTTCATAATCGGTTCAAGGTTACTAATTGTTCTAATTTCTACCAATTGTTCAGTTCAGACATTCCACGTGAAGATTAAAGATTCCTTGTGCTTTTTTGTTTTGCTGAAATTTTCAATACACATAAAATCATTCATATCCAAAGATTGTTCTTGCTTCGCTAGAAAATGTTTTCCACCGTAGGAATTTACTCAAACCTGCAGTACCCTTCCTCATCAAAGACCAGACCATTATAATAACTCCAACAACATTACTTACTTACTCTTAATGGCATTCACAGCCCAGGATAGACTTTTGCCTTAACCAAAAAGCTTCTCCAGCCTCCATTTACACACATCAAGTTAATGAAGGTCGTTCTCCACTTGTGTGTGTTATTTGATGGAGGTTCTTCCTCTGCTTTATGCTCCATCAGGATTGGATTTGAAGATTCGTTGGGCTAGTGCATTGCTTTTCTTACGCTTTACGCAGCACTTAAAGCCAAAGGATGGACTACGGCCTTAACCAACAGGCCTCTCCAGCTTCCATTTACACACAGCAAGTTGGCTGAGCCCGTTTTTCACTTATGTGCGACATCTGTTGGTCATACTCCATCAGGATTGGATTTGGAGTTTTGTCGGGCTAGTGCGTTGCTTTTCGTATGCTCCATTTGTGAAAGCCATTTCATCAGACTCTTTTGAAATATACAAGACCACTGTATCACTCGCAGAATCTTCTTTTCTAAACGGCCAAACAAGTTTGCATCCGATTCTTTCAGGTTTCATGCTTCTGCCCCATTGACAGTCAATACCATTTTCACGCGCTTTCGACAAATTTTGCATATGAACTGCTGCACGCTCCTTACCAAGTCATTTGGAAATGTTGGTCAACATTGTCCTAGTTGAATGGAATGTTTTACCTGGCAGCGGAATGTTGGATATGCTTGCCTTTTAGTGTTTCTTCCAGATCCTTAGCACTGACTGCGTATCTTCTACCATGTCCCCGTTCTGATCTCGACAGTTTTCCGTTCTGGCCTTGTAGCCTTAGGTAGATCGTTTCACCCTTTGGTAGAACCTTCAAACATAACCCCTGTCGGCATAATCCTCAATACACTATCTCTTTTTCTTTCTGAGAAGTCAGTGCTCCTCCTTCCTAGAGTTGCCAGGCATTATTCAACTAGAGCTCTGGGCTTCGATCTAAGCAGCTCTAGTTCTCGACTGCACTGCAGTATTGTTTGCTAGGTCTAATTTTGAGCTGCATATGGCAGCTGGCACTCTTCTTCGAACCAAAAGTTTCCTTGTGTTCTCTTAGTGAAACCCAGCCCAGCAGTGGTGGCACTTCTAATAGCTTATTGACACAGTCTCCATTGGTCTTCTTTACTTGATGCTGGTGTTGGGGAGTTGTTGGTAAATTTAGACAGGAGTGGTTGCCAAATGTTACGAGGGTCTTTTGGAATTTTAGCTTTTCGACATCAAATCTTTTCACATTATGTGTTTGGCATTCTGACGTCGTGAATATCCGCTTAAATAGGAAGGTACTTGAGATACTACCAAGAAATTGTCCGAGTATATCTTTGCCCCTCGATGCGTTCGGACATCCAAAATTCTGAAAAGATGTGTGGCGTCTATCGCAGTGTGATCAATTTTGTTATAAGAGAGAGATATATCACAAGACTGTCAAGTCCTTTTGTGTCTATCAAGGTGTTGGAAACGAGAGCTAGCTGTGATGACAGTTCGGCCGTCACGAAGCACACCATCCTTGTTTCGTTTACTAAGGTCATCAACGAAAAAATCACCCGGCTTGTTGCTATTTTCGGAACCAGTATTTTTCTTGTACGGTAGGAAAAGTTACTCCGAAGCGAATTTCATAGATTACTCGAAGAGTAGAGAGCCGGATAAAACCGCACCTAAGGCCTGAGCTTCAAATAGTCGGAGTTGCCGATATAGAGTGTTGAGTGTTGACCAAGTCAATTAACCTGACGCCATTATTGATTTCATCTCAAAAATTCATCCGCTGCCACCCAATCTTTGGAGTGGGAACATCATATAAATTACTTCTTAATTGATTGAATTCCTATTTTGTTATTGTGGCCCATTAGGTATTTGCCATGTGGTAAAGCATTCCTGGAAGACTGAAACTGAAGACGCCACTATTGAATATATTGATATACAGAATTTCTTCCACTACCAAAAGTGGAAACACTCTTTCACTGCATGGTAATTAGTAAGGAAATTACATTTAATCAACGATGCTCAAGGTCGGCCTTGAGAAACGGGTTCCGTGATTCTACAGCTCTAGGTTTCTCGTTTCGTATGGGAAAGGAAGCCTCTTGTAAAAATGAAAAATATTGATTTCGCACTCACATAGCCTCATAATTCATAAATAATAGGCCTCAACTCTCGCCAGAAAAAGAAATTATTTGTTCAGAGAAAACTCTTCATCCATACAAATATTGAGGATCCCTTATATTTCATAGGTTTGTTCCCTTGTTGCATGCAAGTTGAAAAATAATTCTCCACAGTCCGTTTCAGTACATAATGCATAATACTCTACTACAGTATCACATTTCATTTATGGAAATGCAACCATGGACGATTCTCTGATCACCTGCATCGGAATCGGAAACCATCAAAACTGATTGAACACAATTTGTCTCAAATGGGTATTCATCAATCCATACATATTCAATTGTCCACTTGTCTCGCTAGCATCAAATAAACTTGCAAACAAGATCATGAATAAATCCTCGTCACATCTTGACACCACTCGACAATCTTTTATCCATCTTCTTCTTTCATCCGAAAATGGAAGTTTAATGACATAATTTTCCATCATCATTCACCAGAGACAATCACTTCAATTGAAGCTCAGTTTCTAACCTATAATGCAATCGATCGCGATCGTTGTATAATTCGTCATTTTGTTTACTTTGTGGATGTTGTTTTATATTATTGTTGGCTTCTTTAACAATCCTTCTACGCTGACGATCGTATGTATATACACAATCGCATTCAGCGGCGTATTTGTTTGCGCGCCAATCCCCATTCAATTGGAAAAATGTCATTTTGACAAGTGTAGCCAGCGACCACCATGCAATTTGTTCGAATGATTGTCTTCTCCTTCTCTGTTGCATCAGGTGGGTAAATATTAAGTGAGTTACATTTATGTAACGAAGACGAAGACGAAGACGATGACGATGAGGAGACAGTTGTACGGTCGTGAATGATTAGTTTCTTTGGTACTTATAGTGGGTTCTTAGGATGGGTGCGGGAAGATATATGTATATAAAACTTATGAATAAAACATTTAAAATTGTGTGTGACTATTGATTAAAGTTTTATTTTAATGATGATGGTTCCGGTGAATAAATAAAACTTAGGTTTAATATTTTATATTTGACAGTTCCTTTGTAGGTATGAGAGGATTTTTATTTGAAAAAATAACCAGAGCTTGACGCTTAAACATTCTCACGCTTTGCTTTTCTTTGTTTTGCTTTGTATTATTACATAGGCTATTTATTGAATATCAAAACCCGAAAATTAGAGGAAGGAATGGAAAATTACAATTAAAGGTTTTTATTATTGAGTAGCTAGCTTTGTTTTTAATTGGGGCATAAGCATGCTACTAGCTAAAAATACTACTAAATTTACCCATATGTTTCGGATCTGAAAGAATGGTCAAACTTGACACTTTTCAATATGTTTTGTGTGGCTGAATTTTACAATTTTATACTTAAAAACAAGAAGTGCTTACAAGCTACTTTTTCTTTGGACAGAGGCCCTCCAACATACCTAAAAAAAAGGTAGGTATTCTAATCTCAGGATTTAAAAAGGTGGCTTACTGGGCTATTAACTCCTAAGGACTTCAGGTCTTTTAAATTTTCTTCATTTGTCGCTGACACAATCAAAAAATCAATCCGCTTCAAGGGTTTTATCTTATCCAGGTAGCATTCTGTGACATAGAAGGGCTCCCTAAAATTATGTATAGGAATTTCCAACAAAAACAGTTTTGGAAAAAAGCCAACTAAATTTTGGAAAAAAACACCCAAAATGAAATTGCAAAATACGCCAATAAGAAAAAGAGTCAAAAAACTAAAATGGAAAAAACGACTAAAAATAGATATAAGAACTTTTTGGCATAATAAAGCCCACAAAGTATAACCATCACAGCTTTTTCTGGCCTAGTTTCCAAAATGTTTTTTTTAGTAATTTAAGCCCAATAGTTGGCACGCCGTACCACTGCACCGGAACGCCGAACGGTAGTGCGTGCGAACGCACCACCCCCCCCCCCCTCCTAAAAAAAAAACAAGAAGACCAATCGTTTTCTGACATAATTTTAAAAAAAAAAACATCGCTATTAGTCCATTATAATCAGCCCATGCAACTTCCTTGTTACCATTTAAAAAAGATTCAAACAAATAACTATCCAACCTCCATTTAAATTAAAGTGAAAAGAAAAATGACAACCAAAAGGCATTTTTCTTTTTTAATTCAGAATAAAGCTCTTAACAGAGTCCAAGCATGTCAAAAATGTTCTGAAAATCATCTGAGCTTGTTGTCTGTCACGTCAGTTATTTTACTCTCCGTGGTATATAAGAACGATTTGGGACGCTATAAAAATTTCACCTAAAAACATAGAAATCGGCTATTAGAATACGCTAATTCCACGATTCTTGACAAGTCAAATTCAGTATGACACGTCTGCAAAAACTAAACCTTCCGAATTGGTGCGGTGAACAAAAACCCGCTACCAGCAGTACGTTACTTAACTTTGTTGAAAATAAATTGTTACATAAGTTTCAACTTAGTTGCACTCGGGAAGTGGATGTCAGTAAGAGTCTCATACAAATATGAGCACGTGATGTTTTTCGGTATCACTCCCAATTTCGTCTTGTTGTGCAGGATGAAAAAAGAAATTGCACCCTGCTCTATCACGGTGGAAAAAGACCTTAAACCTCATTGCAGATACTTTTAATGTCAAAAGAGGGCTTAGGGCTTAGGTGACGCACTATTACTTGTGACTTGTGACTTCTTAAGCATCGGTCTTAAGGAATAGTGCAAATCTCTTTCACTAACTTTAGAGGCATAATCTAACAAAAGTCAGTCAAATTACTCATTTATTACGTTGATATTGACATTACTTGTGCTTTTGTGAGTATTGGAAATGATAAATGAAGGCAAGATTAGATACATGCTGTTACCAACATAGCAAACCCATCACAAACTTTCTGGACAGAACTTTTCATAGACTTAGTCAAAGACTTTGTGTACCCAGGTTCCATTATCAAGTCAGTGAATAATACCATTGCTGAGACTAAATAAAGAATTGCTCTTGCCAATCTTTGCTCCTTTAGGCAATTGAGGAGCAAAGCCCTATATTAATTAGCTGAGGTGTTCTTGTATAGGACACTTATTATCCCGGTCTCGATGTATGCAGAGCCTTGGACAGTATTTACGGTATATAAGAATTCCTAAGGCTGATTTGAGAGGAAAATTCTCCGGGTGATTTTTGATCCCATCTGTATGGAAGAGGAAATGGAGAAGAAGATACAACAAAGAGGTGTATAGTGACACTGACAGAGCCACAAATGTGAAAAGCCAACGACAGATGTGGCTGGGTTACATAGAGCGAATTGAAATGAATGATCTGGCCCGGAAAGTGTCTGCATCCAACTTTGGATAACGATGCAGGAGAGGAGGATAGCGAAACATAGGATATCAATCATCTTGGCATGCAAAACTGGAAACAGCTAGCTTGAGACCGAGTCAGCTGGAAAAAGCTGGCTGAGGACCTGATCCATCCGGAACTATAGTGTCACCTTAAGTAAGTAAGTAAAACTCTATCAGTATTGATTCGATATAAATAAAATGGATTCACACCAATGTCCATTATCCAATGCCATGTTTATTGTCATCAACCTGATTCTTGTCAAACTTTATCTGAGTGGTATTAAGGATATTGCAAATACCGCGCTGGCGATCGTGTTGTTGGCCTCCAATAAACGGCCCTTGCCAAGCTTAAAAATTAGGCCAGCTTCTGAAGACCTAACTTCAAATATCATGGCGTTGAACTTAATAGTGCACTTAACAAGAAATAAAATATTACAGAGATAGAAAAAAAGAATAGCATAGAATTATTGGTAAAAGATGAGGTTCCTGCGCCAGAACCAATCATTGGATAAATAAGGGTATTGGTTTCCCTTATTTATCCAATGATTGGTTCTGGCGATTGGCGATTGGTTAAAAGCGATGACAAATATCCCAAGAATAGATTGTATTGTACAACAAGTGCTATGAGAACCACGTCAATGCAGTAGTTCTAAAAATGTTCCCTTCCCTAGCCACGCTCCTGCTGGGTACACATCAGCTCTCCAAACCCAACCTTACCTAAGAAGTGTTATACAACGTGCAGACTAAAAGTAATTAAAATCCAAATATTAAATCCAATTCCATATTATTTACTCGTTTAATCCACACTTAAATCCATTTTTTTAAATTAAAATCCTGCTCAATCTAATTGGATTTAAACTGCCCTCTGGAGGTCAGGAATTTCATATTTCGCTTCAAGTTGAAGTGAAACTTTGCAACTTTTCATGCGTTGTTTTTGCATATCGAGTTGGCCAACTAGGTTTGAAATTAAATGAACGAAGCGATGACTCGACGTGGTCTTTCACACATAATTTTTCGTATCGTTTTCATTACTGCCATGCCCATTTGTGCGGGATTTTTTTCGGCATGGTCTTGCTCTGAAATTAACATGTAGCTTTTGGCATTGCACATGTTTTGCTGTCATCTCGCTTTGGTCTCGCAATAGTCTCGCCAAAAATATTTTTTTCAAAATCGTTGAAAAGTCCAAACGAGATTTTCAGTGTCGTGGTCATTTTGTTATCATCTTATGTAGTCTAGCCATGTCCATTTACACGGGTATTAGTGTGGTGTTTTTCTCGTTAGATTCTCGCTTTGGTCTCACCGTGACATCTACACGAGGTTTTTATCATTCCGTAATAATTATTTAGACTTTATACCAAAATTTCTTACTATTTATACTTTTATCAAAAATTTATGAAAGATCTGCAACTTTTGCGTCTTTTTGTACCTACGAACAAATATTCTTCATCTTAAAATTGTTTTCAATATTATTTTAATTCTTTTTATAAACCAATGACACCTTGAAATGTTCAAGTCGATAAAAATAACACCAAATACTGTCGCCTATTCCCAGCAAAGTGGACATGTTTATGACTTATGCCCATTCCGTTCCATATTTATCTCTTTACGAAGAGAAAACAAAAAAAAAAAAACTAAATATTGTTGTAGTACATTCAAGTGTCACTGTCCAATGTCCATTCAGTTGGTGTGTCAAACAACACTCACACCGATAAACGCCAAGCCTTGCTGCTTGATGCTATGGCAGAAAAAATACCACAAAGTGTCTCAAAAACTCACACGACGACATCGATGTACCTTAGCTCCTGATAAAGCATTCTTACTTCAACCGTCTACGTCTTCGTCGTTTTCCATTCTCGGTGCAACCCTCTGGTAGAACTCTGGGATAGTGTGCGCCCAGCCCAACCCAAAGTGCATTCATAAATCGTCCTCTCGTAAGGAACTCTACGTCGCGTCGCGTTGTCGGTCGTCGTCGTGACAATTGGAAAATCTCTCGGTAGTTGGTGCTGGTTGGTGGTGATGCTGTTTCCAATGCATGTTCTGTTCATGTTCATCTGCTGCTAGTTCTACAAGATGTTTCCTGTCTGACTTGGGCACAAATCGAATTGTCCCCAATATCCGGCCCTCCACTTACTGATTACAACATCCAAGCGTGTGTTGCTAAAGAAACAAAACAAACAAATAAAAACAACAAAACCCTCGAAGGAGCATAGTTCTCTCCAAAATGCTGCTCCACTTGGTATAAGAGTGTCACAAGTCGAGCGCGTGGATAAATTAAAATCTCATATAGACGCGCCACAACGCCAACCAATAAATTGCGATTGCACGCTGCAGCTTGTTGCCATGTGACACGACGGACAGCCGGGGTCGGCTCTTCGTCCAGCTTTAGCTCCATCTCCAATGGGGACCCAGGAGAGAGAGTACGAGTGCGAGTGCGCGCGCGACCAGCAAACAAGATTGTTAAATGCAAAATACTTGTGCGATGATAAATTTATTATTTTCCGATACAGATACATGGAGGGCACCTCAGATAGATATTTTCGCTGGCTTGTGGCCCCAGGCCGAAGATGGCCCCCGAGACACCATGTTCTGTGATTCCAGGCCAATTGTGGCGATAGCCTGTCACATTGTCTGCCGAATCGCACAACAAAGGCGCTCGCCCCAGAAGAAACACACCGATGTCGCTGGTGTCGTTCTTGACACGTCCCATATCTTGGCGAGGAGAGTGCCAGTGACCAGAGTTCCTTCAGGCAACCCAAATACAACAACAACAGCAACAGCAAAAAAAAGCAATCTTTCTAGAGAGCCACACTATCTTCCCTGGTGTTGGTTCTTAAAGAGGTGTAAAACGAATTTATTGATTCGAGAGTAATGGCGGGAAAACGGAATTTATTAGACCCGATGCGATAAATAACAATTTGTGGCGAAGTTGGGAATTGTAAGTTTCCCTATAAATTTGACCAGGTTTGCCAAAGTCCCCAGAATCTTTCTCCTCACTTGGATTTGGATTTTGAAGTCGACTGCGACGAGACCAGACAAGATGAGATGCAACGCAACACGACGGACGAAGTGCGATTGGGCCTTAAATCAGAAATAATATTGCAAGCTTAGCAATGATTACGTGTGCTTTAAGGCTTTGCCCATAAATTAACTATTGCCACTGCTTGTTGCGAGGAAGACACCTTTTGATTGTGCCCACGAGCAAAACTAAAAAAAAAAAAAATTAAAACCCAAGGCAGCTTAGAGGCAGGAAAAATTATGATTTGATTTGCGCCGCGGCCGCCTGATGCTTGTGGTGAATGTAATCACCGGATTATTGACAATAATCCGGACGGAAAGCATTTTAATTTGTAGCAAGTTGGGGCAGTACCTACCTAGCTTTAAGTTAAAGATATACAAAGGTATTTCCATAATGTATAACACGAGTGACATTTTGCGATTTGAGATCAGTATATTTAATGAAAACATCTTAATGAACATTCCACAGGGCTCATTAAACACAGCGTTACCAGATACAAATTATCTATGTTCTACTTTCTTAAGAATATGAATTGATTTTTCATAAAAAAATTAGGTTCAGTAAAGTTATTTTTTGAATAAATTGATAAAACAGTTGCATAAAATAACTCGAAAATGAGAAAAATCGCGTTTGATAATTAATTGCGGGAAAACCGTTACTCGCACAAGAAAAAGTTGTAAACCAATTTGAACGGTTGAAAATTCTTGTTTAAATAAAAAAGAATTTTAAGAATTGATTGGGGTATAGCAAAGATAGAGCCAATTAAAATAACCAGGAACTTAAATCGTCAAAACCGTCATAACTGCCAAATGAAGGGAAAACGAGAAAACTACCTCCTAAGTTTTTTGACTTAAAATGAGCTCAGGAACCCATGGTTTTTCTCTGCGGGGCGTTGACTGTGGGAAACTCTTTATAGGACATAACTATTGGATAAATATTTTTGGCTAAATAAAAAAATATTTCTTCCTGAATATAGTAACTGTAATTTTTGTATGCTAGAAACTTGCCCGAAACCTTTTTTGACTTCAAAGATATCGGTAAGGTCTATCATTATTACATGTCATACGAGGCCTTAAAATAAAAATACCGGGGTATTGATTTGATACTCTTGATTTTTTTCAAGATCTGATGCAGTGTGAATATTTTGGTCGATGGTAGATTTTCCTGGCCTGAAGCAACACTGATATAGACCCAGCAAGTTGTTACGAGTGGCTTAAGCCGTTCCCAAAATTCGGCAGAGGAGATCTTGTATTCGATGTTAAGGACACGTATGCCTCTATAGTTGGTGCATCCCAGTGGATCACCTTTCTTCAGGATCGATCAAACCATGCTGAGGTTCCATGCATCGGGCAAGCTTTCCTCCAACCATATTTTGCAACTAAGCTGATGCGTTCTCCTGACCAATTCATCTCCAGCTGCTTTAAATAGCTCGGCAGCAAGGCCATCAGCTCTAACAGCTTTATTAGACATGAGTTAAGATAAACCTATCTTCACTCCGCCGAGATCGGTTGGACGGAATTGTTGGTCTACGTCCAGGCTGAATGATGTAGTCAGCATGGCAATGGAATTCAATGAGTCTTCACTGATACAATTTGCATGGAAATGCCTTTCCATATCCTCAGCACTGACTGCGGTTCTACCACAATGTTCTTCTGATTGTCCTTGCGGGCTTCGGTTTGGATCTTAAACCCTGGGAGTTTCTTTTACTTTTTGGTAAAAGTTCTGCCATGGCATCCCTATATTTCCTTCATCTCACAATTCTCATTCTCTTTATTTTTCCTTCTTAAAAGCATGTCTTGTTCCTTTCTCCTTTTCTGCTCTGAGAGCTCTCGAGCAGCTCTGGTCATTCAGTGCTGCACCACTTTGTATGCATGTATTTACTAGCATTCTTCGTCACATACTGTGTTTCGTAGTAGTGGTCATGCCCTGTACGTTAGAGCAGCTATCTCTTGCCGACTTTCTTCCCGGCAATTCTTTCACTGGTTCTCGATGCTTGAAGTTGGTGGCATTGGACTATTAACGAGGGTGCGAGAAACTGGATTGGATTGGATTGGAATTGGATTTCTTATAACTATTGCTGTCTGACGTTGAACTTCTTCACAGCATTTCCCTGTTTTAGCTTTGGTCTTCTGAACATCTGTAGGATAACCTTATTGGTAACAACAAGGTAGTTGTCTGAGTCAACGTTGGTTCCTTGGAACAATCAGACGTCCTTCATATTGAAGAAATTCCTTTCGTCAGTCGCAATGTTGGCAACCTGGTTTCTTATTAATTGAGCAGTATATGTCCTCTTGTGTATATCGAGATGTGGGAACTGCCTACTAGCTACAAAAAAGTTTAGCTCTGAAGCAAGGTCGACTAATTCGAGTCCGGATGTGGTGCCGTGCAGGCTATATTTTCCGATTCTGCCACCAAAGAAGTCTTCTTTTCCTTGTTTGACATTAAAATAACCCAAATCAATTTTAATTACATAACTTGGGCATTGCTCATATGTCTTGTCAAGATATTCATAGAACTCGTCAATGGTTTTATCATCTTTCCCTCTACGGAAACATGAGCGCATATGAGCCTTCATGCGAATTGTCATGAGAAACTTGTGCATAGAGTTGAAATAAGACTTCTTGCCTCTAGTGACGAATCCACACCCAAAAAGACGCTGCCTTTGCTATAGGTAACTATAGTAAATATCACAGTCTTTAATTTTTCTTTTGACCGACCCATCTCATTGCACTTCTTGAACGGCGGTAATGTCTAATGAAAGACAGAACATTCCACATGCAGATCCGAAGTGAGTTGTCATTATTTTGTTTGCTATGTTTGTAAACAGTAAATTCATTCTTTGCTTGTTATTGCTTCACAAATAATTAGCTTTACGTTGCCGGGAAGTCATCCTAAAAGCATGACCCTTAATATGGTTCCAATGGTAGGTAGCCGTATTAACCGCTCCTTAGAGATCTCTAAGCTCCAAATATGTCGTTTAAGCCTGTATAAGGTGTTCACTAAGTAGTTCAATCTTGCTGGAATTATAAAAGTCACCGTCGATTCCTTATGAGGAATTCTTCCACTGTCATCCTGATGAAAGATGATCCCCCTTTCTCATTTTTTGCCCCAAAAAACCCGTTATCAGGGATTGAAGCCCCATCTGCATTCGAGGTAAGGGGTTTTTCAACATGGACGCTACAAAAGTAGAGCGACAGGGAGAGCAAACGACGCCATATTTCTTGCCGCTCTTTTGACATTTCTCTTCAGTAAGGTTTGCCATTTCATAATGGAAAGATATACAAGCCAACAACGAGTCGAAATTATTAGAATTTACCACCGAAACTCGGAGTCAGTGGCCTCAACGTTAAGAGCGCTACGTCCAATTTATGGTCGTCATAATCGTCCTAGCAGATCAACAATTGAGCGTCTAGTCTGGAAAAATTTGAATCCACAGGCACAGTACAAAATGTTCCCGTGCCAGTTAGACAAAGAAGTGCCCGTAGTGTCGAGAATATTGCTGCCGCTGAGGCTTCAGTTGCAGAAACCCCAAATGTATCTCTCACACGTCGTTCTCAAGCGTTGGGCATCTCTGTGACGTCGTTGTGGCGAATTTTGCGAAAAGATCTTGGCCTACATCTTTAAAAGATTAAATTGACGCAAGAACTGAAGCCACTTGACCACCAGAAGCGTCGTATGTTCGTGAATTGGGCTGAGGAACAACTTGAAAATGATTCGGATTTTCATCGAAAAATCATCTTCAGCGATGATGAGGCTCATTTCTGGCTGAATGGCTTCGTCAATATACAAAATATGCGGTATTGGTCAGGCCGCAAACCACGCGTACTCCATGAGTCATCATTGCATCCCGAAAAAATTACGGTTTTGTGTGGTTTATGGGCCGGCGGCGTCATTGGTCCGTACTTCTTCCATGATGATCAAGACCGGCACGTTACTTTGAATGGAGATCGTTACCGTTCAATGATAACCGCATTTTTGGCCCCAATTGGATGATATGGACTTAGAGGAAATGTGGTTCCAACAGGACGGTGCCACAAGCCACACAGCGAATATCACAATCAAATTATTGGAAACCAAGTTTGCAGAACGTGTTATCTCACGAAATGGTCCAGTCGCTTGGCCACCTCGGTCGTGCGATTTGACGCCGTTAGACTATTTCCTGTAGGGCTACGTCAAGTTTATGGTCTATGCCAACAAGTCAGCGACGATTGATGAAGGTCGTACGAATATCGAACGTGAAATTGCAGCAGTATCGGCCGATTTATGCTTGAAAACCGTCGAAAATTGGGTTCAGCGTCTTGACTTCTGCAAACGTGCCCATGGTGGCCATGCAAACAAAAATCGAGTTCCTAACATAATGGCATTGAACGTACTTTCACAGGAATAAAGAATTTCATTGATATCCAAAACCGTTTTTGTTTTATTTAAGAAAACTTTTGTAGCGCTCTTATTGAAAAACCCGATACTATAGGTATTCGATGATGAACACGGAGAAGTGAGAGTAGGAGTTGATAGACAGAGGTGTATTTTGATGTTTATCTAGTACCTCGCTTTAACCTTTTTTAACATCAAAAGTACATTGCTTAACATAGCTCATCTCTATAGATGCCAAAATCGATGAAAAGATAGTAGGAATCGATTTGGAATTCCTGGGTTTCTTCCAAGACACGTCGTAGTGAGAATAAAAGAAGATCTTGAACGTGATTTCAAGAAGACTGATGCCCCTGTTGTTGGTGAAATCCATAGATTCACCTTTTTTGAAATTCAGATAAACAAGGCTGAGATTCCATTCATGGGTAATTGTTTCATCTGACTATATTTTTGCAAATGAGCTGGTACATACTCATAACCTATTCATCGCATATTGAATGCCGAAATCTGGCTGTCAGCAATTTCAATTGCAGAAATAATTTTTGTTCATTCTCAGCAACGATTGTGATTCCACTACGATAATACCCTGATGTCCTAATCAGAACATACAAATTTCCTTGAATACACTACTGGTACCGACAAATCAACAAATAATTTGTTAATTTGGGAACCGGTAAGTTCGAAATCGTCTCCCCAAATGCAGCAATTCTCCAAGTGGTGTTAGACCCATAATAATTTCGCGCACATATAAACGACCAAGTCAATTACAATTAGCAGCAACAACTGGCAGAGTAGTGCACACAGCGCGCTGTTACCTAGCCATAAACTACAATGCATTTATGCAAACCAACAATGGCTGCAGTATAGGTATTATTATACGCGTCCAATTGGCCTCAATGATGTCACCATCATCATCATTAACATCACCGTTGTCTCTTAATTCATCTGCAACAATCTCAAGAGTGTAAGACCGACAAGAGTTTTGCCATAAACATCGATGTCATGAGCATTATATGATTCCGGTGTGACTCGCTTCGGTCACTGTGTGTGCAATTTAATTAGTCCAAGTGACACCAAATATGGAACTATACAACAATACCATGATTTGAGTGTCAGAGGCGCAGTTTATAAGTTGTTGTTTTTTTTTTGTCGGTCCTATTTTGACAGGCTTTTACCGCCAAACCATGTCGTGGAGATCTTTTGAGGTTAATGTGTGCTTCTCTGGCTAACGAATTGCCCAAGTGATTGTGCGATTAAAATGCATGATTTTGAATTGCATATGGAAATTTATTTAAGCTTTAAAAGAAGTCAGTTAAGGCGTTTGTTGGACCACATTATTAAGACCACGATATATGTAGAAAGCCAAGACAGAAATGAATATCATATATATGGAATTATTTAATTTAGGTCTTCAGCCTTCTAAGGCTCGAAAGTTTGTTTTCGAGGCTACGAGTATCGATGTCATCCGTGATGATGCAACTGACATAATTTTTTTCTTGTATTTCTTTTTTTTTAAGGATCAAAAATAATATTTTGTTGTTATCAAAATATTGGAAAAATGCAGAAATTAAAACGGGTCTCGGGAATATTACGCTGAATCTTATAAAAACAAAACTAAGATGGTATAAACAACAAGCACCTTTAATGAAGGAAGTTATGGTCCTTTTTAAGCGGAAATACGTTGTGAATTATCGTAAATTATAGTTTTAAGTATGGGACATTGAAAAATGGGTCGAAATTCAAATGGAAATCTTCTGTTAATAGAGCCCTTTTTTTAACAGTTTGTGGCCAAAAAACGGTAAATTATGTGAAATAAGTAAACAAAATAATAATATAGCCTTGTACACAGATCGAGCTAAAATTTCGCTCCCATACAAAATTCTCTCCAAAATTAAGCCAACCTAAAATTCAGCCAAGCATTTTAACCGACCATTTTAAAGCGTAGATTTTTTTATTCTTACTGTAGGAGACCTATCTGTCAAAATAATGAATTAATTGTGCGGTGCATTAATTCTCGAGCTAAATTGTGACAGGTTCTTATATCGGGTTTTTCAATAAGAGCGCTACAAAACTTTTTTAAATAAAACAAAAACGGTTTTGGATATCAATGAAATTCTTTATTCCTGTGAAAGTACGTTCGCCAATATGTATGGAACTCGATTTCTTTTGCGTGGCCACCACGGACACGCTTGCAGAAGTCCAGACGCTGAACCCAATTTTCGACGGTTTTCAAGCATAAATCGCCCGATACTGCTGCAATTTCACGTTCGATATTCGAACGAAGTTCATCAATCGTCGCTGGCTTGTTGGCATAGACTATAGACTTGACGTAGCCGACGTAGCCCCACAGGAAATAGTCTAATTGCGTCAAATCGCACGACCGAGGCGGCCAAGCGACAGGACCATTTCGTGAGATAACACGTTCTCCAAACTTGGTTTCCAATAAATTGATTGTGACATTCGCTGTGTGGCTTGTGGCACCGTCCTGTTGGAACCACATGTCCTCCAAGTCCACATCATCCAATTGGGCTAAAAATATTCGGTTATCATTGAACGGTAGCGATCCCCATTCACAGTAACGTGCCGGTCTTGATCATTACGGAAGAAGTACGGCCCAATGACGCCGCCGGCCCATAAACCACACCAAACCGTATTTTTTTCGGGATGCAATGATGACTCATGGAGTACGTGTGGATTGCTGCCTGACCAATACCGCATATTTTGTTTATTGACGAAGGCATTCAGCCAGAAATGAGCCTCATCACTGAAGATGATTTTTCGATGAAAATCCGAATCATTTTCAAGTTGTTGCTCAGCCCAATTCGCGAACATACGACGCTTCTGGTGGTCAAGCGGCCTCAGTTCTTGCGTCAATTAAATCTTGTAAGGATGTAGGCCAAGATCTTTTCGCAAAATTCGCCACAACGACGTCACAGAGATGCCCAATTCTTGAGAACGCCGGGTGAGAGACACATTTGGGCTTTCTGCAACTGAAGCCTCAGCGGCAGCAATATTCTCGACACTACGGGCACTTCTTTATCTCACTGGTACGGGAACATTTTTAACTGTGCCTGTGGATTCAAATTTTTCCACTAGACTCTCAATTGTTGATCTGCTAGGACTATTATGACGACCATAAATTGGACGTAGCGCTCTTAACGTTGATGCCACTGACTCCGAATTTCGGTAGTAAATTTTAATAATTTCGACTCGTTGTTGGCTTGTATATCTTTCCATTATGAAATGGCAAACCTTACTGAAGAGAAATGTCAAAAGAGCGGCAAGAAATATGGCGTCGTTTGCTGTCCCTGTCTTTCTACTCTTGTAGCGTCCCTGTTGTAAGATTTACTTTGTGAAAATGAAAATTACGAACGAAAAATATTCAAGGACAAATGATTTATCAATTCTAAAGAGAAAACTCTATTTTAGGTGATTATAACTATTAACTTGAAATATAAAAATTAAATTCTTTGAAATTGTTGAGTTAATTTTTTTTTCAGAGAACAGCTGTTTCTTGTGATGTATTCTCCACAACAATTTTATGTCCAAATTTAGTTACGATTTTTGCTGGTTTTTAGAGAAAAGTGGAGCGGAATTTTAGCTCGATCTGTGTACTAGGCTTCAGAATTTAAAAATGGAATAAAACGGTAAAAAAGGTAAACAACGATTAGATGTGTATTTATTTTGACAGATTGGCACCTAACGTCAAATTTTTGTTCATAAAACGTATATAAAACGTATATAATATAAGTTGCTGATGCAACGCGTATACAATGCATTTATCATTATGATGCCGATATCATGCATATACCATTACCAAGCAGCAGATACCACTCAGCTACCACGCGGATGCTATGCATATACCACGAGGATACCATGCAGATAACAAGCAGATACCATGCGGATACCATACGAATACCATGCGGATATCATCCGGATACCATGAGCATACCACGTGGATATAATGCGGATGTCACCATGAGGATACCATGCGTATTGTGAAGCTCTAGAAAATTCATTGGGATCCCCGGAAAACTGATCCAGTTGTGTCGCATTACATTGGAAGATATGCGATGTAATGTGCAGGTGCAGCTAGGAACTTCCGAACTTTTGCAAATATATTTTGGATGCACTTCAAAATACGTCGACTACATTGGCTTGGCCACATCCAGCGGAAGAACCATAATGCTCCAGCATAAAAAGCACGCGATCGAGGAAATAGAGAGATGCCATTGCAGAAATGAAATAAGGAAGTTTTGACAAAAAAGCCTGCATGGTTGGTCAGGGTTGTTGAATATAACATTCGTATACTTAATACTCACTCAACATACAGAATATAAACTACTCTAGAAAACAGACTAGTTTATATCATTAGAAAAAATAATTTTGTTTTTCATTCTTAAATAAAATATTGAATAGTAAATATCTTGTTTGTTATATAAGGAAATATCACAGGGATATTATTTGGTCCAAGCTCATTTAATAAGGGTAACATCATAGTAGAATGGCTTAAGGGCAATACGTACCACCTTTTCTTCTATTTCAAGGCCACGTATGACAGCATCTATAGAGACAAACTATATAGAGCAATGTCTATTTTTGACATCCCTTCCAAACACATCAGTTTGTGCAGGATGACGATGGAAAACGCAAACTGCTCCATCAAGGTGGCAAAGAACCTCACCTACATCTTTGATGTCTAAAAAGGTTTTAGGCAAAGCGATGCGGTGGCATATGACTTTTTCAACATCGTTCTTGAAAGCATAGTACAAAACTCCCACGTCAACGCTGGAGGCACCATATTTCAAAAGTCCGTCCAATTACTCGCTTACGCCGACGATATTGACATTATCGGACGAACAAAGCGTGATGTCAGTGGTGCTTTCGTGGATATTGAGATGGAAGTCAAGAAGATGGGTTTAACGGTAAGGCTAGATAAAATATGTATATGCTGTCAATAAGAATGGATAGCCGACACCGACATTTAGGACAGAATGTCACTATAAACAGCTTTAATTTTAAGTTGGTCAAAGACTTTGTCTACCTAGGCTCCACTATCAACTCAGCGAACGATACCACTGCTGAGATAAAACGAAGAATTAATCTTGCCAGTTGCTGTTTCCTTGGGCTAAGGAAAGGAACCACTTGAGAAGCAAAACCCCCTATTGAGCAACTAAAGTGTCCCTGTATAAGACGCTAATCATCCCTTTTGCGATGTATGGTACAGAGGCATGGACACTATTAACGGTAGATGAGAACTAGGCTTAAGCTGTTTTGAGAGGAACATTCTCCGGGTGATTTTCGGTCTCATCTGCTTAGATGAGGAATGGGGAAAATATACAAAAACGAACTGTACGGGCTGCGACACCGATCTAGCCACAAAAGTGAAAAGCTAGCGACTGAGATGGCTATGTCACCTAGAGCGAATGGACATCAATGCTCTGGCCTAGAAAGGCAAACGTTTATTGGTTCAACACCTCAAAAGCTATTATTAATATGACTTACAATGTTACGCAAATGACATGGCTTTTAATGTCGTTGGCTCTCAGTCTACAATAGTCATGACATGATGTCGTTTGATGCCGAATTTTTATCAAAACTTTTGGTAGTTAAACTCGCTTTTCTTCAAGTTTAGGCATTATTTAGTTTTGATTTGTTTTTAAGACTTACACATATGCATTATAGTAAAATCATAGAATGCGAAAATGGCATAGATCTATACAAGAAAATCAAAAGTGACAAAAATATTCTTACCTTTTACACAAATGCTCCAATGCTTTAGAAGACGGTATTGAAGTTAACTGCATATGCAATAACTTTTCTATAGCATTTCATCAACTTATTCACAATATTTTTGTATTCAAACTATAAGTTTTTGCCAATCTCAAGCCTGGAAGTTGATTCAGCCACTAAGTAAAATTCCCACACACTCTCTTTCGAATTTATTCAACGCTCTCTCAGGTGTACCTCAGGGAAGTCATTTGGGCCCTTTGCTATTCATATTCTCGCTTTAAATTATGTTGAGCCATGCGTACGTTCTAGTCAAATTCTAACCTGAAGATTTTCAAGACAAAAAAGGACCTTACTAAGACCATATTATCTTGCTGGCAGATATTAACAGCTTTACTCTTTGGTTGGGTGAAAACACAGCCACAGCTAAACAACATTTAACAACAGCAATATGTTTTCGAGATATACATTTTTGAAAAAATGCGACATTATTTTGGCCGCAATATTTACCCATAGTTTTCCTTATTTACATTTAAATTTATACAGATAATATTGAAATACTTGAAGCACACAAAAAAACACAAAACAACACTTATGTACATAAGTGTAATCCACACATCGTGTCATCGAATAAAACCCGCATTTGATCACTTCCAAACAGCGCCAGCGTCCAAATATGATTTATGGCATGCTCTACTTTGCATATACAATATACAAAACACCGACTCTGGTCTAGACAGGGCCTAAACACAAAAAGTCTGAAAGCAAGGTACGAGTGCAGTTGATATATTCAGTTTAAGCTGTGACGGTTTGCGCTTGCGTATTGATGTCGGTGTCAACGCGCTATGATTTACAACAACGCACAACGGAAGGACAACAATCTCGGAACGTGTCCTTCATTCTACTTGGACAGCATGAATTTTGCTGTGTATGATTTCATTTCGTGTGTGTATATTTGCATACCGAACATGTTAGAGGAATTAAGAACATCCCATCACATCAAAGATGATTAAAGGACTTTTTTTTGCGAGTGACGATAATCCAATCAAAGTAAATCGAGCGCAACCGACATTATGCTGCTCGCATCGCAAGAACTAATCCCATCATGGAGGTGCTCTGCTCATGTGGCTTTTGGTCAGCTACTGCATTTGCAAATCAAATTAAGCCATAGACGACACGGACATCGTCAAAAGCAGCAGCAGCTGTGGCTAAGGCTCATCATTTCTGCTGAGGTGATTGCTATCCCATTTCGTCATACTGGTCGATTTAGAAGGAACGTTAAGCGTTGCGCGCGATGATGCTTAAAATCGTTGACGATTTTAATTACATCATACCAACTAACTTCCCCATTACCAATGGACATCTGAATGAAATTAGTAATGGTGGGAATTAACTTCTCATGTATCTTTGTACTTTTAAGAATAAATTGCTGTTGAAATTATTTGCAATTAGATATTTTTGCAACGACTTAATTATTTTACGTCACACCTTTTGTTCCATTGATTAATTTCACACAAATTGTTTTCATAAATCAACCTGAATATTGGTTGCATTTGTTTTGAATAAAATCTCTTTTATGAATACATCCTCAACTTTAATACTCCTGACAGTGCTTACAAGTGATAAATTTGTACACATATGCGAATTGAAAATAATGATTTCAAATAAATCTAATTTTAATTTATTGCAATCATAAGTCGAAAAAGCCGCCTTTCAATTGCCTAA
Source organism: Dasysyrphus albostriatus (assembly GCA_946251815.1). NCBI lineage: Eukaryota > Metazoa > Arthropoda > Insecta > Diptera > Syrphidae > Dasysyrphus > Dasysyrphus albostriatus. The sequence goes on from OX276335.1 coordinate 203,656,815, forward strand.
ACATAAACACCCTTCACGACATGATTTAGATGGCGATCGATGTAACAAAAATATAATTCGAACAATCAATTGTGCGATCGTAGCGCCCTAATCGATGCCAGTAAAAGCCCCAACCATTAGGCATCATTAAGTTTGATCACGAAATAATCATAAACAATATTAGGTACCCATATAACACCAGAGAGAGCTCGTCTTTAGCGGTAAAACTAATTCCAAGAGTGTGAGTGGTTCTTCCCTAAGGGCATAATATCTGCATTTCCCTTGTTGAATTTGTGCATTTCGTGACATATGTGTGTCTTATTCACTTTGAGTGTAAACATCCATCAGAAAAGTGTACACAGAACAAACCTATGTACTTTGTATGAAAAGTGATAGCTTAATTTGAAAAGACTAGTAACAACATGACATGGATGACATGCAAGGTATTTACACCAGCGATCTGATAAGTAGTCTAACAAGCGCAAGCTTGTGATCGTAGGGCCAAATGGTCAAACACTGGCCAGTAAAAATGTAGTGAAGTACCTTGGCACCAGGATGGATCAGTATTTGTATTTCGGCAGACATATAAATGCTACTCTGGCCAGGGCTGGGGGAGCTTTTGCCCTGACGAAAAGGTTGGTTTATACCAGCCGGCTCAACGGCAGGGTGAAGGTGATTTGCTACATGGCCTTCATCCGGCCGATGTTTGCCTATGGATGCCCGGTTTGGTTCAACGTTACCCCATCCCAAACGGAAAAGATTAGGGTATTTGAGAGGCAGTGTCTTCGATGCTAACTTGGATTGCACAGAACACCAGAGTCGGAGTACAAACATTACAATTCCAACCTGGTTCTATAAAACGGCGCCAGCATAAAGAAAATAGATAATGTCTTTATAATACTCGTAGAATAGATAACTTCTTTATGAATTTTTTGTATTCGGGGTCTCATTACAAGAGCGATGTTCTCGAGCAATAGCTTTATTTTTGGAGTTCATTACCCTTAGTCCGAATACTAGGAGAGTGTACGTCTAAACGGCTTTTTTCCTCCCGATGCATTCCCCCACCTAGAGAGTAGAGGGCTGATCCAGGATAGAGCGGGGCTAATCTATCACATCAGCCATAGAACTGAAGATCAGCCGTTCCTTTACAGTCGAGACGTTCTCGCACAAGACGGAGCTGAGCACCCTCGGTTCAATAGGACTGCGTCCGAATGGGACCAAAGACATAGGTGAAAGAGTTCTGGTGGTTGAAAAATTTGACATTTAAAAGTTGACCTTGCAATTTTCTTTTCCTGTCAATGCTGACTTACATAGGTTTAGACCTGGCGCCCACTGGGCAATTGTTGGACATCGCCCACTGAGCAAGTTCCGACCAACTTTTTGGAATTTGACGTTTGTGCTCTTGAATTTTTTTTGTTGATTTTTGCACTATTTTGTTTTGTGTCTGAAATTAATTGAAATGTACAACTTGTAAAAATATATTTATAATATTTTACTGTTGAACACGGCCATCTTTGACAGAAAAAGTTGCCGGCAAAAAAAAGTTCCCCAGTGTGCGTTGGCGAGCAACTTAAAGTTGCTGGTAAAAATTTCCGCGAGCAACTTCAAGCAACTTAAAGTTGCCGGAAACTTAGTTGCCTAGTGGGCCTGGGCTATCTCCCATATACTCCAATGTAATTGAATCGGGAGCAACAAAAAGTTGCTGGGCTGAGCAATTTAAAGTTGCCAAGTGGCCGCCAGGCCTTAGAAAGTTCATTTTAAGTAGGGACAGTGGCAGAAATAAAAAAAAATTGCTTTAGTGCATTTTCTAGTATGTAAGTAACCTGTAAGTTGTAAGATATATGTAGACCGAGGTTTTTTTTATAAATTCTTCTCGATAAGATACATTTGAGATAATTTTTAGGCCGAAAGGCATTAGCATTAAGTTATTATATAGTTTTACTTAGAGCGCCCGATTGGGGCCAGTAAGTAAATTAAAAGATATCGATAAGAAGGCTAGTTTTTATGAATTTTTGTCAAGTATTAGTGACTGAAAGTCCACATAAAATTTGGTTATTGGCTATTGGTCACATTGATCACTTTTAAATATTTTTAATAATTTAAATTATTTAAAAAGAAGCTGAGCTGAATTTGACAGTTTATCGCAAAGTTAAATTTTCTATCAAAATAGATGTTTAAAAGAAATTTTATAAAAGAATCTAAGCAGAAAAAGCTAACATCAACCATCCTTAAAAAAAAGCAAAAATTTTAAAACTGTGCCTAACTTCTTTGAAGCAAAGATGGAGTCAAGACATGCATAAACAAAAAAGGGAGGAGACTAAAGTCTTTGATATGGCATGTTCAAAAAGCAGAGGCTAGAAAAATAAAACTCAACCTTTTGAAAGATTGTGCAACAACTTTTATTATTGTTGCGTCATTTTCAATGAAATTCACTCACCAAACCTTTCTTCTACAAAAAACATTTATTCGGTCAAGGTCTAAAAGAAACCTTAGTTTAGATTTTTTTGGTCGACCAGTGAGAATTATCACTGAGAGAAAAAAAAATAAATCTCAGCAACATCAATCAGAATGTTTGTAAGTATCAGAGTTGTAAAGTACTTCATTTTTGTACTTAAAATAGTCCCCAGGTCGGTTTACTCGGAAATTGTTGTTGTGGTTTTCTCGCTTTAGTCTCGCTTTGGTCTCGCCTTGAAAATTATACGTGGTTTTTGGCATTTAGAATGTTTTTCCATCATCTCGGTCTGGTCTCGAAATTATTTCTTAAATCATATTTTGTAGAAAGGTTAAAATAAGTAATGAACGTGGTTGAAATTCCAAACGTGGTTTTCAGTGTGTTGGTCAAAGTGTACGTCTTGCTGTGAACTCACCAAGTCCGTTTTCACGGTGATCTGTATCGTGGTTTTCTTTCTTCAGTCTCGCTTTGGTTTCACCGTGAGATATACACGTAGTTTTTGGCATTTAAAATGGTTTTTCGTTATCTCGTTTTTTTTGTCCAAAGTTTTTTTTTTCAAAAAAGCACGCTTTAAATCGTTTCAAGCGTGCTCGTCACCAAATCATTGAGAACTTGTCACAACAGCTGGGTAGTGTTGGGTCTGGTTCACAAGGCAATGAACCGATGACGTAGAAAAATTTTGAATAACAAAAACGTAAGCGTCACGGTGAGCCGAAAGCAAAAACATAGCGAAAAAACAATGACACAGATTCCCGTGTAAACTGGCACGGCAATGATTCCGACAGAAAAAATCATGTTTGGACGACCATCGTGGAACTTCCACTTTAGACAAGGTACTGGATACTTGACTGATACTTGTATTTGAAATTTTACAAGCCTGGTTAGTATGAATGTTTATATTTTGTAGGCCTTGCATTAAGAAAATGCAGATAATTATGCATTTTAGTCATGAGTGAATACATATTTCTTTGAGGATTTAGTGATTTTGTGCAATACAGTGGAAACCATTTTTAATTTATTTTTAGTGAAAAAGGTTAAAATTTGACCATTTCCATTTATTTAAACTCCCCAGAGAGATATTTATAAAAGTAAAAATAAATCTCAATTGGTAACCAACAAATTTTTTTTTAAATCAATCTCAAACCGAAATCATAATCTTTTTAAACGGATGTAGTAACTTTCAGAGAGAAACCGATTGAAAATAAAGCTTGACAATAATTTCTGATCTCTATTCAAAAGTATTTTTTTTTCAAAATTGGCAGAGATATAACCATTCAAACTTTCTCATTTTTTTATTATTTTCCGCAGTTTCAGCCCGAATGCCTCTTTTTCTGGACAATATGGTGAATTTCACGAAGGAAGATAAGAATATTTGAACTCCAGATTTTGATTAAAAATGACATTACGATCATGAAGAGTAAAAAGTTACGGGACTTCAAGTAAAAATTGGTTTAACTCTTTCCGATTTACTCTACCAAACCCAAGGATTTTGGGCATAAACTGCAAAAAACTAAAAGAAAGTTTGAATGGATATATTTCCGACAGGTTTCAATTAGTACTGATTTTTTAACATAACATATTAAAGCCCTTAACCTTTGTATATATAGATAAAAAAAATCACGGTCTAGTTGGGAAAATAATCACATCTAAGATTTAAACGATTTTCTGCCCCAACTACTTACCTAAATGTCTTTGGATGACTACGAGTATATTTTCAAAACCAAAACCAAAAAAGGTTAAAACAAAAAATATGCTATAGAAATTTTCAAGAGTTTTCCAAAATTGAAATCCAGAACCTTCTTTGACCTCTGGTCTTCGAAATATAGTCATTCAAAGTGATATTCGATTATTTTGCATTTAGCATGAAAATGCTTTTGAATAAATATGTTTTCGCTGCCAAGCCATGCAAGTTTTATATTCTCTATTCAAAAGTCATCCGTTTTTGAAAACCAAAAAGTTTAATAGATATTTGCATCCAATGTAAATTTACTGAATTTTTACGCAATCCGTTAAATGCTAATATATCTATAACGGACCAGGCTTTCAAAATTGTTGATGTTTTGAGTGCTGAATAGGAAATTAAAGACTTTCCAAAAATCCGAAAATTTCGTTACAACATTTTTTCATGGATTTCGGAAAAAAGCATGGTACTCTTGCCAATTATTCCAAAAAAAAAACTACTTTTTTTAAGAGTTAATGAAATAAATCGTGCCGTACGTTAATTGAAAGGTCTATTCAAGCCCTATCGACACTTTGAAGCCAATGTTTTGTTGATAGTCTGGCTGAGGAAATATTTGCATCCAAAGTGATTTTACTGATTTCTTGCCTCCAAATACCTACCTTAGTGCCTTTGTATGATGATATTTCTGAAATCAAGCCAAGAAAACAACAATTTAAAAATAGCTGTATCGTTGAAATTGATTATTTAACGAATGAATTTGGTTGAATAGTTAAAAAAAACCTAGTATTAGAGAAACCAAACGTGGATGGTGAACCAAGCATCGGTAGTGGTGCACTCCGCCCCATATTCGCTATCATTTCTAGCATGCCGGGCAACATTACTGATAGTGGGGCCACATCATAGGGTTCCGCGGAACACCACGACAGAAGGAGGCCATATTCTGCTGTGATAGCCCTCCAACTTCCAAAATAGACCCCTTTGAGACCATCAGGAACTGTAGAGATATTAATTGGCACACACACGTCTGGCCGCACGTCCAACACCGGGAATCTAGGAAGGCCCCCCTCTGGTAGTGGAGGACCCTTGACGGTCAAAGAAACGATGTTCTCTCCACAAAGCAAAATAAATCCCCAACACGCTTCTCCTTCTGCTCAGACAGCTTGGTATTTTTCGATCTCATCTTTCTAAATTCTTCTCAGTCCTTAACACCTTGAAGGTGCTTATGAATATCCGTATGTCTTGGCGGACTATTCGCACACTGCACTACAGGTGCTGGATCATTTTGTTGTTATTTTGGAGTGTTAAATTTTTATTCCAAAATTCTTTCATTTATATATCTACTCGATTTTTCTTCAACATAAACATTTATTTTGAGTCGAAAATGATATCAACTCAACCAAGCCCGCTGTTTTTGTTTTGCAGTCAACCAGCCACAAAAAGGACATGGTTTCGTCTTGGTATTGTTTTGGTTTCCAAATCCTATACCAATTTCAAATATCATGAAATTTCTTCCTGCCAACCATAGTTGCCAACAGGATTTTATCTAAGGGGAAGGAAAATCTCCCAGGGAGGAGGGCAAATCATGAACACCCACAGACTCAAGCCATTGTAGTTAAAATAGTCCCATTTCATCTCGTTTCTTACTCTATATTTATGAGATACATCAACAAAACCTCTGTTGGTCCCATGTTTTGATGAATTTCAAAATAAACGAAACAGAAAATGCAAATGCAAACTAAATCTGATTGCAACAAAAACTTATAGCATGCGGAAATTATCGTCGACAAATAAAATTCCTGTCCAATGCTGTCATCTTCTACATGGAACAACACTCAACAAAATTTTTCTTCATTCTCATTCCCCCCCGTCATGAGTGTCTGAGGTTTTTAAGTAGGAAATGTCAACTTTCCTCACACTCTCCATGTCTAAACGAGTTAGATGACATATTATGTCCCCATATATATATGATACACGCGCCATGTCGCATATTTTAAGTTAAATTGTTTTGGTCTCTCAATGACCACAGGCCACAGCCAGCGCACTGCATATCGCACCCCTATGGCATGAATTACGTCCACTTTGTTCTACAACGCTCGCATTTTGTTCTCCAAAAACATTTACTTTACTCAACGAAGATGTTGTGGCGAGTGAAATAGTTGGAGCAGGCAGAGCATCGGGGGTAAATTGATGGCACTAGTCTGATGACTGTCGTGCTATAATGTTATGACGGTAATTTTGTTTTGTCACTTCCGAATGCAACAAATCATTCAGCGTCAATTTAACTGAACGACACTGTTAGCGATCGTCTCTATTATCACTGACTAAGTTGGAGCTTGGATCACTTTTCAGTGATAAACTACAACTACTATTAAACTGGCGACTGAATCATTTAAGCCGAAAGGGCTAATGAGCTCTGTGACATTTCGGACCAAGACCAAGAGAAGTGTGCCCTCCGAAAAATGCATCCCATCTTGACTATACACATTGCAACTAAGTGCGCCACACGATCCTCATTCACGCTGCTTAGTACTGCTGGCTGATCAGCGTGAATTGCGTAATTGGATTTGTCGTTAAGTGGAGAGGACGTTGCTGGCTGCTGTATGACAGTTGGCCCCAAAATGCATTAGTTGCCCCGTCGCCATCCGTTTGACTGGACCAAGAATCGTGTAGCGTTGTTGGTGTACCTATGGTTGTGGCACGAGTCAATGTGCCCGACTTTTATTAAATATAAAAATTGCTTGTCCGTCCGACCGTCACTTCACTTTATCTCTTCCTCTCTTGAGTCTCCACTGTTCTGGATTTGTGGTTTCTCTTCATTTTGGACTCATTTAAATATATTTTTTTTTTTCATTTTTTTATTACAGAGCAACTGCATCCGCTGAAGAAAATGTGATTTTCATTTTGTTGGATAAAATGGAAAATCAAGCCAATCTCGCGCGTAAAGTTGATTTATGGGCGACAGTTTTATTGCTGTGTTTTTTTTTTTGTTGTTTTTGTTTCTTCTGTGTTTGCATTTTATTTACATCAACTACACTCAAGAAACAGTTGAAGTTAAGTTGGTGCCAGTTGCCAGTGCCAGAAGGCTGAAGCTCATAACGAATCAAAGTACGATTTTGAAAATGATCAGAGTTACGATGAGGATCATCAACTTTTATGGCAGAGTTGGAGAAGGTAAAGTATGTAAATACATTGAAGAAGCTAATAAAATTATCCCTTTCGCTTTTCTATGATAACTGGAGAATAATAAGGAAGTTACTCCAACTTATTTACATTAAAAGGATTTCTGTGATGTATGGGCAACATTTTGAGTCTAATTAAGTCATTACTTTTTTAGAGGTTGGTATAGAGGTAGTCTCCAAAATAAGTCAACTTTTTCTTTGGTAAGATGGATTTTAGAGTATTTACCCCAGTTAGTCCGTTTTAATTCTTGACTTCAAACTAATTTCTTTACCAAGCTTTGAATGCATTCAATTTTTAGAAATTTGGAATATTGATTTAACTTCGTCAACGACAAAGAGATTCATTGAAAAGTTCAGGGAGACTAAATCTATTGGTGATGGGTTTAATAAAGTCAAAGGTCTGCAAACATTACTTGTTCGCCTTCAGGATTTTTTCCAGTCGGGTATTATATACACCAATCCAGTTTTGAGATATAAAAATATCGAAATCAATATTTCGCAGTGAAAAGTGGAATAGATTCCTACTTATGATGGAATAAACTCCCATGTGGAGCAGATGCCCGTGGAATTATTTCCCTATGTCTAAAATAATTGTTTCGATTAGTTTCTGAATAAACTAGTAAGTAGTTACCCAAGAAAAATAATTTTGTATCTTACAAAAATATAATTTTCATTTTCAATTTTCTCAAAAACTTAAAAGCCCTAAAACCGTCTGGTTTTCAGTATTCAGTATTCAGGTAAGGTTAGGTTAGAAGGGGTGATAATACGACGAGCCACATCATCTCACTCGGATTTCAGTGGATCCATTGCGCTCCCCAGGGTGAATGGTGGGTGGTGAGGAAAGATAGGGAGGTGATTAAGAGGAAGTTTCAGTTGTGGGGGGCCTCCCTGAACCATCCTGAGTTTTGAATGAATTTTAGGATGTTTTTTAGTGGCAAGTCAGAGATATCGCCCAGTTCGTCGAAGAAGTATTCTCTTAGGGCTGCTTTTCTGGTTCTAGCTATGCTAGGGCATTCACACAAGAAGTGAAGGGAGCAAGGGAGCCCTCTTCCACCTCTTCATCATGACACCCTCTACATAAGTCCAATGAGCTGAAGCCCATTCTGTTTATGTGGGTTCTAATAGAGTTGTGACCCGTTAGAACGCCAACTATGAGTGATAATTGAGGCCTGCTTAACTTGAGTAGGTATTCAGTTTTTTCTTCGAAATATTTGGCCAAAGGTTCCTAACAACCCGACAGGTGTCGTTAGATGACCATCTGACATTTGCAGCTTCCAAGAAACTCTGGTGTATTCTACTTTTTTTTTGCTCCAGTGGCATGAGCACCGAGGCTTCGATTTGGCTCGGATCAAGAGATGATCCGCTTTTGGCCAGTTCATCTGCCATTTCGTTCCTGTTAATAACCCTATGTCCTAGGACCCATTTTAGGGTAACTGTGTTCATTGCGTTGAGTACTCTTAACTTTATGGTGATTGAGGAAATGGCTTTAATTGCCGCCTGGCTATCTATGAAAATGTTATTGTTGACTAATTCACGTGAGGCAAGATGTTTCGCGGCTTCATAAGCTGCCAGCACTTTCGCTTGGAATACACTGCAAAAGTTTGGAAGCTTCATAGATCCATTTACGGGTGGGTTATCTGAATAGATGCCTGACCCGACACTCTCCAAGGCTTAGGAGCTGTCGGTGAAGACCGAAACATGATTTGTATTAATGACCCTGTTTTCGTTCCAAAGTTCCCTGGTGGGGATATCTGTCATTGTTACTGGGTTAAAATCAATGTGCGGTGAAACGTAGTCTGTTTATATGTAAATGTCTGTAAAATTCATTTTTGAGCTCGTCGAGCGTTAATGGTAGGAGGCGCATAAAATTGGGACAAATTTTCCTGAGGCGTATGCAACGATCTTCTTGATGCCATTCAGATTAAGTTTAACCAATATCTGGTTGACTACTAGGAGCCAAAGCAGAGGAGATAGAACTCCACCTTGCGGAGTACCCCTGTATGTTCTAATTTTTAACTTCGTATCACCCATTTCTACATTTATGAGTCTTGTTTGATGCATGGAGTCAATCCAGTTTATCAGTAACGGATCGATGCTGATCGAGTTCAGGGCTTGTCGAATTACACTATTATCAACATTGTTAAAGGCCCCTTCTATGTCAAGGAATGCTACCAAGGTGAATTTCTTGAACTGGATCGATTTTTCGATTGTGCCGACCACTTCATGAAGCGTTGTTTCAATAGATTTGCACTTCATATATGTATGTTGTTCCTGTGAGAGCACTCCATCATTAAGTTTTAGGCGAATATGAGTTTCCACTAGTCTTTCTAAAGTCTTGAGAAGAAAAGAGGATAGGCTAATAGGCCTAAAATCTTTAGGTTTGTTGTTGGTGGGCTTGCCAGCTTTCGGAATGAAGATGACATTGACTTCTCTCCAGCTAGAAGGAACGTAGTTGATGTTAATACAACCCCTAAAAATGTCCACTAGAATTTGAACAATTACGTCTTTAGAGCTTTGGAGCATAATCGGAACGATTCCATCAGTCCCTGCAGACTTGTATGCTGAGAATGAGCCTATGGCCCAAGTCCGCTTTCAGCTATCTACGATTTGGTAGCCTATGTTAGAGATTACACTTATGTCGGGGCCTCTATTCGCAGAAGATGTATCAGTAGTTCAACCTGGGAAATGAGTGCTCAAAAGTGACTCTAAGGTCTGAAAGCAGGAATCTGTCTTTAAGAAAACCCGGAGGAGTGTAAACCTTTGGCATAACTTTTCTGAGCCTAGCAACGTTATTTGTTGACTCAACGTCTGTGCAAAATTTTTGCCAACCTGCCCTTTCCGCGTAAGTTGTTTGGGTATTCAAAATATTTTTGCTGATCTTGAAAAGATCCCAGTCAAGAGGTACATTACTATATTTTGCTTTATTGAACTTGAGACCATAACAACATCAAAGTCTGTGGCCACAAAGATAAGTCAACTAATGTAAAAATTGAGTTCATTACACGATCGGATGCCCAATATTCGATTCTATTTGTTATATTTTTTTTTTGTATCATTGTTTCTGAGTTATATTTACTAACACAAAAAAGACATGATTATTTTCTACTTACTTTTCATAAGGTAAAACAGCATAAGTACTACTTATGCTAAATCAGCAAATGCAATCAATATTATTATTGAATTCTTTGGAAATAAATGAAATAATTTTAAATAAATCTAAACGAATAGTTGATTTGTCTGTAGAAAGCGAGAGCACTATCCAGTGGCGGATCCAGGGGGGGCTCTTAAGGGCTGAAGCTAGGGCTGCCAACGGTACTCTAAAAAAGAGTATTGTACTCTATCACATGAAAGCGTACTCTATGATCTATGACTTTAATAGAGTATGCTAAAATACTCTTTTTATTACTTTTCACTCATCTTTTTCCCAATTATCTTTTTTCTTCAAATATGCAAAAAAGTAGCCGTTGAAAACAAAACTAAAAATCAACTGCCAAAAGCAATTGCACTAAGCAAAAGTGATGAAAATAAATCCTATTCCCAGATTGTTAAAAATGTGCGGAAGAACGAAGAAACATCTATTAAATAAATGCTTGAACTTATCCTGAAAAGGATTGACAAACAAGATTTAAACATAAAACAGCTAAGCGAAGAAGTCGATCTTAAAAAACAATGATGGACAGAACACTCAAAATCGCAACATGGAATGCAAACGGTCTTTTACAACATGTATTAGAACTAATCATCTTTTTAGACATAGAGCATATAGACATTTGTTTGGTGTCCGAAACTCACCTCGCTATAGAACAAAATCTTGATAATGAATTACCTAACTATACGTGTTATCACGCTCCGCACCCAGCTGACAAAGCTAAGAGAGGATCAGCAATACTAATAAAAAAGTGCTTAACACACTATGAAGAGCCTAAGTTTACATGCAAGTAACAACTATTAGTATTGGTATAAAAAAGAAAGAGTTTAAGATAGCGTCTATATACTGCCCTCCGAGGCGCTCTCCAACTGAAGAAGACTATGCAGAACTCCTAAATTTGTTAGGACATAACTTCCTTGTTGGTGGCGACTTCAATGCTAAACACACCCAATGGGATCTAGGCTCATAACAACGAAAGGCAAACGGCTATATCAAGCAGGCCGCAAATACAACTGCGAATTTTATTCTTCTGGCTCGCCAAGATATTGGCCATCTGTTCCTAACAAAATTCCAGACCTTATAGACATTTTCGTAGTAAAAGGTATTAAACGAAACCATGTAAGTGTCGAAAGTAATTACGATTTATCGTCAGATCATACTCCAGTAAAATTATCACTGAGCGAAGCAGAAATAATAGAAAAAGTAATCCTAAGTTCGTGAACAAAAGAACAAACTGGAACGAATTCAGAGATAAACTTGAAAGTTTTATAAACCTAAGATCCCCTATGCAAACAATTGAACAGATTGATCATGAAGTAGAACAATTTATTGCTGATGTGCAACAGGCTGCAGAAGAAAGTACTCCAAACAATTTCGAACTCAAGAGAAAAAGAAATAAAATATCCTGTCGAAATAAAGGAGCTGATCTTGGAGAAAAGAAGAGCCCGAAGAAAATGGCAAGCTAAGAGATTTCCAGGTGATAAGGCAGTTTTTAACCGTCTTAACAATGAACTTAAGAAAAGAATCTGTGAATTTTAAAAGTGATTCACTTAGTAGATTCCTGAATAGTCTGACGGCGGATGCTTCTACGGAATACTCCTTATGGAAAGCAGCTAAGCGCCTAAAAAGACCACAGGCACAAAACCCGCCAGTAAAATCTCAAGATGGTAAATGGATCGAAAACCCAAAACAAAAGGCTGCTCTCTCCGCTGAACATCTCGCGAATGTTTTTAAGCCATTTCCAGCAAGCACAGCTACAGATCCCTTACAGTTTGTTGATAGAAACGACGAATGTGAAATTCCTTTTGTCACGCTAAAAGAAGTAAGAAGTATGTGTCAACATAAGTTGTCTAACAAAAAATCACCAGGGTACGATCTAATTACTGCTCAGGTTATGAAAGAAATGCCTTCTATAGCCTTCAAAAAACTCCAATTTATAATAAATGCATGCCTTAAACTAAGATATGTGCCACATCATTGGAAAATTGCAGAAGTAATTGTTATACCTAAACGAGGTAAGCCACCAACAGAAGTAACATCTTACAGACCTATTTCGCTCATACCAATTATGGCAAAAGTTTTCGAAAAACTGCTTCTGAAAAGACTAAGCAAAATAATAGATGAAAGAAAACTAATTCTGAGCCATCAGTTTGGATTTAGAAATAAACATTCCACGATAGACCAAGTGCATCGGATTACGGATGATGTGGAAAAGGCACTTGAAGAAAAACAAGTATGCTCGGCTGTATTCTTAGATGTTGCTCAAGCCTTTGACAAGGTTTGGCACTTGGGACTTGAGTACAAACTGCAAAGGGATCTTCCCAGGCAGTACTACGAAATACTGAAATCCTACGTTACGAACCGACTATTTAGAGTACGGTACGACCAAAATTACCTGAAACTAAAAAATATTGAAGCCAGTGTACCACAAGGAAGTGTCCTAGGATCAACCCTGTATCTGTTATATACAAGGGATATTCCAGTGGACATCAACGCTATCATGGCCACCTTTGCTGATGATACTGCAATATTGGTGCCAGATAAATCCGTTACGAAGGCTACACAAAAACTGCAGAATGCAGGCGATAAAGTTAGTGATTGGACGCAAAAATGGCGAATCAAACTAAATGAAACAAAATCGACGCATATAAACTTTACAAACAAAAAAATAAACAATGTTCCAATTCTTATAAACAGTACAACAGTACCTTACTCCAATACTGCCAAATATCTTGAAATGACTTTGGATGCAAAGCTTAAATGGAAAGAGCACATCAAAAAGAAAAGAGAAGAACTAAACTTGAAGTACAGAAAAATGTACTGGTTACTAGGAAATAACTCTGACCTATCTATCCAGAAGAAGCTAATGTTATATAAGCAAGTACTGAAACCCGTTTGGACATATGGCATCCAACTATGGGGCTGTACAAAGAAAACAAATGCTGAACCTATCCAAAAATTCCAAAGCAAAGTCCTTCGCGGAATAATAAATACCCCTTGGTATAGTTATAAGAAATAGCGATCTACATCGTGACCTTGAAATTGAAATGGTTACAGAAGTGGTTAAAAAACACGCTGTATCACACAATCAGCGACTGCAAAGTCATACCAACTCCGAAATGGAGACCGTCTTAAATGTACGAGACAATGTTCGGAGATTAAGAAGAACCAAGCCTCATGAGCTGATGGTCTAAAAGCTATGGAAAGTGTTATAACTTAAACTTCCCACAATGCGACTGATAAATTAAGAAAGAAAAATCATTTGTCGATCTTTCATAGATTGGTCCTGATTCACCGGTGGTTTTAGTGCGGTAAGAGTCCTACACTACTTGGTACTGATTCTTACCGAGTGTGTTTTGAAGATTTCCATCGGATAAAAAAAAAAAAAAAAAAATATTTTGTAAAAGTGTTTCAACTCCATTTTATGAAATTCGTCAAAATTTGAGGAGTGAAAATACAATTCTCTCAGAGAGAAGTAAAATTGCGGAAAAGTATACGAATGCACAGAACCAAAATGTCTACCACTTTTTGAACGTCAACAAAAAGTGAACAAAAAACCCCATAAGATATCAAAGCCACAGTAGTGGAATATCGATTTAACTTTTATATTCTTAAAAAAAAAAATATATTTTTTGTATATTGCTATATTTTGTATTGCTATTCACAAACTTAGCATTCCAGAAATAAAAAAAAATTAAATACCTACACTTAAAACAAAAATTTCTTTATTATTAAAAAATGGTTTTTTGCTATCAAATATCAGTTATATCTAACCAAAAAGCACTTCACAATAAACAAAAACACGAAATTCACAATTAAGTTACATTTTCTGTTTTAAAAATTGATTAGTAAATTTATTTATTACAAAAGAAACGAACAGATAAGAAAAGAAAAGCACTTTTACCAGTAACAAAAAACTGAACTCAAAGTAAACAAGAGCCATTTTGTTTTTTGTTGTTGTTCTCAACTCAGAACACAAAAGTGACAATTTCTGCCCAAAGAAATTTCTTGGGCTGAATTTGGCAAAAATTGTCAGGAAGGGGAAATTTTTTACTCTCTCGCTAGCGTTTTTTTTTCTGCCAAAAAGTACACAATTTTTGAATACGCAAACAGCTTTGGACTAAATTTGGTAGATTTGAGTAGAATTTGGTAGTTTTATGTAGTAAGCGAACAGACTTATTATCCTCTATTGGGATCCGGTCCTGGGTCTGGATTAACTTTTAACACGAATGTGCTGCAAAATTATTATATAATTATTGTACAATATAATTTAATTTTCAATAAAAAGTATAAAAAATACATATTTAAAATTAAAAAAAATATAATCTTTTTTATTGGACCGTACTCTTTATTTATCCCCTCCTTAAATAAGTATATTCTATTTCTTCATAAAAAAGTTGTACTTTTAATACAAGGTTGGGGCTGAAAATTTTTAATGAAAGTTTGTTCTTTCTAAGCCCCGAGGAATTTTGATGACAAAAAGATAAAAACAAAGCTAATGGAATGTGCGTAGGCTTTATTTATTCCAAGCACTAAAAGAAAGCGAAAAATAAAAGTTGGGGCTTAGCAAATTATGTGCCCAGAAAAATTGTTTTCAAGCCTCAAGGAAATTGGATACTGAAATGAGAATGGGGCTAGAAAACTAATAGTTTGGCTACTTTTATCCTAAGGTCTACGGCCATTCAACAAGGTTATCAAGGCTTATCAATTTTACATGCAACGGTTTGAGTTCGGTTTGAGATCGGTTTGAAATCGGTTTGAAATCGGTTTGAGATCGGTTTGAGCTGGGTTTGAGTTCGGTTTGAGATCGGTTTGAGATCGGTTTGAGATCGGTTTGAAATCAGTTTGAGATCGGTTTGACATCGGTTTGAGATCGGTTTGAGATCGGTTTGAGATCGGTTTGAGTTCGGTTTGAGATCGGTTTGAGATCGGTTTGAGATCGGTTTGAGATCGGTTTGAGATCGGTTTGAAATCGGTTTGAGATCGGTTTGAGATCGATTTGAAATCGGTTTGAAATCGGTCTGAGATCGGTTTGAGATCGGTTTGAAATCGGTTTGAGATCGGTTTGAGATCGGTTTGAGATCGGTTTGAAATCGGTTTGAAATCGGTTTGAAATCGGTTTGAGATCGGTTTGAGATCGGTTTGAAATCGGTTTGAGATCGGTTTGAAATCGGTTTGAGATCGGTTTGAGATCGGTTTGAAATCGGTTTGAGATCGGTTTGAGATCGGTTTGAGATCGGTTTGAGATCGGTTTGAGTTCGGTTTGAGATCGGTTTGAAATCGGTTTGAGATCGGTTTGAGACAGGCTTAAAATCGGTTTGAGATCGGTTTGAGTTCGGTTTGAGATCGGTTTGAAATCGGTTTGAGATCGGTTTGAGATCGGTTTGAGTTCGGTTTGGGATCGGTTTGAAATCGGTTTGAGATCGGTTTGAGATCGGTTTGAGATCGGTTTGAGATCGGTTTGAGATCGGTTTGAGATCGGTTTGAGTTCGGTTTGAGATCGGTTTGAAATCGGTTTGAAATCGGTTTGAGATCGGTTTGAGCTGGGTTTGAGTTCGGTTTGAGATCGGTTTGAGATCGGTTTGAGATCGGTTTGAAATCGGTTTGAAATCGGTTTGAGATCGGTTTGAGATCGGTTTGAGATCGGTTTGAGATCGGTTTGAAATCGGTTTGAGATCGGTTTGAAATCGGTTTGAGATCGGTTTGAGATCGGTTTGATATCGGTTTGAGTTCGGTTTGGGATCGGTTTGAAATCGGTTTGAGATCGGTTTGAGAGCGGTTTGAGATCGGTTTGAGATCGGTTTGAGATCGGTTTGAAATCGGTTTGAAATCGGTTTGAGATCGGTTTGAGATTGGTTTGAGATCGGTTTGAAATCGGTTTGAGATCGGTTTGAGATCGGTTTGAGATCGGTTTGAGATCGGTTTGAGATCGGTTTGAGTTCGGTTTGAGATCGGTTTGAAATCGGTTTGAGATCGGTTTGAGCTGGGTTTGAGTTCGGTTTGAGATCGGTTTGAGATCGGTTTGAAATCGGTTTGAAATCGGTTTGAGATCGGTATGAGATCGGTTTGAGATCGGTTTGAGATCGGTTTGAGATCGGTTTGAAATCGGTTTGAAATCGGTTTGAGATCGATTTGAGATCGGTTTGAGATCGGTTTGAGATCGGTTTGAAATCGGATTCAGATCGGTTTGAAATCGGTTTCAGATCGGTTTGAGATCGGTTTGAGATCGGTTTGACATCGGTTTGAGATCGGTTTGAGATCGGTTTGAGATCGGTTTGAGATCGGTTTGAAATCGGTTTGAGATCGGTTTGAAATCGGTTTGAGATCGGTTTGAGATCGGCTTGAGATCGGTTTGAGATCGGTTTGAGATCGGTTTAAGTTCGGTTTGAAATCGGTTTGAGTTCGGTTTGAGATCGTTTTGAAATCAGTTTGAGATCAGTTTGAGATCAGTTTGAGATCGGTTTGACATCGGTTTGAGATCGGTTTGAGATCGGTTTGAGATCGGTTTGAGATTGGTTTGAGATCGGTTTGAAATCGGTTTGAAATCGGTTTGAGATCGGTTTGAGATCGGTTTGAGATCGGTTTGAAATCGGTTTGAGATCGGTTTGAGATCGGCTTGAGATCGGTTTGAGATCGGTTTGAGATCGGTTTTAGTTCGGTTTGAAATCGGTTTGAGATCGGTTTGAGATCGGTTTGAGATCGGTTTGAGATCGGTTTGAGATCGGTTTGAAATCGGTTTGAGATCGGTTTGAGTTCGGTTTGAAATCGGCTTGAGATCGGTTTGAGATCGGTTTGAGATCGGCTTGAGATCGGTTTGAGATCGGTTTGAGATCGGTTTGAGTTCGGTTTGAGATCGGTTTGAGATCGGTTTGAGATCGGTTTGAGATCGGTTTGAGATCGGTTTGAAATCGGTTTGAGATCGGTTTGAGATCGGCTTGAGATCGGTTTGAGATCGGTTTGAGATCGGTTTTAGTTCATTTGAAATCGGTTTGAGATCGGTTTGAGATCGGTTTGAAATCGGTTTGAGATCGGTTTGGAATCGGTTTGAGATCGGTTTGAGTTCGGTTTGAAATCGGCTTGAGATCGGTTTGAGATCGGATTGAAATCGGTTTCAGATCGGTTTGAAATCGGTTTGAGATCGGTTTGAGATCGGTTTGAGATCGGTTTGAAATCGGTTTGAAATCGGTTTGAGATCGGTTTGAGATCGGTTTGAAATCGGTTTGAGATCGGTTTTAGATCGGTTTGAGATCGGTTTGAGATCGGTTTGAGGTCGGTTTGAGATCGGTTTGAGATCGGTTTGAAATCGGTTTGAGATGGGATTGAAATCGGTTTGAGATCAGTTTGAGTTCGGCTTGAGATCGGTTTGAGATCGGCTTGAGATCGGTGTGAGATCGGTTTGAGATTGGTTTGAGATCGGTTTGAGATCGGTTTGAAATCGGTTTGAGATGGGATTGAAATCGGTTTGAGATCAGTTTGAGATCGGCTTGAGATCGGTTTGAGATCGGCTTGAGATCGGTTTGAGATCGGTTTGAGATCGGTTTGAGTTCGGGTTGAAATCGGCTTGAAATCGGTTTGAAATCGGTTTGAGATCGGTTTGAAATCGGTTTGAGATCGGCTTGAAATCGGTTTGAGATCGGTTTGAGATCGGTTTGAAATTGGTTTGAGATCGGTTTGAGATCGGTTTGAGATCGGTTTGAGATCAGTTTGAGATCGGTTTGATATCGGTTTGAAATCAGTTTGAAATCGAACATCGAACATTGAAAATCGAACATCGAACATCGAACATCAAACATCGAACATCCAACATCGAACATCGAACATCGAACTTCGAACATCGAACATCCAACATCGAACATTGAACATCGAACATCGAACATCGAACATCGAACTTCGAACATCGAACATCGAACATTGAGCATCGAACATCGAACATCAAACATCGAACATTGAACATCGAACATCGAACATTAAACATCGAACATCGAACATCGAACATCGAACATCAAACATCGAACATCGAACATCGAACTTGAACATCGAACATCGAACTTCGAACGTTGAACATCGAACATCGAGCATCTAACATCGAACATCGAACATCAAACATCGAACATCGAACATTGAACATCGAACATTGAACATCGAACATCGAACATTGAACATCGAACATCGAACATCGAACATCGAACGTCAAACATCGAACATTGAACATCGAACATCGAACATCGAGCATCGAACATCAAACATCGAACATCGACCATCGAACATCGAACATCGAACATCGAACATCGAACATCGAACTTCGAACATCGAACATCAAGCATCTAACATTGAACATCAAACATCGAACATCGAACATCGAACATCAAACATCGAACATCGAACATCAAACATCGAACATCAAACATCGAACATCGAGCATCGAACATCAAACAGCGAACATCGAAAATCAAACATCGAACATCGAACATCGACCATCAAAAATCGCACATCGAAGATTGAACATAGAACATGCGATCGGTTTGAAATCGGTTTGAGATCGGTTTGAGATCGGTTTGAAATCGGTTTGAGATCGGTTTGAGATCGGTTTGAGATCGGTTTGAGATCGGTTTGAGGTCGGTTTGAGATCGGTTTGAGATCGGATTGAAATCGGTTTGAGATGGGATTGAAATCGGTTTGAGATCAGTTTGAGTTCGGCTTGAGATCGGTTTGAGATCGGCTTGAGATCGGTGTGAGATCGGTTTGAGATCGGTTTGAGATCGGTTCGAGTTCGGTTTGAGTTCGGTTTGAGATCGGTTTGAGATCGGTTTGAGATCGGTTTGAGATCGGTTTGAAATCGGTTTGAGATCGGTTTGAGATCAGTTTGAGATCGGTTTGAGATCGGTTTGAGATCGGTTTGAGATCGGTTTGAAATCGGTTTGAAATCGGTTTGAAATCGGTTTGAGATCGGTTTGAGATCGGTTTGAGATCGGTTTGAGATTGGTTTGAGTTCGGTTTGAGATCGGTTTGAAATCGGTTTGAGATCGGTTTGAGATCGGTTTGAGTTCGGTTTGAGATCGGTTTGAGATCAGTTTGAGATCGGTTTGAGATTGGTTTGAATTCGGTTTGAGATCGTTTTGAAATCAGTTTGAGATCGGTTTGAGATCGGTTTGAGGTCGGTTTGAAATCGGTTTGAGATCAGTTTGAGATCGGTTTGAGATTGGTTTGAGATCGGTTTAAGATCGGTTTGAAATCGGTTAAAAATCGGTTTGAGATCGGTTTGAGATCGGTTTGAGATCGGTTTGAGATCGGTTTGAGATCGGTTTGAGTTCAGTTTGAGATCGGTTTGAGATCGGTTTGAGATCGGTTTGAGATCGGTTTGAAATCGGTTTGAGATCGGTTTGAGATCGGTTTGAGATCGGTTTGAAATCGGTTTGAGATCGGTTTGAGATCGGTTTGAAATCGGTTTGAAATTGGTTTGAGATCAGTTTGAGATCGGTTTGAAATCGGTTTGAGATCGGTTTGAGATCGGTTTGAAATCGGTTTGAGATCGGTTTTAGTTCGGTTTGAAATCGGTTTGAGATCGGTTTGAGATCGGTTTGAAATCAGTTTGAGGTCGGTTTGAAATCGGTTTGAAATCGGTTTGAGATCAGTTTGAGATCGGTTTGAGATCGGTTTGAGATCTGTTTGAGTTCGGTTTGAGTTCGGTTTGAGATTGGTGTGCGATCGGTTTGAGATCGGTTTGAGATCGGTTTGAGATATGTGTGAGATCGGTTTGAAATCGGTTTGAGATCGGTTGGTGTTGGTGTTGGTGGTGGTGGTGGTGATGATGGTTTTGGTGTTGGTGTTGGTGTTGGTGTTGGTGTTGGTGTTGGTGTTGGTGTTGGTGTTGGTGTTGGTGTTGGTGTTGGTGTTGGTGTTGGTGTTGGTGTTGGTGTTGGTGTTGGTGTTGGTGTTGGTGTTGGTGTTGGTGTTGGTGTTGGTGTTGGTGTTGGTGTTGGTGTTGGTGTTGGTGTTGGTGTTGGTGTTGGTGTTGGTGTTTGTGTTGGTGTTGGTGTTGGTGTTGGTGTTGGTGTTGGTGTTGGTGTTGGTGTTGGTGTTGGTGTTGGTGTTGGTGTTGGTGTTGGTGTTGGTGTTGGTGTTGGTGTTGGTGTTGGTGTTGGTGTTGGTGTTGGTGTTGGTGTTGGTGTTGGTGTTGGTGTTGGTGTTGGTGTTGGTGTTGGTGTTGGTGTTGGTGTTGGTGTTGGTGTTGGTGTTGGTGTTGGTGTTGGTGTTGGTGTTGGTGTTGGTGTTGGTGTTGGTGTTGGTGTTGGTGTTGGTGTTGGTGTTGGTGTTGGTGTTGGTGTTGGTGTTGGTGTTGGTGTTGGTGTTGGTGTTGGTGTTGGTGTTGGTGTTGGTGTTGGTGTTGGTGTTGGTGTTGGTGTTGGTGTTGGTGTTGGTGTTGGTGTTGGTGTTGGTGTTGGTGTTGGTGTTGGTGTTGGTGTTGGTGTTGGTGTTGGTGTTGGTGTTGGTGTTGGTGTTGGTGTTGGTGTTGGTGTTGGTGTTGGTGTTGGTGTTGGTGTTGGTGTTGGTGTTGGTGTTGGTGTTGGTGTTGGTGTTGGTGTTGGTGTTAGTGTTGGTGTTGGTGTTGTTTCGCCACAATTGTCAAATTCCCTTGAAGGATGGCTACAATTTTTCTGGATTAAAAAACTTCTAAGAATTCAGAAATTTTAACTGCCCCAGAAGAAAGGTTATTTTAAGTCAATTGGGTAATGTTTGGATCGAAATAAACATTTTCGGTCAAAAAATAGTTTGTGTCCTCTCTGTCAAGATATCAACTACCGAATTCCATTGAAAGACGGCTATGTTGTCGATGGATTAAAAAATCTCAAGAGCTTCAGACTTTATTGAAAA
Source organism: Dasysyrphus albostriatus (assembly GCA_946251815.1). Taxonomy (NCBI): domain Eukaryota; kingdom Metazoa; phylum Arthropoda; class Insecta; order Diptera; family Syrphidae; genus Dasysyrphus; species Dasysyrphus albostriatus. Next base: position 203,678,126 of record OX276335.1, read on the forward strand.
AATTGATATCAAAAATCGAAATTCTAAAAATCGAGATTTCTTACTGAAATGATTGAGATTGGGATAGAAAATCAAGAACCATCGAAGTGATTGAAAATGAGATGGCAAATCGAGAATCGTCGAAATGATTGAGATCGATTTAAATGAAAATTTGTGATTTCAACCATCGATACTTTTCGATCAAACAAATCGAATCGTTATCGATTGACATAGGTCTAGTCTGTTGCAGAAACACCTGTGCCTTTTGCAAATCCAGCATCATTTATATCCTTCACTACCTTTACCTTCCAGAATTATTTTGAACTTTTATTGTTTGCAAGTAACCTAGCTTGGTTTTTTTTCGAAGCAAATATTTTTTGTAAAAGATGTTGGCCTCAGTGTACCACTTCTTCAATACTATGGAGTCGGTTTCCCTACTTGAGTGTAAAAGTGCAAATGATTTCTTACGTGCTAGGTTTGGAGCATTCATTATGTCGAACCACTTCTGCTTGTAAGACTTCACTACACGTGAGAATCTAACTGTAGAAGATCTTCTTATGCACGATGGAATTTGCGATGAGTATTCTTCTACGGATTCTGTGTCAAAGAACATATTTGAATAGAAGTTTTCTGTAGCTTATTTTGTCTTGAATTTTCTAATTTAACTTTGGCAGTAAATTAAGCTTTTTTTTGGGTGATTTTAGAGCTATTTACCCTTTTAATAATTAAAGGCAAATAATCAGAGTAGGTTTTTACCTGAACTTCAAACTTTTTGATACGATCCACTCACTCATTATTATTTAGTCTATCACAGATTTGCCGTGACCTTCGATAATGATAATAAATCCTATTGCAGTCTACTATATAGGCGGGGGTTCGAATCCCACTTCTGACACCATGTAGAATGCTCTTCCCAAGACAATTCTTCACGACAATTGCCGCCTGAAAGAGCTTTCCTAGCCATATTCTTGTTACAATAAGCGGGTAAAAATGAATGATTGTTTTTTTTACAGAAAGATTAGGTTTTTCAATTTTTTTTTGTTTAGATTTCCTGTTGAGAGTGTCGATTTTTTAACTGTAGACTTTTCTTAATTAATTGCCTTCATTTTTTTCATTTCACAGAAGATGGTGTGTGATGTACATACCCAGAACTGAAAGCTGTTCAATTTCCTCGATGCTAGCACCGCTTATGGCTAGCGACTTAAGGGGTGGGTTTTGCTTTAACGACAGCAGACAGCATTGGGTTTCTGAACCATTTAAATTCTACGCGGTTGTTAGTTCCCCACTGGACGATTCTGTCAAGATCAGAAATTAATGAGCTTATCATAAGCTGTCCTCCAAGTTCCACATACGGAGTGCAGGGATGAGATTTTAAACTATAGAAAAAAAGAAACCAATATGAAAAGCTGAGGGTGCTATCATCAGCAAAACAATTTGATGGACTAGAAGTTTCAGATGTAGTACCTCTTGGCATGATAGTAAGTGCGTTGGACTGTCATGGAGAGGGTCTGGGTTCGATTCCCAGCCAATACCGCCCAAAAAACAGAAATATTCTTCCTGAGGTACTGCCTCTTGCGAGGAACTGACAAATCCTGCAAGAGTATTCTTGTCATGAATGAGTGCTTCTCATATAGCCATTGGGACTTGGCAAAAAACTGTAAGTCCCCTCCATTCCTGCTAACAACACGCACACAGGAATGGCTGAGAGTTGTAAGTCACTAGACCCTGGTTCTCCACGAGCTGGTGCGCCAGCAAATTTAATTGTTTTTCATTTTAGAAGTTTCAGATAAGAGATCATTAGCAATAATGAGAAAGAAAGTAGGAGAGACAACACGGAGCCCTGGGGCACACCAGCATTTATTTATAAATATCAGACTTGAAACCATCCAATACAACTTGTATTGATCGGTGCCAAAAGTGATTTCTAATCCAACAAAAAAGAGATAGCAAACGCACGCATTTTCGATAAGAGAGCTTGATGCCAAACTCTTTCAAACGCTTTTGAAATATCAAGTGCAATAATCAAACTTTCTTCAAAACAATGTAATTATTGGTTCCATTGCTCGGTGAGATATACCATCAGATCATTAAGAAGCTTCCGTTACTTACTTACTTTACTTTAGATGGCGCTCACAGTCCAGGATGGACTACGGCCTCAACCAACAAGCCCCTCCAGCCGGCTCGGTCCCTAGCTAACTGCCTCCAGTTACGCACTCCAAGTTGGTTGAGGTCACTCTCCACTTGTGTGCGGCACCTTAGGTGGGGTCTTCCTCTGCTGCGCAGACCATCAGGGGTGGATTCGAAGACTCGTCGGGCTGGTGCGTAGGTGTCCATACGCTCCACGTGACCCAGCCATCTCAGCCGCTGTATTTTCAGCCTTTTGACCAGGTCGACGTCGCTGTATAGCCTGTAGAGCTCATTAATAAATCTTCTCCTCCATACTCCATCGATACAGACTGGACCGAAGATCACCCGAAGAATTTTCCTTTCAAAGCACCCAAGCAGACTCCCATCCGTTTTTGACAGAGTCCATGCTTCTGCCCCGTACAGCAGGTCCGGGATGATAAGGGTCTTATATAAAGTCTCCTTGGTTCTTTGAGAGAGGGCTTTACTACTCAAATGCCTTCTTAGCCCGAAGAAACAGCGATTGGCCAGAGTAATTCTTCGTTTGATTTCTGCACTGATGTCATTTTGCGATGTAATAGTGGAGCCCAGGTAAACAAAGTCCTTGACAACTTCGAAGTTGTACCTATCCATCGTGATGTTTTGCCCGAGTCGCCGATGTTGAGATTCCTTTCTCGATGATAGCATATACTTCGTCTTGTCCTCATTAACAGCCAAACCCATTTTCACCGCCTCCGATTCAATACTTGGAAACGCGCCGGTAACAGCTCGCTTCGTTCTTCCCATGATGTCAATATCAGAGAGAAGAAGCTTCCGTTCTTCAAAATATTTCTTGAGCTGATAATTAATCAGCGTTTTCATGACCTTGGAAAGAAAGGATCGATAGTTGGAGGAAGACGTGGATACACCTTTTTTAAGAACAGGCTGGACAAATGCTGTTTTCCACATCCACTCGGAAAGAGACCAGTAGAGTAGGACAGATGAAAAAGCTTACGCAGTGGTTTTGGCAGCATGGAAGAACAATAGGTGGGATACTATCCGGGCCAGCGGACTTGTGTACTTCAAGATCATTATAAACTCTTGCTACTGCACGAGTGCGAAAAAAGATTTGTCCCATAAAATCATTAGCGCTCACAAGTACAGGCGGAGCCATGAAACTCTCTGGGAGCGTTGAATTTACAGCAAACTGTGCTGAAAGCAAATTGGATTTCTGTAGTGACCTTACATCATAAAGAGTATCATTAAAGACGAGCGTTAGAACCGAAGATGAGATAGAATTACGTACGTTTTTTCACAAATGACCAACAAATTTTACTATCTTTGGGACATTGTAAAGGGTTTTTCAAAAGGGACGCTACAAAAGTAGAGCGACAGGGACAGCAAACGACGCCATATTTCTTGCCGCTCTTTTGACATTTCTCTTCAGTAAGGTTTGCCATTTCATGATGGAAAGATATACGAGCCAAAAACGAGTCGAAATTATTAAAATTTACTACCGAAATTCGGAGTCAGTGGTCTCAACGTTAGGAGCGCTACGTCCAATTTATGGTCTTTATAATCGTCCTAGCAGATCAACAATTGAGCGTCTAGTGGAAAAATTTGAATCCACAGGCACAGTACAAAATGTTCCCGTGCCAGTGAGACAAAGAAGTGCCCGTAGTGTCGAGAATATTGCTGCCGCAGGGGCTTCAGTTGCAGAAAGCCCAAATGTGTCTCTCACACGTCGTTCTCAAGCGTTGGGCATCTCTGTGACGTCGTTGTGGCGAATTTTGCAAAAAGATCTTGGCCTACATCCTAACAAGATTGAATTGACGCAAGAACTGAAGCCGCTTGACCACCAGAAGCGTCGTATTTTCGTGAATTGGGCTGAGCAAACACTTGAAAATGATTCGAATTTTCATCGAAAAACCATCTATGCGGTATTGGTCAGGCAGCAATCCACACGTACTCCATGAGTCATCATTGCATCCTGAAAAAATTACGGTTTGGTGTGGTTTATGGGCCGGCGGCGTCATTGGGCCGTACGTCTTCCGTGATGATCAAGACCGGCACGTTACTGTGAATGGGGATCGCTACCGTTCAATGATAACAGAATATTTTTGACCCCAATTGGATGATATGGACTTGGAGAACATGTGGTTCCAACAGGACGGTGCCGCAAGTCACACAGCGAATGTCACAATCAATTTATTGGAAACCAAGTTTGGAGAACGTGTTATCTCACGAAATGGTGCAGTTGCTTGGCCGCCTCGGGCGTGCGATTTGACGCCGTTAGACTATTTCCTGTGGGGCTTCGTCAAGTCTATGGTCTATGCCAACAAGCCAGCGATGATTGATGAACATCGTACGAATATCGAACGTGAAATTGCAGCAGATCGGCCGATTTATGCTTGAAAACCGTTGAAAATTGGGTTCAGCGTCTGGACTTCTGCAAGCGTGCCCGTGGTGACCATGCAAAAGAAATTGAGTTATATACATAATGGCATCGAACGTACTTTCACAGGAATAAAGAATTTCATTGATATCCAAAACCATTTTTGTTTTATTTAATTATTTAAGCTTGTTGGAGCTTATTCCGGTTTTCCTCAGTGGGGTTGGCTTCTTCGGAAACTTACTTCTTAAAAAAACCATCAAAATTGGAGCAGGTTCTCCGGGTTCCAAAATTAAATGCTAGTGCTCCTCCACTATAAAATATTTGAAGAAACTGCAACCTATAGGCAAAGAAAATGTATACTTTTAAACAGACCTAGATAACTGACATCTAATGAGAAAAGATACATTTTCAGAATTCAAGAATAAACTACATCAGTTGACAACTAAAATAGTATCGGATTTCCGTATTTCACCTTAAATGGTTATTTTTTTATTCTCAATGAACTCTTCAAACAATTCAATCAATTCTAAAATTGATGAATGAATGCATCTATCAAATATACTCCCGAGCATTTGTTTTTTGTTGCAATTAATAATGTCGTGGAGCCCGTGGTGGCTGTGGCGGCAAGTCGTGGGTTGAATTCTATACACGATAGACCATAAAATGCATATGGGTAAATGTATAGAGACCGCGACTCACCATATACAACCTACGGTTTTGGGGGAGCGTCTGGTTAATAGTAAGTTTCTCTATATCTTAGACAAAAAAGACAACACAAAACAAAAAAAAAAAAACAATCTTCCAGCTTGTTGCACATATTCATGAATCAAATTCATTCATATATTTTCATTCTTCAAAGATGGTCTTTGCATCCAAACAGCTGGTGATGATGCTTATACACTCCATGCGGGGTACTTTTAACCTTGCAGATAAAATTTTGATGAATGCCAGGAGGCATAGTGGGTGGATGTGTAAGCTTTGGCCGTTCATAAAACAAACGTTAGAGTTTGAATTCTCATATATATTCAATCAATTATTTTATTCTTTGTATAAAAATATATAAAAAGAGCAATATCAAATGAGAGTTTAAAAGAAAATTATGAATCGTGTACAACGAAGGTATCGGAAGAAAGTTTCTCCCTGAGATTTTATGGGAATAGTTATTAATTACTTAAAAATTGATACTTACCTTCTCATAGTTTTCTAATGGTGGGAATTTAGCTGGATTGAAATCAAAATCCTCTCCTCATTTCAAAATGGCTGACACTTAATTCCATATGCCAAAATATATATTACCTCTAGTATCTAGGTAATGTTTTCACAAAAATCCTTAGCAAATAAAATGCATGTCTGGGTCACACGTACTTGCTCTTATGTTCTAGACGCTAAGAAAATTATGTATATGTACCTATAGACATGGAAATAATAAGAGAAAAATGTTTAAAAGCATAAGATACGACAGTTGAATTAGCTTAAGCAACTTCCTTGGGAGTTTGAGATGAAAAAAAGTACATCATCTTAATTCTGGATTCAATATGACTATATGAAAAAAAATGAAGATCGTCGGACCGGTTTTTTTAAAATCCTTAGTATTTATCTGTATCTGTATCTTTTCCTACACATCAAGTGCTTACATTACCTCCAAGTTGGTAACCGCCGGATACTGGTCTTGGCTTTATATCATGACTTGCTAAACTTGTAAGTGCGAGTGTTGATCAAGGAAAGAATTGCAACACCAAACCCATGGCCCTACAGATTGGAGGTTAATGCGTTGGGCTTACGACCCGGCCACAGTAAAAAAAAACCAATTGTTATGAAAGAGAAGCCTCGGATAACAACCCCCCTCAAATGTCAACCCGACCCGGAACGAAAATGGTCTACGACCTGCGAGTATGCACCTGGAATGTAAGGACACTCTATACGCCAGGTGTAACTCAAAAACTTGAATCTGTCCTCACGCGATACAAGGCAGATATTACCGCAATCCAAGAGATACGATGGATAGGATCAGGGATTATGAAAAAAAAGATTGCGACATTTATTACAGCTGTCATCAAAGATTGCACATGTTAGGATGCGGATTCGTCGTGGGAAATCGACTTAGATCGAGAGTCATCGATTTTAAGCCGATCAGCGATTCCCGGGCTGTGATCCGCATCAAAGCTACCTTCTAAAACATCAGCCTAATATGTGCACACGCCCCTACCGATAAAGCGCAGGAGTCTAACAAGGAGGATTTTTACGACCTCCTGGACGGAGCCTACGGAGCCTGTCCGGAGTACGATGTCAAAGTCGTGCTCGGAGACTTCAATGCTAAAATCGGAAAGGAAAATGTCTTTGGTGGATTAGTTGGAAAGCACAGCCTCCACGAAACGACAACAGACAACGGCTTTCGACTAATCGACTTTGCTGCAGCTCGTAATACGGTAGTAAGTAGCACTAGGTTCCCCAGGCGAAGAATACACACAGCAACCTGGCGATCCTCAGATGGTCCAACCGCCAACCAAATCGACCATGTACTAATTGGCGCAAGGCACGCATCGAACATCTTGGACGTGCGAACTTTCCGAGGTGCAAATGTGGACTCTGACCACTTTTTTGTTGTGACAAAGTTCAGAACCCGACTGTCCAATGAAAAGAAAGCGAAAACCGCCCAAAGGAAGAAATTCAACATTGCATGCCTTAGCACATCTGAGAAAGCCAGAGACTACAGTGAGCAATTAACCAGGAAACTCTCTGCCGTACCCCCACCCACAAGTGTCAACAACCAGTGGAACTTGTATCGCGACGTCATTAAGGAGACAGCCAAGACCACCATAGGCTATCAACCACCTAAAAAAAAGAACCCGTGGTATGATGAAGAATGCGCGGTATTGAAGCAGGGGACGGAAAATGCACGAATGCAAATGCTGCAACGGAAAACAAGAGCAGCAAGAGAGGAGTACCGTGAAAAGAGAAGGAAAGAGAAGAAAACCCTGCGTAGAAAGAAAAGAGCATCCGCAGCCTCTCAGCTCAGGTATCTCGAGGAGTCTAGCACTGCCACCAATACCCGCAGGTTCTACAAAATAGCCAAGCAACTGGCAGGTGGTTATAAAACCGGCACGCAAGCTCTTCGAAACAGCGAAGGGAACCTAGTCACCGAAGCACAGGGAATTGTTGACGTGTTTAAGCAGCATTTCCAGCAGCTGCTCAATGGGCATTCTGTAGAGGAAGCGACAGTAGAACAAAGAAGCATGAGACCAATCAATGAAGATCCACTCCCAGCGCCCAGTAAGAACAACAAATCCGCCGGCTTGGATGGCCTACCTGCGGAACTCTTCAAGTGTGGAGGAGATGTCCTGGTAGGGTGCATACACCAGCTCATCAACCAAGTATGGGAGGAGGAAAGTATGCCCGACGACTGGCCAATTGGCTCTATATGTCCAATCTAAAAAAAAGGCGATCCTATGTCCTGCAAAAACTACAGAGGTATATCCCTGCTTAATGTTGCATACAAGATCCTATCCAACGTACTATGTGAGCGTCTTAAACCTTTATGCAACATTATGATCGGCACGTACCAGTGTGGCTTCAGGCCAGGCAGATCAACGATAGACCAAATCTTCACATTGAAGCAAATCCTGGAAAAGACCAACGAATTTCAAGTCGAGACCCACCATCTTTTCATCGACTTCAAAGTCGCATATGATAGCATTAGTCGCCAAGAGCTTCTATTGGCGATGTCGGAATTTGGGATCCCGAAAAAACTGATCCAGCTATGCCGCATGGCGTTAAAAAATACGCTGTGCAACGTGCAAATGGGAAACAGCTCATCCAGGCTATTCCAGACATGTACAGGGTTCAGACAAGGAGATGCCCTATCATGTCACTTCTTCAACCTAGTCCTCGAGCAGATAGTTCGCAAGAGTGGTGTTAACCTGGAAGGCTCAATCTTCAACAGGTCTTTGCAACTGCTTGGCTATGCGGACGACATCGACATCATCGGCCGCTCCAAGCTCCGAGCTGTACTAGAAGCATTCATAGCTATTGATGAACAGGCGAAACGCGTTGGTCTTGAAGTGAATGAGGACAAAACAAAGTATATGTTATCAACAAATTAAGCTTCACCTGTTTATCGTCTAGGACAAAACGTCACTGTTGGTAGCAGTAATTTCGAGGTAGTTAAGGAGTTCACCTACCTCGTTACAAACATCAACCCCACGAATGACACCTTAGTGGAAATCCGACGAAGAATTACCCTAGCGAACCGCTGCTACTTCGGTTTGGCCAAAAAAATGGGTTCAAAACTCCTCTCCCGGAAGACAAAGTGCACGCTATACAAAACGCTAATTTTACCAGTTCTACTCTACGGCGCCGAGTGCTGGACGATAAGTAAAAAAGGGGAATTGACACTGGACACTTTCGAGAGAAAAATTCTTCAGCGGATATTTGGTCCAATATGCGAGGAGGGCGATTGGAGGAGAAGATTTAATCGTGAATTATACGAGCTGTACCAAGATGTGAATGTATTCCAAAGAGCCAAAACACGCCGACTACACTGGCCCAGCCACATCGAGCGAATGGACAACAATGCTCCAGCCAAAAAAAACTTCGAATCCCAGCCCTCAGGTTCAAGACGACAAGGAAGACCGAACCTCCGCTACAGGGATCAGGCGGTTTCCGACGCAAGAACGCTTGGTCTCGGTGACTGGAGAGAGCGTGCGAGGGACCGCAACCGATGGAAGACCGCAATATCTCAGGCAGAGACCCTCCATGGATCGGGAGCCGGATAAGTAAGTAAAGTAAGTAAGTATTTATTTATGAGCATATAAAAATAAAATTAAAAAATAAATGTCAACCCCTTTATCTCAAATATTGAATTTTCAGAAAAAAAATTTAAACTTTTTTTAAAAATACTTTTTTTTTATTATTTCTCATGTGAAAAAATCTTATGTGAAAATTTGTAAATAGATAAAAATAAATCTAAATCTATTTAGCCGATAATGAGAAAATTCACTTATAAGGTCATACGAAAAATTTTAATAAAAATCGTAGGAGCCGATTTTAAGAAAAAAAAAATAATTTCTTTAACGGTTTTTAAGAATTTGTATGGAAGGTACCATTATTTTTTCATAAAAGTAAATTTTTTTCTTAAAATACTTTAAAAGATGTAAATTTCCACTAAATAAAAAAGTTTAATAAAAATCGACAATGCAGTTTTCAAAAATTATTATCACTAGATTTTCATGAATTTTTGGTATATGCTACAAGAAATATAGTTCTACTTGAAACAACTTTTGGATTTATGAATTTTGTAAAAGGGGGGGATAGAGTTTTTTTTTAAAATTCAAAAACTCAAAGATGTTTTTTTTAAACCTCGGTTTTAGGCTGTGTTAGTTCATATAAGGACACCATAGTTAAATATTGAAAATAAAAACTAAAAAATAAAAACTTTAAAAAAAAAATTTTGGGGAGCCGTAGTTTGCATTTTCGAAAAAAAGGTTTGAAAGACTATATCTTTTTAAATATTAATTCTACAACTTTAATTGCTTCGAACAATGTTTAGAATACTTTTTTTTTACCGAAACAAATTAAAAAAGTGAAAATTTCAGAAAAATTCAAATCAATTTTTTCGAATTTTGTCCACAACTTTTAAAATTTTGAACATAGGGGTCCAAAAATTTGGAACAATCTGGAACAACTTTCAAAATTTTGATTTTCGAAAAAAGGGGGGCTAGGCCAAAAACGTTTTTTGGGTCTAAAGCCCCCATATTTGAATATATTTAAAAAAAAATTGGAACAATCAGGAACAACATTCAAAAATAGGAGGGCTAACTTCACACACTCCTCAGTAATTCTGTTTCTTATTTCAGTGGTAATTTCTTAAGTCAAGTGCCTTGCAAGTAACAACAGGCGCCAGTGGTTTTGAAAAAGGTCTTCAATAAGGCCTGTACTGGAAATATAAATTAGACAGAGTATAGCATTCTTTTCAAGTTCCACAAAATATTTTAAACTCTCAGTGAGTAAGAAGTCGACATTATAGTGTTTTATTACACTGGGTAGCAAATTCTGGCTTTGAAAAGGTATTGTTCATGCAAAGTTACTTTTCTTATAGTTTTTGATGCGCGGAGTTAGAGGATCATTTAAAAAAATTATTTATTATATTTTCACAAAAATAAAATCAAGTTAAAAAAAATTGTTTTTCAAATTTGTTTTTGGCAGAATTTTGGAATTTGAACGTTATGGGGCGGAGGTACATGGCAATAGCGTATTTTTCAGTAATTGAGTTAAGATTAATATAATACAAAAATTAATTAATATAAAAATATTTTGGCTCTGGACCTTTAGCACCTCATATATGGGAAATTTGATATTTTAGAATGTCATCTAATTGGTCAGTAATTGGTCAAGAAAGGTCAACTATTCCTAGAAATTGGTCAGCCCTTGATAACTAGTTATAAAGACTTAAAGTTTCTCAAGGTCACGCGCGATTTTTGGCACCTCATTTATGGGAAATTTACAAAAAAAAGATGCCATCTGAAAGGTTTGTAGATAGTGATAAAAGGTCAACTATTTTCAGTAATTGGTCAGCTATAGTTTTTTTTTCTATGAATTTTCAAAACTCGTTTCAAGGTCACAAAACTTTTGGCACCTCATTTGGGTCATTTCAAAAAAACAAGTATGCCATTTGAAAAACCATTTCACGGTCATAAAAGGTCAGCTATTTTCAGAAATTGGTCAGGCATAGTTTTTTTTAATAAATTTTAATTTTATTTAAAAAAAATTTCAAGGTCATAACGATTTTTGGCACCTCATTTATGGGAAATTTGCAAAAAATATATGCCATCTAAAAGATCTCTAGATCTTTATAAAAGGTCAGCTATTTTCAATAATTGGTCAGCGATAGATTTTTTTTAATAATTTTTTTTTTAATATCAAGGTTATAGCGATTTTTGGCACCTCATTTATAGGAAATTTGGGAAAATTGCATACATTCAGCAGGATCTCTTGATCTATATAAAAGGTCAGCTAGTTTTAGTAATTGGTCAGCCATAAATTTTTTTTAATGAATTTTTGAATTTTTGTTCAAGGTCATAGCGATTTTTGGAACCTCATTTCTGGGAAATTTAGGAAAATTGCATGCCAAAAAATCGCTATGGCCTTGAACAAAAATTCAAAAATATCGTGGTCATTGTGTCCGTCTCGTGTGGTGTGTTTTAAGCACTCTAACCATTCGAGAAGATAACTAAGAAATTGGTGAATGAATTGATTAAGCGGTTAGTAAGGCTTTCCCAAACCAAAGTGAATAAATATTCTCGTGAATTCATATCGCGTCAGTCTAGTTGCTCTCATTTAACGCCATGTAAAGTTAATCTGACAAGTAAAATTTTAGTTTTCTTTCTGATGGTTTCGCGTTGCTTTTGGAGAGAAAGTAAAAGGCTCTCCAGAACCAACGCAAGACATTCGTACCGCTCTGTTCTTTGCTAGTTTCGTCGCATAGCAATAAAGTATTTTTAGTTAATTTAATTTGGAAAGAGAGGAATATCGTAGCACTTCTATTTCTTTCCCTAAGATCGGAGTAGATTTATTCCATTTGGATTAACACCCAAACCCTGGCCAGTATAGAAGCCAGTACAGAATGCCGACGAAATCACAGCAAATTCACGAATAGGAATTTGACAGTCAAAGTATTTAGCCAATTGGCTAGCCAGTACTGGCTCGTGTGGCCTTAGGGTTATTGAAACTAGATTTCCTTTGCCATTTAGTAGCTTGTGCGGTTGACAGAAAAGCAATTGAAATCTATAGGTTGTATGAATTAAACCAAAAATTAAGGAAAATCTGTATTTTATGCATGCAATTTTTCCCAGTGCTGTTACATGTTATAGCTTTTCTACTTGTGTTTGTGGTGTGATCCTAAAATGGAAACCCGTGCAATTTCTGTATGTTTGTAAATTATTTTTGAAATGCTAAGAATGTTATTTAGCTAAGAAATCATTGTTGTAATGATCTGCATTGGACGTCATTTTCAAAAATGGTGCCCCCAACCTGTGGAAGAGGATAATTAAAAAAAAAAAATTGTAAATTACTTGGAAAATTTCCGTGAACATAATAACGATTGATGTCTTTAAAGAAAGGTTGTAAGTAGACATTCCTTGGGGTAAAATGTTAGTTTTTCCACTTTTTAGGAACGTATTTTTTTTAAGTCAACGGGTGGAACCTCCAATTTTTGGATCAGTTTTAATATTCTGAACATGAAGCAAATTGCGGGAATGCCTATAATCTTCAAAACTGCAATTTTCATTTCTATAATTTTTTTAAACAGAAGCTTGTAAATAATCAAAAAATTTTAAAAAATTATTTTTTAGATTTTTAAAAATGGTATTTTTTTTTGGAAAATCGAATATTTTGGAAACTACATGTTGTATTTTATGAAACTCGATATTTAAAGGTCGTTTTACACTTTTTAAAGTATTTAAAGAAAAAACTTACTCATTTGAAAATATAACAGTATAGGTAACGTTCATACAAATGCTCAAAAAATATTAGAGACATTTTTTTTTTTTTATAATATCTCCAACGATTTTAATAAAACTTTTTGTGTATGCTAACATTGGTTCGATTTACTACCAAAAATTATAAAAAAAATACAAAAAGCAATATTAAAAGTACCTCTCATAGAACGTTTTTTCTGAACAGATTCAGAATTTTTTTTTTAAATACAAGTTTTCAATAATATTTAACAATATTGCACAACGAAATTTAATAAATAAATATTTTTGAATTTTTAAATAAAAGTTTCAGTTTTTTTTTGAAAATTCGATATCTCAAAGTTGTAAATTTTTTTGAAATTACATTTTTATATGCATATGATTAAATATATTAGATTTGCATGCAAAAAGTTTTCCTTAAAAATGTTTTAAGAATTTGATTATGTATAAGAAATTATTTTTTTTTTAAAATTGCTTAATTGTTTTTTTGCAATTCAATTATATTTAATCGAAATTTAAGATGATATTCTTTTTTCTCATATCAAACTTCCAAACAAGTAGTTGAAATATCGTAATTTATGCTTTTTAACATTTTTTTCTAATCATTTCCATGTCCTTACACACAATCTTCTTAAACTCTCAGCGCTTTATTTTCAGTAGGTCTAGCAAAGAAAACCACTATTTGAATATTTTAAAAAGTCCTTTTGCATAGAATAAATCCATCTTAAGCTTAATTCGATATCCTTTTTTCGTTCTTGAGATACATTGAACAAACAAGTTCAGGAAACGTACAAATGGACGAATGTAGGAACGTACAAACGGACGAACGGGCGAACGTTCGTAAAAACACATAAATCTCTCTAAAATTGATGGACGCCAATTCTAGAAACCTCAAAACGTGGAGATACGTCAATATTTTAGATTTGACAAATCGGCCAATTATAATAACTAACAAAAGGAAGTAAATTTTTTTTTTGAAAATTCCAGTTTCTGTCAAAATATTTCCGCAAATGTTTTTTTTTTTTTTTTTTTTAATTCATTTTTATTTTTCAATTTTCTTAAAACTATCTTAAAGCTAGACAAAAATTCATAAGAACTAGCCTACTTATCAATAACTTAAGACTAACTTACTGGACCCAGTCGGGCGCTCTAAGTTAAACTATAATAACTTAATGCTAATACCTTTCGCCCTAAGAACTATCTTAATACTAAATCCAGGTCGGTTTTATTTTTTACCAAGAAAAATTTACAAAAAACTCGGTGTCATTGTCTTTATTTTTTTTTTTTTTTTGGTTTTATATAAAACTTAAAAACTACTTAAAACTAAATTAAAGCTAATTAAAACTAATTAAAACTAATTAAAACTACTTAAAGCTACTTAAAACTATTTACAACTAATTATAAACTAGTTACAACCTACTTATAAGCTACGTACATACTACTTACAAACTAGAACAGCCACAGCAAGCATTTTCCAGTTTTATGATTTTTTTTGTATATTTGAGGATTTTATAATTTTTTTGTGTTTTTGTAAGTTTTTTATTTTTTTTTTTGGTGCCACCCTGACTGTCCCTACCTACTTCCTAAAACTAACTACCTAAACCTATGCCAGTCGGCCATACAAAAGAAAATAGCAAGGTCAACTATCAAATGTCTGACGGAACTTCATCTTCGTTTTTCAGCCACCAGAACTGGTTCTCCTGCTTTACCCTATTCGGTCCCGTTCGGACACAGTCCTACTGAACCGAAGGTGCTCAGCTCCGTCCTGTGCGAGTACGTCTCGATTGTAAAGGAGCCACCGATCTTCAGTTCTACGGCCGACGTGGTAGATTAGCGGAACCGACGCTCTATCCTGGATCAGCCCTCGACTGTCTAGGTGGAGGAATGCATCGGGTGGAATAAAGCCACTTAGACGCACACTCTCGTAATATTCGTTCTTGGGGTAATAAGCCCCGAAGATTAAGCTGTTAGACGAGGACATTGCTCTTGCAATGTGACCCCGAATAAGCTTCAGCAAGAAATTATCTATCCTGTTTATGTTGGCCCCGTTGTATAGAGCCAGGTTGGAATAGTAGTGTTTGTACTCCGACTCTGGTGTTCTGTGCAATCCAAGGCAGCGTCGAAGACACTGCCTCTCAAACACCCGAATCTTTTCCATTTGAGATGGGGCAACGTTGAACCAAACCGGGCATCCATAGGCAATCATCGGCCGGATAAGGGCCATGTGGCAAATCACCTTCACCCTGCTGTCAAGCCGGCTGCTATAAAACAACCGTTTCGTCAGGGCAAAAGCTCCCCTAGCCCTGGCCAGAGCAGCATTTATATGTCTGTCGAAATACAAATACTGATCCATCCAGATGCCAAGGTACTTTACTACACTTTTACTCGCCAGTGGATGTCCATTTGGCCCTACGATCACCAGCTTGCGCCAGTTCTTTCTCGTATCCCTTGTGGCTCCACGCAACGGAGTCCTAAACAAGATAGTTTCTGATTTCTGAAAGTTGATTTTCAACTTCCAGTCATCACAATATCGTTGAATCTCATCGAAGTCACTCTGCAAAAGAATCCTGATGTCCTCGACTTTGGCAGCTGTTCTGTACGCAATTAGATCGTCAGCATACGCTATTGCCTGAGTTAGACTACCTATCAGATCGCTGGTGTAAATGCTGAATAGAATCGGCGAGTTGACCGCTCCCTGCTGAAGACCATTTTTAATATTAAAGGTTGTGGCAGAAGTTACATTGCCACTCTTGACAACAAACTTTCTGCCATTGAGCATATCATAAAGCATATATAATAATGGTTTACTAATGCCAAGTCTAGTCAGCTTTAGGTAAAGACCCTCTAACCATACGGTGTCGAAGGCCTTCTCCAAATCAACCAGACAGGCACCCGTACACTGCTTCTTAGATTTGTTCCATTGGACATCAGAAACGAGTTTAGACGCGGCATGAATGGTGTCATGTCCCGCCTTAAAACTGAACTGATTGTTGGGTATGATATTATTGTCCTCTGTCCACTTAGACAGAGCTTTATTGATAACTTTTTCGAATACCTTGCTGATACTCGGAAGAAGACTTATCGACCGGAGATTCGCCGGATTGGAGTTGTGCTTTAAAATGTTAATTTACCGCTATGCCTGCCCAAAAAGAGTAGGGCAAGGACCACACTTGCGATTTTCTGTCGTTGCGATTAAAAAATTTGATCGCAACCCAGTATGATTTCTTGGTATCATATGCGTTCCATCCTTATTTGATATCATGTGCTCTATTTTTTGCGACTGAATAAGTGCATGACAAGAAATCGTAGCCTAACCACGCAAACATTAAACAGGGTGATTTTTCTAAATTAATTCAGCACGGCACATATTTAAAATAGGTAAGAACAAAAAAAAAACAAACTAAACGCCTTCAATATAACGCTTTGTATAGCTTTGTTAATCGAGAATACCATTTTTGAAATTTTTATTTTAATAATGTTTTAGTAATATTTTCCAAATTTACTAAAAATTGTAGATGTTTTTTTTTTTTTGTAATTTGGCTTTATTAAATAATTCATGCTTTTTTTTTAATTTCAATTTTCATTGGTTTTACTAATTTTTAGCTGTAGGTATTGTAAAATGTTTTCAAAAATCCTAGTTTTCTTTCAAAAATCTTATTTTTTGGTATTTACATTTAAACCGTATTTTTATGATCGAAGAACATATTGGATGTATTTTTTTTGTTTTAAAAGTTGCAAACTAAAGTTTGGGAATAAAACTATTTAAAATTTTGTCTTTTCCTTTTTTATTCAAAATTTCGTGTTTGCTTATACATATTTATAACATCGTTAAAAATTCAATTAAACAAGATTTTTTCTATCAAAAACGCCAGTTATATGTAAACAAAATTACTCGACCTTACCCCTGATACCCCTGATATTGTCATCCAAGCGTGTTATAATGTTTTCCCTTTTGACTATTAGAAGATTATATTCCTTTTAACATCATAATCACAAGTTATTTTCATTGATAAATGAGAAGCAAGGTTACATACATATATTTACATACATTTGCATGGGCGTAAAATATTATTCATAATGCTAGTTAGTTAATTGGCACAATGTAATATTTATGTATATTGTTATGTATAAGGAATTATAAACAAACTCGTAGTAGATACTTCTATGTGTGAATGTATTTATGAATTCATTGATAAAAATGGCAACACAATTAATATTTTATTTGTTTTTTTTTTGGGACATAAATTAAGAAAATTATAATTCATTCAAGCTTAACTTATTTCTCATTATTTCGTCTGTTTTTCCTTGAAGTGTTACGTGCCCGGGTTGTACGGAAACAATCCGTGTTGATTGCCATAGGCATCCTACTCCTTTTCCTACACTCGCCTCATCATAAAAAAATCATACTTACTTAAAATTAGCATGCAACATAGTTCTAGTCTACTTTAATAATAAAAATTAAATATACTTAAATTAAATCTAGGCATACTACTTATTAATCATAATCAAATGGTTATCTTCATAATACCTACTGAGGGAGGAGGTGATCATACACACCCCCTCTACCTCTCCGAAATGCATCAACATTTTTTTTTTCTCTGCGCCTGTTCAGAGGTGGTGTTTCTTTTTGCACCAGAGTATGGTACAGGTACAATTTTGTATGCACACATTTCCAGGGGTGCATACATTCAGATTGAGGGTTAAATCACCTCAATCCCTACTTCAATCCATAGATAGACATCTGAAAAGAAAAAAATATACAAATTAAATGAAATTTAATAGAGTAAGTAGAGATAAGAAGATGTAAACCACCACCACAACTTCAGCCAAGATGGCCATCACCAAGATTTTTGATGTTGTTTACATCTTCTATATCTCACTGAAAACTTTAACTACTTACCTTCTTCAATTATATTTTACTTATTAGGAACAGCCATAACTATAAAGAAAAATAAAAAGAATTTTTAAGAATATAAAAGTTAACAAAAGTTAGTCAAAAAAAAAATAAATTAATTACACTTACCAAAAAGCTCCTATGCCCGCCACGTTTCATGTCATTTTTCTTTACAAATTGTTTTTGACATAAGAAATTTAGTGATATAGTGTTGTCTCACGATAAAAGGAGCAGTACTATATTATTTCTTCACGACGGTCAGACTTTCACGGCGAATTCATAGCAATATTAACAAAAGTACTACCAAGGAAAGATTAGGAAAACCGCTGTAGAAGATTTTTATATGAAAATTACAGGAAACCAAGGTAATTTTATGTCTGTTACTTTTTGAAAATAAATAAGTAAAAAGGGAAATGCAACTAATAATAGTATTCGATTTAGCTTAAGATAAAATTGTGATTTTAATGATGCTGTGATATTAGTGATTAGATAGAAAAGGTTTGAAAACATAGAATTAGTAACAGGTGCATTGGGCTTTAGTATTAGAACCTAGTTCTATAGACGAACCCTAGAAGAGTGAAGAAGAGTGAAGAAGATAGAAGAAGATTTTAAATATTTTATTTGAAGATCCAGCTATCCGGTTATATACTTTTGGTGAACAAAGAATAAAAGTATATAGTAGGGGTCTATATGAAGATAGACAAAGGGTAGTCAGTTGACTTGCGATTCTGAGTCAAATTGGGTGTTTTTTCTTTCTTCCTCTGAAGTTTTCTTTTAAAGTTTTTTTAAGAACCAAAAATTCGAATTTAAACTGGAATTTTAATATATAAAATTGCCAACGAAAGTTCAAAATTTGTATGAATTTAAGCAATTCTATAAAGTTAAAAAAAAAAAAAACGTTAAATTACGAAAAAAAAAAAAAAAAAAGAAAACCAAAGTGAACACAATTGTTTCAAACTAACCCTTTTGGAGTTCTGGGGAAGGCTCATCAGAGCCAAAAAGATACTCAAAAATCGGAGTATTAATTCATGTTAGCAGAGGTATGTTATTTAAAACAAAGGGATAATAAAATAGTGAAATAATAATTGTTACATTCACCCGTCTAGGTACTCTTTAGTGATCCTAGGGGCTCCCACATTCAGAGTGGACACAATTAGTGCCTCTGCCCCCTTTAAGATAAAGGTGCTCCTTTTCAAATAGAAGGGCCAATAAAAGGATTCAAGGCGATCCAGCCGAATTACCAGGATTGGCCATTTCCAATCAGGATCCTTAGGAAATAGTGCCAAATACATATTTATAAGTGAAATTACCCAAAGAATTTTCCAGAAGAAATAGAAGAGAAAGAACAAAGAGAAAGAACAAAGAGAAAGAACAAAGAACAAAGAGAACATTGAATTAAATCAAAGTAAAAAATTTAAAGGTTAACTAAAGGTGATTTCTTTAAAACAGAGAGATACAAAAAAAAAAAGGAATTTTTTTTAAATGGAATCAAAATATTAAAAAAAAAAAAAAGAGTTTGGAAATAGTTAAGTTTAAATAACACTTAAGAAATAACCTTTTATTTCCCTAGTAACGTAAACCTATTTTTTTTTTTTTTTTAGAGTAATGATAATTATCTTTTCTGAAATTAACGTAAAGAAAAGTGTACAAATCTAAAATCTGTTTTTAAAAGTTAATTTATTCTCCATCGCGAAGAAATAACATCTTTTTTGAAGTGAAGTGAAATATCGTTCCTGATCTGTGCTGCCGGCAGGACGTCGAGGGAGGATACATTGGAAACGTGAGTAATTATTTTTTTTGTAAAATTTTGTGCTGGGATGAACAAAGGAATTCCCCAAGTAAATACACATATAACCCTTAAAAACAGATACGATTTTTTTTTCTCCCTTTAGTTTTGTTTCATATATTTTTTTTTTTCTTTGCCTTTTCTTAAAACAATTTTAGCCTTTCATGAAAATTTATCTTGTCATTTTTGTTAAATATAAATTTTGTTTATACCTATATGGTTAATTTTAAACGTGCTTTTTTTTAATTTCGACAAGATGTGTTACTAAATAAAGCGACAGGTGTGTGAAGAGCCTTGTCAGGCCGTCTAGAAAGGAAAACGTGAATTTTATATGACGTAAAGTACGGCGACGTAATCATGGCTGAAGAGTTGAATAGGGGCTATCTTCCACAACATCGGCCAAGGAAGATAGCGAAAGGATATGTCATTTGGACATATGGGAGGGCTGGCCAAGCTGTGCCAACAACAGCAGGCAAAACCTCCTGGTCAAAGCGAACCACTGCGCTGGCGGGACGATGGAGTGGGAATGTCGATTTCTTAAAGGGAAAATAAAAACAAGTATTATTTTTAGGGAAACTTAGGATTAAATGGGGGGGTTAGATTCATACTCAATAAGTTAGGTTATAAATAGTTTTAGGATTGTATCTTGTTGTAATTTTCCTTTGAGCTAGGGGAGTGACATCTTCATCGTTTATTCTCTCGTCAGGGTAGTGGCAAAGGTATGTGAATGTGTTTGTCTTTCTTTCTTCTCCTTGTTTCCTTTTCTAGCCTGACCAATGTCTGAATGATCTTTGGTTTGGTTTATTAGCTTTCTCCTTTTTTTCTCATTCTGATATTTTTGGCATGAATAAAAGAAAAAATGAAATTTGAGCCGAGTGTTTTGTGAGGGACAAGAACTACCCCATCCGACGTGCTTAGCCGAGCCCGAGACCAGCATGCCACCGTCCTAAGCAAAGTACAAAGTCGCCCCTGTGGCCAGTAATAGCAAGCTCATTTCAATGGCGCCCAACGCATTTTTTTTCCTAGAGACCAATTGTTACTTCAGGCTGACAATTTTCTTTGGAAGGTTGTCAGCTTGGACTTTCAATAGCCTCTTCTTTTAACTTTCTACTTTTATCTCTAATTTTTTTATTATTTTAACTGTTCCATCCAACTAAAACATATTCACAGACCGTACATACTCCTGTTTCTTTAGAATTTATCCAAAGGTTTCTACCCAAAATGTAGGTCTTCAGAACCAACGTTTCCGTGAGGGAATTGGAAGTTAAATTTTGAAACAGGAGTGGGACAAGTATAAAAGGCAGAGCTTCGCGCTGCCCTATGACATAAGGCACAGCCTGGTTATTAGTGAGGCGTGAGCTTTAGTCTGGAAAACTTGTCCGTGTTGATGCATGACTGGAAAATCATGCCAGCCTTCTATCAGGGTTTCACACTCGGTGCAAGTTGTGGTATGGAAGAAAGGTTATGCATCAATACTCGCTCTGATCAGGACCGCTTCAGCCATGAAGATGACTGACACGACAGACAAGACAGACAAACAAAAAGTTTCCTTAATAGAAAGGATCCCTGACATCTAGGATCTTCACACACCACCGCAAAACATTATAAATTACTTTTACAATAAATAATTAAAAAGGTCATATACCATACAAAAACAAAATTCCATCAAATTTTATAAAACCTTTAAAAATTTTTTTTTATTTTCATATACTTATATTCATTAATTATAATTATTTTTTTTTTTGAGTTCTAATTTTTATTTTCTTCGAAACTATACACTTTTCGATTTGGATTATTTTTTTTTTGATCTTTCTCTTTTCTTCAATTTTTGTCAAGATTTTATTTCTTTTATTTATTATAATTTTTTTATTTCTCTTTGAAAGAGATATTTAGATTCTTGAATTTGGGTTTTATTTTTTTTTTTTTGATAAGTTTTTATAGTTAGTTGAATATTTTTGATTTTTTTTTCCACATTAGAAATAGTTTTGAATTTTGAATAATTTTTTTAATTTTTCTTATTTGTATTTTTAATTTTTTTTATTTTTTTTTGTTTTTTTTTTGGAAGATTCATTAAGTGCGACTTCTTTCAATTCTTTTAAGGATATATAAGGGAATTATTCTTACGAAAGACTTCAAGGATTTTGTTCATTTTTATTTTTTTTTTCTTTGCTCTATAACCTTTTTTTGTTTAGAAAAGTTTATTGAAGAGAGAAGAAAGGGAAGAATATAGAAACAAAAAAAAAAAAAAAAAAAAATCTTGATTCCTTTTCAGAGAGAGTTTAACCCTTTTCCTTTTTTCCTTTTTTTTAATTACAAATAGTTTCATTTTTGAATTTGAGTTTTTTTTATATTTTTTTTTGGATTTTCTTCTTACATAGGCTATAAGTTTTTTTTTTTTTTGTTTATTTTTTTTTTTTTCATTTCCTTTTTTATACATTTTTTTTATTCAGATAGTAGGTACTAAATACATAATTTTATTTTTTTTTTTTTTATTTTTTTTATAAACCTATCAATTTTTTTTTTTGAATTAAAAAACAATTTTCTTTTGGTAAAACTATTTTAATATTATGGAAGACAGAGGTAGAGGCGCGGTTGCCAAAAATGTGCCAAGTCCTAGACCTAGGTCAAATGTAAGATATCCTCTCAGGAATCGGTTAGATCAGGGAGACGATAGGATGTTTGTATCCAGGAATAACCCTAGCGCAATGTCGACTCTGAATGGGGAAGCAATGAGTAGGACACTAGGTGAAAACCCACAAAGAGCATTCGGCCTCAATTCGGTTCTACCAAGTGTTAGAGGTCAAAGTGAGTCCGCGAGGGAATCTGTTCTTCGTCGTCCAACAATCGAAGAGATTGATGAGGATAATAGCCTTAACGGCCAAGACGACGATTATGATATCCTCGATCAGATCCGTTTAATACAGATCGAAGAGAGAACTGTCCGTGCTGACATGGAAGCACTCGACCGTGATACACTGTGCGAACGTACATGCTATCAGTTTGACCACAAGAAAGACTTCATTCGAAGAGTCACAGAATTGAACACAACCGATCCTGTAGACCGAAGTTCTCAAAGAATGAATACAAGTATTCGAAAGCCATATGAAACCGAATCAGATTTTATTAGAAGAGTCACGGATGAGAGCATCTCAAATAAAATAGAATCTGCTGTGGCATTAGCAGTCCGTGAGTGTAATGATAGGACACTGAACATGTTTCATGATGGCATGACAAAGATGTTAGTGTCTATGGAAACAAAAATTAAAGAAGTAAACATAAAAATAAGTGAACTTGAAAATTCCACAAAACAATATATATTTCCTCCTCAGGATAGACAGTCGGAAACTACTTTTATACCTAGACCTATACTATCTGACCCAGTTAACCCTGAAATCCAATCAACCTTACCCCAGACTTCAAGTTTGAGACCACCGAGAAATACAGTGACTCAAAATTTTAGAGATACTAGACGGGTGGATGTACACAAATGGGGTATAAAATTTGATGGGTCACCTAAAACTATGTCTGTTGAAAGTTTTATTTTTAGAGTTGAAACGATACAGAAGAAGTATTCCATGAGCAACGAAGATTTATTTGCAAATTTTCATCACTTATTGTCGGGGGCTGCCTTAGTATGGTACTGGCAGTACCTTGAAGAAAATATGGGAGATGTAATGCTCAATTATTACGACTTAAAATCTGAGCTTTTAATTCAGTTTAAGAACAAGAAAAAAGACCCTGAAGTCTTACGACAGATAATGGACAGGAGACAACTTCCTCACGAAACTTTTGACGAGTTTTATAGCGATATTCGAGCGTTATTTTTACAGATGCGAAACCGTCCATCCGAACAAGACTTGATAGGTATTTTAATGCCAAATATCAAAGATAGGGTCGCAAATCTTATCTTTAGTAGTTCAATAAATTCGATTCATGAATTAAGAGAATATTGTAGGAAAGCTGAAATTCATATAGCAGCTAGAGAAGTTAGGTTAAAAAAAAATATAAGCGAGGTAGATTATCGGGAACAGGAAATACCCAAAGATGAATGGGAAAGAGAAGATAATCCTTGTAATACAGGAAATGAAGATCTCGATATAGCTGCTATACAACAAAATAGAGGGAATTCAAACTTTAATAAAAAGACTTCAAGTTCTCAAAATCCGTTTGAAAGAGATAAAAGGTATTTAGGTGGAAATGGAAATACAAAAGAAGCTGAAACCAGCAAAGCTACTTGTCCTTCCAGTTTTCATGCGATGACTTGTTTCAGTTGTGGGCAAGGAAGTATTTCATTTAAATGTGCCTCTTGTTTGGGAAAAGTTCAAGTCGGGAGTGCGTCCGGGACTCAACTCCTGACGAAAACCCAGCCTCCCGGGAATCCGAACAACTCGGAAAAGTAACTATTTTAAAAAGAAATGTCAATATAAAAGAAAATGAAAGTTACGATGCGTCTAAAATAAATCCTGACGCAACTCCAAGGAAAACTCTCCACCAAAGACTCATTGATTACCAAGAAACAAGAAAACGAATATTCGGTGAAGAGTTAGAGCAATCTACAAAAAAGTCAAGGAATTATAAGAAAATTTTAAAGCTTAGAGATAAACGTGCAATAAGTAGATTTCATAAGAATAGAATTGAGTCATCAATCATTACAAGTACAGACGACTGTAGGCCATATACAAAAGTATTCGTAGATGGTGAAGAGATGCATGGTCTATTAGACAGTGGTGCATCTGTTAGTTGTTTGGGAAAAGGTGCAATCGATTTTGTAAAAAATCACAAAATAGAACTTATTAAAATGAATTTAGGTATAAAGACAGCAGATGGAAATAATCAAGCAATAATAGGTAGATTTAAAGCAAAGGTTTTGTGGGGAAATAAAACTCTTGATATGGAACTATACGTTGTACCAGATTTGTATCTAGGAGTCGATTTTTGGAGAGCTTTCAAGGTAGCTCCACACATTGTCAGTGCTCTTGACAATCCATCGCCGATGGAAGGACAAGATCTCGATCCCGTAAGGCAACTTTCACCTGTGCAAACTGAAGAGCTGGAGCAGGTCAAGAAGCTGTTCCCTTCTTTCTCAGTGTTGGGATTGGGAAAGACAAGCCTAGAAGAACACGTCATCGAGATGGAAGACGACAGCATTCCCATCAAACAACGACACTACCCAATCTCACCTGTAGTGCAGAAGCTCATGTACGAGGAACTTGACCGGATGCTCGCACTAGGCGTAATTGAAGAAAGCAATAGTGCTTACAGTTCTCCAGTTGTGCTGGTGAGAAAACCTGGAAAGAACAGACTTTGTTTGGATTCACGTAAAGTGAATGCAGCTACAAAAAAATTCGCTTACCCGTTGCCACACATAGAAGGCATCATAAGCCGCCTTCAAAATACTCAATTTATATCGAGTATAGATTTAAAAGATGCTTTCTGGCAGATTCCGCTGGAGAGCAAGTCAAGAGAGAAAACAGCCTTCACAGTCCCTGGGCGACCATTGTACCAGTTCACGGTCATGCCGTTTGGACTATGCAACGCCGCTCAGAGAATGTGCAAGCTGATGGACAAGGTCATTCCCGCTCGTATGAGGGAGAATGTCTTTGTCTACCTTGATGACCTCTTGATTTGTTCTCCAGACTTTGGAACACACATAAAAGCTCTAAAAGAAGTAGCTAAGCATTTGAATGAAGCTGGGCTTACTATAAACGTGGAGAAAAGCAAATTTTGTTTTAAGGAGATTAAGTATCTTGGTTATTTCATCGGTGATGGGTGTCTGAGAACTGACCCCGAGAAAGTCTCAGCGGTAAAAGACTTTCCAATTCCAGGCACTCCTAAGCAACTCCGTCGGTTCCTGGGGATGACGGGGTGGTATAGGCGTTTTATACCGAACTTCGCTACCATTTCAGCACCCATGACGGACTGTTTGAAAAAAGGCAAATCATTCGTGATGACAAGTGAAGCGATCAAAGCCTTTGAAGAACTTAAAACTATGTTGATAACTGCTCCAATACTAACTAACCCAGACTTTTCGAAACACTTCTACATTCAGTGTGATGCTTCGACTTCAGGCGTAGGGAGTGTCCTTTTTCAGAAAGATACGGAGGAGAACGAACGGCCCATAGCGTTCATGTCTCAGAAGCTTAATTCCGCTCAAAGGAATTACACAGTGACTGAACTAGAATGTTTGGCGGCCGTTCTCTCAGTAAAGAAGTTTAGGGCATACATTGAGGGATTACCGTTCACTATAATAACGGATCATGCCAGTTTGAAATGGCTAATGACCCAAAAAGACTTATCTGGACGTTTGGCCAGATGGAGTTTCAAACTGCAGGGTTTTGATTTCACTATCGAACATAGGAAAGGTATACTCAATGTAGTCCCTGATACTCTCTCGCGTATCCATTTGGACGAGCTCAATCCCGAGAAAGAAATGCAGGAAGTTGATCTCAGTTCCCCATATTTTTGTTCACAGGAATATGAGGAGCTGAAGAAAACGGTGACCGAAAACATAGGCCGTCTCCCTGATGTATGTGTTTCGGAAGGATTTGTGTACAAACGGACCGACATAAGGACTGGCGACGAACTTCAGGAAGACCGAGCATGGAAGCTCTGGGTTCCGAAGGAGTTGCAAAGGAGCCTCCTGGAGGCGGCACATAATTCACCAGCAGCAGGACATGGAGGCATACATAAGACACTAGCGAAGCTGCGACAAAAATATTATTGGCCAAATATGACTGTTGATGTTAGAGAACACGTCAGTTCTTGCGACATCTGTAAGTGCAATAAACCTATGAATGTGATTTCACGACCGCCCATGGGAAACCAGGTAGTTACAGAAAGACCCTTCCAAAGGTTATATATAGATTTTTTAGGACCATATCCTAGGTCAAAAGCAGGACATACACATATATTTATATGTCTTGACCATTTTAGCAAGTTTGTTTTTCTAAAACCAATCAAAAAAGCCACTTCGGCAGTGATAGTAAACTATTTAGAAGAGAATGTCTTCCATATTTTTGGTGTCCCCGAATACATTCACTCAGACAATGGTAAACAGTTCACGTCTGAACTGTTTGCAAGCTTCCTTAAAAGATATGGTGTTAAACACACCCGAACAGCATTCTATTCACCCCAAGCGAATGCATCAGAACGAGTAAATCGTTCAGTGCTAGCAAAAATAAGATCATATTTAGAGAGTGATCAAAAAAACTGGGATTTACATGCTAGCAACGCAGCTTTTTCTCTAAGAAGTGTGATCCATGACTCCATTGCTTTTGAACCATACTACGCTGTGTTCGGTTCACAAATGGTGCAGCATGGAGGTTCATACGAACTTCTTCGGAGACTAGATGCTTTAAAAGACAGTAATCTTAGAATAGAAAACAAAAGTGAAAAATTAGACCTAATAAGAAAGAAAATATTTGAAAATCTAAAACTAGCCCATCAAAAAACTGAAAGGGTTTACAATACCCGAAGTAGGGAAGTGCAATATCGCGTAGGACAACTAGTTTTCAGGCGAAACTTTAAACAAAGTAGCTTACCAGATTCATATAATTCAAAATTAGGTCCTAAATTTTTGAAATCCATTGTGTTGAAACCTATTGGAAATTCATTATATGAAGTAGGAAATTTCAAAGGAGAAAAGGTTGGAGTTTTCCACGCAAAGGATCTCCATACATAGTGCAATAACAAGACTGGCAATACTTGTTGCTAATGCTTGCCAACTGTGAAAAACTTGCAGATATAATGCTGTGATAATATTATCATATTCTTATACAGTTTAATTTGTTTCGTATAGACTAAAATTATTTATTGTTTATAGAGATTTCACTTGTTATTTATTTCACTTGACAGCACGATAACGACCAAGTTTCACATATTAGCTTTTCACTTTAATAAGGCATCCTTCATTTGTGCAATATAATTTTTGAAACATTCATAGAATGCAAAGACTGTGAAAATAATTTTAAATTCTTCATCTGTGATACTTGTTTTTAGGTTCTTCAGCTGTGATTCTAGGTTTTAATACTTCAAATGTGATACTAAATTTTAAATCTTACAACTGTGATACTAGTTTTAAGTTCCCCAACTGTGATATCGACACAGTTCTCGTTCTCTTCACTATGTCATTACCCAACAAATTATGAGTATTCGATACACATAAACACATAACCACAGACCATTTTTTTTTTATATTATTGCCCGCCTAAATCGATAGAGCCATGAGATATCAGGGATGGGGCTCTTGCCACACGTTAGCGATTCAAAAATAATTTTTTTGTTGCACACCCACAGTCACTTTAATTTTACGAGGCTTCTGACCTCACGACCACTCAGTCATAATCGTCGATACTGTTACGTGCCCGGGTTGTACGGAAACAATCCGTGTTGATTGCCATAGGCATCCTACTCCTTTTCCTACACTCGCCTCATCATAAAAAAATCATACTTACTTAAAATTAGCATGCAACATAGTTCTAGTCTACTTTAATAATAAAAATTAAATATACTTAAATTAAATCTAGGCATACTACTTATTAATCATAATCAAATGGTTATCTTCATAATACCTACTGAGGGAGGAGGTGATCATACACACCCCCTCTACCTCTCCGAAATGCATCAACATTTTTTTTTTCTCTGCGCCTGTTCAGAGGTGGTGTTTCTTTTTGCACCAGAGTATGGTACAGGTACAATTTTGTATGCACACATTTCCAGGGGTGCATACATTCAGATTGAGGGTTAAATCACCTCAATCCCTACTTCAATCCATAGATAGACATCTGAAAAGAAAAAAATATACAAATTAAATGAAATTTAATAGAGTAAGTAGAGATAAGAAGATGTAAACCACCACCACAACTTCAGCCAAGATGGCCATCACCAAGATTTTTGATGTTGTTTACATCTTCTATATCTCACTGAAAACTTTAACTACTTACCTTCTTCAATTATATTTTACTTATTAGGAACAGCCATAACTATAAAGAAAAATAAAAAGAATTTTTAAGAATATAAAAGTTAACAAAAGTTAGTCAAAAAAAAAATAAATTAATTACACTTACCAAAAAGCTCCTATGCCCGCCACGTTTCATGTCATTTTTCTTTACAAATTGTTTTTGACATAAGAAATTTAGTGATATAGTGTTGTCTCACGATAAAAGGAGCAGTACTATATTATTTCTTCACGACGGTCAGACTTTCACGGCGAATTCATAGCAATATTAACAAAAGTACTACCAAGGAAAGATTAGGAAAACCGCTGTAGAAGATTTTTATATGAAAATTACAGGAAACCAAGGTAATTTTATGTCTGTTACTTTTTGAAAATAAATAAGTAAAAAGGGAAATGCAACTAATAATAGTATTCGATTTAGCTTAAGATAAAATTGTGATTTTAATGATGCTGTGATATTAGTGATTAGATAGAAAAGGTTTGAAAACATAGAATTAGTAACAGGTGCATTGGGCTTTAGTATTAGAACCTAGTTCTATAGACGAACCCTAGAAGAGTGAAGAAGAGTGAAGAAGATAGAAGAAGATTTTAAATATTTTATTTGAAGATCCAGCTATCCGGTTATATACTTTTGGTGAACAAAGAATAAAAGTATATAGTAGGGGTCTATATGAAGATAGACAAAGGGTAGTCAGTTGACTTGCGATTCTGAGTCAAATTGGGTGTTTTTTCTTTCTTCCTCTGAAGTTTTCTTTTAAAGTTTTTTTAAGAACCAAAAATTCGAATTTAAACTGGAATTTTAATATATAAAATTGCCAACGAAAGTTCAAAATTTGTATGAATTTAAGCAATTCTATAAAGTTAAAAAAAAAAAAAACGTTAAATTACGAAAAAAAAAAAAAAAAAAGAAAACCAAAGTGAACACAATTGTTTCAAACTAACCCTTTTGGAGTTCTGGGGAAGGCTCATCAGAGCCAAAAAGATACTCAAAAATCGGAGTATTAATTCATGTTAGCAGAGGTATGTTATTTAAAACAAAGGGATAATAAAATAGTGAAATAATAATTGTTACATTCACCCGTCTAGGTACTCTTTAGTGATCCTAGGGGCTCCCACATTCAGAGTGGACACAATTAGTGCCTCTGCCCCCTTTAAGATAAAGGTGCTCCTTTTCAAATAGAAGGGCCAATAAAAGGATTCAAGGCGATCCAGCCGAATTACCAGGATTGGCCATTTCCAATCAGGATCCTTAGGAAATAGTGCCAAATACATATTTATAAGTGAAATTACCCAAAGAATTTTCCAGAAGAAATAGAAGAGAAAGAACAAAGAGAAAGAACAAAGAGAAAGAACAAAGAACAAAGAGAACATTGAATTAAATCAAAGTAAAAAATTTAAAGGTTAACTAAAGGTGATTTCTTTAAAACAGAGAGATACAAAAAAAAAAAGGAATTTTTTTTAAATGGAATCAAAATATTAAAAAAAAAAAAAAGAGTTTGGAAATAGTTAAGTTTAAATAACACTTAAGAAATAACCTTTTATTTCCCTAGTAACGTAAACCTATTTTTTTTTTTTTTTTAGAGTAATGATAATTATCTTTTCTGAAATTAACGTAAAGAAAAGTGTACAAATCTAAAATCTGTTTTTAAAAGTTAATTTATTCTCCATCGCGAAGAAATAACATTTTTTTTGAAGTGAAGTGAAATATCGTTCCTGATCTGTGCTGCCGGCAGGACGTCGAGGGAGGATACATTGGAAACGTGAGTAATTATTTTTTTTGTAAAATTTTGTGCTGGGATGAACAAAGGAATTCCCCAAGTAAATACACATATAACCCTTAAAAACAGATACGATTTTTTTTTCTCCCTTTAGTTTTGTTTCATATATTTTTTTTTTCTTTGCCTTTTCTTAAAACAATTTTAGCCTTTCATGAAAATTTATCTTGTCATTTTTGTTAAATATAAATTTTGTTTATACCTATATGGTTAATTTTAAACGTGCTTTTTTTTAATTTCGACAAGATGTGTTACTAAATAAAGCGACAGGTGTGTGAAGAGCCTTGTCAGGCCGTCTAGAAAGGAAAACGTGAATTTTATATGACGTAAAGTACGGCGACGTAATCATGGCTGAAGAGTTGAATAGGGGCTATCTTCCACAACATCGGCCAAGGAAGATAGCGAAAGGATATGTCATTTGGACATATGGGAGGGCTGGCCAAGCTGTGCCAACAACAGCAGGCAAAACCTCCTGGTCAAAGCGAACCACTGCGCTGGCGGGACGATGGAGTGGGAATGTCGATTTCTTAAAGGGAAAATAAAAACAAGTATTATTTTTAGGGAAACTTAGGATTAAATGGGGGGGTTAGATTCATACTCAATAAGTTAGGTTATAAATAGTTTTAGGATTGTATCTTGTTGTAATTTTCCTTTGAGCTAGGGGAGTGACATCTTCATCGTTTATTCTCTCGTCAGGGTAGTGGCAAAGGTATGTGAATGTGTTTGTCTTTCTTTCTTCTCCTTGTTTCCTTTTCTAGCCTGACCAATGTCTGAATGATCTTTGGTTTGGTTTATTAGCTTTCTCCTTTTTTTCTCATTCTGATATTTTTGGCATGAATAAAAGAAAAAATGAAATTTGAGCCGAGTGTTTTGTGAGGGACAAGAACTACCCCATCCGACGTGCTTAGCCGAGCCCGAGACCAGCATGCCACCGTCCTAAGCAAAGTACAAAGTCGCCCCTGTGGCCAGTAATAGCAAGCTCATTTCAGAAGTACCTACTTACTTCCTGTTATGATGATAAGTATCAATGAACCTATATTATGTAGTATATTTTGAAATATTTTTTTTTTTTGTTAGAATCCAAATATCCACTCATTAAATAACTTCAAATATTAAGTACCAAAGTGGATGGAGTGGAAGCATGGCCGTTGAGATAAATATTCCCGGGACCGGAACTGAAAAATTTCGTACAAGGAGTAAAGTTGTTAAATTTAAAAGGAGCATTAATTGAGTGCGTGGATGTGTTTCTGCTGCCAGATGAATTCTTTCTTTTACTAAGTCTAAAAATATAAAAACTAATCTTTGTCAGAAAAGAGATCGAACACCAGATGCGTATGTAATTTGAAATGCTATAACTTCATAGCTGATAATGCTACGAACATAACGAACAAACTACTGTTCGCTTTTTTATGAGAAATAACGTCTGCTATCTTTTTGTAGAACAATATTTTTTTTAAACTTATAGTATTCAAGATATTTGGCTAAAACCAATTTTCGTGAAGGGTGTTTTTTTAGACGTGTGGTTTTCAATCTGGCAATACTTTTTTCGGGGTTTGTCTTTTTGACAGCTGTCACTTGATCTATGTTTAGTTTGGTTTGACATTTCATAATGAATATAGATTTAATCTTGAAAAACGTTTGCAAATCATGCAAATTTATTACCAAAATAATGTTCGGCAATAAATTTATTGAAGGAAACTTTTAATATTTTTAAAAATTAAGTAAATCCAATTCAAAAAAATATTTCTTTGTTTAAAAGTAATTCTTAGAGGTTGGATTTAGGACCAGATATTTTTCAAAATTTAGCTTCGTAACTCTAGAGTGAAATGGGTTAAGGAGGTCTATCTGATTTTAAAAATTCCTTATCGTCTGAAAGTTTTATATGTACTAAGAAGAAAGACATAAGGTGAAAGGGGAACAAATTAAAACGATTTGAAGTTCTTTTAATGTTGAAAAGATTATGATCAAAGAACAGCGGTACGACTCCAATTTCAATCATTCTTTTTGTGTTTGAAAGGATAAGTTTAGAGCATGGACTTTGAGAACTAGGTACTCACTTTATGTTTTCTGTTTAAAGGGGGAATGGCTTTAAAATAAAAAAATGGTATCCAATTTTTAAATTTCATTGCGTGCCTTATAAGTTGTCCTTCAATCAAGCTGGAATGGTTGATGGACGTATTTAATACATTTTAGATTCTTTGTTGCAGTGAACCAAGCACAATTATAGATATCATCCTTATATACATATATGGCACATTGGTTAGCAACTTAAAAAAATATTTTCATGAATAAATACGCAAAGAATTCCGAAAACATGATAGCTCATGAACTAAGTGGATATAAGAACAGAAAGCCGGTGATGGAATTCACTTTTATTTTAAAGGTAAGACCGCACTCGACGAAACTGTACTTCATCGGAACTGCGCTACACAGCGCGGCACTCTACGGCACTTTTTTGATATACCGCACCACGCTACAGTACATATTGGCTTCACTCATAAATAAATGAGTAGTGCCTATAAGTGAACCCATTGTGATGGTATTACTTATAAGTTCGACCAAGCAACAAAATAATTATTTGATCGCCTGACCGATACAGCTACTTCTCCATTTTTATTATCAGCATGAAATATTTCTTAAATGTAGGCTCTACTTCCCACGTGGCACAAACAAAACCAAAACAGCCAAAACACAACGTTTCGTGACGGTTGCTATATCGCACTTGCGGCAACGGAACGGAACAGAACTTCAGGCCGCAGCAAAGTTAGTCTGATTATCAACTTTGCCGCATGGTGCCGCGTGGTGCCACGCCGTGAAGTTCAGCTGTCGCTTAGTGCGATATATCTCAGACAATTTCATACAAAAAATATTTTCAAGTTCAGTTGCGGTGCAGTTCCGCTGAAATTCAGCTCCGCCGAGTGCGGTCTTACCTTAAAAGTTAAAATGCGTTCTAAAAAAAAAACAACTTCTGTCCGCCTAACAAATACATCCTTATTGTAAGTTTTATCCGAATAACATTTTACCCGAAAAAATTGACGTTTCACTTTTCGCCTTTTGTCAGTTTAACCCGAAAAAATATTTGATGTCTGAAAATTTTACTAATTTTGAGTACTTACTCATTTTTTGCGAAATGTATTGAAATTAAGAGCCAAAATATTAATTTTTTTGGTGCAAGTTTTTTTTGTTTACTTTAGGGCAGAGAACTTCGGGCGAATATTATAATAGTTTTTGAAATTACAGGACAACACAAAGTTTTTTCGTGTGAAATATTTTCCGGGCGAAACTCAAAATAAGGCTGATAATTTATACTGTTAACTTTATTTATAATTTAATTTTACTATTTTTGTCTGTACCCGAGCGAAGCTGGGGCAGGCCAGCTAGGTTTTATATAAAAAAATCAAAATCTGTTCAGCCGATATTAAGAAAATTCAAAATTAAAAAAAAAAACTTTCTATGAGAAGTACTGTTGATAGTTGCTTTTTGTAAATTTTTATAATTTTAAATGGTATATCGCAATAATTTAAGGATAGAGAAAAATTTTAACAAAAATCGCAGGAGCTATTTTAGAGAAAAATACCCTAAAATACCGAGTTTTATAAAAAAACGTCGTTTTCGAAATACAATATTTTTAAAAATTTTTAGAAATCCAAAAACAATGTTTAGAAAATATTAGTTAGATATACTACAAACATTGTTATTGCAAATCTTGAGTACTAGTTTATTTATGCATATAAAAATAAAAATTGAAAAAAACTGTCAACCCGATTTTGAAATATTGAATTTAAAAAAAAAAATGTTGTAACTTTTTTTAAAAATTCAAAAACTTTTTTTTTGAAAATTTCGATATGCAATATTATTTTATACTATCAGAAATTTGTATATTAAAAAATTTATCTAAATCCGTTTAGCTGATAATGAGAATATTCAAAATAAGAAAAATACGTTCTATGGCAGGTACTACTAATAGTTGATAAGTGCAAAATTGTATAGTTTTTTGTAGTAGATCGTATTAATTTTAGTATATGGAAAAAGTTCAATCAAAATCGTAGGAGTCGTTTTTGAAAAAAAAATATCTTCCTTTCCGATTTCTTAACTTTTGTAGCGTTATCTTATTTCGTAAAATTTTTTCTAAAAATATTTTATAGAGTAGTAAAAACTCTTAAGTATTGAGTTTCAAAAAAATTTATCATACATTTTTTGAAATATTTGATTTTCATAAAAAAAATTTGAATCATCTTTTAAAAATCCAAAAAATTATTTTTTTACAAGAAGAAGAAGAACCCTTTGCATAAGAAAAGCTATTGAAACCAGTCACACGGTTTTGAAGAAAATCAAAAATTTAAATATAGTTCTTTCGGAGGTACCATTAATAACCATTTTTTGGAAAATTGTCTCCCATCCAATGTTAGCTTTTACCAATTGAAATTATTGAATTTTTCTTATGAAAAGTTTTGGAGCCGCTTATGATTTGTCCGAAAATAGATTTTGTAAAATTGCTAAAAAAATTAAATTATACAAATTTTTTTTTGAAAATGTGT
Source organism: Dasysyrphus albostriatus (assembly GCA_946251815.1). Classification (NCBI taxonomy): domain Eukaryota; kingdom Metazoa; phylum Arthropoda; class Insecta; order Diptera; family Syrphidae; genus Dasysyrphus; species Dasysyrphus albostriatus. Next base: position 203,713,020 of record OX276335.1, read on the forward strand.
GGGCAAAATCACCAAAAAACACTGTGTACAATAGGTTGGTCCTTAAATTTGACGTGGTCTCGGATAGACCTCACTCTATTCAAAACATTGAAAAACGATTTCCCTAATTCTGTCAGATTTTTACTTCACTCCCCTGGTCTCCCTACTTGCACTTTAAGGTACTAATTATGGGCAAAGGATTATTCTTTTAATACACGAAAATTAATCAGAATGTATAGATTAGATTCAGACGAGAAAACAATTGTACTGGAGGGGGTCTATTTCCCCCCGTTGAGGCGAGACGGGTAATTTTCTAGAGATTTGGCCAAACACATACAAAAATTATTTAAGAAAAACGGGAACACTTGCAATTCCACACTTTAACTTTTTTTAAAGTCACAATTCAATTCTATAATATGCTTCCTAAATAAAGTTTTTATTTTAAATAGTTTTTGAAAAAATAGTTTTAGTCTTAGAAATAATAATTTTTTGTTCTTTAATTTTTAAGTTTGAAAATTATTTTTTTTTTTATAGATTGAAACCGTGGCCTTAAAAAAAGCTAAAGCGTGGCATTGTAAGTGTTGCCGTTTTTTAAATAATTTCTTCCGTTTTGGTCTAAATTTTGAGAAAATTACCCCTCTCACCTGAACGGGCCCAAGTAACATCGTTGGAGCTAATAGAAGCAAAACTGTTCTTTAGCAGCTTGTTAGCAGTGAAATCCGACACTATAGTTCTAAGACAGATTATTTCACAGCTCCCAACATTTATTTAAAAATTTTGTTCCATAATCGAATTTCTAATACACGTTAAGCTCCATTAATTTTATAACGTCCCAAAATTTTAAAATATGCTCTTTAATAACGTTCAGCGTTCTTTAAACGAGCAAACTATTAATATGAACATATAAAGAAGCGTTGTAGAGCTTCTTAGAGCTCATGCTTAAAATACTACTGCATGACTCTACAGAATTGTCAAAAAATAGCTACACAAAACGCAGCTATAGAGTTAAATTACTAATACGTTCACACAAACGCATGTGCATTGGAAACCTCTCTGAGCATTGTTGAATTTCTCTGAGAATTGTGAAATTTGAAGGCTGAACAAAGCTACAACAGAACGACTATAGAGCTTAATACTAAACCTCTCTCATATTAGTAGGGTGTTTCGCAATAAAATATAATAAAGATAATTTTACCGAGAAAAGTGAAACCACAACTAGAAAATAAATGAATTCCTTTCAATTTCTAAGCAATACCAAGTATGCACCACAATAGTCGAATTATATCCGAAATTTCTAATTTTTTTTTACTGAGATCAATTAAACAGCTTACATAAAATGTTTTAAAATAAAATTAAATCTATGGTTGAGTCGCAAAAGTGCTTGCCTACTGAGAAACCGTAGTGGACTTCCATTGTGAATAAATAAATAAGAAATTTTTCCCACGATTTAAAATTATTCAAAACTTTTAATTTTCGAAACACCCTTCTTTTTTAGCACTGAACGCAAATTTCTCATTTTGTGGAAACTAGCTCTACAATATCCATATTGCAGTTCTATTAAAGACAAACTATTTTCATGATAAGAAAGATGGTGACAGAAAAAAAATATTGAATTAATTTTATTTATTTTATTTTTTTTTTAAAAACGATTGAAAAATCTTTCTTTTCAATATAAAACACAGTAAATATTGCAAATATTGCAATGAAAGGATAAATATTTTATTTCAGATTTAATTTAATTTTTGTTCAAAGTCTTGTGTTGTTTAAGATAATTTTTTTAAACATTTCACAGCGATATATAAAGAATTTCGAAGGCGCGTTGTAATTTTGCGAAGTACATTCAGTACATGTTTGATTAATCTAAGCGCGCACTAAAAATTCACTGACATGGAACAGACAAATAACTAATTTAATTTCTCGCTTTAATATTTTCTATGGGAATATTTTTTTTAATAATTTGCGGCATCACAACACATAAAGTTCTCGAATATTACTATCACAAATATAATACATTATTATTATTTTACTTTGTATAGTTTGTATTACCCAAACCCAAACTAATACAAACAAAGTGCTGTCAAAAATGTTGCTTAAAAGATTTCTAAATAATATACCTAAGAGCTGCAAGGCCTTTCAAGCCACTGATAAAAAGCTGGTTTCGAGCAAAAATTAGTTCCCAAACTCAATGAATTCGCTGTAGGCAAGCTCTGCACTTGCTTTAGAAGTGCACCTAGAGCTTCTTTTGAAATCAACGTGCTTTAAGATTAGCTCTACAAACGCTTTTAGAGCAATTAAACAGCTAAAATTGTTTCTTGGGGGGGAACATAGACCCCCCTCCGATACTATTTTTTCTCGTCTAAATATATTCTTTAACCTCAGATTGTTTTTTTTCGCGTTTTATAAAAATCACCCTAACACCGTAGTTAGTACCTTAAAGTGAAAATAGGGAGAAGAGGGGGGGTGAAATAAAAATCTGAAAAAATTAGAAAATTACAGTTGATGCCTATCCATCTCAGAATTTCAAAAAAAAAACCCATATAAGGACCACCCTACAAATTTCCAAGAAAATCGATTCAGCCCGTTAGGCTGTAGCCTAACATACAGACAGACAAAATTTTGCCACCCACTTTTTTGGCGTTCTCTATCTTCGTCACGTCATGTTACATTGTTATCTCGAAACTTTTTCTTGCACGAATCCAAAATATTCTTGATAAGCCCTATATTGCAAGTAAAAAACAGTGGATTATTGTAAGTATAGTGTACTTTTTCGTAAAAAAATTACCAAAAACCTTTAGTAACCGTCAAAACGGTTTTCTTGATTATCGACGTTTCTTTTTAATGGCTCACATGTTTCAATTAAACTGTCTGTGCAAAAGCTCCTTTTGAATGTTAAAAATAAATTTTGAAAAAAATAATATTGGATTTTTTAAAACATATTAAAAAAATGTGTTTGAAAATTCAATATTTCAAAAACGTCTTGATGACTTTTTTTATACAACGTTAATAAATGTTTATAATAAAAACTCAAAATTGGGGTACCAAATTTCTTTTTAAAAAAATAATTTTTAAGAAAACCGCTGCAATGATTTCAATTTGCTTTTTGGATATAAAACTGAGCTACTTATTATTATATGAGCTACTTATTACTATTTTCTACAGCAGTGAATGCTGCCATCAGATATTCCAATAATCTTTCCAGTCAGTGCTGGAAAATTGGTGGGTTGGTGGGGGCAAAAAAAATCGAAACGTCACATTTAGATGAAGGCAAAAGACAAATTAAATCAAATACTGTTGAGCTTCCATAACTCGAACTTGTTTGAGTCGAATTTCTCTGTAACTCAAAAATTTATTGAGAATTTTGGCTTTTTAACTTTATTTTCATGAATTTGTCCTCCATAATTCGAACTTCTCTTTTTTTCAAATACTTTAGATTGCATTTGATGCTGAAAAGTCTCTTTAACTCGAACTTTTTCTCTTACTTATTTTTTTTTTTAAATTACTAAATTACTATGATTATTTTGGACGTTTGTTCGGTAGATATACTCTTAACTCTGCTCTAAACCGGGAAACCCCTTTTTGTTTTAATTCTTTGAAAAGTCTGCTAGTACACGATGAAACTAGACGCATGCGTATTTTCGAACACCGCAGCGCAAAAGAGAAAAAAGAATCGAAAATATGAGACGTATATATTTTCAAACAAATACAGTAGATTGAATATTTTCGCAGTAGATTTATTTTTATCCTTTTTTCAAGAAAACAAATACATTTATTATTTAAGCAAAACTGACAAATAAAATATAAATGAAAAAATATACCTAACATAAGTTTTTCTTAAGAACATAAAAGCAACCACAAAAAAACACAACATATTTTATAATATTTATCAGACTTTGATTTATGTACGTTCTAACTAATAGCAGTTTTAATTTTAATTTTAATAGTTTTAATTTAAATTTAAATTTTATATTTGTCATCCGAAAGAATGCTTGCATCCATTCAACACCAGAATTGAAAATAAATTTGTGAGTCTTAAAGGTGTGAGTAGTAATTATTGTTCGCAAAATGAAGTGGTTAATTTTTTAAGGTGTTAGATTTATTCTGAGAAAAAATGCAGAAGATTTGCTACAATTGCAGTAAAGTGGCAACCCTGACAGACACGCAATTTGAAATGAAAAATTAAGAGACTGTCAAATTGGATTCATGAATTTGGTTTCAACGTTTAAGAGCGCTTGCATCACAGGTCAAAAAACAAAGAAGAATTCGAAAAAGGCGCATGCATCTAGATTCATCGTGTAATAGCAAACAAAGTACTTGAGTGCCTAACTTGTTAAATTTCGAAAGTTTCTTTGAGAAAGAGGAATAGCTGAGCTTAGAAATTGTATGTTTTTGATTTGAACTTTGGTTTTGAATGAGTTTTGTATGAGAAGAAGTTCCTAGTTCGTTGGAAAAGAAGGAATTCATGAAGAAAGTTAGGAAGAAAATTAAAGCATTTGACTTTCAAGTTTCGAAACAAAATGAAGATCATCAATTAAGTTAATCGTTGATGATGAAGATCATCAATGTGACCATACAATTTGGTTTATTCCAGAGTCCACTTCCGATACTGAAGAATAGAGACAGTACAAAAAAACAAATTCTAAAATATCACGGAACAAAAAATTTGAAATAAGAAAAGAGCCCTAAATATGAAAGTATTCACAAAACTGTCTCCAAATGGCCAGGAATGAAAAAGCTAAAAGAGCTGCAATGGGAATGGGAGAAACTGACTTGCGCAAGTATACTTATTTTTTAAACTTCTAACATAAAACGTAAAACTAAAAATGTTGTCTCCTTTCTTTAAATCGAAGTTTCTATAACTCGAATCTTGAGACTTCGACTTATGGAAGTTCCACTGTAATTACTCGGTCTCGCTCTTGCTCGCACTTATTACGCAATTTTATTTAATTTTTTTTTTAATTTTTGTGGTTCCAATGATATGTAATTTATATTCACTTGGCTTTTGTAGACCGCGTAAATTGTATACCACACAATTCGTGGCAATTTGATATTTGAATTAAATTGTGTTCATGTACCAGGAACAGAAGTGCACTTGTGTTAATATAATGTTAAGCGGTAACCCTGGAATGGATTGATGATCGAAATTGTATGTTCTTTCAGTTATGAACAAAGAAATCTAAAAACACTTAATACAAAGTATAACTTCTAGGCTAATAAAAACATAATCTCAGTTTTATTTAATTTTTATTTCACCCTCAATCTCCTTTCCCTCCATTAATTTTGTAACGGTTTCTAACTCCATTTTTGCATACATTGCAAAACGCATTCAACACTTTGTTCCGCTTCAAACCTGTTGAAACTCGTAAACTGTATTTGAAAGTGTGGAAATAATATATACTACTATAGTTTATATGTATATGCAAAATACAAATGATTTTAGATAAACATATGTACATAGCTCCAATGAAAACCCGTAATAATTTCTTAATATACGTACAAAGGTATATTTATATCTAACCCACCAGCTTCCTTGAGAAGTACAGCCTTTTGCTTTGGACAGAAGCTTCCCGAGTAAGGTCTAATTAGAATAAATAAACCAGTACCAAAGAGACGTCAAAATAAAAAAAAACAACAATTAAATTTTTTTTAATCGAAACACGAAGCTACATATAAAAAGTTCACCCAGCAACAACTGCAATGTAGGTTATTTGAAAAATTATATAAAATTCTGACAGTTACTGTTAATTATCTTGACGAGAGCAGGGCCAGTCAAAATATGAATTTGGACCTGCCTCTTCTAGCCCTCGACACTCACCATATTTATACAAAAACAATATCTATAATATCTATGTTTGTGTGAGTAGCTTATTTATGTGTGGGCGCGATGTACTGTCATATCCGTATAGAGTAGTAAAAACAATAACATCAACAACAACCAAAACACCGATCCACCCACAGTCCCACACTCACTTCTTTGACAAAACATTCAATTCATCCCCGTCATCCTCCACTTCCACGTCACGACTAAGTTCACAACTCTTACATATACAATCATCAAACCTCAAGAGTTCAGTTTCAGCTTAAATTCATCAATGAATCCACCCACTTATCACACGAATTACGGTTTATCTCTCCCATTCCAGAGAAGTAAAGGCAAAAACAAAGAAAAACTAGAGGACTGGGACTTAAGGATGGGACAGGGACTAATGGGACTGGGAGAGAACTCAGAAAAGCTTTTTGCTTCAATTTTCAAGTTTCTATTTTGAAATTGAAGCGAACTTACTCGTAAATATTGTTGCACTTTCTGTTGAAAATAAAAAAACGGAATTAGACCAAAAAGCTTTAAAATGTATTTTTGTGGTTTAGTTTAGTTTTTAGTTTAAAAAAAGCATATTATTGTAACACAGTGAAGACTGAAAGCGTTGACAAAAATATCATTCTTTAGTATTTTCAGACTAAAATTCGTCAATTTTTTTTGTTGCTGTTCAATTTCCTACTCACTCTTCTAAGTGTGGTGAGGAAAGGTTACTTTTTTCTGAATTGAAAACAAATAAACGACAAAAAATTTCTAGCGTGCAGCTGATATACTTATAACTTTGTATGCATAGCTGGTGGCTCGCGCCATTTGATTCTTAACGTGGGCTGAGATGGCGTAGCGAAGGAGATAAGCGTGAGCCCACGAGACAAACTGAAGGTGAAGAATTGCTTTAAGATGTAAAAAGACGACGATAATATGTTTACTTTTTTTTTCTTTTTTTGTTAAAATGAAAATTCAGATCATGCTGAAAACGAATAAGTATGAAGAGTGAAAAATTTCGCATTTTAAAAGTATTGTTAGTTGCAAAAAAAAACTCGAAACTGATCTAGGTTAAGAATATAATATTAATTAAGGGATAAGGCTGAGTTTTGTGAACCTGTATTAATCCAATATTCATTTAATGAATCAGATAACAAAATACTGAATAAGGGGTCCAACATTATTTATCAACAAAATATCATCGTGCGTTTTCCAACAAGATTTGAAGACTACGAAGATAGGACGATACTCATTTTCAATATAACGAGAAGCACGACTATCGTCTAAACGATATCGTTTGGTGATAATCGAAATACGGAATTAAGGAATGACCCCCCAGCTTGCAATATTGAACAATTGTTTTCATAAGTCAAACCCTCTATAGTAAGTTCCTAAGAAGATAGAGAGCAATGAAGCTTCCAAAAAGCACTCAAGTAAACACATAAACGTTTTTCAATTTTTTTTTTAAAGTAAGTTGTTTTAATTTGATTAAAATATTTCTTTTTCAATTTTATATCACCTTCTTTTGATGCATATGGGATACGGACAGAATCCCGAAATTTTGAATCAAGAAAACCCAAAATCCCGAAAATCCAGAATTGTGAAAACCCAAAATCTAGAATCCTGAAAACCCAGAATCCAAAAAATCCAGAATCCTGGAAACCCAGAATCCCGAAAACCCAAAATCCCGAAAACCCAAAATCCCGAAAACCTAAAATCCAGAAAGGCCAAAATCACGAAAACCCAGAATCCTGAAAACCTGAATTCTCGAAAACCCAAAATCCAGAAAATCCAGAATCCTGAAAACCCAGAATCCCGAAAACCCAGAATCCTGAAAACCCAAAATCCAGAAAACACAAAATCCCGAAAACCTAAAATCCAGAAAGGCCAAAATCCCGAAAACAAAATAGAAAAAGTAAACAACTCTTCAAAATTGTTTGCTAATTGAAACAAAAAAGAAATATCCATTTTAGTTATTCAAATTAAAATTTAATACCATTCAAATTATAATATTAAATTAAAAATTGAAATTGATATATTAAAACTTACAATTTTATTAGTTTTAGTTCAACTAGAATTTTCTTGCTCTCATCTCTAATGTAATCAAAATGCTACTGAAAGCACAAAAACAACTTTTGATCATGTTAAAAGAGAAGTTATCGGAACAAAACAGTAATCTTGAAGCTTACGCCTTCATTTGTTAACTTTACACTTCGGATTATTTTTCCGAAATCCCGAAAAATTATATAAATTGAAAAATATGCTCAAATTTTTCGATTTATATAATTTTTGGAATATTGATTTCGGGATTCTGGGTTTTCGGGATTTTGGATTTTTGGGATTTCGGGTTTTCGGGATTCTGGGTTTTCAGGATTCTGGGTTTTCGGAATTTTGGGTTTTCGGATTTCTAGGTTTTTGGGATTCTGGATTTTGGGTTTTCGGGATTTTGGGTTTTCGGGATTTTGGTTTTCGGAATTTTGACCCCAACCCGATGCATATGTATTTTTATTATTTTCGTATTCACCACGAATTTATTTTTTCGAATTTTCAACTGATTAATAACTCCACAATGGATTTATCAATTCACATGAATTACTTTTTTCATAGCTTTTCAAGCTTTGAAGTTTTGGGAGCCAGAAAGGTAGAAAAAAACCTTTCTGGCTCTCAAAACTTCAAAGCTTGACATATTGATAAATAATCATGTCAACTTTAAATCCCCCACATTATAATTTCATACAAAACCGATCTTTTCAGTTTTCGAATTTGAGCACACTCTCTATAGAAGAGGTCTCAGTGTACGACGACGTATTGTCGTGCTTTCGTGCTGGATTAATAATTTTGTGATTGCCTGCATATGTACATATGTATTAAGGTGGTCGTCATATTGTGTTTTTTTTTGAAATTCTAAAATGGATAGGCATCAAATGGCTCTCCATAGACAACAATTTTTTCATGTTTTTATTTTACCCTCCTGGTCTCCCTATTTTCACTTTATGGTACTAATTATGAGGTTAGGGTGATTCTTATACAACGCGAAAAAAATAATCTGAAGGTTTAGACAAGATTTTGACGGGAAAAAATAGTATCTGAGGGGGATCTCTTTTCACCCGTTTGGGCGGCAGGGGTAATTTTCTGAAAATTTGGCTCAAAACAGAAAAAAGTATTTAAAAAAACAGGAACACTTACAATGCCACACCTAAGCTTTTTTTAAAGCCATGACTCCATTTTTCTAAATAAAGTTTGATTTCTAATAGGTTTTGAAAAAATAATTTTCAAACTTAAAAGTTTGACGAAAAAAATATTATAATTTTTTAACATTAAAATTTAAGACTACGTCCAATTTAAGTGCCACCCTAATATGAATACATTTGAAAAATAAACTTACCGAAAATATTTGGTTTTAATTTTATTTCTGTTTTCAATATTTATATAAAATGACCATTTTATTTAATAATTTCAGTAAGTAGTTGCAAAAATACATTAACTTAAATAATTGTCTTGACACTTTTCTCAAAGTTTTTTTTCATAAATATATTAACTGTTTTTATAAAAGGATTTTAATATCTTAATTGTAAGGATATATGCAAAACTTTTTGGGTACCTTATTAATTTAAATCCAACCAAGCCCATTAGCTTTTTATTTATAATTAAAATAATGACATAACTTAACTAAAAAATAATTTAAACAAATTTTAGCACCTGTCCTATAGGCTTGATGGTAAAACCTTGTGTAACATAATTTTAGAAAAGAAATAAACGTGCGCAAGTCAAATGGGATTTATGAGTTCTTAAACCCAATCATAATAAATTCAAATTCAAATATTTTAAAATATATATAAAAATATAAATTTTCTTGTGAAATAAAAATTTAAAATACACGTGAATTATCATTAAGAAAATATTATTGTTTTTCACGTGGTTGTTTAATACCCAGGAATTTTTAATACTCACTTTGAGCCGAAAAACAAAAAAGACTTCTATGAAAAATATTTGACTGAATTTTGAAATATTTTTTGATTGTTGTACTTTCATTGTGTTATTTTTGTATTGTCAGGAGCAATACAAATAAATTAATTGACAAATGTCACACTTTTCCACATCTCCTTTTTTTTCCTAGTGGTTGTACATTGGGAAATGAAAATCATTAATATGAAATATATATCAAATCGTTTCCAATTTCACTCTTGAATTAGGTTACTCACCTCTCGTTGCGAATTCCATCACTTTCACTGTGAATTAACCGGCAATTTTGTATGGGAATTTCCCTCCAAAACCCATTTGCTTCAATTGTTGCTTTGTAATTTCACGTCGTGCCAATGAACAGATATGAATTGGATCAATAATGTATTACGGTGAGATTTTTAATTGTTTTGACAGCTCAGTTTTTTTTTGAAATTGGAAAATAGTTCTGAAAATACAAAAAAAATCGATGAGAAATTGTTTATGTACATAAACAATTGTAGTCGTTAGTTAATGTTTATCCACAATTAAAATAAAACAAAAAATAATAATTCATAAAATGTCTTTAATCAATCAGATTTTTGTTCATCTTAAATGCATAAGCATCCGGTTTTTAGTGTTTAGTATGAGCATTGAATACTTATTACTGCAATTATACTTTATAATGTAAGAAAAAACAAAATAATTTTAACAAAAAACTAACTTTTTTTTTATTTTGAGTCTGATAATTATTTTTTTTTTAAAGTCCTTACGAAACAACTTAATTTGAAAAATTGCCGTTGATTTTTAGTATTTTTTTGGTTTAGAACGTCATCACTCTCATTTAAAAAGGGAGAAATAATCCCCCCTCCTATACGATTTTTTTCTAAAAATATCTGTACCCTACCATCATTTCATAAATTATCCTCCATGAAATAGGGGACACCCAGTATTTGGTTTTGTTTTGACATCTAATTGACAATCTGAGGTGAATAATTCTGACCACGGGACGTGTTCAACAAATAGAAACCAACTAGGGCCAGGTTCACATCAGTACATATTTTGCGTAAATAAGTGTGTATAGCTTTGTGAAACCAAGTGACGAAAATTTAAATCTATTTTCACTTCTCTACTCGTAGCTACATTTTTACATAGTATGCTTTTCAATATCACTCCAATAATGCACAAGAGTAGGTAGGAGGTATATTCATCGTATATGAAATAGATTTTAATTTGCAACATAGAAGAAAGTTGAATTTTTTTTAAATTTAATATCCGTAGGTACTTTATTTAGTGCCGGCTAAAAAAACGTGGTTCAATTCAAAATTTGATCCCTTGTTCAAAATTTTTAAATCATCCATTTCTGTGGATCTACTAAGTTTTAATATACTTATGTATATTATTTCAAAGTTTTGAAAATTTTCTTCATTAGAAGTGGATATTTATAAATTTCAATTTTAAGTAGCTGTAGTCTTCGTAAAAATGCAATGTTCTTAGCTAATATTCGTTCCTTTCGCACTACCAACTACAGTGATTTAGATAATTTGTGAATTAAACGATATCTAAGCAATTTTGATTTTTGCCTGTAAATCAGTGAGCTGAAAATGTGGAGCTTTGGATCAAAACATTAACCCCGTTTGTATAACTGCCCCTTAATTAAATTAAATTTTTGTTTTAGTTGCTTTAAAAACCAATTCCATTTTCAGAGGTTAGACACCTCTTAGAAAATAGTAGGGGTATTCATGCAATGTCGTGAATTTACAAATTGTTTAAAATGATAAGTTTGCATGAACGACCTTTTTTATACATTTGATTTAATGCTAGGTGATTCAATCACAGTAAAAGTCACAATGACGTTTTGATAAGTTTAACCAGTTTGGTTAATTTTACGCAAAAAAATCCTTTGATAAGTTCAACCAAATTGTGTAAATCATTTTCCATACAAAATTTGACAGTTCATTAACCAAAAGATAAACGTATCCAATTTGTTAACTTATCTAGGGTCTTACAAAGTTGCATGAATACCCTAAGTGAAAAATATTTTTTTTATAACTCTTGGAGTTATTTCGCTGTTAAAGGGCTATAGTTGTTGGTCCTAAAAGTAGTTTCACCAACATGATCCATTGTTCAGCATTTTAATTCATAGATTTCCACAGTTTAGCTGAGGTTCAACTATAGTTCAGGCATGCAACTGCCTAGTTGTTGCTTAATTGAACCTTGAACCATCGTTAAGCCCCATAGTTAATTCGACAAAATTGCTGAGTAAAAATTTTGTCTTTTGATTCTCTTTTGACTACGCACTTAATTGCTTTATTCTTACTAACTGTCAATTCAACTCAGTCTCGTTAGGATTAGAAGAATGATATAAGTTCAAAGAACTGATCCGATATTCAACAATTTAAATTTTAAATATAACATTAACTTATCTTTCAGCGCTTAACTTAAGTTCGTAGAAATCTGTGTTACACTCTGAGAAAAAAAGCAGGTATAACATTTAACACTGCGCCTTTCATGAACTGCTATTAGCTTTGCTCAACAAGCTATAGCTTGCCTTGGATGTTAATATAAGGCCTAACGAAAGCCATTTCGACAGCTATTGCCAATAGCTTGCCTTGGATGTTTATATAAGGCCTTACCCAAATTTATTTTGCATAAGCAATCCATCGAGAGAAAATTTTTTTTTAGCAAAGCTGATTCTGAAATAAAAAAAATATATATGTTTTTATGGGGTTTTTATTTAATTTTTCTGATGTTGTATTGCATTTTATTTTATTGTATTTTTTTTTGTGCGCATCTAATATCTGTTCTTTGTTCTTTCAAACTTCTTGAATGTTCTCTGGGTGTTTTAAGAATTACTTCTCTCTTTTTTCTCACTTGCCTTTGGTAGGTTCCAGATCTTTTAAATGTTTGACATGAGTTATTCATTTTTAAGTTTTGCTATAAAGTTCAATAATACTATTAGCACTTCTTTTCGTTTTACCATGTTCAATGGGTACTTACCGGTCTTATTTATTTTAATCTGATTTTTTTATAAGCACAATATTTTATAAGACACACTAGTTGATCTTCACTGATTGCTTTAATTTGTATAAGGCCTTTACAAACAAGCCTTACACAAGTTGTTTGCAATGATTTGTTGTGGAGAGCCTTATAGCAACTTGTTTTTTTTAAACATTTTCAGTAAACAAATTTGGAAGGCCTTATACAAGGCATTTATAACTTATATTTACAAGCCTTGTATAGAGCTTGTGTAACTCATATTTTAAGGCCTTATAGCAGCTATTTGTGTAAATTTCAGGTGGAAAATTCTTGGCTTGCTCAAGATTGCTTTAAAAAAGCTCTATATAAGCAAGTACTTGCCAAATTCGAAAATATTACCTTATATAAGCTAAATTGTTAGTTGGGCTATATTGCTTTGGCTTTGTATGAAAACTCCATTTTTAAATGGCGTCTCAAACTCTCGTTGTTATTTTCTATCTATTATTCGGATCCAAATTGTTTGAGATCAAGCATATATAAATCTTCGTTAAAGCCTTTTTTTCAACTTTTTGAACGAGCCCATTGTAGCCTAAGTGAATTTGAAAATAGCTGAAGATGAAAATAAGCGAAATATTTGGTGGATTTAGCCCAACTGTCTGTCTAGTGGGCTTAGCCCAGCTGTCGATGTGTGCAAAACCAAGTGGTGGATCTAGCCCAACTGTCTATGAGTACGTGTTTTAGTTTGTAGACAAAGCCGGATGACAGTCTGGGATTGGGTTCTTGGAAATTGATATTCTCTGATCAAAATTATTAGCAAAAATACCTTTTCATTGATCTGATTCCTTAAGTTTTTGAATTATAAATACTGGAAAAGCTTTTAAATTTATTTTGACTTTTGTCGTCCAAATCAAAAATTTATATTAGTAATTCACACAATACCTAAATTATAACTTTATCATTATCTGTTTGAACTTAGTAGATACAAATTACGGCACACTGTTAGAGTAAGGTATACTGTGGCGTATACGTTATTTTTCTCGTCTAGGTATTTTCATATTTCATATATTTAAATTAATTTTTATTTTGAATTTTTAATTTAACAATTTTGCACAAACTTTAACTTATTATAATTCTATGTCAATCTTAAAATATTTGTTTTAAATGCAGTTGAGGAGTTTATATGGTGGACTTAACACTTTTAGAACTTTTTTTTTTAAATCGGTTCTTGAACAATGAATTCTATCAATTGTAGTCAAGAATGAGATGCATCAATGCAAATTGAACTTGAAAAAATCCCTTTAAGGATAAAAGATGACATTTTAAATTTTTAATTCAATAATTAGTAAATTATTTACTTGGTGTTGATATTTTTAAACTTATTAAGTATTGAAAGGTGACATTTTTACTTGAAATATTTTGATTTTGGATAAAGATGATGGAAAATTCAAAATATTTCATATAATGTAAGCCATTCCCAAAACCAATTGAAAAATTAATCAATTCAACGCTCTCTTTCAACAATTTGCGTTTGATGTTTTTTTGTTATTTGAAGTGATTGATAGAAAATTTAAGCAAATGTGTCCTAGAAAACATGGTGTATGCTTAACGTAAGCTATAGTGTTTTTCAGAATTTTGTGGAAGTGTCTCCTCATGAGCATTGCAGAATCTGCACATGGTGCTGTTTTCTAAGCCAAGATTGTGGAGGTGTCTCCTAAGCTTACAATGGCCTATATGGAGACCCGTTATTATTTTAATTTTTTTCCTATTTAAGCTGATACTGGACTGGAATCGTTCTTGTTTGTGAACCCCAAGTAGAAATTTGGCCTGTATCAGCTTTGGGAGTTCGTTCCAGATTTGTTCACCTCCTCTTTTGTTTTTATTCTATGTTTCATCACGTTTTCTCCAATTCCAAAACAAGGCGCTGGTCTGGTAAGGAGTGTCATTGCCCCTATTTTTGCTATGGAGTCTGCCTCTTTATTGCCATGTATGCCGACGTGGCCCGGGACCAAAAATAGAATGTGACAGAGTTGTATTAGCCCAGTTCGTTTAGCCTGCTTATACACTCCCATACCAGTTAAGAGCTGATGCTGCATGAGCTGCGTGTTTTGAGTGTGGACTGGTTATCCAACATGATGAAATACTTTGGTTTTTATATTTTGTTCGAGATTTCTTTTTGCAGATTTTCCAATGGCGCTTATTTCCGCTTGAAAAATGCTTGTAGACTATCCCATGGGTATTGAAAGTTAATTCCAGCACCAGTCCCTTCAGATGTTCTCGATCCATCAGTGTACCACTTGATGGCGTTTGCTTTAAGAGTGTAGTTTACGGTTTCATCCACCCACTCCTTTTTGTTACTTAATTCCGCATGAAATTTTTGTCGAAGTTATACTTTTTAACCACACCATCTCTTAGGATGTCTAGAAGATGCGATTCTATGGATCTACTAATTGAGTCTCTTTGCCTGAGACTAATGATTTTTCCCGTCCCAGGTCCCTCTTTTGCAAATCTCATGATGGCTCCCTTAGCAGCACTTTCTATGGCCACGTGTATAGTGATGTAAAGTGAAGAATGACTTCCATTGCTGCTGTAGGGCATGTTTTCATCACTCAACTAATAAAGATGCATGCGAGCCTTTGTACCTTTTCTAGTGATTTTCTAGTTGTAGTTAGTTCGGTTCTTTTGTGCCATGCAACTGAGTGTGGATTTCTTCATCAGCCAACCGAAAAAGTTTCATGCGTGGTAGAAGTTTCTTCTTAGTAAGTGGAACTATCGCTGTTTTTGTGGGGGTTGATGTCCAGTCCCTCGGATGAACACTATTTCCTTGTTTCCTTACATTTGCAAGCATCAATAAAAATTATCCACTCCGATTACAGAATCCTACCAATGAGCTGCTGAGGGAATCGGCCTTAATTTTGACATTTTTTCTATGATCCAAATGTCAGAATTGAGTCTGACTCCCTCCTCAGCTTATTCATTTGATTCGGTAATCGGGGTGATTATGTTATTTTTGAACTTGCATTAAAAATATAGAAACTCAAATTATCAAACTCAGTGAAAAAATGTTCACGATGGCAGTGCTGTCATACAGGATAAGAGGAGCGGGTTGCCACTTATCGGACTCAAACTTCGAAATGCACCTATATTAGGTGATGACGGAAGAACTCGTATTTGATTCAACCCATTTTGAAACTAAAGAACCACATTATTGTTTTTCTTTCGTCAACCCTTATATCAATCAAAACGGATGATGAAACTTTTGTTGGTGATTTTCGGATATTGCATTCACTACCCTTTAAAATTTCAAGTGTTGAGTAGCTTTTATACCCTTAATAATATGTCTTTTGCCAGCCCTGATATCAAGTAAATTCTGAAAAAGGTGGGCTCCTTCTTACTTAATGCAAACATCTTGTGATTTTCCTTTCATATTTCTTGTGATGTTTTAATTCAAAATCAAATACATACCTTTATGTGTAGCAAACACTATCGCTACACAGGTACGTGTTTACAGCCTACCTAAATATTTCTACCCCCAAAATTTTTAATGTGAGCCTCTATTGGCTTACCTGATGCCTATAACTAACACATAGATATTCATTCATCCGAACGAATAAGCCCACTCTGCAATCTTCATAACAATCAACAATAATCACAAAAATAAAAGACACACTACAATTCAGAGCTTAGCAAGAAGGGAAATAAATTGCGGGGGATATCACATCGGAATCGACCTCTGTCATATGAAAAAAAAAAAATAATAATAATAATCCGAATAAGGCAAAAGCGAATCAAAACTAAACAGAAAATAATAATTTCAAATAGAACAAGCCCCACAATGACAAAACGCAATAAAAATGTATGAAGAAAAACTGATTGTGCAATGAATATCACAAATCACAACTATACGCAACAAGGTAACAAAATGGTGGCTCTGACATAGGTTCCGCTTGCCACTTGGTGCATTCGAAATCAGATCGCATCTTTCGTCAGGCTTTCCACGTTGTCGTCGCGTCATCGTTGCTGACAGACAAATCGCTTTCATTTTTTTACTGCGCGATCGGAGCGGAGCATTGCGAAAAGTCAACTACTACTACATATCCGCCTTCGTATAGCCCATCCAATGCCAGCCAAGCCAATCCATCTGCGTTAGTGTTCTTTTCAAGTACGAGAGAGTGTGGGCTTTTTGAAGCTCGCTCTCTCTTCTTTTTCACGATTTTTCATTTAGCTGTGTGTTTGTTGTTTTTTTTTTTGTTTTTTTTTAAAGTTTTTTTTTTTTATGGCAGTGTCTTAGCCATACCGGCAAATGTGAACACCACTAACGATCGTTGTCGTGTCGGCGCATTCGGAGGACTTTTTTTCACCGTGAAAGATCGGAATCGTTTTTTTCGGCGAGCGCGAGAATTTTGAACTGTTCTACTCGTACTTGTTCTTGATTTTAGTACCTATATATAAGTACAATCGAGGATTGCGCGTAAAAGTGGTAGTTAAGTTACGAAGTTGTAAAAACAAACACATCGATGTCGAATCTTAATTAAATACATAAAAACACGTGGGCTTAAGTTATCGTGGCTAGTGAATTAGTATGTTCGTTGGCGAAAAGGATTAAGTTATCAAGCTTTGAATTTTTGAAGTTTTGTAAATGAAAATTTGTGATTTACATATAAAATTAATAAATAAAATCCTGAGTGTTTAGATAAAGCTTCTTTGATAGAATGCTTTTCAATATACATATTATTGTGATAAAATTATGTTTTGTGAGATCAAATGAATGCTTTGCAGTTATACCTACTTGAAGCCACAACTATTTAATGCAAAAAGATTTTCGTGAAAGTTTTTGTTTAGGTAAATAAATTGAGTTTCTTAAGTTCGGTTATAATAATAAATAAATATAAGAGAAAAAAACTCCAATCTGAACTTTTTAATTTGTATTTTATTATTTTTGCCTGCTGATCTGATTTGTGAGTAGTACCAAAATACCTGTAAAAATATTAAAACTTAATTTAATATAAATATTAATAAATTTATTAGGTCTGTTTCACCTAGTTTTAAGTTAATTTACTTTCTTCATCATTTATTTATATTAAAAAGAAACTAAAATTTAAGTCATCGTATTTCCGCCGGCAAAACAGAGTCGTCTATGTTTGGTTTTATCATAGAAGTTTAAAATTAAAGTGCAACGGTGGGAAGCTGTATCACAAATTACAGCCTGTAGTCAGTTTTGAAAGGGTTTATGAGCTTGTGAAACTAGTCAATTTTAAAGAATTATTTTGAATTATATTACAATATTGTTTATTATTTTACAAAGTAGGTACCAGGCTCTGGAATGATTGTCAAGTTCGCAAAGCAGCTTTGACGTATCAGAAAATGGGTAAGTGGATAATTTACTGTTAATTATAGTCGTTTATTATGTTTATGTTTTGACAATTCTGAATTTGACGTTGAAGAATTTCTATGTATTTTTGGGTGCTTTGCTAGCTTGACAAATCTCGTAAAGTGGTAAAAACTTCTTTTACTTAATGTTTTATGGCTGAATAATTTCCCATTGGTTAGTATTTAAGTTGTTGTGAAAAATTCAATGTAATCACGCAGTGTTTTCTATGTTTTTTTGTTGCTTTCTTTGCTAGCTTCATATCAAACTAACTAAGCATCACCTAAAAAAGGAGTACCAAATAGTTTAAGGCTTTATAATTTGTCATTAACTAGCCTTTTATAATTTGTGACAGTTTCGAATTGGTCGTGCAATGTTTTCTACGTTTTTTGGACTCTTTTTTATCCTGACATCAAGTTAGCATAGCACCACCTCAAATAGTGTAAAGAACTTCTTAAACCAAATGGTTGATGGCTAAATAAATCATGTTAACTAACTGTTTAAATGTTTTAACAATTTTGAATTTTTCTTTCAATGTTTTCTATGTTTTTTTTTTTAATTTTAAAAACTTCTATAGATAAACCTTTTGTATCTTAGTAATTTGCCTGTAATTAGTAGTTATTTTGTTGTAAAAAGATCAATTTTGTGAGCGATGTTTTCTATGTGTTTTCTAACTTGACGAATCTCGAAGAGTGGTAAAAACTTTTTATGCTTAATGTTATTATATGCTTAATAATTTTTCATTAGTCAGTATTTAATTAGTTGTGAAAAATTCAATCTAATCCTGCAGTTCTTTCCATGTTTTATTGCACCATTTGCTTGATCAAACCATTACCTAAGAATCTTCTAATACCAAATAGTTGATGGCCTAATAATTTGTCGTTAACTAGTCTTTGATAAGTTGTGACAGTTTTGAATTTTTCAACGTTTTTTGGACTTTTTGACGCCAAATTAGCATAACACGTGCATAACCAAAGTTAAAAACTCTTTAATTCGAATGGTTGATGGCTTCATATATCATGGCTAACTAACCGTTCATAAGCTTTGATGGTTTCTAAATTTATCTTTCAATGTTTTCGATGTTTTTTTTTTTGGAAAATGATTAAAACTTCCTGGCATAACATTTTAGTACTTAATAATTTGCCTGTAATTATTTGTTAATTAATTATGAAAAAATCAATTTTTTGTGCAATGTTTTCTATGTATTTTTCAAAAAAAAACTCATTTGACTCAGTGAAAGTATAATAAAGCCATAAAAAGCTCAATATTATCAATTTTAAACCTTTTTCGAATATTTCTATACACGAAAAAAGAATCTTAAACTGAAAATTATAAATGAAACCATTGCACGACAGTGATAAAATTGTCACTTATAATCAATGACTAATAAGAAAGATATTATTATTCAATTTTAATTTCAATATAATAAATTCTAAGAACTTTTCTGGAGCTCTTTGCTGATTCCATATGAATTCAGAAAAATAGAACAAAAACATAGTAAAACATCGCACAATAAATTGATTAACGACTAAATAAATGCAAATTATTAAGTAATAAAATGCTAAATCTATAAGTTTTTACCATTTTTCAGAGAAAAACATAGAAAACATAGAAAAACAAATACGAAATTGTCAAAACTTAATACCGACTAGTTAACCATGACTTTTTTAGCCATAAACCATACGGTTAAAACAGTCATTCCAGCTTTTGAGGTGCGGTATGCTTACTTGATGTCAAGTTAACAATGAATCCAAAAAAAAAACGTAGGAAACATTGCATGCAAAATTCAAAATTGTCACAACTAATTTAAGACTAGTTCACAAAAAAATACTAAGCCATAAACCATTCGGTATTATTTATTCCTTAACTGCTTTCAACAATTTTGTAAATCTAAATAAATAAATGAAATTGAAATTTGCTGTTTTATCCCTTTTTTGGTGATACTTTGCTAAGTTGATATCCATCAAGCAAGAAAGCACAAAAAACATAGAAAACACTGCGGGATAAGATTCAATTTTTAACAACTACTTAAAAACTCACTTACAGCAAATTATTCAATCCGTGACTTTGCTTTGCTAACTTTATACTAAGTTAACAAAGCACCCACAAAAACATTGTACGACAAATGCACAACTTATTAAGGACTAATTAACTATAATTCACCTGAATATTTTTTTGATTAGTTAAAGTTTCTTTGCTAACTTGACACTCATAGAAAAAAAATAACCCGAAATCAATTAATGACTAATTAGCCCCAAATTAAACCCATGGAAAACATCGCATTAAAGGTTAAATTTTTCATAACTAATTAACGACCAATAAGCAGCAAATTATTAAGCAATAAAATACTAAAATTCAGAAGTTTTTTACAATTAAAAAAAAAAACATAGAAAATATAGAACGACAAACTCGAAACTGTTGCAAAAACTTAACGACTAATTTTGCATCTATATATTTTTTGAACATGAGAGTTGCTTTGCTTACTTGATATAAGTTAGTAAAGCACCCAAGAAAACATTAAAACATATAACGACTTATTCAAAATTATCACAACTAATTAACTTCTAATAATCGTCAAGTTATCCACCTATTCATTTTTCGATTCTTTAAAGTTGCTTTGCTGATTTGGCACTATTGCCTCAGGATCATCTAACCATCACTATTCAAATGAACTCAAAAAAGGAAATTGAGCACAAAACACAAGTTGGCAAAAAAATTTATTAAAAATTTAAATATTTTAGAAAAAGTTTAAAACATTGCCATTTTCTGTTTGTGCATTGTTGACCTAATTTACATAAATCTTCAAAATATACTTTACCGATTCTCAACGAATTACATTTTTTAAAGCTCCCCAGAAGAAGAAAATAATATTTGTTTTGTTAAAAAAAGAAACTGCAACCCATACTATCTTCCCATGTTTCTTAAATTTAGAGAACCGATGTTATTTTGTTATACAACATTGCAACCACAAAATCTGCGAAAACTTTATCAGGGCCCTGAACCACCAAACTTAAGGGTTTTTCAACAGAAACGCTACAAAAGTAGAGCGACAGGGACAGCAAACGACGCCATATTTCTTGCCGCTCTTTGACATTTCTCTTTAGTAAGGTTTGTCATTTCATGATGGAAAGATATACGAGCCAACAACGAGTCGAAATTATTAAAATTTACTACCGAAATTCGGAGTCGTTAAGAAATCGTTAAGAGCGCTACGTCCAATTTATGGTCGTCATAATTGTCCTAGCGTCTAGTGGAAAAATTTGAATCCACAGGCACAGTACAAAATGTTCCCGTGCCAGTGAGACAAAGAAGTGCCCGTAGTGTCGAGAATATTGCTGCCAAATGTGTCTCTCACACGTCGTTCTCAAGCATTAGGCATCTCTGTGACGTCGTTGTGGCGAATTTTGCGAAAAGATCTTGGCCTACATCCTAACAAAATTAAATTGACGCAAGAACTGAAGCCGCTTGACCACCAGAAGCGTCGTGTGTTCGTGAATTGGGCTGAGCAACAACTTGAAAATGATTCGGATTTTCATCGAAAAATCATCTTCAGCGATGAAGCTCATTTCTGGCTGAATGGCTTCGTCAATAAACAAAATATGCGGTATTGGTCAGGCAGCAATTCGTACTCCATGAGTCATCATTGCATCCCGAAAAAATTACGGTTTGGTGTGGTTTATGGGCCGGCGGCGTCATTGGTCCGTACTTCTTCCATGATGATCAAGACCGGCACGTTACTTTGAATGGGGATCGTTACCGTTCAATGATAACCGAATATTTTTGGCCCCAATTGGATGATATGGACTTGGAGGACATATGGTTTCAACAGGACGGCGCCACAAGCCACAGCCACAGCGAATGTCACAATCAATTTATTGGAAACCAAATTTGGAGAACGTGTTATCTCACGAAATGGTCCAGTCGCTTAGCCGCCTCGGTCGTGCGATTTGACGCCGTTAGACTATTTCCTGTGGGGCCATGTCAAGTCTTTGGTCTATGCCAACAAGCCAGCGACGGTTGATGAACTTCATATGAATATCGAACGTCTAATTGCAGCAGTATCGGCCGATTTATGCTTTAAAACCGTCGAAAATTGGGTTCAGCGTCTGGACTTCTGCAAGCGTGCCCGTGGTGGCTATGCAAAAGAAATCGAGTTCCATACACAATGGCATCGAACGTACTTTCACGGGAATAAAGAATTTCATTGATATCCAAAACCGTTTTTGTTTTATTTAAAATAACTTTTGTAGCGCTCTTATTGAACAACCCAATACAACCTTTCTTACGCCGCATCTTACTGTCACTGGAATGAGCACGAATCAGAATGTATACTTATTTTTTTCCGGTGTTTGTGGATAAATAAATCAAAAAACATGAATTATTTAAGACCTTAACATTGTTTTTTCAAATGTTTGAAATTTCTACTCCCCGTATCTTTCTTATTCTTGCTCTTACCGAAAATATGATTACAACTTTTTTTCACTACTTTTCTTACTACTTTCAGTAGGTAGTGCACAGTTTTTCGCCAATACTCTTAGTTTTCAAAATATTTAGGAAAAAGGAAAAATTAAAAAGGGGACCTTTAAACCCCCTTCTGCTAAAGCTCGCGCTCCTGGTGTGGGTACTTTTAGTATGTTATGCCTGGGGGTCACCCCTTTCACATAAAATATAACCCAGAGAGCATGATTGATTGCATTTATTTGATAATTTTAAGTCTTCGTTGACTGGACTATTATTGAAATTCCTAAACAGGCAGATTTATGTATTTTAATTTATTTTTGTTCATACTTAAAAAAATCATTTTTATAAAAATTATTAATTTCAACAACAACTGATATTTTCTGTTTGAAAACGTACCTATTCTCTCAAACATCACTCACAGCATATTATTTATCAAAAATAATTTAGATATTAAGCTTTTATATCACTCAAAGGATTCTTTCATAAACTAAATTTATGTTCACAAAAGCAACAAGTCAAATTCCACCAAACCCACACTACTATGGATATCAAACAGGTGTTAGAAGGAACATTTTAAGAGAAACAGCTGCTTTCTTTTTTCTCTTAAATATGTGATTTTTCTCTCTTGATAAAAATTAAATTTCTTACAAAACATTTTATATTAGGCAATTTATGTTGCGCTCTTATCCTTAATCAATCACCTACATACAAAAGTATAGACAGTAGTAAGGAATAAGTTTAAAGCTGGAAAATTAAATAAGTCAGTGGATACGAAAACTTTCTAAAAATATTTGTATAAGGTACCTAGTCCTATGTATTTTATTATTTTTTATTTTGAATAATTAATTTGACTTTTTACCTATTTTATATACTGACCTAGGCAAGTATTGAATATTTTCAATGAGTAAAAAGAGAAAAATTATAATTCTCAGAGAAATAATTTTCTAAGAAGGCTGCATGCCTTAAATACCAAAAGTCCTTTTGTAGTCAGGTGGCGACATTGGCTGAAAAGTTCTTTGGTAAAATCCAATAAAATTTGACCCTTTAAAATGAACAAATTTGTATTTTCTTTTGGGAAATCGAAGGATAAAATAGTTATGACTCATAAAAATGTATTGGGTACAAGAAACTGTATCCATTACAATAAATAATTACCAACACATTGTGATGAGTTTATATTTATTCACTGACTACGTAAGAGCTGATAATTGTATGAAAACAGTTCTGGATTCCAATATGCCCTCAGTACATGATGAGTCCATAAATACACTATGTACGTGGTACATAAATACATTTATGTAATGAATACATAGCCTCATGATAATTTCAATAATTCATCTCTTCGTAGTTTTTTTTATAGTCACTCAGCCTTCAGTCTGCCGTGTTCCGGCAAATATGATTTATGAGTTTGATGTGCATACATATTTAAGCGTATATAGTTATATGAACGCTTATAAAAAATGTAGTTACTGATTAATTAAAATTGTAAAAATGAGCTTTATCTCTATACAAATGAGAAATGAAATATCGTATTAAATGACAAGTAATTTGAATCCAACATTTTTGCTCAAATTAATCCAAATCTAGAAGAGAAATTGTCCCACTGTGCTTTGGTCACTCAACTTATTATTAAGCGCCGTGGAAAATATTCTCAATAAGAACAGCGTAAAGCGTAAGCGTATTAATGTACATTCAATATTTCAGCTCCTCTCTCTGTCGTACCGTGGCAAAACATCAATAATGTGGGGGTGTATATAGAAAATCCCCTCCCAACAAAGAAAAAAACACTTTCATTCATAATCATAATGGCTGCAAAAGCGTATTTTTTTCTATTTGCCTGTTTACAAATTAGTGTGCAAAAGATTTCATGTGTTTTTTTTTATTCATATTAATATTATTTTCTTGGTTGTCGTTGTTGTCGTCGTCGTCGGTCGTTTGTCGTCAAAGTAACAACTCTGGGGCTGCCCACCTACGCGTGTTGTAGGTGGCACAGGTTGAGGTGGTTGGCTAGAGCTGTGGGTGTATGAATTATCAAACAGCAGGGTATTAACAACAGCAACAAAATATCATTTCATGGAAGTTCCACTGGAAATGTTAACAAAACACTGTGAGACAGCCTATACTTAGATAAGATATAAGTAGCTCTTCGGAAAGTTCGCATTCACATTCGCATCATTCGTCAATACTCGTAATAGGTACCTAGTATACGAGTAGCTTATGTTTTCTCTTTAGATTGTGCCCTTTTCTAAATGTCGTTGTGCTGTTTCACTCATCAAAGCGGGTGGTAAAAATAAGTAGAATGGTGCGTCAAATGAAGAAAGAAGAAATAGCAAACGCACAACTTTTAGGGTTTGTTTTGATAATGTCCCTGGCAGCTTTCGTATAATTTTTTTTTGTTTTTTCAACAGAAAGAACGATGGCCTTTGAACTTTTCATTTGGCATTTTCATGAAGAAAATTGGGGGTGGTTGAAGAGATAGTAGAGGTCATGTCGTAATTAATTTACACATAAACAGGGCTGTATTTGTTGGTAGTCAATGATAAAATATAAATATGCAATAAGTAAATCTGCTGCATACATTTTATTGGTCAGACAGACCAGATTGAAATGCAAGGAAAATTATTTAAAATTACAATACAAAACAACACAATTTCGATACTTGAAAGAAGTTAATATTAAATGTTGCATAATTATTAGTAATTTAACGGTTTTTCCAACTGTCAACTATTAAAATTTTAGTCTGACGTCAGCATTAAATAATACAACCAAATATGTCAATATCAAAACCGCACCGACAAGAGCGGCATCAATAGAAAAAAAAATTATTGAAAAACTGTAACTGTAACATTAACAGTATTGTTTTGCAGCTTTTTGGAAAGCCATAAGTCCATTTTTATGGGTTGAAATTATGTTTTTTATTTTGTTTTGTCACAAAATTGTTTCATTTCAACAATTTTTGAAGAACAATTCAATTTTTATTTTTTTTAATTTGACAACAATTTTCCTGAACATGCCTTCCTATTTATTAAAAGAATTTAATTTGAAAAAAAAATCATAAGGCCAGATTCACAGGTAATTTAATTCTGATATCGATAAAGTCTCGATACGATAAAATAAATTTACACAAGAAACAATGAGTATATTCACATCATCAAAACCTGATACGTTTCCAATACTCTCATTGCTTCTTGTGCTAAAATATTTGAACGTAGCGAGAGTGTATCGCTATTGGCACAATAGTGTGGATCTGGTATAAGAATAGATTTTCTGGCTTTCCAAAAATCAAAACTCTAGGTATTGCCGTTGTTTTTTAATTATTTGTTTTTATATTTTTACTGTATTTTTGTATTTCTCCTCCTATGCGAGCGGGGGGAAATATTCCCCCCAATTGGGATTTTTTTCTTGTCTCCTTTTAACCTACATTCTCTAAATTCTCTTACATGAATCACCTAGTAGATATGAAAAAAAATGCGTGACTGGGTCTCACGTACTTGCATGTTTAAAAATTTTTGGTATACGAATCATAAATATTTATAATAAAATAATAAAAATAAAATAAAAAATGTCAACTCGTTTTAGAAATATCAAATTTTCAAAAAAAAAATTAAAATTTTTTGGAAAATTAAAAAAAAAAAAAATATAAAAAACGTTCAATGGAAAGAAGATACTATTTAAAGTTGTTATCTGTAATTTTTGTTATTTTTAGTAGTTTACCTCAATAATTTGAGCCGACGGAAAAAGTTTTAGAACAATCGTAGGAGCCAAAAAACAAATATTTTACTTATAGTTTTTTTTTTTCAATGTTTGTATGGAAGATTACGTTATTTTTTTCATAAAAACAAATTTTTTTCTTAAAACACTATAAAGAGTGTAAAAAAACTCTAAAATAGCAAGTTTTATAAAAATCGACCTCGTTGCGTGATGGTTAGTGCGTTGGACTGTCATACCAAAGGTTTGGGTTCGATTCCCAGTAGGGCTGGCCACGATATCAAACCAAGCGATACTTTTGCAAGTATCGCCTCAGTATCATCAAAATCGAAAATCAGTATTCTTTCGGTCTCGTATAACTCAGTCTCGTTTGGCTCGCATAACAGAGTATCGGTATCGGTCTCGTCTGGCTTAAGTCTAGTCTGAGTCGTAAATCAGAACCGACTTGGTTATATTTTCTTGATCTAGTAGTTGAACTTGCTTGGTATTTCTAAGATTTAAGACAAAAATTATTATTATAAAAGACAATTTTACTAACTGAAATTTATTATGTTGACTTAAAAATTAAATTTTGTTTTACAATGTCTAAGTAAAGTTCCGATTAGGAATTGGACACAAACATTTTGACGCGGGGTCATCACTTAAGAGAACAAAGTCTGAAAATTTCATCCAAATAGTGGGCTTCAGCATAACTTAGATGGGCGAGGCAGTGAGCAGTTTTAATTAAAATTACTGTCTAAGCCTTTCTCTTCCTAAAGAAAAAAGCGCTGAAAATGTAATATAAATCATAAGAGCCTTTTCCGAGAAGCAAATTACAAAAATTGAATGTTTGTAATAAATTAATAATATTAAAATTTTCTGCCGATACCAAACGACACTACCGAGAGTATCGGTAAATTTCTGTCCAAAAAATGTAGTATCGTTTGCTTTCTTCTCGTTATGGTTGCGGTTTCCAATACCGATACCAAACGATATCGAGACTTTTATGGTATCGTGACCAGCCCTAATTCCCAGCCCCTGCCATCTAAAAACAGAAATTTTTCCGAGGTACCTACTGCCGACAAATCTTCCAAGAATATACTTGTCATGAATAAGTGCTTCTCATCCAGCTGTTCGGACTCGGCAAAACATTGTAGTTCCCCTCCATTCCTGCCAACAATATGCAAACAGGAATGGTTGAGAGTTGTAAGTCACTAGGCTCTGGTTCTTCATGAGCTGTTGCGCCACCAAATTCATTTATTTATAATTTTTTTTTAAATCGAGCACGTGCTTTTCAAAATACTTAATTTTCAAAAACAATATATTTGTCTAAAAATTTGTTTGTATTTAAATTGTTTAAAAGCTTCCCTAAAAAAATTATTTAAATGAAAATAACCCTTTTGAAAAAAAACTAAAAAATAAAAATGGTTCCCTGGGAGGTACCATTAATAACTATTTATTAAATAATGGTTTCCAGTTTAAATGTAGCCCTTACTGAAAGACAATTGTATGGCAGGTACCGTTATTTTTAGTTTGAAAAAAAAAATGAAAAAAACGTTTGGGCAGAATCCCTAAAAAGTACTAAGTATGTACCAAAGGCGTGGCGTCCATATAACACGATTCCTTACGACTTCCCCTTTGAAATTTCCTTCAAACCAAAAGCACCAAATTTAAATATAAATGAAGACTATTATTTTTCCGTCATTTTAAGACCTTAATCTTGAAGTTCCAACCAGTAAAACTCTAGTTATAAGAATTTAAGTGAAAACATATATCACTTTTTCCTGAAACATTTTATTTGAAGAAATTCAACTAAACGTTCAAAAGATTCTTCTTTATTTTCCCTTCTTTTCTCTCATGGGTATTCATTGTCGTTTTGAACAAATTCACTCTAAATAACACGAAAATGAACATCTTATTGATTTCAGACAAAAACACAGCTTTTGTGGACACGTAGTAACTAAACAAAAAACCACAAGCAACCGCGCGATAATAGATACTATTTGGCAATATGCACTCGTAAAAAGTGTAAGGAACTTGAAGTTTTGATCAGACTAGTCTTTAAAACGATGATAGGGCAACAAAAAAGTGGGTCTCACAATTCTGTCAGGCTGTTTGTCTATTCGGCTTCATCCTTAACGACTGGATTGATTTTCTCAAAACTTGGTACAAAGTGGTTTTTGGTGATTCTGCCCACACGTTCTTATTCATTGTTTTTAGAACTAAAAATAAAACGGTACTTGCATACCTGCATACAAAAACTGATTTTTCTAAAAAGCGGCTTCACAATTTTTCTTAATAAAATTCAATAAATTCCTTTTGGTAAAAGCTTACTTTGGATTCACAAAAATCGTACCTCCCATAGAACCATTTTTTATTTTCGATTTTCTTCAAAATGGTAATTATTTCAATAATTTTTTTTTCGCAGAATCTTCTAAGCAATATAAAAAGTTTTTTTTACCAAAATTTTCGAAAAAAATATTATTTGGATATTTAAAAATTGTTCTATTTTTTTTAGATCAAATATTGTTAAAACTCTGGGCCGTTCTAAGCCCCTAGAGCACCTGGGGAAAGCTCAATGAATTAGTTTTTTTTTCACTCCAAAAATTTGTAGACAGAGTTAATAAAAAAACTAATAATAAATCATTCACGTTTACCGTATTTACACTGACTCCAAACCGGAACCAACATAATTTCTCTAAGTTGCATACGAATGACCGGAAAAAAAAAGCAGTTCAAATATCGGTTTATATCAAGTTAAGAAACCTCATTTTTTTAACTACTCATTAAATTTTGACCTATTGAAATATCTACTAGAAAAGGAGCAACTTATAACGACTTATTTCAATATTTTTTCCCAACACTAAGTACACACAAGAAAATTGATATAAATCAATATTTTAATATTTCAAAATTTTTTCCGTAGTTCTACCTTCTTTTTCAAAACTTTAAATACAACAACGCTTCGAATTTTTTTATTGGAATCATCACAAGCTCGAATAATACATTCTTGTTCAACCATATGCTATCGAAAATTTATGATTCTTTTTCAGACACATTTCCTTCCGACCCCCATTTGATTGATGATAATCCGAAGCATGTTAAGCGCACTTTTAAACATCATTCCCTAAACTGTGAACTGATTAAAATATGGGGTGTTTTCGAAATCGTTAAATAAAAGTCAATTGGATCATCAAATGATCGCTGCTTTTTGACGCAGATATTGCTATCGTCAAGTATGCAATCATCCTGTTAGACGAAAATTGGTTTGATCAACATCAGTCAATTTACTTGCAAACGAATTTGACATTTACAATCACGCTGTCGGCCTCATTCATAAACTACATTTTTATACTGCTCAGCTGCACAGGAAATATGCTTTCGAACATATCGTTCCCAATCCTTTTCAGTTTGGTCAATATAATAGCATTAATAATTTACCAATTTTTCCTACGAAAGTTCGCCTCGTTTCGGCATTCACGACATAATGGTGTCTTTTCTTTCACGGAACATGCCGTGCCATTTGCGGTACGGTGCCTTTCTTGGCTAGGCTCCTGAAGCATTTGCCAAACTGCCTCACCCCTAGACACGGCCCCATCAAAACTACATGATCGATTTTAATAAAACCCCGTATTCAATGTTTTCTTACACTCTTTAAAAATTTTTAAGGAAAATCTTTACTTTTATGAAAAAGTAACGGTACTTTCCATTCAAATGTTAATATAACCATTTAGAAAATATCTTTTTTTTCAAAGAAATGGCTCCTAGAAATTTTATTAAACTATTTTACATATGCAAATTAGTGCGATATTCTACCAAAAAATAAGAAAATTTACAAATAGAAACTCTGAATAATACCTACTTCTGATTTAACGCTTTTTTAAATTTGAATTTTCTCATTATTGGCTAAACAGATTTAGATTAAGTTCTTTTAAACAAATTTCAAATAAGATTAGAATTATTGAATTTTCAAAATTTTCAAAAAATAAAAAGTTTTTGATTTTTTTAAAAAAAGTTTCAATTATTTTATTTTTAATTCAATATCTGAAGAACGGGTAGACAATATTTTTTGAAAATTTGTTTTTTGCGTGCATTTAAATAGATACTTATGATTTCGATAAGAAAAAATATTTTTTTAAAAACCGCTCCAATGATTTTAAATTTTTTTTCCATATAATCATTTTTAATCAAAAATTAAGATTGCATTCTTTTTTTTTTCATTTCAAACTCTCAAAGAAGTTGTTCGTTTTGCATTCCTTTTTTGTTTATCTATTAAACCCCTGGTGTCTTGAACATAAGAGCAAGTACGTGCGACCTAGTCATGGCTTTTATTTTTTATGGAAACTCATCTTCAAAATACATAGTTTTGCCATTAATTGAATTTTGGAAAATAGAATTTTGCATTAACAGGATCCGTATCCAAAAAATTTCAAACACATAATTATGCGATTACAGCGATTTCAGAAATAAATAAGCTTTCTCTGATATTTTGAGTAAAAGAAATCAATTTTCCACGAGAAACGCATCAAAAAATCCAAAGGCCCAGGCTTAAAGCAAATTGCAGACAGAATTGTGGAAGCCATTTTGTTCATGTTCTTTTTATCGGCAAAGCAGTTTTTACGAATCTCAAACCTGTCCTGGTAGCTAGTTCCTACTTTGCTAGTAAAATTAATTTCATCGTTCTGAATATTTTTCTCCTTTTATATACACACATTAATTTTTTTAATTCTTCATCTTTTTTAATATATTTTATCTTTCAATCGATTTTAAGCGCCTGTGATGCCCTGATACAGCCCTGTTTCACCAGCCTCCTTGTAAACGAAATAAACCTCCTTTTAAAAACAGATCAAAAGTTTATATTTTTTTATTTTTTCATTTTGCCTTTTATTTTGTCATGTCTCTTTCTCTCACGACATTCTCGATTTGATTTCTCTTATGGGTTAAGTAATAAATTATGTGGGAGTTGACAACTATAGCGGGTGGCAAACAAATCATCAAAACAACCAACATATCATACCAGCAACCTTACGTTCCACAATCCACACAGCTCAGTTTAAGGGATAATACCATAGATACCATACAACTCAACAAGTAGTGTATCTATTCAAATATTGTGAGGACGTTAATAAATTTCTCTTGCTCGTAAACAGAGAACATTTTACAAAAACAAATCTCACTCCCCCTACGTCAGCGTTGGGTGGTTTTGTAGTGAATATTTATGATTCATTGAAATATTTTCGTTGATTTTCACTTTCACATTTCTTTGGAAAGAAAACTGAGGGATTGTGAGTGTTTTTTTTTTTTTTTTGTTTTATTTCCTACAAAACACCCGCCGCCGCAACAAGTAGAGTTGAGAAATTTTCTTCGTCGTAGTGCCGCACATTAAGGCAAGATTGTCGCCGGCAAAGCCGACTATATAAAATAGAAGAATCACAAATAGAAAAACAGCCGGTGAAACGTGCTATAGCTCGGACTTTTTTTGCCTTCCGATCAGTGGCGGTTTTCATCTGCGGATAGAAACACTGATTTTTCGTTTTCAAAAAAATAAATAAATAAATAAATAAAAATAAAACAAAACGTTTATATCCGATGATAAGACAAATCAAAATTTTAACGGCATCAAAACATCTCGGTTGGCGGATTGTAACTCGGTTCGAAACCTTCCGTTAAGTATAGGAAACTTTATTTTGAAACTTATGCATAGTTTCAAGGGTTAGCAAGAGAATTGATACAAAGTTGTAGTGTTATTTTTAAGTGATGTTGTTTTCTGTTTTATTTTTATCAAAATGACGCCGGTTCTTTATTGTGCGTGAAAATGACAACGTAACCGACGCGATACGGACGGTCGCTTTTTTTAGAAAAATGTTTCAAAGCAAAAATGTTTTGAAAATAGTTTTTTTTTTTTTTTGAAATCTTACGTCAATTTGTTTATTTAAGTGTGTTCTTTTTGTGATGTGATATTTTCTTTTTTCGTGAAGATAATCACATAAATTAAATACATACATAGATATTAGGTAGTTTTTTTTATTAGAATAGTTTCTATTTAAATTTGTGTCAATTTTAAAAATTAAAATTGGAAGCACTATAATCGAGAGCAACAGGTGAGAGTTCAAATGAATTGAGTTTTATATTAATTAACAAATGCAATTTATTGAAATGAACAATGCTTTGAAATTTGAAAAAAAAAAATAATAACACAACAATGTTGAATTGATTTTGTAATCAATATTAAAAAAAGTCCAGTAAAACATGTGTGGTACCTACGATTGGGAAGGTTGTAGATACTTCTTGGTTTCGATGATTGATACGGCTTTGTATTAAATAAATATGTCATTTACTTTCAAACAAAAAGGTCAAAGAATTATTTGTATTAATATTTTTTCATCAACTTTCAAGCACTTTAAAAGAATATCTTCATATAGTAAAATAAGTGAAATGTAATTAAAAAAAAAAAAATTAAACATAGCTACCTATACCTACTGATTCCTAAGGTAAAAGTTTTGAATAACACTTTGCACTTATTAACAATAACCTTGATAAATATTCAAAGAAGAATTATTTCTCTGCAATGAAGCTTGAAGTTTCAAGCCATTTTAGTACCCATACGAGAAGATCTTTCAACAAAGATGCTTGAAATTTGGATAGATATAAAGGAGGGTTAAATTTTAAGGGCCGATGTTTATTTTGAATAAAACACAAATTATTTAGGAAATTATTGTCACTTCTTTTTATTATGATAATATTTGTATGGTTCAATTATGTATAGAACAAAATATCGCCAAATGGCCGCCGCAACCTCTGCGGTACACCTCCATCCGATGGTCCAAATTTTCGATGACGCTGTGGCATAATTGAGGTTATATGCCGTTAATGTGCCGAATTATCTCATTCTTTAGCTCGTGAATTGTTACTAGTTTATCGACGTTCAAAAAATAACCCCACAGAAAAAAGTCCAACGGTGTCAAATCACATGATCTTGGCAGCCAATTGACATCGCTACCACGTGAGATAACACGGCCATTGAATTTGTCGCGCAAAAGTGCCATTGTTTTGTTAGCTGTGTGGCAAGTGGCACGGTTGTTGAAACCACATATCGTCCACATCCATATCTTCAAATTCGGGCCATAAGAAGTTCTTTATCATCTACCGATAGCGGTCTCATTTTGGAAAAAAAATACGGCTCGATGATGCCGCCAGTCCATAAACCGCATAAACAAGTCACTCTTTGCGGGCCCATTGGTTTTTTCGCAATCACTCTTGGATTATCATTCGCTTAAATGCGGCAATTCGGCTTTTTGACGAATCCATCCGGTACGGTGAAAAGTAACTTTAACGCATTGCTCGATTGTGTATTTTTCCATGATTCAAATTGAGTTAATCTGAAATTGAGAAATGTCAAATGAAATGCAAAACAAAACTTGACGTTAAGGCGTGGTTCACATTCAACATCGACCCTTAAAATTTAACCACCCTTTATATACTATTCTATGTAGGTAAGCAGTGGCCGGTGCAGGGAAATAATTCCACGGGCATCTGCTCTTAAGTGGGAATCTGTTTCGCTTTTCAAAGTGCAATTTATTCTCACCAAGAGAGGGAATTTATTGCACTTTTTAGTGAGAAAGATCTCCACTTGGAGAGTGGAG
This sequence comes from Dasysyrphus albostriatus, assembly GCA_946251815.1. Lineage (NCBI taxonomy): Eukaryota > Metazoa > Arthropoda > Insecta > Diptera > Syrphidae > Dasysyrphus > Dasysyrphus albostriatus. The sequence continues at coordinate 203,746,867 of OX276335.1, forward strand.
TTTTTGCCTACTTGGTATGAGAATCAATTTTACTTCTTTTCTTTGATTCGTTCTTAGGACGTATTTTTTTAACTTTAAATTTAGATTCTTTTAATGCAAAAAAAAACTTTGTATAGCCCAAGCAGCATGTCCCCATACATACCTCACTATTTTTTCGCCATAATGCTGGCGTATTTCTGTAAATAAACAATGGCCTTTTCTATATTTATTAGTCCATATTTTAGGTGGGAAAAAATTCCACAAATTTCGGGCCTTGTTAGTTCCCTCTCGAGGTGAGAATAAATTGCACTTCGAAAAGTGGAATAGATTCCTACTTATAATAAAATAAACTCCCATGTGGAGCAGATGCCCGTGGAATTATTTCCCTGCATCTTTAAGGAGCAGTTTTTCGAAAACTTTTTCTATAATTGGTACAAGCGATGAAGGTCTGTAAGATGTTACTTCTGTTGGTGGCTTACCTTGTCTAGGTATAACAATGACTTCTGAAATTTTTCAATGATGTGGCACATATCTTAGCTTAAGGCATGCATTTATTATAAATTGGAGTTTTTGGCTGAAAATAAAAATGAAGAAGCGATCGATCCACCCCTCACACGAGATGCTCTGAACAGTTTCCGAGAAATTTGTTATTAAAAATTTATCTTTACTCTTATCTGTATTAAACGCCAGCCGCAAGTGACAACAATCAGTGGAATCTGTATCACGACATCATTAACAAGACAGCCGAGGCCACCATAGCTACCAATAACCCAGAAAAAAAGACCCGGTATTAAAGCAGGAGACGGAAAATGCATGTATTCAAATGCTGCAACCGCAAAGAAGAGCAGTAAGAGAGCATTACCGTGAAATGAAAAGGAAAGAGAAAAAACTCTGCGAAGAAAGAGCATCTGCGGGCTCTCAGGTATCTTAGGTATCTCGAGGAGCCTAGTACTGCCACCAACACCAACACCCGCCGGTTCTACAAAACAGCCAAGCATTTCCAGTAGCTGCTTAATGGACATTCTGTAGAGGAAGTGAAAGGAGAACAAAGAAGCATCATACCAGTCAATCCAGAACATCCAGTGCCAGCGCCCAGTATTGAAGAGATTAAGAAAGCCATCCACAAGCTTTAGAACAACAAATCTGCTGACTCGGATGGCCTATCTGCGTAACTCTTCAAGTATGGAGGAAATGTCCTGGTATGTGTGTGGTCCAAGTGTGGAAGGAGGAAAGTATGCCCAACGACCGGTCAATTAGCTCCATATGCCCAATCTACAAAAAAGGCGAACTTTTGTCCTGCAAAACCTACAGAGGTATATCCCTGCCTAATGATGCATAGAAGATCCTATCCAACGTACTATGTGAGCGTCTTAGACCTTACTGTAACACTATATGATCGGCACGTACCAGTGGGGCTTCAGGCCAGACAGATCGACGATAGACCAAATCTTCACATTGGGGCATATATTGGAAAGACCAACGAATTTGAAGTCGAGACCTACCATCTTTTCATCGATTTCCAAGCCGCATATGATAGCATAAGTCGCCAAGAGCTTCTATTCGCGATGTCGGAACTCGGGATCCGTTACAAAATACGCAGTGCAACGTGTAAATGGGTAACAGCTCATCCGAGCTATTCCAGACATGTACAAGGTTCAGATAAGGAGATGCGCCATCATTTGATTTCTTAAACCTAGTCCTGGAGCAGATATTTTGCAGGAGTGGTGTTAACCTGAAAGGCACTATACTCAACAGGTCTTCGTAACTGCTTGGTTATGCGGATGACATAGACATCATCGGCTGCTCCAAACGAGCTGTACTAGAAGCATTCACAGCTATTGATGAACAGGCGAAACGCGTTAGTCTTGAAGTGAATGAGGAGAGAGTCTATTGGAAAAAATTCGAATAGACAAAAGTCGATCAGGAATTCTTGATGGATTTGAAAATTCTATCAAATAAAAAATACGTAAAAATCTAATATTTACAAATAGATTTTTGCAATACGGATAGTCGACTTTAAGTCAATTCAACTTAAGGCCTACATATTTTGAATAGACTCTTGCAAAAAAGCGAGAAAGCTTTATTGGACTTATGTTTAGATACATCTGTACTTCTTCGAGATCGGGTGAACCGTATTGTTGGCCTACGTTCGTCATCCAGGTTGAATGGTGCAATCTGCATGGCAGCGGAATGTGGTTGGTCATTTTATACAATTTGCAAAAATGATTTTTTCCATATCCCAGCACCAATTTCGTTTCTCCTACGATGTTCCCCTGATCGTCCTTGCCTTGAGCTCGTAGTGTCGTCATCTTTCTCCTCTGTGGGGGCATGTGCGCATAAGAGGCTGATGTTATCGAATTAAGCCTTGATGAGAATTTTCGCAAGGCACTCGTTCACGCAGTTGAAACTCAAGACTTCTTGTCTAAGCCTGCCTTCAACGACGAATCCACACCCAAAAAGACGTTGCCCTAGCTATCGCCGGTAGCAGTCGCCGTAGTAGACGTCGCAGTCTTTTACTTTTCTTTTACCTCACTTCTTGGATGACGGTGATATCTGCTTTGTAGTAGTCTTGAGCCTCCCCTAAATGTTCGGCTGCACGTGATCTTAAGACCGACAGAACATTCCACGTTCATATCCGAAGTTCGTTGTCCTTATTTCGTTTGCTAGGTTTGTCAACAGTGTTTGTATTCGAGGCTGCGTGGCGGGGAAGTCATCCCACTGGCACTACCCCTAATCCTGAAAGACCAGACCCATTGTGTGACTTCAAGGACGGGGAGCCGGATTAACCGTTCCATATAAGCCTGAGCTCCGAATATGTCGTAGTAGCCCGTATAAGGTGTTCACTAAGTAGTTCAGCGTGACTGTAACTGAAGACGCCACCGTTGATTCCATCTGGGGAATTCTTCCGCTGCCGCCTTAATGAAAAGAAAAGTGCCTTAATGAGATCACTCCTCCCCCCCTTTCTTGTTTGCTGCCACCAAAAATCGTCCACATCTTCGATTGAGGTCCCAGGCACCCAATGTTCACCACGGGAAGGTGAAAGTAGAAGTTGGTAGACAAAAGTTGGTTTAGAAAAAATACCTGTAGACGCTTGTGTCCTCTTGAATGCGCATGTCTACCCATTGAACATCATCCTAGTGAACCTAGGCGCTAGTTATAGCCATCATTGAAATTGATCTGATGAAACTTTAATGATTTAGCCAGTTTATAACGGGTGATTTTTTAGCTGGTTTGGTTTTGGCAACACTGGTTTTGACAGCTGACGTGTGTTTAGTACCTTGTGTCACTGTCAAACAGCTTCAGTTTGGTTTGCAATTTAACCATGGATCGTCTTACAAATGAACAACGCTTGCAAATTATTGAATTTTACTATCAAAATTCGTGCTCGGTTCGAAATGTTCATCGCGCGCTGCTTCCATTTTATGGTCGGCATTCTCGACCTTCTGAGCAGTCTATTCGGAAGATTGTGACCAAATTTCGCACCAAATTTACTTTGTTGGACATTAAACCACCAACACGTTTACGTACTTTGCGTAGTGAAGAAAATATTGCGGCCGTATCAGCTAGTGTGACAGAAGACCGCGAAATGTCGATTCGGCGCCGTTCCCAGCAGTTAGGCCTTTGTTACAGCACTACGTGGAAAATTTTGCGGAAGGATTTGGGCGTAAAGCCTTTTAAGATACAGCTGGTGCAAGAACTAAAGCCAGCCGACCTACCACAACGCCGAATTTTTGGTGAATGGGCTCTTGGAAAGCTGGCCGAGGATCCGCTTTTTTATCGAAAAATTGTGTTCAGCGATGAGGCTCATTTTTGGTTGAATGGGTACGTAAATAAGCATAATTGCCGCATTTGGAGTGAAGATCAGCCAGAAGCATTGCAACAGCTACCAATGCATCCCGAAAAAGCCACTGTTTGGTGCGGTTTATGGGCCGGCGGCATTATTGGGCCATATTTCTTCAAAGATGATGCGAATCGCAGCGTTACTGTCAATGGTGAACGCTACCGAGCGATGATAACAAACTTTTTTTAGCCCGAAATGGAAGTTCTTGACTTGCATGATATGTGGTTTCAACAAGACGGTGCCACATGCCACACAGCACGCGAAACAATGGCGCAATTGCGAGGCGAGTTTGGTGAACAGTTAATTTCACGTTTCGGGCCGGTCAATTGGCCGCCTAGATCGTGCGATTTGACACCATTAGATTATTTTTTGTGGGGGTATGTCAAGGCTAATGTCTATAGGGACAAACCCGCTTCGATTGACGCACTGGAAGCCAACATCCATGCATTCATTCGTGAGATACCGGCCGATATGTGTGAAAGAGTATGCCAAAATTGGACTCAGCGGATGGGCTACCTGAGACGCAGCCGCGGTCAACATTTGCATGAAATTATCTTTAAACATTAAATTGCAAGGTTCAAACTATCGATTCAAATAAATATTTCATTCATTTTTTCGAATTTTTTGTGTTTTTTTTTTTAAGTTCTAAACCTCTTAAAAAATCACCCGTTATTTCTGAGATCTCAGAGGACTCAGAGCGCTCAGAAATATAAACAGGATTCCTCTCAAAAATTCCTCACTTTTCCCCTTAAAAACTGAGACTGAAATTTTTTGGATTCGCTTGCTCAATTATTTTTTGTCGCAGTAAATTACATAAGAAGAAAAGAAAAAGAGAGTTCTTTTGACTTCTATGTGAGGAATGTTGTTTATATTTTATTCTCCTGCTCTGTCAAAAAATTGAGGAAAAATACTGAGCGCTCAAGAAATATAAAGTGGCCAATTGATTTTGAGACAGTTAGAAATAAAAATCATTAATTATTTTGATGGAAAAAATAAAGCTCAAGACTTAGTTAATATTTTTAGTCAAAAGAAAATTTCAAATAGGCCAAAATTTCCACATAAAATGACTATTAAGATTTCAATGATGATTGGTAAGTTAGTTCAATCATTGAAAATAGAAAAGTCTTTTTGTGTGAAAAGTTGGGACTATTTGAAATTTTTGTTTGACTTTAAATATCAACTGGGTACTAAGCTTTATTTGTCCATGACAATAATTAATGATTTCTCTTTCAAAATGTCTCAAAATCAATCATTAAAATTTTCAATGATGAGTTGCAATGATATAGCTATGACTGGCACCTAAGACTGCTAAATTCTTCCTTCAACTTTCCCGTGAAAAAGAAGCAGAAACGTTTTTAATTCAAGACTTACATAAATAGAGAAAAAATTGTGTTTATTCTCATAGAATTTTCCTACTCGTTTGCCTTGAAATCATTTATATTTTACAATTATAATTTTTTTTTTTAGTTAAATAAGGATATTTCGCTGTAAAATTCAATCAATTATATGTTTTTGTATATTTTTAGAAACATGCGTACGTGTGTTTCTTATTTTTTGTTTTTGTTATGAAATTATATTTTTTATCGAATTGACTCTATAATCTTTCCCTATTTTTGTTAGGTAGGTAACTTACTTATTGCTTAACGATTATGCAGAATTATAAAAGTCATGAAAATCACCCCCATATATCTTCCTTATATCAGTGGGTATATGCGTGGTCGTGCATCGTCCTACAGTCATAATGGACTTATACTTAAAATTAGCTAGAGACCATTTTAAAACTAATTCTCAATAGAAGCGTTTATTTTTGGGTCGACTAGAAAACTGCTTTCTATACCTATATCAGATTTTTTTTATTTCTCAGAAACGCCTATTATAACTTTGATTAAATTTTGTTTTTACGTAATTTTTGAGATAGGTATTCGTAAGAAACTTATTTATGAATGAAAGAAGGTATGAAACCTTCTCACCTGACCCAGTTTGAATGTCACTTGCTTTGTTTTCCTGAAATTATTATAAAGAATTGAGATTTTTACTAAACGGTATGGTACTAATGAGGTTAGAAAGCTGTTTGTTTTTTCTGAATTTTATATTGTTCCAAATTTTTCCAAGGAAATCATTGCGCAATTTCGCATTTGACTGAGCAGAAATGGTAAATTATACTTATTTTGCAGTATTTTTTTGTGTTGAAACGTTTCACGAAAACACGCACACTATTCACAACTAAAGGTCAAGCCTTAATTTTTCAACAATCATACTAATTACTTCATTTGGTGTACAAGCCTTCTTTTAATTGTGACTCTTTTACATTAAAACTAGATAAAATAACAAAATGTAAGACAAAATCAATTTTGACATTAATGAATACAAGAAATAATATGCACACAACTAATCTTATTGTTTTATCAATCTTAAAAAATGTTAAAGCAGCCTGCTATAAATTATCTACTTACATCATTTTACTTAAATCGTATCGTTTTTCGCGTGCATTTAAAATGCATCTCACGAATAACCATTTATGGAAATAGCTCAGGCAATAACGTTTTGAGTCTGGCTATAAACGAGTGCTATAAGCTATAACAAGAGGTAGAAAACGATTTGTAATTATCATTATATGCATCAGCAGTGCAAAGAGACAATCAGCATGCACCTATCAACATCAGCACCATCACCACATATCCCCGTCAACTTTGTAGTAGTAATCATCATCATCATCATCCACGTCAACACCAATGTTTGATGTTTAGATTATTTCATGTCATGTTTTGTGGTTGTTGAAGCATTTAACGTGAAGGATAAAAGCGAGAGTGATGCTGATAGAAGATTTGATTGGTGATAATCTTTTTCAAATTTGAATGCACAAATAATTTTTCAACAATGTAAAAGATTTATTTTATTATCTTAAAATCATTTGAACAATTAAAAAAAGTATTTTCTTGTTTTAAAATTTATAACTTATAATCTTAAATTAAAAATAAATTTAGTGGCGCAACAGCTCATGGAGAACCAGGGCCTAGTGACTTACAACTCTCAACCATTCATGTGTGCGTGTTGTTGGCAGGAATAGAGGGGACCTACAACTTTTTGCCGAGTCCGAACGGCTAGATGAGAAGCATTTGTTCATGACAAGTTATACTCTTGGAGGATTAGTCAGTACCTCGCAAGAGGCAGCACCTCGGAAAAAAAATCTGTTTTTAGGTGGCAGCGGCTGGGAAACGAACCCAGACCTTCGGCATGACAGTCCAACGCACTAACCATCATGCCACGAGGTACTACTATAATCTCAAACTAAACAAAGAAATTCTCATCTCATTTGGAAATTTAAGCTTACTGAAGCAGAATGATGGTATTCTTCCTACTTGCGATGTATTTATGTATAGTTACTATGGTTAGGTATGGGAAGTTATACATCAACGGCGTATACAAGGGGGGGGGGGGGTCACGGGGTCATGACCCCCCCCCGAGAACTCAAAAGATATACGCAAAAAATAATAAGAAAAGCAAAAAATATTTGCAATCTTAAAATATAATTTCAAAAAAATTAATTGTTTATAGCTTTGGAATAGACAACCAACTCATTATTGGTAAAGATTATTTACCGTCTCCTATCAACATTTATAAGCCATTGCCCGAATAATACTATTGGGGTTTTATTATCGAAATTAATCAATTTTTTTTGTTAAGATTTATCAAATAGACGATTTTGACCATTTTTGCATTCAGAACATTTCAGCATTGATTTATTTTTTGATTCAAAATCAATTTGGTAGATCTACGTTTTTGGCAGATATACCCTCTTTAATGCTCAAAGTATTTTCAATATTGTTTTTGATCGGTTTAACTTACTTATTTTGTGAGAATTTTGTTCAAAATATCAAGGAAATCATCTTCGATAAAAAAAATAAATGAATGAATAATGAATGAAAAAAAAATAACAGACGCTATTATATGAATATTACAATGAAAAACAAAAATTTTACTTTAATCCGTATTCCATACACCAGGGCCGCTCCGACTCAAACCCAGTACCAACTTGTTTCAGTATAGGTTACGTATTAATTACCAGCAAAAAAAAAAAACGATTTAACTAGTTGAAATGTCAGTTTATATCGACTTTTTTGCATGTAAGAATACCTATTTTGGTTACTAGTTCATCAAATTTTTAGCTTCGAACTTAGACAAAAAGTCAGCAGCCTAAAAAGAAAGTCGTGAAAAGGATCGAATTTTATCGAATTTTTGATATTTCTTCCCAATATTTAGTACATAGAAAAAAAGTTGATATAAATTGATTTTGTAACCTGTCGATATTTTTTCTTTCGTTAATTTCATTTCAACGCAACGTAACTTAAAATACATCGCTCTGCTTGGAATGTTGGAATGAAATCAACAAAAACTCTAATCATACATTCTTGTCTGACTTTTAAACACGAATTTAACAGTTACTATTAATTTTGGATTATGTTTAAAATACATTTTCTTTTGATCGTATCGATCGTATATTCGATTGATGACAATCCAACGCAAGTTAAGCGTGCTTTCAAACATTATTCCCTTAACTATGAATTGATCACAATATCGGTCAATCAAAGTCAATTTGTTCGTGAAATGATCGTCGTTTTTTTGACGCAGAAAGCGTCATGACAAATAATATGTAACCGTCCTGTTTGTTGAAAATCTGTTTTCATCAACGCCAGTCAATTTACTTGCTAAAGCTTTTGACGTTTACAAACATGCTCTCTACCTTTTCAAAAATCATCAACTCGATTTGTGTACTGCTCAGTTGCACCGTAGATGATGTATTCAAATTCGTGACTTTAGCGAACTTGACTATTGAACACAATACTAACGCAGTAAAATTTGTATTTGCATTTTTTAAGAGAAGACTTTTGCAGTTTGCGTTAACGAATATTCCGCAAACACATTTCATGGCACCATTCATGGAACGTGGCGAGCCATTCGCAGTACGGCATGGCCCCCTTCATAGGAAGGCACCTGGGGCATTTGCTCCAGTGCCCTTAGACGCAGCCCTGTCATACACTCTAAAAGCATTTTTTGATTGAGATCTGAATTTATTAAAGGATTTTTGGCTTATCTACGAATTAACTTTTAGGGATTCCAAAAATGTTATCAATTTATTTGTATGCAGATTTCTAAAAATAGTCAAGCAATGCATCTATTTTATTCAAATAAATATTAATACATATACATACATTGGTAGGTAATGGTTTTTCAGAATTATTTTGTATGTTGCAATTATCATGAGAAAACCCATTGAGAAGGTAATTTTAAATTTACACATATTTTAAACATTTTTGGAAGTTCGAAGACCATATTGGGTCTGCATTCAATTTTTTTTATCTGCGGCCAATACTTCACATGTTCATTTTCAGGCTTCAATAAAAACAAATTGTGGAAGCTAAGAATTTTTGTCTTCAAAAAAAGAGTCGTTCTAACTACCACAATTTTTGATTGATAAATGAGAAAACTATCCCCTCATTATTATACCCTTCAAACCTAAGATATTAAGAAAAATATTAAAAAATATAAATATTAAGTAAAATATTAAGATTAACATCTCCAAAACCTCCTTTTTTTAGCGTACACAAAAAATCCATACGAAATATTTTTGGTACACAACCTCAAGATCATATTAAAATTCGGGAGTGGATCAAAATTTGGTTTCCAAAACTCAGCTCTTCAAAATTTGTGTTTTACCCGATAGTAATAAGGTTATTCATGCAACGTCGTAAGTTTACAAATTGTGTAAAAAGTATGCATGAACGAGCTTTGTTATACATTTGATTAAATGCTAGGTAATTCAATCAGAGTAAGGAGTCACAATGACGTTTGGATAAGTTTAACCAGTTTGGTTAATTTTACGAACAAAATCCCTTGATAACTTTAACAAAATTGTGTGAATCATTTCCCACACAAAATTTGACAGTTCATTAACCAAAAGATAAATTTAACAAATTATCTACGGTTTTACGAAGTTGCATGAATACCCTTAATATAAAAATGTTTAAGCTTTGTCAGCAAATAATAATACAGTAGACGCTTGATTTAGTAAATCTAAAAAAATTAATTATATTGAACACACAAAATTATATATAAAAACATATTTTTTGTTTTACAAAAATCTCCCGAAAGAATTTAACATTGCTTAAGGACACTAAACAAGTGTTTCTTTTTTTAAAACCTCATTGAAAGCTTGCGAAAAAGTAAACAAACTCGAAAGAGTGAACAGGCTGGTTTTATTACCTCACTATATCGAGCGTATTTATAATTAAAAAAAAGTAACATTTGTGGGACCAACAGAAAAAAAGCGAAAAAAATGGAAACCGTGGATCAGTCTTTTGATTAATAAATTTATAAGAACTGAATTGGGTTTTTGTTTTGGTATGACCCCCCCAAGAAATGGAGCTGTATACGCCGCTGTTATACATTCGTAGAAATAACAAAACTCGACACTGGTAGAGAGTTCCATGACTCCGCATGTACTTAAGAGCGCTAATGATTTTATGGAACAAATTTGTTTCCGCACTCGTGCAGTATCAAGAGTCTTAAAAGATCTTAACGTACACAAAACCGCTGGCCCCGGATAGTATCCTTCCCATTGTAATGAAGCGGTGTTCTTCAACGCTGGCAAAGCCACTGCGTAAGCTTTTCCACCTGTCCTACTCTATTGGTCTCTTTCCGAGTGGATGGAAAACAGCATTTGTCCAGCCTGTCCCTAAAAAAGTCGAATATTCTTCTCCCTCTAACTATCGTCCAATTGCACTTACGTTCCTTTTTTCCAAGGTCATTAAAACGCTGATTATCAGCTTTAGAAATATCTTGAAGAACGGAAGCTTCTTAATGACCGGCAGTATTGCTTTCGTAGAAAAAGTTCCACTGGTGATCTCAAGGCATATCTTACCGAACAGTGGAAACAATTTTTACACCGTTTATTAAGGTTATTGCACTTGATGTTTCAAATGCGTTTGATAGAGTTTAGCATCAAGCTCTCTTATCGAAAATGCTTGCATTTGGTATCAGTGAATCTTTTCTTCGTAGGATTAAAAATTACCTTTCGGACCGTTCATTAAAGTTTAATTGGATGGTTTGAAGTCTGATATTCATAAAATTAATGCTGGTGTGCCTCAGGGCTCCGTGTTGTCTCCTACTCTCCATTATCCATTAAAATGATAACACCCACAGCTTTTCATATTTGTTTCTAGATTCTGATCCCTGCACATCGGATAAGCTCACTAAATTCTAATCTTGAAATCATTGTTCAGTGGGGAACTAAAAACCGTGTAGAATTTAATGCCTCAAAAGCAACTGCTGTCTGTTTTCATTAGAGCAAAACTCACCCCCTATGCCGCTTTCTATCTATCAGTACTTACTTCCTTACTTACTTTACTTTAGATGACGCTCACAGTCCAGGATGGACTACGGCCTCAACCAACAAGCCTCTCCACCCAGCTTGGTCCCTAACTAACTGCCTCCAGTTACGCACTCCAAGTTGGTTGAGGTCACTCTCCACTTGTGTGTGCCACCTTAGGTGGGGTCTTCCTCTGCTGCGCAGACCATCAGGGGTGGATTCAAAGACTCGTCTGGCTGGTGCGTAGGTGTCCATTCGCTCCACGTGCCCCAGCCATCTCAGCCGCTGTATTTTCAGCTTTTTGACCATGTCGACGTCGCCGTATAGCTCGTAGATCTCATTATTAAATCTTCTCCTCCATACTGCATCGATACAGACTGGACCGAAGATCACCCGAAGAATTTTCCTTTCAAAGCACCCAAGGAGACTCTCATCCGTTTTTGACAGAGTCCATGCTTCTGCCCCGTACAGCAGGACCGGGATGATAAGGGTCTTATATAAAGTCTCCTTGGTTCTTTGAGGGGGGGCTTACTACTCAAATGCTTTCTTAGCCCGAAGAAACAGCGATTGGCCAGAGTAATTCTTCGTTTGATTTCTGCACTGATGTCATTTTGCGATGTAATAGTGGAGCCCAGGTAGACAAAGTCCTAGACAACTTCGAAGTTGTACCTATCCATCGTGACGTTTTGCCCGAGTCGCCGATGTTGAGATTCCTTTCTCGATGATAGCATATACTTCGTCTTGTCCTCATTAACAGCCAAACCCATTTTCGCCGCCTCCGATTCAATACTTACAAACGCGCCGGTAACAGCTCGCTTCGTTCTTCCCATGATGTCAATATCATCTGCATGTAGCAAGATGTAGCAAGTAGCTGAACGGACTTTTGAAAAATTGTACCTCGGTTGTTGACTTGCGAGTTGCGTACAATTGCTTCAAGTACGATGTTAAAGAGGTTGCACGATAATGCATCGCCCTGCCTCAAACCTTTCTCGACATCAAAGGGGTCGGTAGTGTTCTTACCGACTTTGACGGAGCAGCGAGATATCTCCATCGTCATCCTGCATAGGCGTACGAGTTTAGCAGGGATGCCGAGATGCGACATGGCTCTGTACAGCTCGTCTCTCTTTACGCTATCATACGCGACTTTGAAATCGATAAAGAGATGGTGTGTATCGATTTGAAACTCCTGGGTTTTTTCCAAAATCTGCCGGAGTGTGAACATTTGGGCGACGGTTGATTTGTCGGGCCTAAAACCACACTGATAGGGGCCGATCAGATCGTTGACAAATGGTTTTAAGCGATCACACAGTAAAGATGACAGAATTTTGTATGCGACGTTGAGGAGACTTATACCTCTGTAGTTGGAACAATTCAGAGCATCTCCTTTCTTGTGGATGGGGCACACTATACCGAGGTTCCATTCATCGGGCATACTTTCTTCCGACCAAATTTTGAAGATAAGTTGGTGTATACTCCCTACCAAGTCATCTCCCCCTGCTTTGAATAGCTCGGCTGGCAGGCCATCTGCACCAGCAGCCTTGAACGCCTTAAGCTTAGCTATCGTTAACCGCACTTCATTTAGGTCGCGTGGACGGAAATTTGACCATCGTCATCCAGGTTGAATGGATTATTCTGCCTCACAGCGGAATTTGGACTATCATCGCCATTTAGCAGTCTAGAAAAGTGTTGTTTCCAGATCATCAGCACCAACTGTGTGTCTACCACCATATTCCCACTCTCGTCTCGGGAGGCTTCCGTTCTAGCCTTGTAACCCTGGGTAGATTGCCTCACCCTTCGGTAGAACTTTCGAACGCCCCCCTGCCGCTACAGTCCTCAATAGACTCGACCGCCCGCTTCGCATGCTCTCTCTTTTTCCTTCTGAGAAGTCGGCGTTCCTCCTTTCGTTTTTGCCCGTAGAGCTCACGGGCTGCCCTCTTAGGAGCTCTGGTTCTAGTTTGCAGCATTGACTGGTAGGCCTCGTTCTTGGCTGCATGCGCCATCCGGCATTCTTCATCGAACCAGGGGCTTCGTTGTGGTCGCCTAGTGAAACCCAACTTCGTGACATCAAATCTTTTCACAGCATCCGTTCGGTGTTGTGGCGTCATAGATATCTGCATACGCACTTGGCCTACAACCAAGTAATGGTCCGAGTCAATGTTGGCCCCTTGGAACGTTCAGACATCCAGGCTACTGGAAGCATGTCTGGCGTCTATCGCAATATGATCAATCTGGTTGACGGTTCGTTGATCTGGAGACCGCCAGGTACCTTTGTGTATATTGAGGTGTGGGAATCGAGTGCTAGCTATGATGGCATTCCGCCCCGCCGCATAGTCAATCAGCCTGAGTCCGTTGCCGAAAGTGTTGTCGTGCAGGCTGTGCCCCCCGACTATCGAACCAAAGATGCCCTCCTTTCCGATTGTGGCGTTGAAGTCGCCAAGGATGATCTTGACGTCGTACTTTGGGCACCTATCATACGTACTCTTAAGGAGATCGTAGAAGTCTACCTTGGTTGAGTCATCTTTGTCTTCCGTTGGGGTGTGGGCACAGATCAACGTAATGTTTTTGAATTTAGCTTGGAGGCGGATTGTGGCCAGGCACTCGCTTACATTTCTGAAGCCCAAGACTTCTTGCCTTAGTCTTCCCCTTACCACAAAACCACAACCAATGAGCCGCTGACCCTGCTCCTAGCAGCACTCGCCGAAGTAAATGTAACACGACTTCATCCTGTGTATGCCCTCTCCATCCCATCGCACTTCCCGGATGGCTGTTATATCAGCCTTTAGCCTATACAGGTTCTCCACTAATTATTCGGTTGCACGTGGTCTATGAGCGGTACTAGCATCGAGGAAACTGAACAGAGATCACAGATCACCTTCTGTGGAATAAACATTTTCCACGCTGCCAAAAACGCTGCAAAGTGTTTTGGTTTTCTTCGAACATGCAAGAAATGTTCTTCCCCTTGTGATGTGGCTGTAATCTACAAAGCCTCCATTTGCCCAAAGCTTGAACACAATTCTCACATTTGGAATGGTGCTCCAAGAACTCATTTAAGTCTTTTGGATCGTATCCAAAAAAGAGCTTCAAAAATGATAAGTGATAGTACTTTAACGGAAGCATTCCAATCTCTTGAATATCGACGTAATGTTTCATGTCTCGCTTTATTTTATCACTATTTTTATAAACTGTGTTCTAGCATTCCTCCGCTTAAACAATTCCACCGTAATACTCGCAATGCCAGGAATACTCATCAGTTTACCCTTGAGCCCAATTTCAGACACACTCTTAAATAGAGAGATTCTTTTTTCAGCCAAACCACACGAATGTGGAATGCCTTACCCGGCTCTATTTTTCCCTCTCATTTTGATACTCAGAATTTCAAAACCAATGTGCATCGGTATTTCCATTTAAATCCTTCCCTTTTTTCTTAACGCTCGCACTGTGTTCAATCATCTTAAAGGTGGTCACAACTCCTTTAGTGTGCGCATAATAACAAAAAGGAATATTTATGAAAAGTGGTCGACAGTTTGAAGGTGAAAAGACTCGCATTTTTCAGGATGGGTTGGGCATATGTTGTTTTCCAACAACTTTATATTACTCGGAAAAAGAAATAGAACAGTATGGTATGGGAAAATCGTTCAATGTAAATACCGATTTTCTAGAGCAGTGGCTTTGTAGTTATAAAAAGTTTAAGTCGTCTTTTAACTTTCATCAGTAACTGTACGAATGAAATTTTTTTCCATTAAATAAACTCTAATGAGTTGACAAAAGCACATTTGTTGAGTGTTGTTGAAGAGCGTTTGAACTGAAGATAAAGTAGAAATTCATTTATTTTTCTAAACTGGCTCAATAAAAGGCAGACTGTCACTTTTTAAGAATACGTGGACTCTCGCTTACTCGAACATACAATAACTTGGATAATCCAACAAATTGAATATGCTTGTTAGTATTTCTAACTTGAACAGCAATTTTCAAGGCTCGGTGACTTGAATATTTTCATAACTTACTTGAACAACTAGGATATTTCCAAACTCTTTAACTTGAACACATTTCAAACAAATTTTATTTGAATACTTAGTTTGAATTTCCTTTTTATATGTAAATCATTACGTACATAAATGATTTTTGTATAAGGGGAATCGCACCAAGTTTTTGTTGTTTTTTTTTTTTTGAGCTTAAGACCTTTTTCCATTTGTAAGTCAATTTTATAAAATAAAGTTCGAGTTTTTAAAAGTGTTAAGAAGTACATAAATAGCCTTGATTAGGATTGAACATATAAAGAAAGGAAAAAGCCTCAAGTTTTTGCAAAAGAATGCAAAACCAGAACAATTTGCTGGTTTGATCCACTAACTTGAACAGTCTTTTAACTTGAACAGGCGTGGTTTTGTATGTATTCAAGTTGATGAGAGTCCACTGCATTCAAATTCCCTTATTCTTCAGTTTTTTGTCAATGTTGATTTAGATATTTTGAAAATAGAATCAGATTTTTCTGTCAGGCTTTTTTACCTTAAATCAGGCTTTTATCTCTTCATGATTAGGCTTTTGAATTTTTTTATGATAACCCTAGTCTCATCGCACCTTACAATTTTGTCTGCCTGATGTCTGTTTAGCTGCATCCAAAACGGCTCCATCGATTTTCTTCCACCAAATTTAAAAAAATCTTATTTTCGTCTAAGATAAATTACGTACTTTAAGTAAAGCCATCACATTTGGGTGAAAAACTTTTTTTCAAAAAAATTGTTTGGTGTTTGGTGCAGGATTTTTATTTTTTTTAATTCAAAAGCCTTTAAAAAAATTAATTAGTATTGTGTATCTACCAAAGTTTTCAGACAAAAATTTGTTGGTGTTTAAAAAAATATTTCGATATTTTTTTTTTTACTCTCGGGAAGAACTGACAGATATGCACTATGCTACGGTTTAGCGGATGGTTCCAGTCGTGAAGTACAGAGATTTTACGCTGAAAGGTTCCCCCATAGGAGATGACCCCACTACATATTCACTTTTTGCAAGACTTCACAACCACCTTCGGGAACATGGAGTACTGGAGACTCGAAGGAAAGAAAGGTCATCTGGTGTATAAACAGACATAGAGGAACGGATTTTGGATTTGATGCGAAATAATCCCACCCTTAGCACCAGAAGAATATCAACTATGCTTCGATTGTCCCAAAGCAGGGTTTGGACAGTGATTCATACCGATGACCCATATCACCCTACCCCAGTGCAAGAGTTGACATTAAATGATAAAAATTTGAGGGCTGAATTCTGTAGAACGCTGGCTGTAGAAAGTGTTTTTCTTGGAAAAAAGTACTTTTATTTTTTTTTTTAATTTCGCAAAAACTAAGTGACATTTTAACATCCGGTTTTCTGTTTTTTATTTAAAATTAATAAGAGCATTGAATTTTGTAAATAAAAATTATACTTATAAAAATAAAATTTTGAAAAAATTAATTTTAAAGCTTTTTTTTAATTTTTTTTTTCAAAATTTCGAGTTTGAAAATTAATTTTTCAAAAACTGTTCACTAACACAACTTAATTTAAAATAAAAATCAAAGAAGAGATTTTTGGCTTTCCAAAAAGGTATAGCATGATATTGTATAGTGTACCGTTGTTTTTAAAATTTTTTTTTTGTTTTAAGTCAGTTTCTTAGAAAATTGCCCCTCCTGCCTAAACGGGGGAAAAAGACGATTTTTGTCTTGTCTTAACCCAACCTACTCACTCCAGCTTTTTGGTGCACCTTATACCAATCACCCTGTACATAAAAATATTTTACAAAAATAGCAGAAAATCCCATTTTTCTCGATTGCCACTCCTACGATTTGTAAAATTTTCTTTTCTGTGTTAGAACATTCTACAATAAATTTAACAAAAAAATATTAAGCATCTATTAAAAGCTACCTCTCGAGACTTTTAAACAAATATTTAGTTATTTTAAAAAATTTGTTTGTACAAAAACTTCCAAGAACTCTTAATAATATTGCATACCAAAATTTTCAAATTTAAAAAAAAGCGGATACCAGTTTTTATTAATCCTACTCACGGTGGTATTAAAAACACGGCAGGTTTCACTAAAATGGATCCCAAAAGTAATGATGCAGATTTGTTGGAAATGATCTCATGATTCTTAATTTTGAAATCCGAAAATCGTACCTGATCCCTTTTTTGAATTATAGGCATTTATATGTATAAAGGCGTAGTACCTCGTGGCATGATGGTCAGTGCGTAGGACTGTCATGCCAAAGGTCTGGGTTCGATTCCCGGCCACTGCCACCTAAAAACAGAAATGTTTTTTTCCGAGGTACTGCCTCTTGGGAGAAACAAGAACAAGTGCTTCTCACCTAGCCGTTTGGACTCGGCAAAAAATTATAGATCCCCTGCATTCGTGTCAAAAACGCGCACACAGGAATGCTTGAGAGTTGTTAGTCACTAGGCCCTGGTTCTCCATGAGCTGTTGCGCCACTAAATTTATTTATTTTTTAACATTGGTGGGAAAAAATTGTTAAAAGTCAAAGAAAGTGTCATCTTCGTTTTTTTTATTTTTAAAAAGCTACAAATCTGTTCTTAAATTTTATGTTTAATTCAAGTTGATAGAGTAAATAGTTTTTGAGAAACTCAGTTTAAAAGTCAAAATTTAAGAAAAAATTTATTTTATTTTCTTTTTGCATAAATAGGGTACTTTTTTTCAAAATTCATTGCTCATTGCATTCTTAGTCGAATACAAGAAATCACATGCCAATTTGTACCTTAGTTCTTAAGATTAAAGAAAATAAGGATCTTTTCCTTTAAGAAAATGTTTTTTGGCGTTCACTTTATGCATCAAACCTTGAATCTGATCCGTTAGTTCTGATATATATCGAGTTGGCTTTTGCTACTGATATTGGCCTGTTATGGTATGGAATTAATCCAAGTTTTCGACCTCGAAAGCCGACGACGCAGCATTGGTAAAAATCGAAAAAAAACTGCAAAATTTTTAAAATTTTGAGTTTTTAAATTTATTTTTCCAAAGTATGGATTAAAAAAAAAACTTCATTTAAAAAAGAAATGATAAGAATCAATTTCTGTCTTTAAGATAAGCTATAAAATTTCAGTTCAGTTTGAACAGGGGAATATAACCCTTCTCCCATGATTTTTTTTTCTTCATTTGATCCAACGTAAACGATTTAGTTTTATGTTGTATCATTTGCTAAGCACCCTGTATTTGTTCTTATACTATTTAATATACTATTAGTTGCTATATATTTATTATTGTCAAATTTTGAAAACCTGTCTCTTGGAAACTCTTGGGTCTACAAAAACGGTTTTGGTATAAAGTTGAAAGTAATGAAATCAACTTAAAATTTGTTAAACAAAGTTTTAATTAAAAACCAGTCCTTTAAGGTTTAAATCGGCATGACTGATAAAAGCTTGATTTTTTGGATTCCTATTTATAATAAAATTATGACTTTAAATTTAATTTTTGTTAGAATATTTTACAGTAAAATAAAAAAAAAATGCTAAGCAACTATTATTTTGAATTAAACATTTCATTATTGGTTAAAAAAAATTGTCTATACAAAAACTTAAAAAAGCATTTAAATTGTTCTTTTAATAATTGTATAAATAACTAGTAACACAGCTTCGAGCTCAAAAACAAGTAGGTACTTATGTCAATGGATTATTATAGGTAGGTAAACGGTGTTTTTTTTTTTAAGACGTGTGGTTTTCAATCTGGCAATTCTTTTTTTGGAGTTGGTCTTCTTGACAGATGTCACTTGATTTATGCTCAGTTTGGTTTGCCATTTCATAATGAATAGATTTACTCCTGAACAACGTTTGCAAATCGTGCCTTATCTTCTTTTCCTTATATTTTTGTCCTTATCTAGCTTGATATCAAGTATCACCTAAAAAACAGGACAAAAACTGCTAATACCGAATGGTTTTTAGCTGGATAATTTGTTGCTAAAAAGTCTACTATTAGTTGTGACAATTTTGAATTTGTCGTGCAATGTTTTCTATGTTTTTTGTGTAAGTTTCAATTCATATGAAGTAACGTTCAAAAAGGCTTTAAAATTGATTATATTGAACTGTTTTTTACTTAATTACTCTTTCACTGGGTCAAATGAGTGTTTGTTAAAAAGTACACAGAAAATTTATTTTATTGCAACTAATTAACCACTATTTAAAGGAAAATTAATAAGTAGTTAATTGTTATGTATAGAAATTTTTACCACTTTTCGAAAAAAACATAGAAAACATAGAACGACAAATTTGAAATTGTCAAAACTTACTAACGACCAAATAATCATGACTTAGGTATTATATTATAAAACGTCCCGTTTAAACAGTTCTTACCACTTTTTGAGGTATGCTTACTTGATGTGAAGTTAACAAATAATGCTAAGAAACATAGAAAACATTGCACGATAGATTAAAAATAGTCACAACTAGTTCAAGACTTGATAAAGACAGATTATCTAGCAAAAAACCATTCGGTATGTTTTACCCTTTTTTTTATATGACACTGGCTTACTTGATATCAAGCTAGCAAGGACGCAAGAATAAACATAGAAAACTTAGCGCAATTAGATTACATTTTTAATAACTAACGACAAATTATTAAATTATTTAGCCATGAAACATTAAGAAGTATAGAAGAATATAAGAAGTTTTTACCGCTCTTCGAGATTTGTCAAGTAATTAAAGCACCCAAAAGAACATAGAAAACATTGAACGACAAATTCGAAATCCTCACAACTAATAAGCAACTAATTAACGGCTAATTATGCATCTACCTATTTTCGATTTGTCAAATATGCTTTGCTAACTTAACACTCATTGAAAACAAATAATCCAAAAACACATAGAATACATCGCATGTTATAATTGATTTTTTCACAGCTAAATAATGACTAATTAACGGCAAACTCTTAAGTACTAAAATATTAAAATTTTGCCACTTTTCAAAAAACAAACATAGAAAACATAGAACTACAGATTCGAAATTGTCAGAACTAAATAATCATAAATAATGTACCTGACCGTTTTTCGATTCGTCAAAATTGCTTTGCTAAATTGACACTCATCTTGTTCGTATATACTTCAAACCTCTCAATATGTACCAAGAAATTTTATTATATTTTCATGTAATTGAAAAGTTTCAATTACTTGTAATTCAATTACATTAATGAAATTGAAAGGAAAAGTCATCATCAATAAATTTGTAATGATAACATTTTTTTCAGTAACCATTACATTTATCAATTTACTGATTTTGTCAATTACATTTTCCGTTATATTGCACAAATGGTTCCCTGTATTGTTTAATCTGTAAACTTGTGTTGTTTCAAACTAACTAACATAAATAAATAAATAATACACCGTCGTTAATTTATTTCGAAAATAATTAAATTAATAATAGCAATATAATCAGATTCCTCTCTGCGTTTTCATCTATTTGTATCAGTTTAGCGGTAAGAATTTTTTTTATTTATATTTTAATTTTATAATGTTTAATTAGAAAAACATGTAATGAATTATAATCCAAGTAATCAAATACCTTAAATGTAATTAACACAGTGCTTTCCTTCAATTACTTGCAAAAATCCATTACTATTTTCAATTACATGTAATATTTAAGTAAATTTTTTCAATTACAAGTACTGAAAATGTATGTTTTTTTTTCTCAATTATAATTATGTGTAATTGTAATTGAAGAAACTTCAATTACCTACTAATTATATGTACTTAATTGAAATGAAAGTTGAAATAAATTACAAAAAAAGTAATCATTATTTCCCAACTCTGGTACCAGCATATTTCCTTAATGTAACTAAGCAACTGCAATATAATATGAATTTAGCTTTGAATTTGTATTAAGCTAAAATTATTCAATAACAACAAAAATATGTACTTACCTACTTTCATATATCAATTTTTCGCAACTCTCTAAAATTAATTTTTTTTTATTTCAGGAATCTTTTCTTCAAATCTCAATTTATTTTATAAAAACAAACCGAAAACATACAAAAATAATTTATATTCAACTCAAAAGACTGAAAACAAAACATAAAGCTCATTTTTCTTCAAAATATCAATGGAGTTGCGATCATCATTACTGACAAGCAATCTTTTCCTTTATTGTTTTCATAAACGTCAATTATCTCAAGACCACTTCTGTAAAGGAGAAAATGTTGTTAGCAATGCGTCGTGAATCTGATCACCAAAGTGGCATTCTCCATCATCAAAATCCAATACCAGAAGATCAAGACCAACAGCAGACTCAAATTGGTAGTGCAACAACATCATCATCTTCAGTTACAAATTTTCCATTGACCTCCTCTGAATCATCAAATCTGCCACCAACTTCTACGGCCTCACAGCTATCTTCAGTTTCACAATACGGATTTTATAGTAATCCAAGTCCAAGTGGAAGTTACCTGCATTCACATCATCTATCACAGCTACCGCTACCGCCACCACCTCCTCCACCACCACTCACAAGTACAAGTCGTTCGATTCTTCCTCATTCATCTGGGAGTGGTCTTGACGAATACGTGGATATTCTTCAAGTTCAACAACTTCTTCTTGATTCTTCATCGGCTAGTTCAAGTGGAACATCAACTTCGTCAACAAGTATTTCCAATTCACAATATCTTCCGAAGCCACTACCAAGGCCTAGAATTAACTTACAAAAGGCTTCCGAGTACGCTGCTCAAATTCAAGGTATTTTTTCAACTATTAAACCGATATTTATTAAAAAATAAATTCCCTATAAGTTTTATTATATTTTTACTATAAATTTATTGTCCTTTATGACATTTGACTTTGTCTCCTCTTGTTCCAAATTTTATATAGCTGAATCCCCCTCATCTCGTCGAGTATTATTAGACTATCCTAGTCCTTATTTGTACGGGAACCATTATCACTCCTCACCGAATGAGGATCTCGTTGCCCTTTGGTTTGGCAGCAATGGATCAGGTGCGTTTTAAATACACTATTTTATTCGACTAACCATCATCTACTAACATCAACAAATATCGGTTCAGATTTTTCAATGTTAGAACTACAGAAATTTAAATCACTTTTGAAGATTGGTGCGTAGGAATTCATATAGGTACCTACCACCTGAATTTGTTCGTCCAAGTTTTTTTTTAGTGAGTACCTACGTGCAATATCTTCATAAAGACGTTACCCAATTAACCCATAAGATTCAATACCTTTCTCCATCAAATTACAACTTAGTTACCCTAAGGGCTAGTTTTTCAGTGCGAGATTATCCTAGTCTCGGGGTTAAACCTAAGTTAACAGTTGAAATGTGTTTTTCAGTTTTAGTTAGCTTATCTTACTTTGGTGAGTTAACTCAGGGACCAAATCAAGTGCCTTTTCAGGTATGGCGCCATCTTGATTTTGAAAGTGAAGGGTATTGTTAGTACAACTCCGTTGTGGTGACATCTCTATTCTGATGCGTGAAAGACGTAGAAGGGTGATATCATAGTGTCTGAAACTGAAAGATAAAGTTAATTCTCAACTGAAAAATTCGGGGTTAATTTATTTTTAGGATAAGCTAACTCTTATTTAACTCAGAGTTAATCCGGAATTGAACAATTGGGCCTAAATAAATTCCATTTAATAAAAAAAAATATTTTAATATGAGTCGTGCAAATGGCCGCTAGCAGTTTTTTTTCAATAAAAAGGACCTATAATAAAATATACACCGCAGTTAAATTTGAAAGGAAAAAGGTAAGATTACTTTGACGTATCGTTCCAGTTGCCACTTGAGGTAACGTATGTGTCAAACAGAGCTATATGCATATTTAAAGACGACTAACCAAGTGGTCGGTGGTGGTAAGAATTTTGGCTCAAAAGTTTAAATAAACTTATCTTTGTGTAAACAAATCTCACCGTGATGGCGTTTAAAGCGTTTTTGTTTAGAAGAGCCTAGAGCTGGAACTTAGAAACAGTGTTGCCAATGTGGCAGGATCTGCTTTTTTAATACGTTTTTTTTAATATTTACTAAAACTAAAGGGAATTTCAATGAAATTTAATAAAAAATTGCTGCAAATGGCGTACAAATGTGCACAATCTTCTTGACTATACTGGAATAAACCATGGTATTTTTATTAGTTTTTTTGTTGTAGCATACACCCAGTTATAATATTGAATTTAAGGAACGTGCTTTCTTCAATTTTGTTCAGGGTTTTTTGAAGAGCTATATCTTTGTAATGAGTATTCATATTGGGTTGAAACAGAGGGCATCGAACAGCTTTATATTTTTTTTTTTTTTTTGAGATTTGTTTACAAAACAATTTTCTTACAGTATACCGTAATTGCTATATTGCCATTTTACCATTTTTTTGGTTATATTGAAGTTCCTCTTTTTTGTGGATAGTTTTTTTTTTTTTTTTGAGTCAGTGAAATGATATGGTCCTATAATAGTCAAGTCCATTTCTTGCTCAAACAGCCTCTGTCTTTTCTGTTTTCGAGGGTGCTGAATCTGAATCTGCGGCTTGCGGCTAAAATTTTGTGGCGCAACATGGAAATAAAATACAAAGAATGATACAAAAATGGATTTTTTTTTAGAGTTTTTCACCAATGGCTCGAAAACTACCAATTATTCTAAAATTTCTCAAAGTACCATTAAATTTCAATTAAATATCTGTGCAAGGTTTTTTTTTCTGCTGCAATCCATTTGGACTCAAGCGCTAGTTGAAAATTGGCATATTTTAACTGTTTTCGAAAATCCACTCGAAGGCTCTTAGTAACTACTTTATGTGGAAAAATTGAATTTTTGATGGTAACATAAGCCAAGGAATATTTTTTCTGATGGTCTTTGATGCGCTGAGTTTGAATCTGGTCCTGAAATCGCTCTGGCATTTCACGTTCTTGAGATTTTCGAATCTAAAGATATATAAAAATGCGTTTTTCTTATGCCAATTTCGGGATATATTTTTTTTCAAGGTATTTTTTTATTGAAAAAATGTTTGTGGTCATTATGAAGTATGAACATTTTACTTCAAAATTCTTTTTGAATTTTTTAAATACCATTTCCATCTTTGCCTTCGTTTTAAGGTAAACGCAATTCGAAAAAAAATCAGTCAATTTGTGCTCAAAAGGGCAAATAGCGAGCAAATTGTGGGGTAGTTTTAATTTTCTTTCTATTTGATGTTTACTTGGGTCCTGAATCCAAATCTGTGCCTGGCGACAAAAAATTTGCAAAAATTTGCCAAAATTGCTACAAAAATGCAAATTGAGTGGATTTTTCGAATTACGTAGTCTAAAACAAAGGCTAATGATTTCTCGAAGATGAATAGAATATTTGAAAAATTCAAAAACAATTTTGAATTAAAATGTTCATATTTTAGAATGACTATAAAACAATTTTTCGAAAAAAAATACCTAGACAAAAAATATGTTCCCAGATTTACGCATTTTTTAAATCTTTAGATTTGAGTATCTCAAAAACGTGACATCAAGACCAGATTCAAGTTCAACGCATTAAAGACCATTAGAAAAGTATATCTTCGTTCATGTTACAGATGAAAATCAAACATTTTCAGATTAAGTAGTAGTACATTTTAAGATTAAGTGACTTCGATTGGATTTCGAAAACATTAAAAATATATCAATTTGCAACTAGCGCTTCAGGCCAAATGGATTGTCGCGGAAAAAAACCTTGGACAGAGATTTATTTGAAATTGTGTATATTTTTGATGGTAATTTAATGTAATTTTTGAATCATTGGTAGTTTTTGAGCCATTAGTGAAAAACTCTCAAAAATTGCATTTTTGCATCATTTTTTGCAATTTTGTTCCATGTTGTGTCACGAAATTTTAGCCGCAAGTCTCAGATTCGGAATCAGTACCCCCGAAAACATAAAAGAGGGGCAAAATCAAAGCTACCCCACAATTTGCACAGTAAAAATTCAATATGACAGGACTTTAATTGGTTAATCTAGTTTTAATTTTTTTTGTTGCTGTACAATTTTGGTTTGCATGGTTTATCGGACTTTTAAGGAAATGAGGTAGTTATAGCTTTGATTTACAATGTGTCAGAAACTAATAACTTCATACAAAATTCAGGGACAGTTTGGAAATTTGAATGAGTTTTCTCAAGGATTATAATTAAAGTGTTTGTAATAAAAATTTTTGTTTGGCCCTTAACTGTTAGATTGAAAACTTCTTTCTGTGGTATTTTGAAATACACTCCTCGTCAACTGAATACGCACAAACATTTTTGAATATATTTTATCCATTTTTTCCAAACAGTGATGGTTATTATGCCATCTGTTGATGGTAAAAATGTTCGTAACATATAAATAACAGAATTTCAAAGTTTTATCCAAAAACAACCGTGAGTTTTTCCTTCAACCACTTCCAAAGTGTAACTTATACAAAGAAGAAGTTTTTTTTTGAGTCAACTGAATAGGTACAAACATTAAAATTGGTATTGGAATGGAATGAAACAAGTTTTTGTTTAAGTTTAGTAGTGGGTACTTCCACCTTTATTTTTAATTACTTCGTAAATTCGATCCGGCATGGAATCGTATAGCTTTTTAATGTAATTTAACGAAATTTCGCTCCACGCTAATTTGATTGCAGAAATTAAGGTTTCTTTGTCTTCGAACTGACGACCACCCTCATAAACTTTGCGTACTAACCATCCCCAGACATTTTCTATGATGTTTAGATCAGGTGAGTACGGCGGCCATTGAAGCAACTGCACTTGTTGCTCCTCTATCCATGTTTTTATTATGCGCGCTGAGTGAATAGGCGCATTATCAGGTTGGTAGGTCCAGTTTATGGGTCCAAAGATGTTAGAAAATTTAGGAAAATTTCTTTCCAAAATTACTTTATTCCCAGCTGCTGTCATTCTTGATGTTACAACCTCGAGCTAAACTGTTCCATAATAACTGACTGCTCCCCATATCATGACACCTCCTTCACGACTATGATGGCGCTTTAAAAATCTTTTTTCTTTTCTTAAGTCGTGAAAATAGAAGTTGAACCCCTCAGGGCCATCGAAATTAAACTTTTTTTCATCTGAAAAAACCACGTGATACCATTCTTTTTTCTAACTCATGTGAAGTCTTGAAAAATCTAATCGCAACATCTTCCGTCTCTCGTCAAGTGGTGGTTTTTTCTTAAGTTTCATTCGTTTAAGATGGCTTGAGTTGTTGATTACTCTTAATACTGTTGAGCAACTTGCGTTTACGCCGACTTTTTGTTTTATTTTTGCCACAGAATCAGAAGAATTTGATGCATATCTTAAAATTCTTCGTCTCTCAGCTGCTGTTGTTGCTGTTTTCTTACCTCCCTTCATGTTTTTGCCGTATGCATCTTTATTTTTCAAGTAAGAATAAACTACATTAAAACTTCGGCCAACTTTATCAGCTATTGCACGTCCAGTTAGGCCTTGGTCTCTAAGTAAATCGATTTTAGCTTTTTCAACACTGTTAAGACACGTAGATCTACCCATTTTTCTTAAAATTTGAAATCAAGAATTAAATTTTACTGAAAACACTAAAATCGTTAATTTAAACTGTCAAGCACTCCAAAAAACTTATAAACAATGAAGAAAATGGCGTTGTACCTATTCAGTTGACTAGACAAAAAAACTCCTACTTTGCATATAGAACACTTTGCAAGTGGTTGAAGAAAAACTCACGGTTGTTTTTGGATAATTCTTTCGGAATTATCTGCTTAACATCTTAAGGGAATAGTTAGCATCAACAGATGGCATAATAACCATCACTGTTTGGAAAAAATGGATAAAGTATATTAAAAAATGTTTGTGCGTATTCAGTTGACGAGGAGTGTATCTTTTGTTTTCTCTGAAATTGAATATACTGCACGCGTTCGTTAAGAAAAATATATCATCTTTGGGAGCTTACTCAGCAGAACAAGGAAAAAGTTTTAACTAGGACTTTATGGACTTCGAAAATTGGGATCGTTTCCAAGGTCAATATAATGATATATCAGTAGAGTCTAAATTTTAGAATAACACACTCCAAAATAAGTGTATTTGTTGGTAAAAATTGCCGTTTTAATGTAGGTGCCAACTATAAGAAAAAGGAGATTTTGTAATTTTAATTTTTTTTTTCAAAAATCGAAATTTATAGAATCATCTGATTTTCAAAATTTGACTAAAAACTGTAAGAGCCAGTTTCGATTGTTCCGGTTAAAGTTTCGGATAGATAACCGACAAATAGCGATATCCGGAAAATAAAAGTGGCTGTTATTTTATTTTTGTTTCATCATCAAAGTCTCGGATAAACTAACTGGTGGATAAATTTACAGTTTGAGAACAACATAAAACATCAAAAACATACTGAAAGTAAAATTTTTGTTGTCAAAACAAAAAATCCTTTTCTTTTTAATATAAAATGTCATTGTTTTTTAATATTTAAATTCAGTTTGAGCCACGACGGATGAATTCAAAAGGAAATTCAAAATATTTCGATGAAAACTCATAGCAGCTAGACATCTTCTGGATAAAATATTTAACAGCTACTTGAACCGGTGGATATAATATCCAAGACTTTATCAGTCTGATACTGCTATCCGAGACATTTGAAACCAAAAGTTTAACTTAATCTATCAAAAAAGTTCCTTTAGACTTTATCCGTATGTCTTGAAACTGGCCCTAAGAGTATTAAATATTTAATTCAAAAAACTAACTTTTTCATATAAGATTAAAAAAAATTTAATTAAAGACAAAAAAAAATAATTTTTTTTTTTTCAAAACTCAGAGTTTGAAAATTAAGGAAGGCAGATTTAAAAAATAAAATGCACGACTGGTTCGCACGTTCTTGTTGTAAAGTTCAAGATACTGTGGGTATATGAAAATTACTATGTAAAGATATGGAAATTATTAGAGAAAAATGTTTAAAAGCATGAAATATGATATTTAAAATAGCTAAAAAAAAGTTCCTTGAGAGTTTGTGAACAAAAATGCCATTTTAATTCTAGATTGAATGATTTTATGGAAAATTGACCATAGCATAGTGATTTTTATCATTTTTAAGAAAAACTTTTGGTATATAAATCTTAGTATTATTTGTGTACCTTTAAAAATAAAATTTCCAAAAAAATTTTCAAGCCGTCTTTGGGACATCGAATTTTAAACAGAAAAAAAATTTGAATTTTTTTTTATTCAAAAACTATTTTTTTGATTATTTTGGTATTTTGTAATCTTATTTCAAATTTCTGTTTATAAAAATTTATTTCAATTAAAGAGAAAACTAAAAATTAAAAAAAAAAAAAAACGTTCTATAAGAAGTTCTATTAATAGTTCCTTTTTGTAAATTTTTATAATTTTTAGTAGTATATCGCCCTAATTTAAGCATAGGTACACAAAAAAATTAATAAAAATCGTGGGAGCCGTTTTTAAGAAAAAAATATTTTCTTCAACGGTTTCTTAACATGTTTATGGAAGGTACCGTTATTTTGTCATTAAAGTAAATTTTTGTTCTTAAAATACCTAATCTAGGTCTAGAGAGTGTTAAAAAACTCTTAAATGCCGAGTTTTATAAAAATCGAAATCGTAAAAAAAAAATGTTGTTGAACATTTTTAAAAAAACAAATATTTTATTGAAAATTTCGCTAAGAAAAAAATCTTCAATATTAAATAGATTCTGTAAAAAAAATATTGAAATCAGAAATATCTATTTGTCCAATTTATGGACGACTGTAATGTACACATATGATGAGATTAAGAACAAAACACTTTAGAAACTTTTTTTTTTTTAATATAAAACGCTGAATTCTATCGATTGCCATAATGAGATTAAGTCAAGAATAAAAATTTAATTTCGATACAGCTTTTTAATTCAATAATTTAAATTATTTTCTTGGTTTTGGATCCAAAAATGACATTGCAAAGATAATGTTTTCAAAGAGTGACCTTTTTTACTTCAATTCCAAATCCTTTTATGAAAAACAAACAAATACAACAAAAGCAGTACATATATATATACATATATAAGAAAAAAAAAAGAAATTGATCAGGCATATCTTAATTTTATTTTATCAATTTCTGAAAAAAAAATGAAAAAGGGATAATGTCATCTCTTGGTCCTATAAGCTCCTCAAATATTGTCGAATTTCTTTTCTGATGAATATAAAGATTTGAGTTGCAAAATTTCTAGGAATAAATTATTGTTTTTTTTTTTTTTTTAAGGAAGAACAAAATTATATTTCGGTTATAGGTAATACCCAAAAACATTAATCCAGATGTATTTTTTTGGTTTTTGGTTATGCAAGTGGAATTCCTTGGAACATTACAGGAATATTATTACCAAAGCAAATTATTAAAGGTTTTTTTTGAATGTTTGAAATGTAATGCAACTTTTTATTAAATTTTTGTTTTTTTTTTGAAGAAGATATAATATTTGTATGACAGTTATACCAAATGACAGCAGGTAGCTTCATATTATGATTTTATTGAAGGTTATAAAATAGGAAAATTTTATTAACATTCCATGGTATTAACCCGTGAATAATGTGAATGATGTAATATTTGTAAGTAGAACTGAGGCAAATATTTGGTAGATACTCGTATGGTATTCCATTACATAAATTACACCTTTTCACAAGAATCCTGAGTTCTTCCAATTGAAGTTAAATAACCATCGTTGAATCTTTCTTAATTTATAAATCACATTGTGGGAAGTTTAAAGTTATAACACTTTCCCATAGCTTTTGGACCATCAGCTCATGAGGTTTGGTTCTTCTTTATCTCCGAACATTATCTCGTACATTTAAGACAGTCTCTATTTCGGAGTTGGTGTGACTTTGCAGTCGCTGATTGTGTGATACAGCGTGTTTTTTAACCACTTCTGTAACCATTTCTCTTGCTTTTTCGATTTAAGCTTTGAATCCAAAGTAATTCATAGATATTTAGCAGTATTTGAGTAAGGTATAGCTGCACTGTTTATGAGACTTGGAATATTGTTTTTTTTTATAAAGCTTATTTGTGTGGATTTTTTGTGTCCAATCAATAACTTTATCGACTCCATTTTGCAGTTTTTGTGTAGCCTTCGTAATGGATTTATCTGGCACCAATATTGCAGAATCATCAGCAAACGTGGCCATGATAGCGTTGATTTCCACTGAAATATCCCTTGTATGTATATAACAGACACAGGCTTGGTCCTAGTATACTTCCTTGTGGTACACCGGCTTCAATTTTCTTTAATTCCGAGTAATTTTGATCTTACCGTACTTTAAAATAGAGTCGGCTCGTAACGTAAGATTTCAGTATTTTGTAGTACTACCTGTGAAGATCCTTTTGCAGTTTGTACTCAAGTTCCAAGTGCCAAACCTTGTCAAAGGCTTGAGAAACATCTAAGAATATAGCCGAGCATACTTGTTTTTCTTCAAGTGCATTTTCTATCGTAAAATATTTATTTTTTAACTCAAACTGATGGAATTAGTTCTCTTTCTTTTATTATTTTGGTAAGTCTTTTCAAGAGCAGTTTTTCGAAAACTTTTGCCATTATTGGTATAAGCGATAAAGGCCTGTAAGATGTTACTTCTGTAGATGGCTTCACAATTTAGGTCAGCACATGCTCCCAAATTTCTAAATATTAAATAAAGTATTGTTGAAGTTAGAAACTGAGTTAAATTGATGTTTGAAATGTCCTAAAATATGTACCTGAATGTATATACCTTTATTTAATTAAGTCCAAGTGCTTTTTTTTTAATTTGTTTCATGGAAAATTATTTTTTCTGGAAGTTGCGATTCAAAATATTGGTCATTTACTCATAAAATCGAACAAATCAAAAATAATCTAAACTAATAGTTTAAATAAGGTTGATATATTTAAATCTGACATCAATATATGGAGACAATACAACCTGAAAATATATAATAACCTCAAAATTAAAGGGACAAATTCTACGTTTTATGCTATTTATTGGACACTTTACACTGAATTTTTTCTTGGTATTGAATGAAAGCGTTTCCTGACGGGATAATATCCGTGTCCTGATGAAACCATTGCGTTTTTCTTATCTACACACAAAACTAGCAGCTTCAGTTACAAGCTTAATACAGCGCTCAACGGCTTGAATGTGGCAAGGAAAAGCGTTGATATCTTGCTGAGCATCAAGACGGTTTTCAATTAGTTCTTTCAATGCGTTATCTGAAATACTGAAAGTTAAAGGTGGGCTCCGATACTTGATCATCTTGCCAAGTAATCAAAAAATAAATTCAGTGGCGCAACAGCTCATGGAGAACCAGGGCCTAGTTACTAACAACTCTCAACGATTTCTGTGTGCGTTTTGTTGGCAGGAATGGAGAGAACCTACAATTTTTTGCCGAGTCCGAACGGCTGGCTGAAAAGCACTTATTCATGACAAGTAAACTCTTGGAAGATTTGTCAGTCCCTCACAAGAGGCAGTACCTCGGAAAAAACATACGGTTTTAGGTGGCAGTGGCCGGGAATCGAATCCAGTCCATTGACATGACAGTCCTACGCACTAACCATTATGCCACGATGTACTACAATCTTGTCAAGAAATCATCTCGGTATAATTCTTAGCTTTAAAGGAAACTTAAATTTGCGAAGACTTGAACCTTTTTGTGCTCTAGATTTTAAAATTCTATCATAAACTAAATTTCGTATCGCTACCCTCCCATCTTGAATATGCAATGAGCATATTTTCTGAATGCCCAAAATATCCATTTCTTTGAATTTCTGTATCAAAATGTTTTTCAAATTCTGAATCAAGTATCGACTTGGTTGAATTGTTTCCCATAAGTGCTTTCCTCCGTTTTTGCATGAAGGGTTACATTTAACCCACATTGGACCATAAACTTTCATTACCAAAGTTGTAAGTATTATTAATTTTTTTTCTGGATTACTTTTAGTAGCACATAACCTTAAAGTTCAGTTTGCTGATGTAAGCCAACGAGAATGGTTAAGTGGTCCAGGTTGAGTATTGTCCAAATTGGTAGAAAAATCACCAGTGCTGATGGCGGTCACTATATCATAAATGTCATAAAGATTTTTGGTCAATAGTTAACTCAGTATCGGTGATTGTACAGAGAGTTGTGGAAGTGGATATGGTACGAAATTTTGTAATGGGCAACTTTTCGGATAATTGAAGTTCAGACCCTATTAGACCCGAAAAACATCGAGGACCTTTAGTCTGTCCATCTAAATGAAGTAATAAATGTCAGAGCGGTAATTCGTTTGAATGTAATTGGCAGACAAACGACTGCAAAAGTCGATTTAGTTTTTCTACAATCAATCGTACGGCACCATCTTTGACACTGCTGGTATTAACTACAGTTCCATTGCAACCAATTGCATCTAAAGCGTCGAATTCAATTGATTTATTATGCAAGTAAGTCAATATATAGAATCTTTGATACCTATAGCAGTTGCTGAACTACAAGTAACATGTCAAATATAATAACTTCCTGGTTCAGATACCAATACGTAATGGTCTTGAATTTGATATTTACCATCTTTTTGTAAGAGAACCAAAGTTTTATCCTTCCTGACGTCAAAGTAAAGTCCGCGAACTATTTCATTAAAGTGAGCATCTTGTAATCGAAGCCTCATCTTAATTATTTCGTGGCAAACCTTTGAGCGATCAATGACAATTCTGGTTGTTTCTTGAAATAATCCCAATACCTTTTCGAACTGATGAAGCTATTATAGCAGCGGATCTATAAGACACTTCATTTCGATCGCAAGCAAAAGCCAATGATGGTAGATTTAAGTCTTATCTTTTACGATTTTTTTTTTACTGGAGTGGAAGTATCAGGGCAATTCTTACTTACTGTGAAGTATATATTGACAAATGAACAAGTAGGGTTTTCTAATTGGTGCTTATGAGACACACGTTTTTCCATTATTTCAGCTTTTCTTACGTGTTGTACTGTGGCAACCTTATCAACTGATCCAAGAAAAACTTTTTTAATTGTTCTCTGATCAATTTAGAAGCTGATTTCCTCTTCTAGAACACAGCAACTTTTTTCACAAGAACAATTATTGGTTGATATGGTCGCACTTGCAACTACAAATATCAAACAATGTTTGGGATTCTATCTTAAATCGGTTTATTTTCCCCTGGTAGTTTTGTTTTTTTAATTTTACGACCCTTAAAGGTTTCATTAATCCCCTATAATGGTCATGGTAAGATCTTATAAGTTGTAATACCCTCATTAAACTTTCGGTTGTCAGCGATGATCTATGCCATTTTTCTATAACCTCAGAAGCAATTATTTTGGATTTTTTTTGAACAGTTGGATCTTTATATGAATTTCTTGGTTTCAGTTGATATTTAATCAGGAGACAATGTTTCATCACATCGTTGTAAATTGGATAAGGGTAATCTTCTTGTCAAACCAAATATAAGACAATTCGTCATTCGTCGTGTTATGATATGAGGTTCTGCAGTTTGGATATAGTTAACAACTCCAACACTAAAAAAAATGTTTTACTGTTTAATGTTCTTAACAAAACAACAGTGCATTTTACAAGTTGGTTTTTATATCTCAAACTGAATGTAAAAGGCCCTCCAAAAAATTTCAAACAAAGGTGGGTGGGTACGTCCATTAAATATTAAGGAAGAAGAAGAATAGTGTGATAAAATGACTGAACCTATTCAAATGGCCCGCAGTGTGTTTCGCAATTGAAAAAAAAAAAATTAAAAATGAAAATTATTTACCTATGCAAACAGATATTTATTTTTTCTTTGATTTTCGGTCCTGCACACGATCTGTGAAAGTTTTTTTTTATCTAATCAATTGCTAATTAGATACTACCAACAAATATTTTTTTCTTAATTTATTAAATGAACTTAAATAACAATTTTTATATTAAAAAAATTTGGTGTACCAATTTTGAGTTCCTACCTATTTAGGGGAGAGTGGGTATATATGGAACATAGGAGGAATGGGACACAATGTACGGGTGCATGTCTGGTTGATTTGGAGAAGGCCTTCGACACCTGTTGGTTAGAGGGTCTTTATCTAAAGCTGACCAGACTTGGCATTAGTAAACTACTATTATATGCTTTATGATATGCTCAATGGCAGAAAGTTTGCTGTCAAGAATGGCAATGTAACTTCTGCCACAACTTTTAATATTAAAAATGGTCTTCAGCAGGGTGCGGTCAACTCGCCGATTCTATTAAGACTTTACACCAGCGATCTGATACGTAGTCTAACCCGGCAATTGCTTATGCTGGCGATCTAATTGCGTACAATAGTGCTCCAAATGTCGAGGTCGTCAGTATTCTCTTGCAGTGTGACTTCGAGAAGATTCAGCCAGAGCTAGGGGAGCTTTTGCCCTGACGAAACGGTTGTTTTATAGCAGCCCCCTTGGCAGCAGGGTGACAGTGATTTGTAACATGGCCCTTATCCGGCCGATGATTACCTATGGATGCCCGGTTTGGTTCCCCATCTCAAATGGAAAAGATTCGAGTGTTTGAGGGGCAGTGTCTACGACGCTGCCTTGGATTGCACAGATCACCAGAGTCGGAGTACAAACACTATTTTTCCACGTGGTTCTATACAACTGTGCCAACATAAACAGGATAAATAATTTCTTTCTGAAGGGCCACATTCGAGGCCACATTGCAAGAGCGATGTCCTCGACTAATAGTTTAATTTTTGGGGCTTGTTACCCTAAGAACGAATACTACGAGAGTGTGCGTCTAAGCGGCTTTTTTCCTCCCGATGCATTCCTCCATCTAGACAATCGGGGCCTCATCCAGGATAGACCGACGGTTCCTCTAATCTACCACGTCGGCCGCCGTAGAACTGTACCTCGCACAAGACGGAACTGGGCATCTTCGGTTCAGTAAAACTGTGTCCGAACGGGACCGTAGAGATAGGGTATAGCAGGAGAACCAGTTCTGGTGGTTAAAACATGAAGAATGAAGTTCCTTCAGATGTTTAAAAGTTGTTCTTGGTATTTTCTATCATTGCCGACTTACATAGGTTTAGGTTGTAAGGTTTAAGCAGGGACAGTCAGTCAAAAAAAAAACAAAAAATACAAAACCAACAAAAATACAAAAAAAAAATTATAAAAATCGAAAATGCTTGCTGTGGCTGTTCTAGGTTGTAAGTAGTTTAATTAGTTTAGTTAAATATAGTTGTAAACTCTTCTCGGTGAAAAATAAAAACCGACCTGAATTTAAGTATAAAAATTGTTTTTAGGCGGAAAGGCATTAGCATGAAGCTATTATGGCCCGATAGGGCCAGTAAGTTAGTTATAAGCTATTGATAAGTAGACTAGTTTTTATGAGTTTTTGTTAAGATAGTTTTAAGAAAATGGACAAATAAAAATGAATTTATATAAAAAAAAGGCATGGGACAAAGGCATTTGTAATTTTAGCAATTAATTATAGTACTCGAAAAGCAAGCTTTCACGGATCGTTTATTTCATTTTTGACTAGGTACTCACAACATCAAATTATTTAAATTTCGAATTTTGAAGTCTTGTTGTAAAATGTTATGTATGTTTTTGGCTGCATTGAAAATCAGTATACTCGAGTATTTATGGCTCCATTGTAAGTTGACAATTTACTATTAAAATAATTGAATCCCATATTGTCGACTGGGCTTAGCAGACTGTAAGAAAAATCAAACTTTTGGCTACGAATTTAAGTACCTACCTGCAAGCATTTAGTTCAACCTGTACCATTGTAACTCAGAGTCCAATTGTCAATACTCCATTTACCCAAAGTTGGTATTTTGTAAAGATTTAAGTCGGTAACTTTAATTAACAGTTTCTAAACAACTTTATACATTATGTTTTATACATAATATGTGTATAATTTTGTATCTCTTGAAAAAAAGTTATTCACCCAAAATGCGAAACGATTAATTTTTACAGACTTCTTGAAATATGTAAAAAAAAAAAAATCTCTATCCTAAATATTGGCGACACTTGCTGTCAGACATACAAATTTGTCTGCTCTAAATCTATAAAACGTTCATTGGTCAATTGCTAATTGAGTTATGTCTCCATTGCAATGGTTGCTGCAATATTTCGCAACATTTTAGTCTATCGTAGATAATAAATAAATCGTTAAGAAAAAAACACAAAAATCTTAAGGCCATAACACCTTTTTTTTTGCCTTTGCATTCCCCTAACTGGGTCCCTCTATCGCTTGGCCAATCGAGGAGTTTCCCGAAAAAAACAAAACACACTCTTTATATTTATTTATTAATTGAATTTTGTTGAGAGAGTTACATATTTGAATAGGAGACGCCAATAAAGATAAAATATCTGCAAAAAAAAAAAAGATACTTTACACATATGTCCGCCAACGGAAGGCTGTCTGCAAGGGGTTTGGCCTGTCTTTGCTTTTAAGCACATTAATACCTACTCGGAAATATTTATGTATAATTGTGTAGATATATTAAATTTAGCACCGTAGTTCCAAATATGAACATCGAAATAAATTTTTCAAAATCACAAAGCCAACAAGTATAGTGAGTGAGAGTATTTGTAATTGTTTTTGAGTGTTGTTTTATTGAGTTAGGCTTGTTAAGGGGATTGTTATTATGTCAGACAGTAAAACCTGGGTAGCTTGCAACCATTAGCAAGTTGATTTTAACAAAAATATCTTCATATACCAAATTAAAACTTATTTACTAACCTCTTTTCGTGACATGTTAATTAAAAAAAATTGTTTCCACTATCTGTGAAACTTAATTTCATTGGAATCGGCCGGCGATTATCTTTTAATGTTTTAATATGAAGATACCTATATTGATTAAAACCAATAATTTTAATTTTTCATTGAGGAAACCCACAAATGCTAGAAGAAGAAATTAAAAAAAAAAAGCGATTGTCATCTTTTCAATAATTTTGAATTGAATGAAGAATAACTTAAGTACTGATTTTTCGTTTCATTTAAATATGAATACTTTTCGTGTAAAAGACCAAGTCACGTTGTAATTAAAATGAACCCTATTTTTTTGTTTTTAAGAGGTGACTAATTGAGTTATTTGAAGGCGTCTATATAGACAGATAATACTAAGAGTAAATAATGAACCTAAATAATGTTTGTCATTTATTCCACTTAATAGGGTTTGACTGTCATTTTTGTATTTATTACGTGTTTATTTGCACATAAAATGCTGAGTAATATAGTCAAAAAGCCCGCCTAAATTGTAAATCTGAGGATTGACCTAAATTTAAGTTTTTTTTAATAAACAATTGCTTTTTTCCACTCAATAAAATAAGTTAGAAAAGTTTTCATGTATATACATAACTATCTAGAAGAAGTGGCCTCCACGCAATAAAAGCAAAGGAGATAAAGCCCACAAATTTTTCGGATTGCTTAGACCTCAATTGTATAAACAATTCCTTAATATACAAAATTATTAAAAATGACAATTTTAAGGAAGGACAAAATGATAGAGGTACTATAAGGCAAGTTTTGGATTCGTGCAAAAAAAATGTATGAAAACAATCAAACATGACAAACGTGGGTAGCACAGTTCTGTCTGTCTGTAGTCTGTTCGTCTGCAGCCTAAACGGCCCGATCGATTTTCTTCAAACTTGGTATATAGTGGTTTTTTGGTGATTATGTCCACAGGTTTTTTTTCGTTTTTTTAAGAACAACAAATAACGGTACCTGCCATTTCAATAACTTTGAGTTGAAAACAATTTTTCCAAAAAATTGTTATTAATGGTACCTCCCAAAGAACCATTTTTCTAATTTTCAATATTCTTTAAAACGGTATAACTGATTTCTATAATTTTTTTATACAGAGGCTTCCAAAAACTATAAATGTCTTTGTGTGCTTTAAGAAAAAAGATATATGTTTTTTTTTGGATTTTTAAAAAATGTTTCAAATTTTTTTTTGAAAATCAAATATTTCGAAAACGATATGATTGATTTTTTGGAAACTCGATACTTAAAATTTTTTAGTACTCTCTAAAATGTTCTTAGAAAAAATTTTTAATATATGAAAAATTAACGGTACCTTCCATACAAAAGTTAAAAAACCGGAAAGGAAAATATTTTTTTTAATTTTCTTAAAAAAACCACTCCTACAATTTTAAACTTAAACTTTTGCTATATACTAAAATTAATACGATCCACAACAAAAAATTATACAGTTGTTTTTTTAAATTTTTAATTGTCGCATTATTGGCTGAACAGATTTAAATAAATTCTGTTGTATACAAATTTCAAATAAGATTAAATAATATTTCTTATTGAAATTTTTAAAAACGAAGTTTTTCAATTTTTAAAAAATGTTTCAAAATTTTTGTTTGAATATTCGATATTTTAATAACAGGTTGACACATTTTTTTCAAATTTTATTTTTAGACAAAAAAAAATTTAATTGTTGGAGCGGTTTTTTGCAAATCTTAAGTATATACTTATGTGCATATATATTTGCATATATAAATATTTAATTTGAAAAAAATTTGTCAACACGTTTTATTTTATATCGAATTTTCAAAAAAAAAAAATTAAATTTGTCTTTAAAAAAATCAAAAACTTTTTTTTGGAAAATTTTGGTATGCAATATTATTGAGTCTCATCTGAAATTTGTTTATAAAAATGTATGTTAACCCGCATAGCCAATAATGAGATAATTTACAATAAGAAAACACGTTCTATGACAGGTACTATTATTAGTTGCTTGCTGCAGAATTGTATAATTTGTTGTTGTAGATAATATTAATTTTAGTATATGGAAAAAGTTTTATCAAAATCGTAGGAGTCTGAGAAAAAAATATTTTCCTTTCTGGATTTTAAACTTTTTGTATGGAAGATACCGTTATTTTTTCATAAATAAAATTTTTTTTCTCAAAATGTCCTAGAGATTACTTTAAAACTCTTTAGTATTGAGTTTCAAAAAAATCGATCATATCGTTTCCGAAATATTTGATTTTCAAAAAAAAAATATTTTTTAAAAACCCAAACAAAAATTGTTTTTAAATTTAAGTACACACAAATATTTATAGTTCTTGGAAGCCGCAGTAAAAAAATGATTGAAATCAATCATACCGTTTTGGAAAAAATTGAAAATTAAAAAAATTGTTACTTGGGGAGGTACCATTACTAACCATTTTTTTAAAAATGGTTTTCCACCCAAAGGAAGCCTTTACTAATATAAATGTATTGATTTTTTTTAAGAAAAGTTGTCGAGCCGTTATTTTTCAGTCACAAAAAATAAACGCGTTTTCACAAAAATTTTTAATAGCCTTAGCTGAAAAAAGGTAATCAATATAGCAACTGAATTCATGATCAAATATGAATTTGTGCGAAAACAATTTTGAAAATAGTTGGAGCAGTTTTAAAAAAAAATAATTTAATTTTTAAAATATTTTTATAAGAAATATGTTGGTGCATACATTTTAAGTAAAATAATTATGTTGTATATACAGGGTCTCCTGTAAATAATGGATAATTGATTATAGCAGGCCTTATGACCTTTCCAGAAAAAAAAAGAAAAAAATATTTTCCGAGTGGTTACTATGTTATGATGTTTTTTTTCAAAAATTGTTACCAAGTACTTCTTTCCTCCATTACTTGAACACTACGACCATGGATGAACAATTTTTATGGTTTTTATTTTTATAATTTTCTAGAATAGAAAGGTAATAAAATTAAATAGTAGTTTTTTATTACGATTTTTTAAATTTATTTTTTCATTTCAATTATTTTTTTTAGTTTGACCACTCTTAAAAATAAAATTGTATGAGGACACAGCCAATCTCGTATAAAAGTTGTTCATTTAATGCACTTTCCAAAATGGTATAACATACATGGATAGGACAATTATTTTCTCTTTTGATGTGTAAGAAGATTCAGTGCAAGTATAAAACTCGATTCTAGGTTTTGAAAGTTCCACCATATTGGAAAAGAAGTTCTTAAAAGTTTTCCGTGGTAACTTAAGAATTATTAGTCTTATAGAAATATCATTGATACACATGTGTAGTTAATTAAATTCTCTAAAGTTCACATAGCAAACACATGCAAACAAAATGTTAGAATACAATGGAAAAGCTTAAAGCAATGTCTTATAGCTCATTTGAAAGCTAGAAATCTGTGCTTTAATCATGTTAAATCAATTTTTAATTCAGACAAACAAGAGGCTAAAAACCAGGGCCGTTTCTAGAGATTAGAACACCTGGGGCAAGCTCAAAGAAGTCGCCTTTTTCGTTACAAAAATTTTAATACAGAATTAATAAAAAGAAATAGAATATTAAATAGTGTTACTTCTACCGTCTTTATACCGACTCAAAATCAGTACCAACATATTTCAGCAAAGGTTACGTACGAACGACTGGCGAAAAAGGTGATTTAACCTGTTGAAATGTCGATTTACATATATCGACTTTCTTGCAAGCTAGAATACTTATTTTTGCTACTTATTCATTAAATGTTTACCCCCGAACTTAGACAAAATGTCAGCTGCATTGAAAGAAAGTCGAGGAAAGGATCGACGATATAAATAAACTTTTTAACCTGTCGACATTTTAATAATTCGATATTTTTTCTGTCGTTCATTCATACGCAATTTAAAATACAAGGCTCTTCTTGGATTGTCTGCACGGAATCAATCAAATACTCTTATCAGACGTTCTTGTCTGACTTTTTAACCCGAATTTGATAGTTACTTGATGCTATAGAAAATTTTGAATTATGTTTAAAATACTCTATTTTCTTCCCATCGAATTATTTGATTGATGACAATCCAAAGCACCCTTTTAAACATCATTCTTTTAACTATGAACTGATCATAATTTTCGAAAACGCAAATCAAGCTAATGCTCAGTTGCACCATTGATGATATACTTATTCAAACAATTGACTTTAGCAAACTTCATTATTAAACTATTGCGTTTTCAAACAGGAGACTTTTGCAGATTGCGTTTAAAAATATTCTGCAAACACAATTTTGAGGCAGATGAAGTATTAGTAACCGCCCATGACTTTCAAAAAATCTCAATTCATAAAATCTCGATAAAAACCGATCTTATCAACATATCGTTCCAAAATCCATTTTAGTTATTGGTATATATAATAGTTATAATAATTTCTCAATGTTTTCTACGTAAGCTCGCCTCGTGTCAGCCTTTACGACATAGTGGCACCTTTCATGGAATATGGCAAGACATTCGCGGTACGGTGCGGTGCCCTTGACAGGAAGGCGCCTGGGATATTTGCCCCATTGCCCTACCCCTAGACCAGGCCTTGCTTAAAACCACTTTTTGAAACAAAATTTGATAGTTTTTCTACAATAACTTTTCATTGCAAGAAGATATCAAAAATAATTGTAACCAATAATTTTGAAAGACATTTCTTTACGTAAAATCCAACAGGAGCCGGGAAAATTACATTTTAATTTTTCAAGATGGCGGCCATCCCAACACAAAAATTATTTTTTGGATACCCTCATCTCACTGATTGAAACCAATTTATACTGATTTATAGCATCTATTCTAAGTGTAAAAAGGAACTTTGGATATCCCTCAAGGAAACCACATTAGTCCTTTATTTTTTAATTTTAGCATTCACCTAGTTTTTCAGAAGTTTGGTTCTGTTACAAAAAAAAAATTAAGTTATGCAACATATTGAAGAGCAACCCTTGCTTGTTTCAAAGATTTAAATAAAATGTATCTTTTGAAAATATTTTACATAAGAAAACCTTGAAAAAATTAGATTTCATCCATGGTTGTGAGCTCTAAGTTTTTATGTCGAAAAAATGGAATTCCTTACGTGTTTTATAAAATCAACAACATTCCTAGCAATTATGTAGTATTTTTATCCTTCGTCACAACTTGTCAAGTCCCATCAGTGAACTCAAATAACATCGTCAATTATTGAAACTTATATTTAAAATGACAGCAATTCGGAAATAATTAGCAAGTACTTCGTCTGTCGGTAAATCCATCGTGTGCGCCGCACTGATATCTAACTCAATCGACACCCAACCGACACGCGCAATTCTGAACGAACATCTCGTCGGATTGTGGTGGGCGCATATATAGGCAAACAGCCAGTAGCTCAGTTCTACCAACCGGAACTTCTTAGCCAACCAACTATATAATATGTTGAAGTTGATACCATCAATTGCTTTGCTTGCAATTGCAGCTCATTTCAGAAAGCCTGATGGTCTATCATTCGGTTGGTTGGTCGACTGTCATCGACACGACATTGCTGCTAATTATCACCGCACTGCGCGACAGAATTTTTGTTTTCATTTGAAATTGTTTTAATTATATTGAAGTAAGTGACATACACCCCGTTCCGTTTGTTTGATGACAGATAAATACTTTATTTTAATATACCTCCATAGTTTTTAAGGAGTGTAGGAATTTGAAGCATTTATTTTGAGAAAATTAAATCAGCTCGAAAAATCAAAAGATTTCGATTTTTTTCAAATTGATGTGAAAGTTTTCAACTTTGTTCAGCTATGTGTAGGCAAGTCATTCGATATACTGTCATACCGAAGGTATTTATACTCTACGCCACACTTACAAGGAAGTCGATTGCAATGCAGTTCAACCTCTCTTCAAACCTCACGCACTCACTTAAAACGTACTTGTTGTTTTCTCTTGCCGTTTTCGCTTGGTTTTGTGTTCTATTCCATTCCTATGGCTTATGGAAAAATTGGAGTAGAAGAAGTGAGAAAGGAGTATAAAAGGAGTACTCCAAACATCCAATCGAAAACGACATGTGTTTGTGTCTTTTGTCTGAGTATTGTCTGAATTTTTACTGTGAAGCAGTAGTTTTTCAAATGTTTATATTGTGTTTTACGTTATGAAAATCAATTTAGTTGACAACGGAATTGACAAACCAGTGCTATACATTTTTAGTGATTTTTTAACTCCTATATCTCCAGGAACCACTTATGCTAAGAAGTTGAAATTTGGCGAATTACCTAAACTTGACTAGAGCCGTTTTCGAAAACGTCAAATCAGTCAGTCGTTTAATGATCGTCATTTCTTGACGCAGATATTGCTATTGGCAAATATGCAGTCGTCTTACTTGCACAAAATCGGTTTGATCAACGTCAGTCAATATCATTGCAAACGCATTTGAAGTTTTCGATTACGCTTTCTGGCTTTTCAATATTTAGTTCGTCAACTCAATTTTTTTACTGCACAGACGTCGCACCGTAGATGGTGTTTTGAACATGTGACTTTAGCAAAGTCCTGTGAAGTTAGCAAAGCAATTATTTAAAACTGAATAAAAAATGAGAGTTCCCGGTAGCAAACAAAGAGTTCTGAACATTTTCCTAAATATTTTGAAAAATTAGTTTTAGAAAAAAAAAGTTATTTGGAAAATATTCAAAACTCTTTGTTTGCTACCGGGAACTCTCATTGTTTATCCAGTTTTTGTTTGCAAATAGATTTTTAAAGTAGATGACTTTTTCGAAAACGGACTTATCTAACAAATATTGGGAATTTGAAGTATCTGACTTTAGTAGTAGGTATACTAATGAAGTAATGGTTGAAAAAAAATGATTTTTTTTTTATCCGATGGAAATCTTCAAAAGACACTCGGTAAGAATCGGTACCAAGTAGTGTGGGACTCTTACCGCATTAAAACCACCGGTGAATCAGGACCAATCTATGAAAGATCAACAAATGATTTTTTTTTTCTTAATTTATAAATCGCATTGTCGGAAGTTTAAGTTATAACACTTTCCCATAGCTTTTAGACCATCAGCTCATGA
Source organism: Dasysyrphus albostriatus (assembly GCA_946251815.1). Taxonomy (NCBI): domain Eukaryota; kingdom Metazoa; phylum Arthropoda; class Insecta; order Diptera; family Syrphidae; genus Dasysyrphus; species Dasysyrphus albostriatus. Next base: position 203,790,708 of record OX276335.1, read on the forward strand.
GGCTTGGTTCTTCTTAATCTCCGAACATTGTCTCGTACATTTAAGACGGTCTCCATTTCGGAGTTGGTATGACTTTGCAGTCGCTGATTGTGTGATGCAGCGTGTTTTTTAACCACTTCTGTAACCATTTCAATTTGAAGGTCACGATGTAGATCGCTATTTCTTATATACCAAGGGGCATTTATTATTCCGCGAAGGACCTTGCTTTGGAATTTCTGAATGGGTTCAGCATTTGTTTTTCCTTGTACAGACCCATAGTTGGATGCCATAGGTCCAAACGGGTTTCAGTACTTGCTTATATAACATTAGTTTGTTCTGGATAGATAGGTCAGAGTTCTTTCCTAGTAACCAGTACATTTTTCTGTACTTCAAGTTAAGTTCGTCTCTTTTCTTTTTGATGTGCTCTTTCCATATAAGCTTTGCTTCCAAAGTCATTCCAAAGTATTTGGCGGTATTGGAGTAAGGTACTGCTGAACTGTTTATAAGAATTGGAAAATTGTTTTTTTTTTTTTTTTTGTTAAGCTTGTATGCGACGATCTTGTTTCGTTTAGTTTGATACGCCATTTTTGCGCCTAATCACTAACTTTATCGACTGCATTTTGCAGTTTATGTGTAGCCTTCGTAATGGATTTATCTGGCAACAATATTGCAGTATCATCAGCAAAGGTGGCCATGATAGCGTTGATGTCCACTGGAATATCCCTTGTGTATAACAGATACAGGGTTGGTCCTAGGACACTTCCTTGTGGTACATCGGCTTCACTTTTCTTTAGTTCCGAGTAACTTTGGTCGTACCGTACTCTAAAGAGTCGGTTCGTAACGAAGGATTTCAGTATTTCGTAGTACTGCCTGGGAAGATCCCTTTGCAGTTTGTACTCAATTCCCAAGTACCAAACCTTGTCAAAGGCTTGAGCAACATCTAAAAATATAGCCGAGCATACTTGTTTTTCTTCAAGTGCCTTTTCCACAACATCCGTAATCCGATGCACTTGGTCTATCGTGGAATGTTTATTTCTAAATTCAAACTGATGGCTCGGAATTAAAGTCTTCTTTCTTCTATTATTTTGCTTAGTCTTGTCAGAAGCAGTTTTTCGAAAACTTTTGCCATAATTGGTATGAGCGATATACATAGGTCTATAAGATGTTACTTCTGTTGGTGGCTTACCTTGTTTTGGTATGACAATGACTTCTGCAATTTTCCAATGATGTGGCACATATCTTAGTTTAAGGCATGCGTTTATTATAAATTGGAATTTTTTGAAGGCTATTGAAGGCATCTCTCTCAAAACCTGAGCAGTTATTAGATCGTACCCTGGTGATTTTTTGTTAGACAACTTATGTTGACACATACTTCTTACTTCTTTGAGCGAGACAAAAGGAATTTCACATTCGTCGTTTCTATCAACAAACTGTAAGGGATCTGTAGCTGTGCTTGCTGGAAATGGCTTAAAAACATTCGCGAGATGTTCAGCGAAGAGATCAGCCTTTTGTTTTGGGTTTCCGATCCATTTACCATCTTGAGATTTTACTGGCGGGTTTTGTGCCTATGGTCTTTTTTGGCGCTTAGCTGTTCACCATAAGGAGTATTCCGTAGAAGCATCCGCCGTCAGACTATTCAGGAATCTACTAAGTGAATCACTTTTAAATTCACAGATTCTTTTCTGTCTCCGTCATTGTTAAGACAGTTAAAAACTGCCTTATCACCTGGAAATCTCGTAGCTTGCCATTTTCTTCGAGCTCTTCTTTTCTCCAAGATCAGCTCCTTTATTTCGACAGGATATCTTATTTCTTTTTCTCTTGAGTTCGAGATTGTTGGAGTAGTTAAAGAAAGAAATAATTTTTTGCATGATTGGTTTACAGTTTTATGCAAAAAAAACCATAACTGTCATGCAAAATAATGGACCGGCAGTTGTTTTGCATGCAAAAAAATATAAATGCTAAATAAAATATCCTTTATTTTTGATGGTCGGTTTTCAATCTAAAAAAGTGTTTATTCACCTCAAGGCATTATTTGCGTGCAAACGGTTTTTGCATCCAAAAATAATTTGTTTCTATTTGTATGCCTACCTAAAGTATGAATTAAGGAAAAATTAAAGACTCAATGGGTGATTGAGGCCAAGGCAAATATTTTTTCCCTGAATATTATACAATTTGGTGCTCAAAAATTAGGTGGGAAATTATTTTAAAAACTTTGAGTTTTTTTTTTCGCATGGGAACTGTAAACTATGCTTAAGCTAATAAAACGGAGTGTGATGTGTATAACATAATCTGCTCTGCACCAAAATATGCACAACAAATAAAATTCAAACATGGCATGCTATTGGATATTATTTCCTTTTCTGTGCATAATTATATCTACTCTTGGACTATATAGAAATAGATACATTGATAGTTGAACTGATGTTGAAAAGACGATATTATTTTAAAATTATTTCAATTATTTTATTTTTTTTTTTTTAAATTTATGTAGAAGAGGCGTATATAGAAAGAATGTAAATTGTGAATAACAGAGGATTGCGATTTGCGACGAAGACGTCAAAAGTGGGCTGAACTTGATCAGTTTATAATCGTGTGTCACATCTTTATAATCCTGCTGTGGCGCGACAATTATTTTATTCTGTAATGGCATTTCGTTTTGTTTTACACTCACTTTAGGGCAGTGCTGAAATTGTGTACTATATATTATAGCCCACGAGTATTTTTTTTTACGGGATGATGATGATGATGAGGAATGCAATTGCAATAGCAAAGGAACCTAGGTAAATATATAAAACAGGATATACCGGAAGATAGAACATGAATTCTGGGATGACTGTGTTGTTGTCGTTTATTATTGCAAAAGAACAAAATGGTTGATTTTTTTGATTTATGGCACAAGTACTTATTACAAAAAAAAGAAAATGGCTCGGCTAGCTACGTAGGTACATAGCATGATATTATGGAATTTAAGCACTACTTAGAGATATTTTCTTATAGCTTCATAGAGGCGTTACCCGGGGCGTACCCAGGATGTCGATCAAAGGGGCAGACTTATTCAACAAATTTAGTAAAAGCAAAGAAATTCAGCTTTGAGTTATATTCAAAAAAAGACAAATTGCATAAAATGTTCCTATTATATATCTTGACAAAAGGGGTGTAAAAATGCACCTCCCTAGGACCCTTTTCGTGTCTTTTGGACGTTCTTGGTGGTTATACCTTTAAGCTAATTTAACAAATTTTAATAATCTTTTTTAAATCTATGGACCTCTTCAACTTTTTGGCCAAACCTAGGAACATTTCTTATTTTTTCACAATTGTATTACTTTTCAAAATTTGAAAATGAAAAGGTGGTACAAACAAATTTAAATAAAAAAAATATTTCTAGAGCTTTAAGGGTGGTCAAAAAATGTTAAAGAGTGGTCATTAAGAAGCCTCTGGATGAATTTTTGAGAAAATGGAAAATTACCAAAACGGATTCCCGAGGATCTCAGCCACCAGAACCATTTATTACTAATATTTAAATTTCATATGAAAGAATGACATTTTTGCTTGAAAATTTTCGAGCAACATTTTTGATTTAGTTTTTTTTTTATTTTATTTCAAAAATCTAGTAATAATTCCGCAAGACTTCCAAATAATGGATATCCTACTTAAAACTCTCGAAACTCGAACTAATTAAGTAGAAAAAACTGATATCTCGTTGGAGAATTGAACCCGAAATGAATCAGAATTAAGGTCCATGTAGACTCGTAGCTCGGAGAGCTGGATTGAATCGAAAATAGAATGTAGATACCTACATCGATAGATTGAAGAATTGAGATTTCAGATAGTTGTTGGTGTGCGTGCGTAATTGTGTAATTTGTTCCCAAACTGTTGAATGTTGTATCTTTGGCTTATTTTGGTTGTTTTTTATTTGTGATCGAAATTTATTTTAACTAACAACGTCACACCCACACAATGAAAGCAAAACTTTTACTTCAATTCCATTTGAATTTCAATCTTTCCGAATTGTCATAAGCCTGGGTCGAAATTTCGATCCGAATTGAATCCGATCTTTCGATCAGCTCATGTAAACGTGGAATGAGCTACTTATTATTATTTTCTGCAGCACTGAACGCTGCCATCAGACATTCCAGTAATCTTTCCAGTCAGCGCTGGAAAATTGGTTGGTTGGTGGGTGGAAAAAATCCAAACGTCACATTTAGGCTACGACAAATAAAAACAAATAATCGATAGGTCTCGCTCTGGCTCTTGCTTGCACTTATAACACAATTTTATTTTATTGTTTTTAGTTTTTGTGGCGCAGTTATTTAATTATTTTTTGCATTCTGCATATCTGTGCAAAAACAAACGGTGATAATTTTATAAGTATTGTCTCGGTATCATCAAAATCGAAAAATTTCATTATGGTCTCGGTCTCGTATAACTCAGTTTCGTTTGGTCTCGTGTAACATAAAGTCTCCTCTCGGTATCGGTCTCGTTTGGTTTTGGTCTGGTCTGGGAGTCGCAAACCAGAAAAAAAAGCATGACTTGGTTATAAACGGGTTTTCAACAAGGACGCTACAAAAGTAGAGCGACAGGGACAGCAAACGACGCCATATTTCTTGCCGCTCTTTTGACATTTCACTTCAGTAAGGTTTGCCATTTCATGATGGAAAGATATACGAGCCAACAACGAGTCGAACTTATTAAAATTTACTACCAAAATTCGGAGTCAGTGGCCTCAACGTTAAGAGCACTACGTCCAATTTATGGTCGTCATAATCGTCCTAGCAGATCAACAATTGAGCGTCTAGTGGAAAAATTTGAATCCACAGGCACAGTAAAAAATGTTCCCGTGCCAGTGAGACAAAGAAGTGCCCGTAGTGTCGAGAATATTGCTGCCGCTAAGGCTTCAGTTGCAGAAAGCCCAAGCGTTGGGCATTTCTGTGATATCGTTGTGGGGAATTTTGCGAAAAGATCTTGGCCTGCGTCCTTACAAGATTAAATTGACGCAAGAACTGAAGCCGTTTGACCACCAGAAGCGTCGTATGTTCGTGAATTGGGCTGAGCAACAACTTGAAAATAAGTGGGATTTTTGTCATCTTCAGCGATGAGGCTCATTTCTGGCTGAATGGCTTCGTCAATAAACAAAATATGCGGTATTAGTCAGGCAGCAATCCACACGTACTCCAATGAGTCATCATTGCATCCCGAAACAATTTCGGTTTGGTGTGGTGTAGGCCGGAGGCGTCATTGAGCCGTACTTCTTCTGTGGTGATCAAGACCGGCACGTTACTGTGAATGGGGATCGTTACCGTTCAATGATAAGCGAATATTTTTGGCCCAATTGGATGATATGGACCTGGAGGACATGTGGTTCCAACAGGACGACGCCACAAGCCACACAGCGAATGTCACAATTAATTTATTGGAAACCAAGTTTGGAGAACGTGTTATCTCACGAAATGGTCCAGTTGCTTGGCCACCTCGGTCGTGCGATTTGACGCCGTTAGACTATTTCCTGTGGGGCTACGTCAAGTCTATGGTCTATGCCAACAAGCCAGTGACGATTGATGAACTTCGTACGAATATCGAACGTGAAATTGCAGCAGTATCGGCTGATTTATGCTTGAAAACCGTCGAAAATTGGGTTCAGCGTCTGGACTTCTGCAAGCGTGCCCGTGGTGGCCATGGAAAATCGAGTTCCATACATAATGGCATCAAACGTACTTTCACAGGAATAAAGAATTTCATTGATATCCAAAACCGTTTTTTGTTTTATTTATAAAAACTTTTGTAGCGCGTGAAGAATCTGCCAATTCTTGAATACTCTAAAAATTGTAGTTTCTAATCAAAATTTAAGAAAATTTTCAATAAATAAAAAGATTGTAATTGCTTTTCAACTTCCAGTACAAAAGGAATATTATTTTACCTTTTGCTGCCCCAGACTTCAGGCACCTGGGGTAACCACCACTTCACCCCCCTGGCTGCGCTACTGAACTTTTTTTAATTTTTTTGTTGCTTCCGGTTTGTGACCCGATTCAGTTTTTAGTCATCTGTCAGCTAAATTTTAATAACGTTATCATTGTTAGCAATCTCACAAACCAAAACTATCGTGGTTTTATTACCGTTTCTTCAGCTGTGACATCATTTGAACTTCAAGGCTGCTTCAACGTTTCTTGTTTTCATAAGACCACAATCCACAACGAAATTCAGCAGACCAATTATATCCATCATTCCAAACGAGGGAGTAAAGTGTTTTTTAAGTCTTCCTTTTGCCTCCTTAAAAAAATTACCCCAAAAGAACATATTGCTCTCAACTGCTTTTCCCCATCTGCTTCTTTTTTAATATTAAACTTTTTCCGGCCTCTAGCTTTGCAAAGACTAAATTGACCTGTAATCGGCCATAACCGGTAAAAGATAGAAAAACAAAAACAAATAATTAATATGTCATTAATTCATCAAATTAAATCCCCTGATCAAATTATCCACCAAGAGTGTCATACACTTGCCCTTGCACAATAAGATAAAAAAAACTGTTCTGTCCCAGATGACATATACGAGTAGCCCTCTTTTTCCACCGCCATCAGTTTGTGGGAATTCTAATAAAATCAGCAATTATAATCAATTTGCCAATCTCTATCACTTAATTCACCGTGCGTCCATCTCCCCATGTAGATCATCACCATCACCATCATCATCATATCACGTTTAATTGACCATGCATCTGTGTATTTGTCGTGATCGTTGTTCACTATTGTCCCTCGTGTTTTTTTCTTTGTTTTAACTTTAATTACTAGAACACAACATTGCATAGTATATTGAATTGACATACAGTGGACCAAAATAACTTAAAATCTGGAATAATTTACTACGGGACAGTTTTTCAGTCCGAACTCATCCTAGTTTCAAGATTAAATTGGAGTAAACTTGTTGAAACAACTATTTTCGGAGCCAACTGATCAAATTTGTTGAGGTAAAAAGGGCTTGAGTGAGCTAGATGTATTAGAATTACGATTGGATGGGCCGGATTGAGGAAAAATGACAAATTTCTAAACCTATTACACAAAGAAAAAAGGGGCTGGGATCCGGAGGCAGTCTTAAACCTCAAATATCCTAAATTCATATTTTCCTTAAATTCTATCAGACTCTCCCACATAAGCAGCCCCACTGTGTAACTTCAAACATTGTCTATACACAAGTTGCGCAGAAGCATGAATTTCGTCATCTTGATGATCGTTGGTCACCAAACAATTAACAAATGTAAAACAGGAAGCCTCTCCGTCTTCGGCCAATGGAGCGGATAGCATCCAGCTCGTAGATCTGTGTACGCGACCCTAATCGACCGGAAACCGCATCAATCTTTCAAAGCTCCACCACTCTCTCATTAATGGATCTTTGTGTCATTTAATTAGTGCTGTTGTTTGGCTATGTGTGTGTGTGTATGTATCTGAGTAGTATATCAACACAATTTCGATAGCCTCAGAGACACTTTTATTCAAATGCAAATTCGACATTATTGTTGCCTCGCACGTTGTGGGGAGTCTAAGATGTGTCAAACAACAGGCCGGTGACGTCTCCCTCGATTGGAGAGACATCCTTGAAAAATCCTTTTTGTATAGTCTCAGAGCCTTGTAACCACTGCACTAATGACCATACACTGGGCTATATGGAATTCTGTGAAGACTGTACCTGCATAAAGACTTTCCACTAATTGCTCCACACCGACCAGGTCTAGCTGTCTGTTTGTCTGTCTGTCATGCGGTATGTTGTGGTGATGTTGTGTCTGTGACTGATGGTGACCTATGAGCGCACAACTATTGACTTATTAAGTAATTAAGGCCTGCAAAGACGACTGGCGTCGTAGTCGTCGTCATCATGGACAACTGCATCAAGTTCAATAGATCGCTTGCAAGCTTCACGGCGACCGACAACACGCCAGTCGGGTTGGTGGTTATCCTAGTGGTGTGGTGGCGAGGAAACTTTTTCTTTTGCCAAAGGCTCTCTAACGAATAAGAGGCATTGCATAAAATCTCAGATGTAGGTCCGCCAAATGATCGTGCCTTGTCCAATTGTCATCACTTTGTATATTCCACAAGAGGGAGGATTCTAGGCCAGTTTTCAACTCCCAGCAATTAATCTTCATTAAAGTTTTTCTGCCTTGCTTGCCGCCACCGCGCTGCTGTCGGTTTTCTGTGACTCTGGTGTCATTGCGCACAATTCTATTGGATCATCTCTCGCCGATTTTTCGCAGAGATTTGCAGATTTCATTTCAAACTTAATTATAATTGACTCGGAAGGGCTTTAATTACCAGAGGGTACTGGCCTTCCGGTGTAGATATTCCCAGCTGCATCCGTGCAGATATATTGTGACACAATTGCTTCTGCGCAGGTTTGACCTTCTTGGGTGATCTTTGTCGTCATCATCAGCATCAGCCAGATCGTGCCAAACGGAAATGCCACACTGACTGTTTGGAGTCTTTGGCTAGTACATATATCCCCGGTGGCACCAGGAGGCATGGTGAAGAGAAGACGCAGACGGCTCGCTCGTTTTCATTGATTGTTAATTAACTCGATGGTGAACGATTGGAACGATCCGCATGGAATAGGCAGACAACAACAAAGAAGACAGCGGCGACAAAAAACAACAACAACAACTCCGTTGAATGACTTTGACAAGTTGCATTGGTACCGGGTGACTGCTGGATTTGCTGCAATGAACGTAGGTATGCATATAACCATCTCAGGTGTGAACTGAGCTGTTTGCACGATGTGATGCCTCCTTTGGGTAAATCTTCAAATGGAAAATCCTCACTCACATATGGTTGAGTCGGGTTAATTACTTGGAGATCATGATGTGATGACGATGACGACGCGACCGACGCGACGTTTAGTTGCGCTTGTGACTTATGATGATGACGTTGAATATATTTACTATTTGGCATAGGATTTAGATTAATGATTTTTTTTTCGCAAGCTAATCAAGATGTTTAGTGTGGAAGGATTGGGTCAGGGGTTGACAACTTTGTTATGGGAATTAGTTGATTGAATTTACTGGGAATATGAGGGTCGAAAAGATTTATCTGGAAGCGCAAAGTCATATTATACCTATAGTGGAAGGGCCAAACAAACAAAATTATAAGCAAGCTGAAAATTATAAGGTTAATGAAATCTGAAAAATTTACATTACCCTTACCTCTGTCTGTAAGAGAGCGAACCAGATTTTAAAGGTAGAACTTTTACTGACAGATAGTTTGGGAGCGCATCTTACTTCCGAAAGCAAAAGTGAACGAAAATAAAGGAAATATCCCAATCAGCCAATAGTGGTTTCATATGCTTTTTGTGTATTCTCTTGTTGTCTGACCGCTTAAATGTCCCTCTGAGAATTTATAGTTCATCCGTAATATCAGGGCGTTCCTAGCGCTTAAAACACCTGGGGCAGGTTCAAAGAAGTCGTCTTTTTCACTACAAATAATACAAAATTAATGAAAAAATTTAATAATAAATTATTCCCACCGTCTTTTTACCAAATCTAAACTAGTACTAACACATTTTAGTACAGGTTACCTACGACTGACCGGCAAAAAAGACTATTTATCCAGTTGAAATGTCGGTTTATATTGACTTTTTTGGTTACTAATTCATAAAATGTTTACCTTTGAGCTTAATTAAAAAGTAAGCTACCTTAAAAGAAAGTCGAGAAAAGCGCCGATTTGTATCGACAATTTTTTTCCCAATTCTTAGTACATAGGTACAAAAAAATCGATATAAATCGACATTTTAACAATTCGACATTTTTTCTGTCGTTCATTCCACGGAATCAGCAAAAACTCAAATCATACATTCTTGTTTAACTTTATGGTGGCTGTTCTGAGAATCGGTTGAATTGAATCCGTACGGATCAAAAGCGGCCAACAAAAAGATACCAGAATTGAAATCATAAAAAAATGGCTGATTGTGGATTCATTTGTTTTGCCGAACATCTTTGATTCATAAGAGTTTGAAAAAACGAGCTTAAAGACGTTTTTGGTTGGGGTTACTATTTTTTTTCCGTTTTCAATCCGTACGGATTCAATTTGACCGATTATCAGAACAGCTATGTATGTTTAAAATACATTTTCTTCCGATTGCCTTATTTGAGTGGTGGCAATACAAAGCAAGTTATGCGCGCCTTTAAACACCATTCCCTTAACTATGAACTGATTACAATATCAGCCGTTTTCGGAAACAGCAAATCAAAGTCAATTTGATCGTCAAAAGATCGTCTTGTTTTTTAGGCAGATATTGCGTCATGATAAGTAGCATGAAACCATCCTGCTTGTAGAAAATTTGTTTGGCTAAATGCTTTTCAGTTTTCGTCAGCTTGATCTTTGTACTACCAATTTGCACCGTATGAATTTAAACATGTGACTTTAGCAAACTTAATTATTGAACACAATGCTAACGCAAACAAATAATTGGTTTTAGGTGTGTTACACACCAAGTTTCAAACACTTTCAGATCACCAGATTTAGTGCAAACCAGTTCCACAAATGAAATATTATACTGGCCCGCACTAAATCTGGCGGTCTGAAACTGTTTGATATGGTTTTAAAAAAAATTAGGAACAGAACAATAATAATATTCCGGAGGTTGAAGTACTATACATTCCGGAGGTTGTAAAAATTAGAATTTGGAATTGTCGTAAACACAAAAATGGCTGTGAACGTGAGGACAAAAACACATACTAACACAACAACAAATTAAAATTGAAATTGTCAGAATTAAAAAATAGCTCTAAACGTGAGGAAAATATAAATACATGCAAACACCACAACAAATATTGAATGAACAAAAGTCAACATTCTACCTTACCTTTATGTGTAATGTGATGCTAACGCAGTAAAATTTTTGTTTTCGAGTAGAAGACTTGCAGTTTGCGTTTAAGAATATTCTGCAAACTAATTTTTGAGGCAGATGACGTATTAGAGACCACCTATGACTTTCAAAATATTGACTTTTGAAATTCCGATTCATAAAATGCCGATCACAGTCGAAATTTTGGTGAAATTCTGTCTACTTTTTGTTCAGTCTAAAAAAAATAAATAAATTTTGTGACGCAACAGCTCATGGAGAACCAGGGCCTAGTGACTAACAACTCTCAACCATTCCTGTGTGCGTGTTGTTGGCAGGAATGGAGGGGAACTACAATTTTTTGCCGAGTCCGAACGGCTAGGTGAAAAGCACTTATTCATGACAAGTAATACTCTTGGAGTATTTGTCACTACATCGCAAGAGGCAGTACCTCGGAAAAAAACATTGCTATTTTTAGGTGGCAGTGGCCGGGAACCGAACCCAGACCTTTGGCATGACAGACCTACGCACTAACCATCATGCCACGAGGTACTACTATCGGTCTTCAAAAAACTAGAAATTTTTGCTGCCGAGATTATAAAAATTGATTTTATCACCATTTCGTACCCAAATCCATTTCAGTTTTTGGTAAATATGATAGCAATAATAATTTCTAAACTCTTTTCTACGTAAGCTCGCCTCGTGTCAGCCTTTACGACATGGTGATGCCTTAGTTCGAACGTGCCGTACGGAAGGTGCTTGTGGCAATTGCCCCATTGCCGCACCCCTTGGCACGGCTCTGCGTAACACTTGCGTTTTTGTTTTTGATGGCTATACCTGCCTTACTTTTTCTGTGGCCAAATTTTCATATCTATTGAGAAGATCGGCTTGCTCATTTTAGTTTGTTTAAACTATAGCGGTACAGGGTGTTCAGCTTGAATACTTTCAGATCAGAATTAAGTTGAATATGAAATCGTATGTGGTGATGTTTTACTTCCCTCTCCCCCCATTTATGCAAGAAGGGTAGCTTTTAATATAAAATATCAAACGAACACAAATTTCTTTTAAATTAAATGCACGACTGGGTGGCACGGCCAGCTTACTTGCTCTTATGTTTACACACATAAAATACGAAATTTAAATAAGGTTAAACAAAATCATTTGGAGTTTGAAATGAAAATAAGAAAGCCATAAAGAAATTTTAAATCATTGGAGCGGTTTTCTCAAAAAAATATTTTCTTATCTCGAATTTTTAAAACATTTTTAGGAAAATTTCCTTCCTTATATATCTTAAAAAAAAATAAAATTAAAAAAAATAGTAAACCCATTTCTGAGATATTAAATTTTCAAAAAAAAAATGTTTTTCCAACACTATATCTTATGATTTTCTATTTTACCACAAATCGGGTTGTATTAACGTTTTGAATGGTTATTTTTACATTTTGCACCTGTTGAGTTTAATCTGGCCTCATGTTCGCGAAGTACTTTGCCAGGTCATTTTAACATGACACTAGGTTAAAACCCACAAACACACAGGGCATTTAAGATAAAATGATTTGAATTTAACCTGGCTCACTATTATATTGTAGTACCTCGTGGCATGATGGTTAGTGCGTAGGACTGTCATGCCAAAGGTCTGGGTTCGATTCCCGGCCACTGCCACCTAAAAATATAAATGTTTTTCTCCGAGATACTGCCTCTTGCGAGGGAGTGACAAATCCTCCAAGAGTATTACTTGTCATGAATAAATGCTTTTCACCTAGCTGTTCAGACTCGGCAAAAAATTGTAATTCCCCTCCATTCCTGCCAACAACAACCACACAGGAATGGTTGAGAGTTGTTAGTCACTAGGCCCTGGTTCCCCATGAACTGTTGTGCCACAAAATTTATTTATTTTTTATCCTATTATAGTAGCACTCTACCAGTATTGAAACACACTTACAAGCCAACCGAACAAAATGAGTTTTAACTTATTGATATTTCGAAACAGATTCGGGTGTGAGAGGTTCCCAGTTCAAAACTAAGAAAGTATCACAAAGTATATTTAAAATAAAATAAATATACATAATAATAAGTTTCTATACTCAGAATAATATAAAATGAACTGAGCGAGATTGAACGTAGATGCATAGATTCAAGATCTAATATAAATATAAAGGATACAGGGTGGATTCAACATTGAATCATGTTAAATTAACTAGATTTTCTTGTTAATTTTTCAGGATATTGAAAATTAAATTATGTTATCTCAACTATATTTTCACGAGAAATTGGCTCGATTTTCAGTTAAAACTAACAAGATTATCAGGTTAAATTTACAGTATTACTATTTAAAGGCAGTGTTAATTTAACAAGATGTCATGCAGATTTTACCAACAACCCACGTTGAATAAACACGACATAAAAATCAGATATCTGGTCAAGCAGTTAACCTGCCCTACCGTCTTGGAAAATAACAACCTAAAATCAGGTATTATAAACCAGAAATTGAATAGTTATACCTGCTTTTTTCTCTGAGTGTATTAATAGTTACTGTTTGTAAGTTTCTTTTTAATTTTAAGTAGTATATTGTACTAATTTGAGTATACAGAAAAATTGGTATTAAAATCGTATGAGGCGTTTTTAGAAAACAAAAATATTTTCCTTTACGGTTTTTAAACATTTGAATGGAAGGTACCGTTATTTTAACATAAGCTTAAAAATTCGAAAAAATGAATAAAATATTTATTTGAATCGATAGTTTGAACCTTGCAATTTAATGTTTAAAGATAATTTCATGCAAATGTTGACCGCGGCTGCGTCCAATTTTGGCATACTCTTTCACACATATCGGCCGGTATCTCACGAATGAATGCATGGATGTTGGCTTCCAGTGCGTCGATCGAAGCGGGCTTGTCCCTATAGATATTAGCCTTGACATACCCCCACAAAAAATAATCTAATGGTGTCAAATCGCACGATCTAGGCGGCCAATTGACCGGCCCGAAACGTGAAATTAACTGTTCACCAAACTCGCCTCGCAATTGCGCCATTGTTTCGCGTGCTGTGTGGCATGTGGCACCGTCTTGTTGAAACCACATATCATGCAAGTCAAGAACTTCCATTTCGGGCAAAATAAAGTTTGTTATCATCGCTCGGTAGCGTTCACCATTGACAGTAACGCTGCGATTCGCATCATCTTTGAAGAAATATGGCCCAATAATGCCACCGGCCCATAAACCGCACCAAACAGTGGCTTTTTCGGGATGCATTGGTAGCTGTTGCAATGCTTCTGGCTGATCTTCACTCCAAATGCGGCAATTATGCTTATTTACGTACCCATTCAACCAAAAATGAGCCTCATCGCTGAACACAATTTTTCGATAAAAAAGCATTTCGAACCGAGCACGAATTTTGATAGTAAAATTCAATAATTTGCAAGCGTTGTTCATTTGTAAGACGATCCATGGTTAAATTGCAAACCAAACTGAAGCTGTTTGATAGTGACATAAGGTACTAAACACACGTCAGCTGTCAAAACCAGTGTTGCCAAAACCAAACCAGCCAAAAAATCACCCGTTATGTAGAGTTTTATGAAAATGACCATAAATCCAAAAAATATTTTTTAAGAATTTGTTAAAAAAAAACTATTTAAATTGTTTAGAAGCTTCTTGATAAAGAAAATGATTGAAGTCAAAACTACCGTTTTTAAGAAAATCGAAAATAAGAAAAATGGTTCTTCGGAAGGTACCATTAAAAACCATTTTTTGAAAAATAGTTGTGTATCCTTTGGTAGCCTTAACTGTTTTTTTTTTAAGATAATGTCGGCCATTTTTGAGAAAAATAAGATTTTGTTAAATTGCTTAAGAAAATTTATGATAGGTACCGTTATTTTTGGTTGTAAAAAACAGGAAAAAACGTGTGGGCAGAATCACCAAGACAGACAGACAGACAAAAATTTTAGGCCCACTCATTTTCGTCTTCTCTTTCATCGTAATTGCGAGTCTGATCAAAATCTCAAGCTCAATTTTGTTTACGAGTGCATAACTTGCCATATAGTAGGTACATATACATCACCAGTAAAAAGGGTTAAATAAATAGAGGGGTTTTACCCTACAAAATGTCGGGTTATTCTAAATTTTTGGTTTTATGTTATATGATATGGTTGATAGATGAAAATTCCAAATTTCCACAACTATACCCCCTCCACCCCTTCAGAATCCTATAAAAACCACGAAAAATCGGAACTTTTGTCGTTTTTTTTTATATAATTTCTCTCCGGTGTATTTAAACGGAAAAAAAATATGCTTAACAACATGAGTCAAAAAATATTTTTGTATAATCACTAAAAACGGAGCTATGGAGAATAGAGCTCCCAATAGAGACTAAAATTTTTTTTTTTTTAGGATTTTCAGTTAACTCCCTCCTTTAGGACAACATTTTTAACAAACAAATCTTTTAGATAATTCGATTGGCTAGCAATTGTATGTATTTACAGTCGAATTCCTCTAAGTCAAACACCCTCTTAGTCGAATTTCCTTCCAACAAGAATTTGTTCGACATATTTTTGTACTCCCCTCAAATTTCCATACTGTATTTATTTCTTTCTAAATCGAATTTTTGCATAACTCTCTATAACTTAAACCGATTTTGAAGTCCCGTGAAAATTAGAGAAAGTCGCCTGTATTTTTATTTTGTGACCAAAAATATCGGGTGAGGTTTGAGAAAGTGTTTTTTTATTCAAACGTTTTTACTAACTCACTTTATATTCTATCCTTTTCATAGAGTCCCTGTATTGGAGTCCCGTAGAAATTTTGTAACCAATCTATCTAACGATATTCTGAACCGGGTGTTTTAGTCACTATGGTTTGGACCCCATAAAGGGTCGAAGCCCCAAGTGCTCTGGTGATGGCTTACCCTTAAACCAGAGGTTCGATCTTCTTTATAGCCTTGAACCTAGAATTCAAAAACTGAATAGGCTGGATCATTGTTTTCCATTACTCAGTATTCCTTAGCCAAGTCAACATGCATATTTTGACTTTTTGAACTACATTTATATCTTTTTACTGCTCATTGAGGTCACGTTCGTTTCTTCTCGGTATCTGGCCACGATACCAGAAAAGTCTCGGTATCGGAAACCGAAACAATACCATACTTTTTGGACCGAAATTTACCAATACTCTCGGTAGTATCGTTTGGTGTCGGTAGAAAAAATAAATTTTTAAATATTATTAATTTATTACAAAAACTATTTTTGTAACTAGTATTTTAGAAAGGGCTCTATAACGATTTAGAAGACATTTTTAGGGCTTTTCTCTTACGCAGGGAGAAGGTTTTTACAACTGCCCACTGCCACGCCCATTTTATTTATGCTTGTTTTCTCTGAAACCAACGATTTGGATGTAATTTTCAGACTTGGTTCTCTTTAGTGAGGATGTGACTTCAGTGAAATCCATAAAATATTTGTGTTCATTGCATATCTGTGAATCTACATATAACACCGCGTCAAAATGTTTGTTTCTACCAACCATACCAAATAACATCAAACAATTAGACCTTCTGTAGGATATCAACTTATCCATTTAGGATGTAGTTGAGCAGACTAAGGCTAGGACCACACTTGCAATTTTCTGTCGTTGCGACAAAAAAAATTCGATCGCAACTCAAAATTATTTCTTGGTATCATGTGCGTTCATTCTCATTTGATCTCATGTATTCTATTTTTTGCGACAGAATGATCGCGCGATAGAAAATCGCAAGTGCGTTCCTAGTCTTAAACGATCTCCTGTCGCATTAAATTTCCTGATTTTCTATTCACATGTAAACTCATGTGTTCTACTTCTTGCGACTGAATAATCGTTCGACAAAGAATCGCAGGTGCGTTCCTAGCCTTACAGATAATAAATATGTTGCGACGCGTTAGGTTTAATTGAGATCTGTAGTTCGATTTATTCTATACGAATACCTACACCATATTGTATATTTATGTTTATCATGTTGAATTTTGCAAGTTGAATGAGAATTATAGTAAAATCCTAAAATCCTAAAAGCTAACGCACAAACCACGTTTACACTAAGTGACCCACTCACACATTTTTATAAGTATAGGTATATTCAGCATCTTGTATTTAATACTCTCTTAACCTGAGTTACCCAAAGCTAAATTAGTCGCCACGCGCACCACCTTCCCACTCATTGTATTTCAAAAGAACAACTGTTAGGCTGTATTCGCATCGTCACCAATTCACTTTGACCAAATCCGGCAGATCGTGGAACTCATTTTTGGCCAACAACTTCTCCACGGAAGGAAATTCAACATTGTTTGTAAGTTTGTGAGTGTTTTTGTTTTTTTTTTTTTTTGTTCTGTGTGGTGATGGTTCTGGACTTTTGGACTGGATGTTCTTATGTACATATATGCTTTTGCCTTGCTAGCTATTCACGGCTGGCCATTTGATTGCGCATTTATGCTTTTCATCTCTGAAATTGTGTGTTACAGGTTAAGATACAAATACTGACTGAGACTAAGTCTGAGACCGAGAGACCAACCATCAAGACTTTATAAGAACAAAACCAACATTATTGGTAGCCGTGAACCTCAAAATAAATTCAAATTGTGTCTGGTTGAGTTTTCCATTTTTGGTCGTATTGACCGTTTTTCACAAATGGAAGCGCATGAATCCAGATTTGCCTGCTTGCAAAACCTTCTTCACCCTGCTTCATTTCTTCATCTTCATCTTTGACGAAAAATGTTAATTCCAATCCATTTGCATGCGAAAAGATACATTGGTT
Source organism: Dasysyrphus albostriatus (assembly GCA_946251815.1). Taxonomy (NCBI): domain Eukaryota; kingdom Metazoa; phylum Arthropoda; class Insecta; order Diptera; family Syrphidae; genus Dasysyrphus; species Dasysyrphus albostriatus. The sequence goes on from OX276335.1 coordinate 203,808,270, forward strand.
TCGAACTTGTTCGCTGGTTGTTCTTTTGTGTGATTTTGGTTGTTGTTGTTGTTGTTGGATATTTATTCGGTTTGGATTGGACTCGGATGGCGATTCCATGGACTTCATTTGGAGAGGAATCTTGTAGGTACTGTTTTTTTTTTTTTTTTTGTTGGACAAACTTTTTTGGGCTTGCCATCTTTGAACAAACAGTTGTCAGTTTGGCATTTATACTGAATGGGGTTTATTAATACACGCTGATGTGAGCAGAGTGGTTTTCGACGTATTTGGAAAACAAGTAAACACGGAAATCATTTTCATATGTGGAACACAGTTAATATAAGTTAGGTTTACATGGCGGGATAGTGAGGTTAAATGAAACTTTGCAAGTTTATATAAAAGACAGGTGAAGTATGATAATCTTATTTTTGATTTTAATAGGAGAACAAGTTCGGGGTGACCTTAAATTGACCTTATTTAATCTCTATGCATTTTGAATTATAAATCAAATATTTTTAAAAACCTTTGAAATGTAGTAAAAGTTAAAATTTTACTAAAGTTACTCAAGGCAAGTTTCTTCAAGACTATAGTGGCAATGGGAAAAAAAAATTTGGAAGAGAAAATTTCAAGTTTTATTTATTTCACCATTAAAATCAACCTGATGAATCACTAATCAGACAATATTATGATTAAGAGGCTGACGCCAGAAATTAAATTTTGCCGACTAAAAAAAGCAAGGACTTCTAGATAATGTATGTCCAAAAATGGTAAGAATAAAATTTGGGAACCTCAACAAATATTAACAATTTATTTGAATGAATCAAACTTACGAACTTGTCAAGGTTAAAAATCATACCTTCCTTTATTCATACATTTTCATGGGCTTTCAGCTACGTATGCTATATAAGAAGGTATCATTAGCCTAATCTTTTATGTGCTCTAAAGGAAAGACACAAGTCACTGAAACTATTTGCTGACGCACGTATACATATGTATATATTAGAGGCTATACAGGGTTATTTGTATAAGACGCACCTAGAGCAACAAGAAATAAATCGTATTAAAAGAGGGTCTATTTGCCGCCGTTTAGGTGGGGGGGGGTGTTGTAATTTTCTAAAAAAAAAAATTACTACAAACAGAGAGAAAATTATTTAAGAACAACGTTAAAACTTACGAAATTTGAAAAATCAAAATACATTGTGGGTCCCATGTACTTACTTTTATGGTGATATAAGATTGCTAAGAATAATTACATTTGAATACACATTAAATAAGAAAAATGTTAAACTTATATTTTTTGCATAAAAAGAACCAGTTCAGATCGATTTTCTTTTTGGTTTGGAAGGAACAACTTGCCCTGAAAAAAGTTAAAACGACTTAAACCGTGAGAGTTCTTGCAAAAACTAAAAACTAACCAAACAACCCTATTTTAAAATTTGGAAATGACAAAGTGTCAATGGAGTTTTCGATACGAAAAAGATAAAAATCGGAAAAAAATTCCCATTACCTATTATAGTTCCATATTACACGATTTAGACCCCTATTACACAATGACTCTTTGTCCCTGACTCATTTTACAATTGAGTGCGAAGGAAACAAAAGATGTGATTTCACCATCAAACTCATTGAATTTAGAAGGGGAAAAGAAATCATGCTATACGTAAGAGAGAACTATGTTTTTCGTCCCCTTTGTAGTCTTTTAATATTTCACTAAAATTCATGGAGCTCATTTAAACATTAAAAAAAGGTTATCTTTCTTCATTTACTTTGGTATATAATAGTTGTGTTTACTAAAGCAAGAAGGAAATTTTTCGCAAACTTTCACAATTTTTCACAATTTGCTTAAGGGTTCTGTTTAACAAACAGATCTTATGTGTGTAGTAACCATATATTTCAATTGAAAAACTTTTATTGATAATTCAAAATTCGCTTGCTTTGAAAAACGCAAACCAGTGCCCATGACAATCGACATCACGATCGCCGTGTTTTGTTTCAGATTTCATCATTTCTCGACGAATTTTATCGATGCAAGGGTTACAGAACCACCACAGGACACCGGGTGCATAAACACTCTCTCTGAACTTAAATTGATTCATTCAGTCGAACATGCCCAAGAAAGAGAACAGTCCGAAGAGCTGTCAAATATTTTTTTTTTTTTTTTTATCCGATGGAAATCTTCAATAGACACTCGGTAAGAATCGGTACCAAGTAGTGTGGGACTCTTACCGCACTAAAACCACCGGTGAATCAGGACCAATCTATGAAAGATCGACAAATGATTTTTCTTTCTTAATTTATCAGTCGCATTGTGGGAAGTTTAAGTTATAACACTTTCCATAGCTTTTAGACCATCAGCTCATGAGCCTTGGTTCTTCTTAATATCCGAACATTGTCTCGTACATTTAAGACGGTCTCCATTTCGGAGTTGGTATGACTTTGCAGTCGCTGATTGTGTGATACAGCGTACTTCTTAAGCACTTCTGTAACCATTTCAATTTGAAGGCCACGATGTAGATCGCTGTTTCTTATATACCAAGGGGTATTTATTATTCCACGAAGGACCTTGCTTTGGAATTTTTGGATGGGTTCAGCATTTGTTTTTCCTTATACAGCCCCATAGTTGGATGCCATATGTCCAAACGGGATTCAGTACTTGCTTATATAACATTAGCTTGTTCTGGATAGATAGGTCAGAGTTCTTTTCTAGTAACCAGTACATTTTTCTGTACTTCAAGTTTAGTTCGTCTTTTTTCTTTTTGATGTGCTCTTTCCATTTAAGCTTTGCATCCAAAGTCATTCCAAGGTATTTGGCAGGATTGGAGTAAGGTACTGCTGTACTGTTTATAAGAATTGGAACATTGTTTATTTTTTTGTTTGTAAAGTTTATATGCGTCGATTTTGTTTCGTTTAGTTTGATTCGCCATTTTTGCGTCCAATCAATAACTTTATCGACTGCATTTTGCAGTTTTTGTGTAGCCTTCGTAACGGATTTATCTGGCACCAATATTGCAGTATCAGCAGCAAAGGTGGCCATGATAGCGTTGATATCCACTGGAATATCCCTTGTATATAACAGATACAGGGTTGGTCCTAGGACACTTCCTTGTGGTACACCGGCTTCAATTTTCTTGAGTTCCAAGTAATTTTGGTCGTACCGTACTCTAAACAGTCGGTTCGTAACGTAGGATTTCAGTATTTCGTAGTACTGCCTGGGAAGATCCCTATGCAGCTTGTACTCTATCGTGGAATGTTTATTTCTAAATCCAAACTGATGGCTCGGAATTAGTCTTCTTTCTTCTATTATTTTGCTTAGTCTTTTCAGAAGCAGTTTTTCGAAAACTTTTGCCATGATTGGTATAAGCGAAATAGGTCTGTAAGATGTTACTTCTGTTGGTGGCTTACCTTGTTTAGGTATAACAATGACTTCTGCAATTTTCCAATGATGTGGCACATATCTTAGTTTAAGGCATAAATTTATTATAAATTGGAGTTTTTTGAAGGCTATTGAAGGCATTTCTTTCAAAACCTGAGCAGTTATTAGATCGTACCCTGGTGATTTTTTGTTAGACAACTTATGTTGACACATACTTCTTACTTCTTTGAGCGTGACAAAAGAAATTTCACATTCGTCGTTTCTATCAACAAACTGTAAGGGATCTGTAGTTGTGCTTGCTGGAAATGGCTTAAAAACATTCGCGAGATGTTCAGCGAAGAGATCAGCCTTTTGTTTTGGGTTTCCGATCCATTTACCATCTTGAGATTTTACTGGCGGGTTTTGTGCCTGTGGTCTTTTTAGGCGCTTGGCTGCTTTCCATAAGGAGTATTCCGTAGAAGCATCCGCCGTCAGACTATTCAGGAATCTACTAAGTGAATCACTTTTAAATTCACAGATTCTTTTCTTTAGTTCATTGTTAAGACGGTTAAAAACTGCCTTATCACCTGGAAATCTCGTAGCTTGCCATTTTCTTCGGGCTCTTCTTTTCTCCAAGATCAGCTCCGTTATTTCGACAGGATATTTTATTTCTTTTTCTCTTGAGTTCGAAATTGTTGGAGTACTTTCTTCTGCAGCCTTTTGCACATCAGCAATAAGTTGTTCTACTTGATGATCAATCTGTTCATTTGTTTGCATAGGGGATCTTAGGTTTATAAAACTTTCAAGTTTATCTCTGAATTCGTTCCAGTTTGTTCTTTTGTTCACCAGCTTAGGATATACTTTTTTCTATTATTCGCTCAGTGATTATATTACTGGAGTATGATCTGACGATAAATCGTAATTACCTTCGACACTTATATGGTTTCGTTTAATACCTTTTACTACGAAAAAGTCTATAAGGTCTAGTATTTTGTTAGAATCAGATGGCCAATATGTTGGCGAGCCAGAAGAATAAAATTCGCAGTTGTATTTGCGGCCTGCTTGATATAGCCGTTTGCCTTTCGTTGTTATGAGCCTAGATCCCCATTGGGTGTGTTTAGCATTGAAGTCGCCACCAACAAGGAAGTTATGTCCTAACAAATTTAAGAGTTCTGCATAGTCTTCTTCAGTTGGAGAGCGCCTCGGAGGGCAGTATTTAGGAATATGGAAATGAAATGAATAAAACAAAAACAATTAATTTCACAGGAATATTTTGTTTATTGGATTGATTGTTTTTTGTTCTCATTATAAAGTTTGATTCAATTAATAATTATGTAAGTACAAGAATAATAGAAACACTTTAATAATTTTGCATAATTCAAAAGTAGGTATCCAATTTGCATGTAATACACCAAAAAACCAACATCAAACACGTACAATGATTTTTATTGCTGCTGTTGTCGTTGCATTTATTTTTAAAGTTAATCGCAAAAACACATTTTTAGTTTCTACAAATTTAAAGAATTACTATTTGCTTTTTTATACGAGTATCAAAAATGTAAAATTGAATTAAATATTTCTCAAGACACTTCACCTGCGCACCAAAAAAAATGGAATAACACAAAAAAGTCTGTTTCAGCTGTCAAAGCGCCACCGAAATAGAAAATATATCTATTCGGGCGTTTCGCTCAGGCTGACGATATTTACGATCTGAGGTAAACACGAAGCTTGACCTAGCATTTAAGATTGCTTCATAAGAGTCCATATTGTTTCTATTGAATATAACAAAGTCGGCGCGAACGAACAATTGATTGTGGTTTAGCTATACAAATCCAAAGGAGTTAAATTTGGTAATCTTGGTGGCCATTCAATGGGGCCTACTCTTCTATTCCATCGGTCGTTGAAATAATTATCCAGCCGAATTCTCACAACCATACTAAAGTGTGCTGGAGCTCTATCTTGTTGGTATATTAAATTATCTGCTATAAACAAAGGGACCTTCCTTAGGGAATTTTCTTGGCCACTGCAGATAAGATTCTCTACTTAAAACCGTATTCGGAAAACGTGGTCCAATTATCTTTCGTCCTACGCAATGCCAAGCCACACATTGCAGCTAAAGTGGTGCTGCGATTTGTTTTGTAATGCAAATTGTGGAAATTGGTAGCTCCATCTCTGATAAACTGCGCTTCATCTGTCCAGCCTTTTCTTTTTAAGTAGTTGTGTTCCGTTTCATCCCTCAGCTATAGCGTTCTGCAGAATTCAGTTCTCAATAATTTTTTTATTTTTATTCGGGTTAATGAATATTTTTGAAACAAGGTTAATAAATATACTCATATATACTATATATTCATTAGGATGGTCCTTAAATTTGATATAGTCTTGGATAGCTCTCATTCGATTCAAACCATTTTAAAAAATGTCGCTAATTTTTTCATATATTTACCTTACCTCCCTGGTCTTTTTTTTCACTTAAAGGTACTAATTATAGGGTTAAGGTTCTTCTACACCAAGCAAAAAAAATCAGAAAGTATCAGATTCAGACGAGAAAAAATTTTCTATTTCCGCGTTCAGACGGGAGGAGTAATTTTCTAGAAATTTTTCTTAAAACAGAAAATTAAAAAAAAAAAACGGGAATACTTACAATGCCACGCCTTAGTTTTTTTTAAGGTCACAACTCTTTTCTTTAATATGCTTTCTAAATAAAATTTTTACTGTGAATAGTTTTTCAAAAAATAATTTTTAAACTTAAAAATAACAAAAAAAATTATAATTTCTTAAGATTAGAATTATTTTTTCAAAAACTATTTAATATAAATGCTTTATTTAGGAAGCATATTGTAAAATGGAATTGTGGCTTTATAAAAATCTAATGCATAATATTGTAAGTCTTACCGTTTTTTTAAAATATTTGTTTCTCTTTTGAGCCAGTTTTTTAGAAAATTACCCCTCCCGCCTAAACGGGGCGAAGTAGACCCCCCTCCAATACAATATTTTTTTCGTAAAGTTTTAATTTATATCCTCAGATTGTTTTTTTTTTCTTGCGTTTTATAATAATCACCCTAACCCTATAACTAGTACCTTAAAGTGAAAATAGGGAGACCAGAGGGGGTGAAATAAAAATTTTAAAAAAATAGGATTTTTTTTTTCCATATAGAGATGCCGATTTATCTTTAAATTTAAAATTTCCGGGTAATCAAACGGCAAACGTCTTTTTTTAGCTCTAAGTGATTTTACTAGTCGTTTATACAGTGCGAATACTTAAATGGATTTTTTTTAGTCCAGTCACATGGTATTTTTACTGTTCAAACTGTAGGGTAGTTTTTATTTTGCCTCTCTTTTATGTTTTTATGAGTGCTGAATCCAAATCCAAATACAATTTCGTCACGCAAACATGAAAAAAAATGTGAAAAAGCTTTTTTTAGGAGTTTTCACTAATGGCTCGAAAACTACTAATTATTCTAAAATTACATCAAAGTACCATTGAAAGTATACACAATTTCAAATAAATCTCTGTCTAAGGTTTTTTTCTGCGAAATTCCCCATTTGGACTCAAGCGCTAGTTGAAAATTTCGAAAATCCACTCGAAAGCAAAGTAATTACTTTATGTGAAAAATTTAAATTTTTGTCTGTAACATGAACCAAGATATACTTTTCTAATGGTCTTTAATGTGTTGAGATTGAATCTGGTCTTGAAATCGCTCTAGCATGTCACGTTTTTGAGATATTCCGAGCAAAAGATATAAAAAAAATGCGTTTTTTATGCAAATTTTGGGTTATATTTCTTGTCGAGGTAATTTTTTATTGAAAAAATGTTTATGGTCATTCTAAAGTATAAACATTTCACTTCAAAATTCTTTTGAACTTTTCAAATACTCTTTCGAGAAATCGTAAGCCTTTGTCTTAGACTACGTAGTTCGAAAAATCCAGTCAATTTGCATTTTTGTACCAATTTTTGCAAATTTTTACATGTTGCATCATGGAATTTTAGTCGCAAAGCGAATTTTTAGATTCAGATTCAGCACGCTATTTCCCCTTTTGAGCACGAATTGACTGGATTTTTCGAATTACGCATAGCTTAAGACGAAGGCGAACGATTTCTCGAAGACTAATGGTGGTATTTAAAAAAATCAAAAAATGCATTTTTGCATCATTTCATTAATTTTTAAGAAAGATTTTGGTACGCGAATTTTGAGTATTTATTAATAAACACATCTGAACCTAATTTCGAAAAAAAATCATCGACACGTTTTCGAAATATTGTATTTTCAAAAAAAACTGATGTTTTATTTTTTAAATTCTTTTTTTTTTTAATTTTGGTATGCAATTTGATTAACATTTAAATGAAGCTTTTGCATAAAAATTGTGATTGCAATCGGTTCAACAGTTAAGGTTTTTATATTTTTTACTTCTGGTACAATAATACACTGATTTTTTTTTTTTTTACAAAAATCGTTGAAGCCGTTTTAGAGATAAATAAGATTTTCCTTTACTATTGTATGGAAGTACCGTAATTTTTTAAACTAAAAAATTGCAATTTCTCCTATGGAGAATTACCAATTCTTAAGTCCATAATTTGAAGAAGATAGCGTCATTGGTTTAGCCTGTAGATCTAGTTAAAACCAGGCACACAGAATTTTGACACCCACTTTTTTGTTGTTTTCTATCATCGTAACGTCATGTTTAATTGTTACCTCGAACATTTTTTTGCACGAATCCAAAACCTACCTACATATATCTCAAGTAAAAATAATGATATTATCTACCTTTCTACAAAAAAAAAAGCTCCAACCTCTATTTACATTAAAGCTTCAATCTTTTTACAACTATTTTATCCACCCATCAGTTGGAGAAAGTATTTGTCAGTATTTTTCCAACAATCTTTACGCGATCAACATCATTAAAGATATATAGCCCCGGCTATATTTAGAACCTCTGCGAGTAGGGATATCCATGCCAAAACAAAAAAAAATATTAAAGCTCTTAGATCGAAAGGAGGTTGGAGACATCGGAGCGGCTGCTCTGGCGTTTAGTAGTCAATCTAATTGTGTATCCATGATTCTTGTCTAGCATCGAGCGCACCCATAACAAGGACGTCACTCTCATTTCGTCTATATTTAAATAAATGCTAAAAATAGTCAATTTCGGTCAACGAGCAAAAATAGTTTGCCACTCTATTCTCTGTGTCGTCAATATTTTCATTTTCCTCGACGTTTTTGTGGCATCAAGCAATATTAACAAAAAAAAGGAAAAATCATTTGGCGTGATAATTGTGGACCATGATATACTCGTATACACCCAGGCAAGAAATGACGGTGGCAGGCGATATAGTAGATAGTACCAAATTTAGTGCAATGAGAAATTCTCGTAATTCTTCAAATACTAAACTTGCGTTATAGACAGGTGCACTGTCATATGTTAATATCACTTTGACAGCTTGCAGTTCAAAGTGTGTCACTCGAGCACGAAGCCAATATACAAATATAGGCATTGTCAAATATCCGAGGGGAACTTGTGTTTCTCTCTGTTTTTAATGTCGTATATTGACATCTTTGGACATGATCCACGCGATCGTTGTTTTAGTTCTCGTTCTACAACAAATATTTAAAATATTTTAATGCTCTTGTAGAATTACAAAGATTGTATGCAGTGTTGGCAATGCGATGTAGACTCACCATCACCAATCGTATTGAACATGATTCGATATTGTTACTGTGATAAATTCCCACCTTTTTTGCAGTATTGACTTTTCCTTATCCGGTGAATTTGAAATGATATCGCACCAAAACCAATGAATGAATATACAGTGCTGTTAGAATTTTGTTTTCTCATTTTTTTTTTTTTGAAAGAATAGTTGTGTGGCCAAGTGGGTTAGTGGAAGACTAAAAGTATAAATTGATTTAAAATAGTCAAATAAGTAAATAAAATCTTTTTCTTATCGTGCAGTATGGTGGTTAAATGTTTTTTCTTAGTTTGATGAAAGACAAATATTTGTTGGTGAAAAGCTATTCCTATTTAAAGAAATACCGTCAAATAAATACTGTCATACTTTTGTTTTAATTACCTTGGCATGTAGAAATATTAATAAATGTAAGTTGAATATTTTGAAATGAACTGCTAAAAAAAACGTACAACTGGATCGCATGAATTTGCCCTTATTTTCAAATTGCTTGGAATTAAGAATTTAAAAAATATGAGACTAATTATAGAAAAAAGAAGATATATAAAAAAAGCATTATAATCTTTCTCTTCATTTAATTGTGTAAGAAACAAGTTTGGGCTCAAATACAAGCATGCCACTTGATTACTAGAAAAACTATTAATATATGCAAACAAAATTCAAAATCGTTGGAGCGGTTTTCTAAAAATTAAAATTTTTATATAGGGGAGAGGGGAGCACCTTTGAACATCGCTAGTAAAATCAAATTAAATTAATATTTCAGAGAATTAACCAATTATTAAAATTTTGCAATTCAGTCTTCTATTATCGTCAACGGCTTTCAGTATTTTTCTAATAAACCAATAAAAAGTAGCCTGTTGTGAGGGCTTCAATGCTTTGGACCTTTTTTAATTTTTTTTTTTTCGTAAGAGTGTACAAATTTGTCGGTGGGCTTTTCTATTTGGGAAAAATACATTTTAAAAGTGCAAGCTCATATAAAACCGTTTAAAGGTTGGGTTTATGATATATATGTAAAAATACGTATTTACGCGAAATTTTCTATTACTCGGCATGTTGGCGCAGGTTTGAACAAAACGGATGGGGCACCTTTGAACGGTTGACATTTAGCTGTCACCATCAATCAACGCTCCAGAAGCATTACGAACAGATGCGATGATAGCTTTTGCCCCTGACTTTCTAAATATCTGTTGGGTTGGTGAAAGAACTTGGCAATTCGTTTGAATAGATGTTATCTTTAAGTACTCTAAGACTTCATGGCCTTCTTAATATTTTGTTTTATTTTTTTGTGAGTTATATTTTATATATAAGATATTTTGTCTCCCTTTGTTTTGGTAATAAAATAGGTAAATTTTTATTTCATTAAAAAGTTTTTTTTTAACTGGTAAGAACAATTACAAAAAGAACTGATCAAAAGTGCTCTCGTTTAGTTCATAGATGCCCTTCATGGTTTTATAAAAAATTATAATAATTATAAACCTTTATTTAAATTGCTTGATTATTGGATTTAACCAAAGACTAATTCCATATCTTAAAGTTGAATTAATTTGCAGTCCGATGATTACAACACATAGGTTTAAATGAGGCCCGAAAGCAAAAAGCGTTCAAAGGTGCCCCCTTATCCCCTAGTGTTTCATTCATTTGTTAATCCTAATTTGGTTATGTTTAGTTTTTTGTCTTCCTTTGTTCAGAAAATAAAATATAAGATAATTGTTAAAAACTATTACAAAAACGATTGTTCAAAAGTGCCCCTGCTTAGTTCAAAGCTGCCCAACATAGGGGGTACCTTTGAACATAAGGACCTGCTTCATTAAAAAAAATCATAATATCTATAAACCACTATCAAATTCAATCGATTTTTGCTTTAAACTAAATACTAATTCTATATCACAAAGATAAATTAATTTATGGGCTAATAATTAGAACACATACGTTTTTATGAGACCCAAAAGCAAAAATTGTTCAAAAGTGCCCCACTCTCCCTTATGTATAAAATTGTGATGACGCTCAAACATTTTAATTTTTTTTTACTTAAAAACAACGGTACCTATACCATTCAATCTTCTTAACCTATTTCACAAAATCTTAATTTTCTCAAAAACGGCTCGATAACTTTTTCTTAAAATATTTAATAAATTTCTTTTATTAAACGCTTCCTTTGGATTGGAAATAATTTTTTTAAAAAATGGTTATCAATGGAACTATTTTTTAATTTCGATTTTCTGCAAAACGGAAATTTTGATATCAATATTTTTTTACAGAAGCTCCTAAGCATTATTAATAGTTTTGTTTTTTGCCAACATTTTCAAAAACATATTTTTTGGATTTATTTTTGTTTTAAAATCAGATACTTCGAACACTGCATGATGGATTTTTATAAGACTGAATATTTGAGAGTTTTTTTTACATTCCTTAAAGTATTTAAAGTAAAATTAATACTTTTATTAAAAAATAACGGTGCCTTCCATACAAATCTTAAGGAACCGTTGAGGAAATTATTTTTTTTTCTTTAAAATGGCCCCAACGATTTGTATTCAACTTTTTTTAAGCTCAAATTAGTCCGATATAGCACTAAAAATTATAGACATTTGCTAATTGAAACTATTTTAAGTACTTCTCATAGAACGTTTTTGTGTATGAATTTTGAATTTTCTCACTAAGAAAAAAAATAAGATTAAAAAATATTGCACAATAAAATTTTCAAGACAAAAGTCTTAAAACTTAAAAAAAAAAACTTCAAATAGATATTTTTTGTTACAAATTCAATATCTAAAAAACGGGTTGATGATTTTGCTTTGAAATTTTATATTCATATGCACATAAATAAATACTTACGATTTGCATAGCAAAAGTTTTCCTAAAAATGTTTTTTTTTTTTAAATTTGAGATATAAAATATTATTTTTAAAAAAACTGCTCTAATAATTTTAAATTTTTTTCAATACAATCATTTTCAATCATGAATTGAGATGGCGTTCTTTTTTTCATTTCAAACTCTCAAAGAAGTTGTTTTAGCTAATTTAAATATCGTATTTGATGTTTTTAAATATTGAACTCTTCTAATTTGTATGTCTTGCCATATAATTTTCTTAAACCCTCAGCGTTTTCAACATAAGAGCAAGTACGTATGACCCTGTCGTTCATTTTATTTGGTTATGTGTTCAACCAAAAAATGTACAGTTTACAGAAATAATGAAAAAAAAATTTAAGTTAACCATTTTTACAGTAAAAAATCAAAAGGCCAAATTTGAAACAGTACCACCAAGATTAACATTTTAACAAAGTTCTTAAATTGCTTTAACGGTTGTTAAGTAAAATTCAATCCATTAATTGAATTAAAATCAAATTACCCTGAGTATCAACATGATACAATTTTAATGAATTTCAGACTTAACCTTAACTTGCTACATCATTGAGTTCTTACAATTTGTATCTTAATCTATTGATTGTATAGAAAAAGAATGTTTTTTTGTGTAGAATTTTATAAGCTACAATCTGTACCTACACATTTTTTTCAAAAAAAAAAAACTGATTGTTTTCTAGAACTAAAAATAACAGAGACTATTTTTTCACCCCTCCCTTGGATGTTTTCTAAACTAAATGACAACTTTTTTCACGCCTCTATAATTCCTTCTTTGTGGAAGATTATGAAATGTTTAAGATGTAAAAACAAAGCTCTTCGCCAAAATTTAGCTACATATGTCGGAATTTGGTTTTCCATTAATTCATCTAACTTTCCTGAGGTATAGTCGCATAACCATAAAAAATAACAATTGCTCAAATTTTCAAGTCATTCGGTGCATATCGAATCAAAATTTTTTTCTGTATATGTCGTCCATTTTATTCTCTGTCATACACATCGCAGCAACCGAATAGAGACAAACATTTTTCGAGCGAAATTGATCATTTGTTTTCAACTGTGTATCATTTGATGATGCAGATTTTATGATTGTGATGTGGGCAAAAGGATTACAAAAAAAAAAATAAATATTAAAAAAAAAAACGCTATTATGTCTCTGGTTCTCTCCCAAAGCTTCCCATATGACAAAATTCTGTTTTGATTGCATCAACTGAATAGACACACATATTGAAATTGGGAACCGAAGTTCTAAACAATTTTGTTTTAATAGTTATTTATTATAGTTAATTTAAGTAGTGGGCACTGCCACCTTTATTTTCAATGACTTCATAAATTCGATCCAGCATTTTTTTTTTTTTTTATTTCCCGTGGGTAGGTGCAAAACCTGCTATTCAGGCTCTATGAGGACCGAAAAACGCGTGCTCATAGAAGTGTGAGATTCTTACTACACTAAAACCACCTCCACTTCCCGATTGCAACTAAATTGAAACTTATCTACTAATTTATTTTTTACGAAGTTAAGTAACGTGTTGCAGGTTACTTTCCGATGAAAGTTCCTGCTTTATCCGCAATTTTAAAGCGGTTTTCTATTCACCCCACCAAGTCGGAAGGTTTTGTTCTTCGCAGACGGCGTACTAAATTCGACTCGTCAAGAATGTTAATAATCGTTGAATTAGCGTGTTCTAATAGTCAATTTCAATGTTTTCACGCGAAACTTTTTATTTCGTCCCGGACCGTAGGAATACCGAGATCCCTGTGAAGATCTTCGTTTTTTATATACCACGGAGCATTTACAAATGACCTAAGCAATTTATTTTATTTCAAAAGTTTTCAAGTTATTTGAGTTTGTATCGCAGGTACAACCCCAAATTTGTATTCCATAAGTCCAAACAGGTTTATGAACTTGTCGATATAAAATCAATTTATTTTCAATACTAAGCTTTGAATATTTACCGAGTAACCAGTTCATATCTCTTAATTTACTTTTTAGTTCTTCGCATTTCTTTTTCACGTGCGGCTTCCATTTTAATTTCGCGTCTAGAGTCATTCCCAGATACTTTGCCTCATTTGCAAACGGAACACGAGCGGTATTAAGAAAGACGGGTAATCTATTTATTTTTTTATATGTAAAGTCCACGTGGACTGACTTTTGTTCATTGAGCGCTATTCGCCATGTTTTTGTCCACTCATTAACATTATCAAGAGCATTTTGTAATTTAATTGTAGCTTCGCTAATCGTTTTGCCAACTGCTAGTATTGCAGTATCATCAGCAAACGTGGCTACAATAGTGTCATCTGTTTGAGGTATATCGCGTGTAAATAAAAGGTACAGAACTGGACCTAAAGCACTTCCTTGTGGTACCCCAGCCACTATTTCTTTGAAATCAGAATAGTTATTTCCGTGTCTTACACGAAAAAGTCTTTCATTTAGATATCCGTTTAGAATGTTGAAAAGTCCTTCAGGCAGAACTTGTCTTAAATTGAATTTGAGGCCTTCGTGCCACACCTTGTCAAACGCCTGCGACACGTTCAAAAAGACAGTCGAACAGATTTTCTTTTCTTCAAGAGCTCTCTCAATTACGTCAGTAATTCTGTGCACTTGATCAATTGTCGAATGCTCGATCCAGCATGGAATTATTAGGTCTCTCTTTGTAATTTAGTGAGATTTCACTTCAGGCTTGTATAATGGTTCAAATCAATATTTATCTGTCCTCAAACTAACGGCCAGACTCATACATTTTTCGTACTAACCATTCCCAAACATTTTCAATGAGGTTCATTTCCGGTGAGTTCCACATTCTATTGTTGCCATGTCCTAGTGGAAAATCCAGTTTATGGGTCCGAAATTGTCCAAAAATGTATGAACATTTCCTTTCAAGATTCTTGTGTTGCTTACATCAGTCATTATAACGGTTTGAAACTCTAACTCAACAGTACCATTGAACATATGCAAGTGCCCTCCAAATCATTACTCGAACCACTCGACTATGATACCGCGCTAAAAATTGTTCTTTCTTGCTCATTTCATTACAAAATAAAAGTCATCTGGTCAGCAAAATAAAAATTTTTCTCATCAGAAAACCCCTTACACAATACCACTCATTTTTCCAACTCATATGTAGTCTAGAGAATTCCAAACCCATGCTTTTCCTCTGCTCGTTTAATGGTGGTTTCTTTTGAAGTTTCATTAATTTTTGATGACTGGCACTGTTGATTGCCCTTCTACCTGTTATAACAACCGCACTAACACCGGCATTTTGCTTAATTTTTAGCGCAGAGTCACAAGAATTAGGAGCACATCACAAAATTGCTCTTCGATCCACTTTTGTTGTTGCCGTTTTCTTGACTCCTTTCACGTTTTTTGTTTGTTAAAGCCTAGTTTGTATTTCCCGTTTCCCGTGCGCAAAAAAAAATCTATGGAAATTTTCCCGCATTTCAAAAATAATTGAGGTAAAGTGCAAAGTTAGTTGTTTCCATGATTGGTTTACCAGTTTCATACAAAAAAAAATCCATCACTGTCATGCAAAACAATGGACCGGCGATTGTTTTGCATGCAAAAAAGTGTGGTGGATAAAATATTTATTTTTATGGTTGGTTTGCACTTAAAAAAAAATATACGAGTATTCACCTCAAAGCATTATTTGCATGCAAATAGTTTTTACATCCAAAAATAATTAAATAAATAAATTTGGTGGCACAACAGCTCGTGGAGAACCAAGGCCTAGTGACTTACAGCTCTCAACCATGCCTGTTTGCGTGTTGTTGGCAGGAATGGAGGGGACCTACAATTTTTTGCTGAGTCCGAACGGCTAATGAGAAGCACTTATTTATGACAAGTATACTCTTGGAGGATTTGTCAGTCCCTCGCAAGAGGCAGTACCTCGGAAAAAAAACAAAAATAATTATTTTCAAATTTTAAGCCTACAGTTTATTAATTTTGTGAATTTAAATCACTCAATGAGTGGTTGGGGCAAAGGCAAAAATTTGTTGCCTTGAAAATTATACAATTTGGTGAAATTTTTTTTTAAGATTTCGATTTTTTTCGCATGGGAATTGTTAACTAGGCTTGAATTGCGAAAGATCACATCATTACTTTGGTCAATGTTAGTAGCTATAGCTTGCCCGGTTAGTCGTTGCTCTTTTAGTAAATCGATTTTATAATTTCAGAACTACTGAGTCATTTTGATCTACTCATTTTACAAAAAATTTCAACTAAACGATTAAATTCCAATTTTAGCACTTCAACATGATCTCATGTGTCATTATTGCACATACAAATTGGAAATGATTACCTTGCGTATATTCAGCCATTTGCAGCCAGAGAAAAAAGAAACGGTACTATGTGAATTATTTTATGATTCCTTTTTCGAATATCATAAACATAAAGTCTGCTCTATCAAATTATATAATATCGCTCAATTTAAAAGAAAGGGTCAATTTCACTCGGAAAATTTGTGTGTCTATTCAGTTGAAGGGAAGTGTTTAGTGTATCAAACCCAAATAAGGCATTAAATGAGTTTTTGGTACTTAAACTGCTCTTTAAGAGCGTTGAATAAAATAAAACTAAAATAAGGAATAGATAGTGTAACAGATGGTGAATATTACTAAAATTATTGGTCACTTTTAAGCGAAATTGGTTCATTAGTTTCCAATGAGCTCAACTGTAACAATCAAAGTTGTAAAAAATAATTTCAATAGAATGTTCCATTTGCTTTGGTTGTGTATATAAAGGTCTTCTTCATTCCATCAATTTTTAACCGAAAAACTATGAGAATTTTTGAGAGTTTAATTTCGCACAGCACTGTATATTCGTCCAGAAGAAAAGAGATAGCAATACAGAACTGAACAGACAACAACTTGCAAACTATGTTACCTGTCAAATGACAATCGCATTAAAAATTGCAAACTATATGTGACAACAATGCAGCAATGTGTCGTCGTCGTCGTCGTCGGTTGTATTGATAGGTAGGTTTAGTATAAAGGGTGTGTTGTTCGCCTGAGTCTCTACCATGCCATGCTGTAGTCCAGCGAATTGACAGTGGATGTCGTGTTTGGTGTGACGATAATGTCAACACCTGAATAAGATATCTATGTCTGGTTGATATTTGACCATTGTTGAAGAAAATGGCGCTTGTTTTTGTTTAATCGACTCGCCATCGAATTTAGATAACCAACAAGAGTTTTGTGCTGGTGCAAGAGACTCTTAAGAATTATCAAGGTTGTTTCTCGGGGTTCTTCAACAGGTTTATTCAATGTAACTTTGATTGCATAACATAGGGTATATGCATCTCTCTTTATTTTTTTTATTTTGCTTATAGAACAATATTATTAGCACGATTTTAAATTAGAAAATATTTTAGGTTCTTTGGAAAAAATATAATAAAAAAGGACTTTAGTCTATGAAAATAATACACAAACGACCTACACATTTTCAAAATGTAAAACAAAAAACAATTGAATTGCTAGGTTCATGAACCTTCAGCAAGAAATTCAGAAAAAAATGGTTCCTATATGGACAGACCATTTATAACGAAGATGTTGACAAATTAAAATTTATAAATACTATACGTAGATCATACCTATTTTAAAATAATAGGAGTACCTTCATTTAAATTTGTTTTCAATAAAAAATGATTATGCCCTTTTTCAAAAATAATAACCATAAAATGTCTGACATTCATAGCCAGTGAACAAATAAAATTAAAATGGCCTCTGTCCCTTCAGATTTCATTTTTGGGGGAATGGAGGAATTTTTTGTTTCTTTTATTTTTGTTTAAAAGGTAAAAAAGAAATGTTAAACATTCTACTGTTTCGTAAGGATTTCTATGGTTCCTAAAATGATGAATGAACGAGTCTTACAAACCCTGCTCAGAAATTAAGAGATAAGCGATCTACCCACAGCTGAAATTTCATAACTTCTCCTGCAGCATCTAGCTTTATATTATTTTTGGTGACGTTATTTTAGACAAGTGTAAGGGCAACTGTTTATTGGAATGGAAATACGAATTTTTAAAACGGGTGCTTTTTAGAGGATTAAGTGCTAAAGGTGCATCAAATTCATGCAACATTTCGTTATTTACTCAGAGCTGATTTTTATGTACATTAGGGTGGTCCTTAAATTGGATGTAGTCTTGGATAGCCCTCATTCGATTCAAAACATTGAATATCAATTTCCCTAATTTTTTCAGATTTGTTATTTCACCCCCCTGGTCACCCTATTTTCTCTTTAAGGTACTAATTATGGGTAAAGGATTATTCTTATAAAAAGTAAATCAGAATGTATAGATTATATTCAGATGAGAAAAAAATTGTATTGGAGGGGGGTCTATTTCCCCCCGTTCAGGCGGGAGTGGTAGTTTTCTAGAAATTTTGAAATTTTTAACAGAAAACAATTATTAAAAAAAAAACGGGAATACTTACAATGCCAAGTCTTAGCTCTTTTTAAAGCTACAATTTCATTCTATAGTATGCTTCCTAAAAAAAGTTTTTATTTTAAATAGTTTTTGAAAAAATAATTTTTGTCTTAAAAAATTATAACTTTTCTTTTTTAAGTTTAAAAATTATATTTTCAAAAACAATTTGGAATAAAAACTTTATTTAGGAAGGATATTATATAATGAAATCGTGGCTTTGAAAAAAGCTAAAACGTGGCATTGTAAGTGTTCCCGTTTTTTTTTTAAATAATTTTTTTCTGTTTTGATCAAATTTTGAAAAAAATACCCCTCCCGCCTACATGGGTGAAAATAGACCCCCCCTCTAATACTATTTTTTTCTCGTCTAAATCTAATCTATATCCTCAGATTGTTTTTTTTCGCGTTTATAAGAATTACCCAAAGTCCATAGTTAGGACCTTAAAGTGAAAATAGGGAGATCAGGGGGGTGAAATAAAAATCGAAAACAATTAGGACATTTTTTTTTTCTATGTACAACCATTTGATGCTTATCCATCTCAGAATTTAAAAAAAAAATCAATATAAGGACCACCCTAATGTACATAGGTACTAAGAGGCAAGTTTTGGATTCGTGCAAAAAAAAATTGAGATAACAATCAAACATAACATTACGGTGATAAAGAACACAAAAAAAGTGGGTGGCACAATTCTGTCTGTTTGTCTGTTCGACTACAGCCTAACCGGCCCGATAGATTTTCCTCAAACTTGGTTTTTGCTGATTATGCCCACAGAATTTTTCATTTTTCCTTAAACCAAAAATAACGGTCCTGCCATACAATATTGTTTTAACAATTTTACATAATCGTATTTTTCTCAAAAACGGCTTGAGAACTTTTCTTAAAAAAAATTCAATAAATTATCTTGGAAAAGGCTTCTTTGCGTGGAAAACCATTTTTTGAAGAAAAAAATGGTTGTTAATGGTAGGTACCTCCCAAAGAACCATTTTTTTTAGTTTTCAAATTTCTTCAAAACGGTATGAGATTTCAATAATTTTGTTTTATATATACATTTAAAAAAAAATATTTTTTAGATTTTTAAGAAAATTTCAATTTTTTTTTTAATTAAATATTTCGAGAACGATATGATAGATTTTCTTAAAACTTGAAATTTAATATTTTTTTGTACTTTCTAAAATATTTTAAGATTTTTTTTTTACATATATGAAAAAATAACGGTACCTTCCATACAAAAGTTAAAAAACCGTAAGGGACAAAAATTGTTTACTCCAACAATTTTGATTAAACTTTTTCCATTTACTAAAATTAATATGATCAATACTACAAAAAATTATACAGTTTTGTACTTAGCATCTATTAATACATGGTGACCGCCGGGAAGATATACAACTTTGTTTTGCCGCCATTTCGGTAAACATTAGTCTTGACAGTTCATATTTGGCAGTCATGAAGTAGACTCGTGGCAAATTTATTATGGAAAAATAATCGATAAGCCAACGTATTTTAAACGCTAAAACATTTTATCAAAATCAATCATGGATTACTGTGATGATGAGAAAGTTATGTGAAATTTTTGGGAGAAACAACAAAACGCACTATTTATCGTGTTGTGAATAATTTCGAAGAAAGAGGGTCTGTAGGTGATAGGCCCAAGCATGGATCACAACGTACTGCAAGATCGGCTGAAAATATTACTGCTGCTTAAGGAAGTGTTCAAAACAATCCATCAACCACAATTCGACGCGTGCCGTGCTTAGGAGCTTGGTCTTCAAAGAACAACTTTGAAAACTTTTTAGCACCACAACTGCATGCTTTGGGGTTGATTAACATGTGGTATCAACAAGACGGTGCCACATTGCATACAGCCAGGATTACAATAAAATTACTGCGAGAACTCTTTCCACAGCAATTTACATTTTAATTTTTTGTGTGCCAACAAATAGTTTCTATTTGAATTATTCACCAATATATTGACAAAACTTCAGAATTGATTAGAAGAAACAAGTACTGTTCCACTGGATTCAGAATGAGTGTCTTCTTGAGTTAAACCAATGGAAAACAACAACAATTTTCATGTCTTTAAATATAATTTTCTTAAACCCTCAGCACCTTGAACATAAGAGCAAGTACGTTCGAACCAGTCGTGCATGTTATTTTTTTAATTCTTATTGATTGTAGAAATAAGATTTCTGATTTTTTGTGTAGAGTCAGATAAATAACTATTTTTATCCTAGTTTTAGACCAAATGAGCTATAGTCTTGCTAACTTTTAAATTCTCTGATATAGTTTTAATTATATAAAACAAAACTTTTAATAAAAACTAAATCAAGCACTGATAAAAAAAATTCCAAGACTACCTTCACAAGCAGTGTTATCTCTGAAAAATTTGTGAAACTGTCAAAAAGGTGTCAAAACGTGTCCCTTAAAAATTTTAACAACATTGAAAACCAATGTAGAAATTAAAAATATTAAAATAACCCCAAATATTTCTTCAAATAGGTACATGCTCAATCGCACATAGGTAACATAGGGCCTTTTTGCGAGTATAGTTTGTTTTCGATAAACGAATTTCGCCGAAATTCAGTCAGTTTTTAGAATCTTACAGCTCTATTAATAAAAACTTACTATCCGCTCGATATAACACATTTTACTTAACATAGGGATAGTAAACTTATCCGTTTGATAAAATTATATATTAATAAACTTATTCTTTCTACTCACTGAATATCACCGAAAAGTTGGAAGCACTTTCCTTAACTGTACGAAAAATTCTAGTATTTTTTTTTTTTCGTTTTTGAAAGCTATTTGTCATTTCAGTCAATATTTACTTTGTTTTGTTTTTGAATTTTGTGATGTGTTGTTATTAATTACGTATGGCTACCATGACTTGGATATTTGGTGGAACTCCTTGCCCGCCTTCCAAATCATCTTTCACCATATAAATAAGCCGAACCATATTGGCTTTGGAAAATCGACAACCTTTTTTGAGGCAATTTTCTTCATGTTCTTTCAAGGGATTTATACATATGTACGTACTTATGTACGTGCTTTGGTTTACTTCTTACTTCAATAAAATTTAACACCTCCGTTTTTATTTCAAGAATTTTACACAATTTTTGCAAATCAATCAAACAAAAAACGTTTTTGTCATAGACAAGAAAGTTAAAGTTATCCGCTCGCTAAACACTTAAATTGTTATGATAAGTTATCCGCTCATTCTTAAACGTCATTTAAGGCTAAAATATATTTATTATTAAGAATTTTATGTTAAAACATGTGCTAGAGTTGTTTCACCTCTATTTTGTGATTATTAATAGGGCTGTTAATTTGTAAAAAAGAACTATTTAATTTATTTCAAAAAGTGTCCAAAATCTTACTTAATTTCTAAAAGGTATCCAAAATCCATTATTTAAAAAAAAAAGGTGTCAAATTGCCACTAAAGTGTCCCAAAGGTAACCCTGTTCATAAACCAATTTTTACTGAAATTATCACCAACTGTAACCTTAAGGGCCAGTTTCAAATGTTCCGGTTAATGTCGAATAGATATCCGACACATAACGATATCCGGCAGATAAAAGTGGCTGTTATTTTATTTCAGTTTCATCATCAAAGTCTCGGATAAACTAACCGGTGGATAAATTTACAGTTTGAGAACAACATAAAACATCAAAAACATACTGAAAATGAAATTTTTGTTGTCAAACAAAAAATCCTTATCGTTTTAATTTGAAATGTCACTGTTTTTTAATATATAAATTCAGTATGAACCATGACAGATCAATTCAAAGCGAAATTCAAAATATGACGATGGAAACTCATAGCAGTTAGGCATCTTCTGGATAAAATTTTTAACAGCCACTTGAACTGGCGGATATACCATCCGAGACTTTATCTGTCAGATATCACTATCCGAAACATTTGAAACCAAAAGTTGAAGTTAATCTGTCAAAAAAGTTCCGGGTAGGCTATCCGAGACCTTATCCGTAGGTCTTGAAACTGGCCCTAAGAGTGATTCATTTTTTTTTACACGACTCCCAAATAAAATTTCTTTCATACTCGCTTAGAACGTTACACGTTGATTCGATTACGGATGGCACTCACTCACTCGATCACTGACGCGGTAATTCACCTCCAGTTTTTACATCAGTTCATGCAAGTCATTTTTTGAGTTAAATTCCGCTAGATGAGCGAATTTCTGCACTGTGAGCGTTCTCATTAATCAACCGACTATGACAAAGTCGATTCTTTTTCACCATACAGTGCGGCTACACTTAAATTTCCCAGCCTAGGTTTGGTAATTTGGTAGCACTGTAGTTCTGTTTAGGACGTCACTGTTGGATTTCATTCCTTGTTTCCGCTTATATCTCGTCTACTTCTTGCAATAATATCAATCAATTAAGGTCACTATCGTTCTCGCGGCAGTGAATGTGAGAAGAGAAAAATACAAAGTTAGCTTGTAGAGAGAGAGAGAGAGAGAGAGAGAGATTTATAGTGAGTAACAGAAAGAGAGACAGATAAAAGAGGATTGATAAAGAGGGAGAGGAAGAGAGAGAGTGAGAGGAAGAGCAAGAGTGAGAACAAAAGCAAGAGTGAGAGCAAGAGCAAGAGAGTGAGAGAGAGACAGGTAAAAGTAGGTAAATCCACAGATCTTTGAGAGATAGTTTCTCTGTCTTTGGCCTCTAGTGTGAATCTGCATTATATGAAAAGTGTCCGTAAAGAAGACACAAAATCTAAAAAGAAGTTTTAGTATTTTATACAAAAAAAGACTTAAATTCGAAAATGGCTTTATCAGTTCTAAGCTAACTTTCAAGGCGCAAAACATAATCCCCCCCATGGAACAATATTAAGATTGGTGTATGTACTGTATGTTTATTCTTTTGTTCTATGGAAATCGAATGAAATATAAATATGTGGGCGCTAGAAGTCTAAACGCTATTCCAATAAAATAACTCAATCCAAGTTACAAGATTTATCTATAGAACAAAAATAACAAAAAAAAAAAAAAAACAAAACTTAAAATAATATTTTCCAATGTAGACTTACAAGTAATCAACAATGTGACACCTACCTCATGCAGCGAATAAAATAAATATCCATCCCATGAACTGAATTTACCTATTTTCTTCCCAAAAAAGACAAGAAGTGTGCTGTGGGGAAATGTGGGTAGCACAGCAGTAGTATAGTTTCTTGGGATAGTTACAAAAATTAAAAAAATCATCTTTTTATTTATAATGTTCCTACAAAAGACTGTGTGGTATGTTTTGCTATATGCGGACACACAGACTCAGACACTTAAGATGAAATCGGAATTTAATCATAATAATAGATTGATCTCGAGAACTACTACAACTATTTTGTTGCTGTGAGAAGGCGAGTGTTGCCCACTCGCGAAATCTCTCGACAATCAAACGAACCTTTTTTGGTAGTAAACCGTGCGCCATCTATATGGTCGGCGATGTATCTCTATCGTGTATCTAGATACTTATCGATCTGGTAGATCTTTTATCAGGCTTGCTGTTTTCACTGTTCCGGCAGTCGTTCAAAGCTCCTGGTATATTGGCTTATATGGTCGGTGGGAAGGGTAGGCACAAAGTATCCTTTTGATCTATTATTTCGGTCTGGCCTGCAAACCAGAGAGGTTGAACCACAATCGTGCCATAAGAAGGAATCCCGACTCCAAACCGACGCTACCACTGCTTTTATCTGAGTTGCATAGTTGTTGTCATCGCCCCAGAAAGGTGAGTGAGGCACGCGACGCTGTACTACACCACCTGTACAAGTTAGGTAGGTGGTGCTGATGGTAGTGGCTGTGGTGGCGCAACGTATCAGAGCTTAAGCGCTATGATTTGCAGGTTTGCAGCTATAGCGAAGCTACTTTCGATTTTTATGAATGAAATCCGACCGCTGCGCTGTTCTGGCTGCTGATGGCTGCACCACCACCGTAACGTGACTCCATGCTAATGGACTGCAATCGCCAGCAATCTTGCTTGTTTTTGCGGGGATTAGATATTTTTGTGGCAGTAAAATGATAATTTTGCGGTTGGCAATTCATTGGAAGAATCTATGCGACCGACTGGCCGGCCGGTCAGTTGGTTGGTTCGATCGGTGATGGCGCGAGTGTGTAGGTTGCTCGCACGGCACACTGCTGCAAACTCCCCTTCCCCCTTCCCCCTTCACTGCCAAGCGCCTTCACCGCTTTGCCGTCGTCGTCATTAACGATTGATTGAAACAGGTAAGTTTTGATGGAAAATATATATTTTCAGATCAATGATGCAATCGTGTATCAAAACTTCGTGGTTTTTTAAAGTTGGAAGTGCGTCGCGATCGGCCTACGTTAATTTTGGCGCCGCTGCCGCCAAGTTGACATCAAGTCATATTACCATCCAGCTTCAGCAGCAACTTTGGTGTCTCTAATGATTTTCAATCACCTTGCGGTCGTGATATTGATTTTAATTAAAAAAAATATGACTTGGAATTGAGAAAGGGTTTTTGCTATAATTTTGCTTTTTATTTTTATCTGTGGGCGCAGACTCGATCGATTAAGTCTTATACTAATGTTGTTGTTGTATTTTTTGTTTCTTCTAAATCTTAAGAGTTATTGAGGTCGTCTTCTTGTAAAGTTTTTATGTTTGTTCTTATGAATATAAGCTTGAAGAATATACTTAAAGAAGCTTGATTAATATCTTGAGATACATGAATTGTGGTTATGCGTTACTTTGTTGTTGTTTTTTTTTTTTTTTTTTTCTTCTGTGAGCTATGAATGTAGGTGGTTTATGAATAAAAATATAATTTTCATTCATTTTGCTGAGTGTTGTTGCTTAACATTAATCTTGTGTGTCAAATGGATTTCCGCTGCAGTTAGTCTTATTAACTTGGTGCTATAGGTAAAGGTATAAATATATGGAACCAGCCAGATTAAAATGCGATGGTAATTATTATTAGTTTTTTTTTTTAATTGTATTTATGGTTACATTGGGAGTGCACATAACACACCTACGATTGGGGCGTTTATGATGTTTTATAAGTTACTTATACTTTTATGGGCAAAATTGTTTGAATCAATTAAACCACTCTTGCACTTTTATTACGGGTACGAGTATATGCATGCGGGTAATTTATGAATAATTAATGATATGATATGAATAAAGTATTTAAAGTTAATATTCAATTAAAACGTAAGTAGGTACAGGTAACGTATTCAGTGAGAATATGACAATAACAATGTTATAGGTCTACTTATATCTTTTAGTATCTAGCTTTTTGTAAAATCGAATCAGTATATACCTACTCTTGTTCGATGTATGTAGAAATAGAGAAATGTACTTATGTAATACCCCCTTCTACAAAGAATGGGCCTTGATGCAGCGAGGGACTTATACTGTGACAACAACTTGTTTCTGCAGAAGGGCCACCCATGGTTGACAGGTCGATGTGGCATGGAATGTCACTACTAATTACGATTCCACGAAAGAGTTTTCCCACCAAGGCTCGCAAATGAATCTATAGACCTTCGCCTGTTCCAGTTAGGCTGAACCTTAACCCTAACGAGAGCTTCCTTGAAATACCTACCAAGAACTGACGCCTGTTATACTTTTCAGTACTATTCAGGGTGGCTGAAAAACAGATGATAGTGAATGACCATTTTTTGACCAAGGACACTACCTCTCAAACTTCCGTAGTGGGTTACTTGGTATCTGAATATCCAATCCAGCCTGATATCTTAGAGTTATGCAAGAATCTGAGGCTTGGGAATTTTGATGTCAAGCTTATATTCCTACAATATTTGGGTTGTAATTATTAAATTGTAATTGAAAAATTTAAATTAATGACTGCTTGTAATTGTGAGTGAAAATTTTAGTTAGAAATAATGTGTAATTAAAAAAAAACAACAATTACTTAATTTAACTACATGTAATTAGAATAAAGTAATTGCACAGAAAAAAGTTGTTGAAAAAACCTGTACTTATGACTTTTTTTTGCAATTACGTTTGTGTTGTTGAATGCAATTGATATTTTTTATAATCAATTACATTTGTGTGAAATTATTACAAAAAATGGAACATTTAATTTTTTTTCAATTACTTTTTCTTCTTCAATTATTTGTTACCAATTATATGTAATTATTAATTGAACAGCTACATGCAGTCAGTAATTGACTTTTTCCAATTACAATTACATGTGATATGTAATTGAAAATTTGCTATTGCAATTACATGTTATTTGTAATTGACAATTTCCAATTACATATTACATGCAATTGTAATTGGAAAAAGTCAATTACTGATTATGTGTAACTGTAATCGACCTTGTAATCAATTTCGAAATGTAATTATTATTATACCCAACTCTGATTCCTAGCATGTTGGGTTATTAAACTCAATTAAAAAAATTTCGGAACATGACTTGAGATATGTGAAGATTTTTTGTGGCAAAACGGCTAACCAATAAATTTGATTTACTTTAGGTTGGTTAGTGATCACCAAGCCAAAACATAGACATAATTTGTATGCACGTTCCTGGATGGAGGAGGCTACAGAAAGCCTGTGAATCAGCAGTCACAATGTCAGTTCTGTTCGGGACTTCAAATTGTCATTGGTGGATTTCTATGTATCTTGTTTCTATAAGCTTTGTAGCAGCTTGGAAAACGGTTATCGTTTCTGACTATGTATTTCCTTGTTGCTGCAAAATTGAGATCTCAACTTCCGAATGAAAAGACACTCTGAATGGGAAGAATTTAGAAGTTGTTCGATCTACAGAACATAATTGAACAAAAATGTCTGCTTCTTTTATCTTAGACAAAAGCCAATAAATGTAAGTCTATGAATTAAGCAGAACAATTTTAAGCCAGATCAATGGAACCATGGCAAGAACTTGCAGTTTTTTTCACTCACTTGTGCACTTAGCAGAATAGTCTTCTCAAAAATGGAACTAGCTGGAAAATTGCAGTTAGGCTCCAAATTTGCAGTTTTTTTACGCAGTTCAAATTTTAAAGTTGACAAAAAATCCGAAAATTCAACATAATTGATTTTCGATTTTCTTATTAAATTTGAACTTCAAAATTTGAACCGAAATTTGTATTGAAATGCATATTAAATTGCAAATTTAGAGCCTTATTTCCAATTTATAGCTAGCCCGGTTTCTGAGAAAAGGACATGCATTGCTAACTTCGCAGTGAAGTAAGCTGTGCAGTGGGTTACACCCACTATTTACTGAACTGCAAAATCCGGAATAGAAATACGTACAAAATGGAAAAGAAACTGCAAATCCCTGCCATGTCCCATTGGTCTTGCTTAAAATTGTTCTGCTTACTTCACAGACGTAATAATTGTGACATATAATCGCAACATCATCAAAGAGGAAGAACTTGGCTTTAAATCAATCCATAGGAAGAACCCATAGTATACCAATGTGGGGCAAAAGGTCTCTGTTAACATAAATTGTGGATAAATTAGATTTTCAAATTTTTTCCCTTTTCCACCCCCTTCTTCTAAGGTAGTGGCCAAAAGGGGGACTGTCAACCCCGAAAATCGGGTTTCATACTCACACTGAACCCCCCAATACACCTAAATAAAAAAAACCTTGTCCTGCCCAAATCCCAAAATGCAAGATTCGACCCAAATTTTGTAACATTTCAATGCAATGTACCATTTATCTACATTAGGGTGGTCGGCAAAAAAAGGTCACCTTCTCTAAATGAAAAAAAAAACCCTAATTTGTTCAGATTTTTATTTTCATCCACTACAGTCACTGTGGTGGTTATTTTACTATCCCTTTTTTAATTTTCCTTACTTACTAATAGACTAGGTGAAAAATTCAGAGCATGAAGTTAAGTAGACAAGAAAAAAAATCCCAAAATAAGGGGTTTTTTTAAACGTAGGTATATTAAAAATTTACATTTAGTAAAAAAACAAATTATTTAAAAGCAACGCCAATATTTTAAGCATTGGTTTGTAGTTTTTAGGAAAGCCAGAAGTCCATACTTATGATTTCTTATCAAATATAAATGTTTTCAATTAACAGACTTTAGTATTTTTCGTACTATGAATCAGAAAGGTTAAGCAGATTCTGTGCACCAACGACCGCACTTTAAAACCTTATTTTTTCTGACGATTATTCATCATTAACCCTCGTCGGGTGACAAAATATAAATATTTCTTTTGCGGCGTTGTTTTTCCAATTTTGACCCCGGCAATCTCAGTACCTTCATATGTATATGATGTTTGCTCAGGCGTACATTAGCGTAACGCAAGCGGCACACAGTGATCCGTTAGTTGAAATTTGGCGACAAAAATCATTTCCCACGACAATTCTTAATACATTTAAATGAAATTTGGTATAATTAACATAAATATGCTGAATTTTGTGGTACTGCCAATTTTTTTCTACTTCAAACAGGAGCCTCGCAATTTAAGGTCAGAACCAAAATTTTGAATAAAGTACTGGAGAAGTCAGAATTTGAGTCAAGTTTATGTTTGAAGTGTCCCAAAATATATGCCTGAATGCATTCTTTCGTACAAAAAGACTCTTCTGATTTACCTACTGATTTGTACAAAATTTTAAGAAAATAAGCCTAGTACGCAGATCGAGACAAAATTTATCTCCCATATAAAAATTTTGCCAGCACAAATTTTATCTCGCATTTTTTTCCAAGCAAAAATTGACAGTTGAAACCGCTGTACATTAAAAGGTAAAAGTCTCCACTTGATTTTGCCTGGAAAAAGAATGTTCGAAATATAATTTTTCCGGATAAATTGTGACATTTTATGTAATTTCACTTTTTATAAGCTAAAATCATCTCCCTGTTTCATTCTTTATTTCTAAAATGCGTAAAGGCCCCAACCCATTGAATCCGTGCGTCCGTTGCAGCGATGGATTCATTGACATTTGACGGATGCGACTGATTGAGATGACCCAATGAATGCGTTGAAATTCACATAACAACCACTTGAAATCCAAACACACACACACAACAACGGATTCTATGGGCTGGGGCCTTAAAGAAAATGATGACATAAGAATTGAGAATAGATTAAGTAGAACAGTTGTTTTAAATCAGTCAGGTGCGTAGATAATAGGAAAGGGTACAAAAGGGCCACTTACAGATTCAGAAAAAATTTCATCAATTTCAAATTTAAATATTTCCAAAATGAGTTGGAATCAGTAGACTACTTTGGCAAATTCAATTGCATTTCAGGAGCAGTAGAAAATTCAGACCATTTCTGGTTTTGGCAGGGTTTTTTTAATTCATCGACACCACATCCATCCTTCAATGGAATTTTATAGTTGATAGCTTGACAGATGGAGAAAGAACTATTTGATGGAAAAAGTTTATTTTATTTGAATTGTTTACAAATTTCCCCAAAGATCACTTTTTTTCTAAGGAAGTTAAGAAAACTTCAAAAATGTTGGAAATTTAGGAGGTTACTTAAGCCAACGATATCGTTGCCATCCTTCAATGGAATTTGCAAATGCTTTAAAATAATCTGATTTCTGTAAACAAAATTTCAATAATTTTTAATTTTTTTTAATTTCTAGCTAAGCTACTCTACTCATTTGACTTATGCTCATATTTCTACACCTTCAGAATTTGTCTCGAGAAAAAAAATTAGAGATAAAATTTGTATTTGCTCGATCTGCAATCTGCGTACTAGGCTATAGCTTAAAATGTTGAGAAATGTTCCTAAGGAATTTAAAATAATTTTAATGCCTAAGACCTAATTTTAATCGAATCTAAATGAAATTTGACAAACTAAAAAAATAGTTTTAATTAATTAAATCATTAAATCTATCATCAGACTAAGAATTCTGAAAGTTAACAGTTGGAAAAAAACCGTTAAATTACTAATATTTATATAACAGTCCTTACTTTAAAATATTCTAATTACATAAAATCAAAATTGTGAAAATTAGGGCACGTCAGTGGCAAAGGGTTAAAGTAGTACGAATGAGTTTAAAGTGAACAGGTAAAAATTGGGTTTTTCAAAAAACAGACCAAAACCCCGGGGGCTAATAAAAGTTTGATTTACAGAAATAGTGAAGTGCATTTTCAAATCTGCTTCCTACGCTAGCTTAGAGAAAAAAAAAGTAAAAATTTTAGAATTTCTGATCAAATTCATTTGAGCTGTTTTTGAGATTATTATTATTTCTATTGACTGTTGTGTAGCAGGTACCGATATTTTTGGAGCACAAAAAAGATTTCAATAGATTCTATATCTCACAGGGGCGTCAAATTTAAGCTCAGTGCGGCACGTATTAACGTGATAAAAAAAACAAGGCAATATTTTAAGATGTCATAATGAACACAAAATAGGATACCTCAAAACTTTTTAAAATAAGGACCACCCTAATGTACATGTAAAGCGAGTCTAAATGTTACACCCGAGATGATTGAATCGCTCTGCTGTTATTTAATATGAATTGATAAGTTTTGAAAAATTTAATACATTTTTTTTTTCAAAAATACTACAGACAATTAAAGATATTAGTATAGGTGCACTCAGTATTCTTTTCCATTTGTTTTCTCTTTTTAATCAAAAATAACGGTACTTTTTTTTCGATCCGGATTGAATTCGATTCTTCGATCCGCTCACGTAAACGTGGTATGAGCTTCTTATTATTATTTTCTGCAGCACAGAATGCTGCCATCAGACTTTCCAGCAATCTCTCCAGTCAGTGCTGGAAAATTGGTTGATTGGTGGCTGGAAAAATCGAAACGTCACATTTAGGTTGCGACAAATATTGCTCGGTCTCGCTCTTGCTCGCACTTATTACGCAATTTTATTTTATTGTTTTTTAGTTTTTGTGCTGCAGTTATATAATACATTTTTGCATTCTACACTGCTGTGCCAAAAAACCGTTCCAACGATATATAATATATATGCCTTCGACTTTTGTGGACCGCGTAAATTGAACCACAAAATTCGTGTTTGCCATTTTATAATATGATATTAAAATTGCTGCAATCTACTAGGTACAAAATATTATTGTAGAAATGTACACTTTATGTTTGAAATTTCTCATTATCAGGTGCACGGATTTAAATAAATTGGTTTTACGTACAACATTGCAAAAAAGTAAAAAATTTTTTTTTTAAGGAAGTTTCGATATTTAAATTTATTTACTTAAATATTTTTATATTGCTTAAGAGTTCAAATAAAGCAACTTTAGAAAAATAATTATTAAACGACAATTTTGTATCCAATCACAGCTATAAGTCATCGATAAAGATGCAATATCAAGATAAAGTTAGACAACAATTGTTTCTGTTTCAATTGTTTATCGAAAACTGTTGGTTGATCAGAACAATTTCTCTTTAACAAAAATTCTACAGAAAATTTAAATAAAATGATAGAATCAAACAGAAGTCTCCACTATAATCGCGCCATAAACATTATTTGTTGTTCTGGTAAAGGACATTACATTCAATCATATTCAACTATCAACAAACACGATTCCAGTGAGTACTAAACAGTATATAAGTACTTGAGTATGCATCACTCTTCTGGCGAAAAACAAAAGATAATGTCTTATCCGAAAGCACAAAACGTTTTTTCATTTAATCGTTAACAAAAGTGCAAAGTGCGCTCCAACCCATCATCGATTCATTCATCATTGCCTGTTGCCACCAATCGAATCGTAATTGAATTCGACGCAAACAATTTATTATCCAATCGAAGAAGATACACGCGTCTCTGCAGCAAGCTATTTCGCTGCGCGATGAACAAGCACACGCGTTTGAAAAAAAAAACAAACGAACACAAGAATCCAAAATCCTATGAACACACACACGGAGCTATGGGGGATGGGGCGGTTGAACGTGTCATCACATCGTCATCACTCTTCAGTAATGATGCGACGATGTGCTGCTCCTTCTGCTGCGGGCATCCCGGCTCAGAGTTGAGCATTTTCAATTTCAAAATCTAATCGGAAATGTTTGTCCGCCTCCACAGGAGTGACTTTACGACGATTTGCCATAGGTGCGTTTCATAGACGATTCGAAAAGGTCACAATCACCTATAGCTAGGGCCTCGGTTTTAGATTCAAGTTTTGTAGGTAACTGGTCGTCTATATATGGGACCTGATAAACTTATCAAAACCGTCCTATCTACTGTCCACTGGCCAGGCATCACTATACCTACATTTATCCGTGACGTTGTCGACCACAGAAACCAATAAATCGTGCCTTCAAATGGCACAACCAATGCAGAACGATATATCTGTCGTCTGCCCCAAGACCTAGAATCTCATCAGCGCAATGCGCCCCCGCTTTATAACGTCTCCAAAGACAGTTAAGTACGTTTTGAATTTTGTTATGAAAGCAGCGCTCAGCTAGCAATAAAATTGTTGCACAACACACTTCCTCGGATGTCTCGCTTTGACGCGTGCGCAGAATCAGCCATCTCTCACATGGAATGGGCGACAGCAGTGTGAGCCAGCACTGCACAATATCACCAGCAAACTCCAAACGGGTTCCTGTCAAGACCATGATGGCTTCAAATCCAACATAGAGGTGATGGAGTTTGAAGAGATCACCACCATAGAACTGGCCCAGAAACAACAGTAACAAAACTTCTTTTTAAGACAATTTCCATACAGCGCAGTTGACAGCTGAAACTCAGCTGGAACGCTGTCAGTTGGCAGCAAGCACAGTGACAAAGATTAGTTTCTGCCACCTGGTTGAATCCACTGCTCAAAAGTGGAGCACCACCGGTGCGCAGTATGAAGAGTTTTTTTTTTGTTTTTTTTTTTTTTGTTGGTCCCCGGGCGGTATGTTCTCGGTTTATGAATGGCGGTGAATTCGGTGCTCGTCAAGAGTATGTGGGCAGACTCATTCACTGCGAGCTTTTCGTAGGTGAAATAAACGATCGATGGGATGTGAAATTCTGTGTGTCTCTTGGTGCAGCTGGTACAAATGGCTTCTGCTGTCCGAGCCAGCTCGCTCCAACCACCGAACTTCACCTCGTCCCGTTTTAGGAAGCAGAGGTAGACAAATCAACATTTTAGGTAGGTACCTTATGTGGGGGTGTGTGTAAGCATGCAATTTTTTTTCCGCTTAATTTGCACGCACAGCGGTAA
This sequence comes from Dasysyrphus albostriatus, assembly GCA_946251815.1. Lineage (NCBI taxonomy): Eukaryota > Metazoa > Arthropoda > Insecta > Diptera > Syrphidae > Dasysyrphus > Dasysyrphus albostriatus. Next base: position 203,841,618 of record OX276335.1, read on the forward strand.
TGGCGGCATTTGTTCTGAAATCGAAAATCACTTTGACGTGTGACTGAACAGCAGCAACAGTTCAGTGTCGGCTGGCGGAGGTGGATCTGGTTTTGTTGTTTTTTTTTTTTTTTTTTTTATTAGCAAATTCTGGTGGGCAGTATTTATTCGAAGTGTGACCAGAAGGCAGACAAAATGCTAAGGTGGGTGAGATTAACATTTTGATTTTTTTTTTTTGTATCTGTATGCGCTATGCGGTGAGAATGGATCCGAGAGAACATGTTGTCGAAACGCGTTTTTTTCAGTGAAACCTATGTAGAACGGGACTTTATGTCCATGTTATTTTGTAGTTTCTCAAAAAGAGATAGAGTGGACTGGTAATCGATTATAACTGCTAATTGATTGCCAGAGAATATATGGGTGAACCTTGTCGAGGGTATTTGCTTTGTTTGGTCTTTGAAGGAATTTTCGATATGGTGTCAATAACAGAGATTGTTGAGGTATTTATAACTACCTATTTCCATTATCCTTTTCACAATTTTTATATATGAAAAATAGTATAAGTAGGTTTATATTTTTGACTCTAATTAAACAATACAGATAATATTATGTCATATTTTTAAAAAGGATAGGAATTGAAAAAAACATTTGAATAAAAGCTGTTTTAACTTAAATGATGGCTAATTCTTACAAATCAAAAATCTACTGATTGAATCTAATACACAGAAAATTCAATACTTCAACTGAGTAGTTACCCAATTTGGGAATTTTCCCCATGCTAGACCAGTGGCGTAACTTAACTTTTTTTCTGACACTCTGTGATCTTTACTTTGCTAACGTTTAAAAATAAAATGCATTTAGAAGAAGTGAGGATTACTTTACACGTTTAGAAAAGAATGGAATAATTTTAACAAATAGACCTAATGGCCTATTTTCCACACAGTGGAAAATGCATTTATATTCATTAATAATTTACTATAAACATTTCAATAACTAAAAAAGCTTACACTACCCCTAAAAAAATCATAGTTACTTGATCTTGGGGCCAATTAATAGGTCCATTTGGCAAGATAAGCCGTTTGTCAAAGGTTTTTTTTTCAGTAAATTTATTTTGAAAGTCGTTCTGTTGGATCCACGAATAATTCGTAAAGGAGAATATGATATAACGGTCTACAAGACAAATAACAATGAGACATATATCGATAGAAAGATATTTTTATGTATCTACTACAATAGTTAATATGGGGGCTTATTTCAAATCACTGTGTGAAAAAGTTATTTGCTAACTATTACAATATTTTGGTACATTTTAGTGTGAAAAAATGTTTTTGCATAGTATGAGAAAAAATATGTGAGCGCTTTCTCAACCAATAACAACGAGACATATCGTCGCCTTAGAGTGTAAAGCAGCTAACTCCTATTTTGCATTTTTTACAAACAAATTGTTTAAACAAAGTGTTCGCATTACTTGAATATAACCAAAATTACATTAAATATTTTGCGACACCTGTTATTGCCAAATTCAGTGAAATTGAAAAGATTTGATAGATTTTTGTATTTTTTAGCAATTTTTGAAGAGCTCTATAAAAGTAAAAAAAAAAAAATGTGGAGTTAGCCGGCTTACACTCTAAGCCGACGATATGTCATTGGAAAGGCATTTTTATGCACTACAATAGTTGGTGAAGCCGGTTTATTTCAAATCACAGTGTGAAAACAAGTTATTCGCTTATTATTCCCCACGTCACATTAATTTTTGTTAAACACAAATTCACCAATACAGCTAATAACTTTTTCCACACAGTGATTTTGAGTAAGTTGTTATAGTAAATATTATTGTTCATAAAAATACCTTTTTAACGATATATATACATCTTTATGTAATTGGTTCTAAGACCACCTTCTATTCATTTTTGCCGATTGTTCTTTGAACGTTTTATTTCTGTAGCGTGATTTGATTCGTTTAAAATGCACCAAGAAGCTAGAACTAGTAGGTTGGGTTAAGACAAGAAAAAATTGTACGGAAGGGGAGGTCTATATCCCTAAGTTCAGGTGGGAGGGGCAATTTTCTAAGAAATTGCCCTAAAACAAGATCCGGTATTCGGTTTTTCAATGAAAATTGAAAAGAGCATTGAATTTTGGAAACAAAAATTATACTCAATTACAAAAGTTTAACATTTTTTTTTGGAAATTTTGAGTTTAAAAATTAATTTTTCAAAAACTATTCACTAGCACAACTTAATTTTAAATGAAAATTAAAAAAGAGATTTCTGGCTCTTCCAAAACTTACAGCACGGCATTGTAAAATTTACCACTGTTTTTAAATACTTTTTGTCTGTTTTAAGGCAATTTTTTTTGTCTCAACCAAACCTACTCGCTCTTACTTTTTGGTGCATCTTATACCCCTGTATACATTGAAAAATGAAATTAAAAAAAAAGTTCCTATGACATCGAATTTCAAAACAAGAAATTTAATTTTTTTAAATTTCATATTATTTAATCTTATTTAAAATTTGTATATGAAAAATGTATATTAATCCGTTTAGCTGATAGTGAGAAAATTCTAAAATTGCTAAAAGTCCTTTTTTTATTATTTCTTGTAGTAGATCACTCTAATTTTAACAAACAAAAATCTTAGGAGTGCTTTAAAAAAAAAATTTACGACTGGATCACATGAACTTGCGTTGAAGCTTAAAGAACTTTTAAAACATGCAAGTAATTAAAGAAACAAAAAAACAAATAGCATTTTATTTAAGAACTTATTTAAATTGAATAAACAGCTCTTAAAATAGCTTAGAGCTCAAAACTAAGTATGCCACTTGATTATTTTAAAAAATATAAATATATAAAATAATCGTTGGTTTTCTGGCAAATTAATTTTTAAGATATATAAAATTGTTGTTTGTTTAAAAAAAAAACACAAATTTATGTTCCAATTTTATGCATTTATTAATATACATAACAAGACCAAAATTGAAATATTGAATTTTCAAAAAAATATTTTTTTCTTAAATCCAATTTTTTTTTAAATTCTAATATGCAATATAATTGACATTTCAAAGGTGTTTTTATGTACAAATTTTGAAAGATATCGGTGTAGCCGTTTATAAGAAAATCAGAAGAACCGTTATGACAACCACAATTAATAAAAATAGTTTTTGGTAAAAAAACTTGATTAAATAGTTTACAAATGCTTAAGTAGCTCAATAATTTTTTCTATCAAAATCGTTAAAGCTATTTTTGAGATAAATAATCTTTACCAAAATGGTTGTATGGCAAATAGGTACCGTTATTTGTCGAGTTAATGATAAATTTCAATCTACCTCAGGAG